>OX376229.1:2400000-3600000 GCA_947364205.1 Agrochola lota
CTTTTTTTTTTCCTATATTATAATCGTGTATACATGAAATAAAATATTTATACACAATTCCTATGCATTTTCTTAAAAAAAAAATATTATGGTACTATATAAATAACTCATTTATAGATACAGTTCCAAAACCATGAAAAAATATTTTTGTCCACCTGGCTTGTTCTACGCCGGACACTGTGCGGGCGTCGATATGTCTAGGGACAGATTTTTATTATTATTAAGATGCCTTTTTTTTAACACAGTATATGAGTCACGCATTAAGTACTCGAAAATTGATTATCTTTTAAATTATTTTAATGATATGATGAAAAACTTAATTTATCCTGAAAGGGAATTGAGCATTGACGAATCAATGGTTGGATTTAGAGGGCGAGTGATTTTCCGACAGTATATTAAAAACAAAAAGCATAAATATGGAATCAAATTATATGTTTTGGCCGACCCTAAAGGACTAGTACATAGAATCCATATGTATAAAGGGTCGGCCGACATTGAAGTTGGCGGTACAGGCCATGTAAATAAAGTGGTGATGCTTCTCCTAAAAGATTACCTTAATAGCGGCCATTCCATATATATGGACAATTTTTATAACAGTGTCCAGTTGGCAGAAACGCTATTAACAAAAAAAACCTACTGTTCCGGAACATTGCTTGCCAATAGAAAAAAAAATCCAAAAACTGTCGTCATCAAAAAACTGTTGAAAGGTGGAAATATTTTTAGATACAATGGTAATGGTGTTTGTGTCAGTAAATGGAAAGACAAGAGAGATGTGCTCACTATTTCCACTGAGCATTCACCTCACTTGATGCCAGTGGAAAACAGGCGTGGTCGTGTGGTCAACAAACCGAGCATTGTTATAAACTATAATAAATATATGAAAGGTGTTGATCGACACGACCAAATGTTAGCGTACTACCCAAGTGAGCACAAATCTATGAGGTGGTACAAGAAAATTGGCATCCACATCTTACAAATGATGCTACTGAATTCTTTCTTTTTATATCAAAAAGGTACAAGCAGTACTCTTTCCTTAGAGTCATATAGGGAAAAAGTACTGCTTGAACTTCTTCCCCCTATAGCTGACACATTAGCGCCTCAAAACGCAAGACACATGCCCAAAGAATTGGACAGAAATGACAATGGGTGTCTTAAAAGGCGCAAATGTGTCAGGTGCTGGGTGAAAGAAAAAAAAAGGAAGGACACTAAAGTCATTTGCCCGGATTGTGATGTCGGACTCTGTCTTCCATGCTACGGTCCACACCACGACGAAATGAGATAATAATCACTAACCACTAATTATTAGTGGTTAGTGATTATTATCTCATTTCGTCGTAACCATGTAACTATGTACACACGGCTACACATCAAGCTATGCATTTCTAGTTTATGCTGATCTCGCATTGTATAGGATTTCGGTACAATGCGACGTCAGCTTATACTGGAAATGTATAGCTTGATGTGTAGCCGTGCGTACGAAATATGTACTATGTATGTGTCTAATTTTGTAATAAATGTTTTGATTATAAATATTAATTAGTTTTATTCTACTACTTACCTACTACCAAAAAAAACAACCATAAAGAAGTATGGGTCTGATATTATTACTCTAATAAATTATTCATAAAATCGTATACCACAAAATGGCAACACTAAGTATGTGTTCAGATTCATTCATTCATTCACTCTATACGTTTAGTTTACGTACGAACAACAAACGATGAGCAAAAGCAAATTCTAAAGAGAAAAATAACAAGTAACGCTTGATCCTTGACCAGCAGCCTGTATACTACTATCCTTTCTTTATATATTTTTGTTTTCCTAGGTATATCCTATCACTTACGCCACGAGAACCTTACTTGATATGCCTAAATATTTTTAACAAATGACTTATGTACGGTATTAGACAGATTGTAATGAAGTTTGAAAAAGCCCAGGCCCAGGGCCTGCCATGGCTGATGGCCTGAAGGACATCTTCCACAATTTCTTTCGTGTATGCAAACCGAGATCCACGCGAAAAAAACTAGCAGGCAATAGGATAAAGTAAAAGAAATCATACCTTTTATATTTTTTTAATTAAAAAAGTTCATAAGTGTTTGGGAGTTCTATAAAAGTTCAATTTCCAATTATGTTACATTGGAAATTGAACTTAAATAGAACTCCCTATTTGTTGGCGGCCATCCTGGCCTCGACGGCCGCCACTCTGGCCTCGGCGGCGGCCACTGCCGCGCGCCAGCGCTCCGACAAGGCCGCCACCTCGGCCTTGTCCAACCGACGCCGCTCCTCGTAGACCTCTGGCAGGCTGAGGCGCTGGTAGAGGCGCAGCCGCTCTTCTATCAGCGCCCAATCCTGCCGAAGATCCTCCCTTTGGGAGCGGCGCGGTTGGCGCGGTGTACTGGTGATGCTGTAAAATATTTTAATGTTACGTTCATATTATCTACTGACATCATGATAACAGGACAACCTGACATTGAGAGAATATACATAACAAAAATTCACACTTTATACACCTTGCTCTTGCAAGACAGAAAGTGAAACAGCTTATAACTCTAGCTAATTGCAAATAAAACTCTACATACATGCTTTCTTCGATTAGTGGCTCGGTTCTAAAACAAAGAAGATTAATTTGTTAAAAAAGTTACACTACCAAGACTATATTTCATGAGTTATGAAATTAACTAAAAAAAATCCTAATAATTGGTTAAAAATGCCCATAGCTTATGACACATCACAGTGAAGAGGACACACCATGTTAGTAAAACAAGTCACTATAACATCATTGTGTAAGTAGGTAGGTTATTACACCACCCCGCACTGGGTCCGCATGGAGGATTATTGCCCACTCCCTCTCACAGAGAGGAGGCCTGTGTCCCAGCAGTGGCAACATTATAGACTGTTTATAATGGTATGAGGTAGGTTATTCACGGGCCTTTGATTGTTGCATAGCTATGAAATTAATGGAACACCCATAACCCACAATTAATTACTAATCAACCAGTCATACTTACTCGCCCCGATTATCGCCACCGGTGCGGAGGCAGTCGCCGATGCTAAAAAATAAAACAAAACTCAAACCATGCAAGAAAAAAATCAATTAGCATAATACAGGCAGAGTGCACAACATAATATCCATAAACACTTAGTATGCCCAAAGCCTCAAAAACATTCCAGCAGCTGCCACACCATGTTAGTAAAACAATCCCCCACAATAAGATAAACATTCAGAGAAGCTTTCAATCATTGCATCATCCATACCAGATAGTCGCGATCATCAGATGCGCATGTATGGACACGTCTGTAAAACATAATAAAAGTCACTTGAATCTGTCTGCAGATTGTCAAAGTTCTATTTTTTAAACTTGCTGTACTACGTTTTAAAGTTATTTTATTAAGTACTTGTAGGTCGCAATGATTGCAAATTAACTTACCGATTGATTAGGTTTCCCATTTCTTTATATAAATCTGAAAATAAAACAACAATTCTTTTAAAATAATATTAGCACTACCTACTTAAAAAATAATTTCTGAACAATTTAAACTTACATTGCGATCTCCAAAGTTGGAATATTGAACTTTTTGACAGGCAGAACTTGAAGTTAGCAGTAAGTACCAACAGTCAGTAAAAATAATCCACTGTTGATTTCCTGTTGCATTTTAAACTAACTAACGTATTTAATTAAATTATTAACTTATTACGAATCCCGATACCGGTAAGCTAATATTTTATGTGAACTTATTTATTACGCTATGTGTGTGCGACAAAATGAATAAAAAAAGACATCAAAACCGGCCAAGTGCGAAATTGACTCCCGTTTTGTAGTAAAATTGGCAAGTGCCAACTTTAAGAAAGTTTTTTGACGAAGAAATAAAGTTCCTACCCGTAGAAATTGATTGGGTGATCTTAACAAATTCAATTGATACGATACTCTAATTTTTTTTTTTTTTTTTTTTTATCTTTATTTATTGTCGAGGGTTTGATCACATAGTGAACATGCCACCCTCATAGGAAACCTTTGTTACATGCAAAACTTAACATCTACGCTTAATCCCTAAATTAACTAATTTATATAATATTCTAGCGGCTTTGGATGCTGGAAAAGCTAAAATAATATTACATTCTCCCACTTGAAAAATATTCATATTAAATTGGTCTCTAATCAAATATCTTTCCGCTTCGTTCCGGACACACTCCACCATAATATGAAAAACGTCTTCGACCACATTGCACTCCGTGCAGTTTGGAGATGTCACTTTGCCCATCAATGCAGCAAAACAATTCAATGGGATGTGTCCGGAGCGAAGTCTCATACTTGTCACGATTTCTTGTCTACTCATATCGGCATTATCAAACCAAGGATAGTTCTGAATGGTTGGCTGCATCGTCCGATACCATATACCTTTTGTCAATGACTTCTCGTCGAAGTATTCTTTCCAAATTTCATAGCATTTCAATCTAACTACACTTAAAATATCTGTCCAGTAAGGTTTATATGTCACCGGAACACCCTCTAAGCACGCTTCTTTGGCTAAATGATCCACTTCTTCGTTTTCTTCAATACCGATATGAGAAGGCACCCATTGTAAAACAATATTTTTATTTTTATCTCTTAATCTACTAATAGAATCCAGTATTTTGTAAGCTATCGGATAACCACGAAAATTTCCCATACACCTCGTCAAATGTTGGAGTGCGCTTTTACAGTCAGAATAGACTACGGAATCTTGAAGATCCATCGATTCAAGGTATGAAATGGCTTCGAAGATAGCAATCAACTCGGAATAAATGACCGAAATGTTTGAATTTAACTTGAACTTAAAGGAGGTATTACTTTGTGGGTCAAAAAACGCAGCTCCAACATTATCTCGAACCATAGATCCATCCGTATAAATCCTGTAATATCCAGCATAGCTCCTGCCAAAATTCCTACTACATATAATTCGGAGCTGGTAATGATCGTACGCTTTCTTAGCTTCGGTAACCTCTTTAATTTCTGGTTTAATCGTACAAGACAAGTTCAGACCGCTCACCCACGTATTAAGCGAAAATAAGCCTAATTCATCGCTGGAGTACACGCATATGTCATTTAGTGTTTCAGAAATATGAGCTATGAGTGGCTTCTTTTTTCGTCTCCAATAAATACCTTGGCAACAAATATTAAGATTAGTAATAATTTTACACGTGTCGCCATTTACAAAAGATTTGAGTTTCATGAAGAATTTACCAGCTAAGTAATATCTACGAATATGTAACGGCTGCAGATGGAGTTCACATTCCATTACATGAATGGCTGTGCTTTTAATAAAACCACCGATGACCCTCAAACATTGGTTTTGAATTTTAGTTAATTTATTTAAATGGGTTTGACAGCTATTATCAAATAAAAAACTGGCATAATCAATTCTGCTGCGTATGATAGCAATGTATAAACGTCGTAAATGAGTGGGGTGTATGCCCCAACCTGGACCAGTTAGTATTTTAAACACATTCAGAAATTTGGAAGATGTCTCTTAACTCATTAATATGTTTAGACCATCTTAGAGATTGGTCTAACCACAATCCTAAATATTTATAGTTGTCAACTACTTGGAGGGATCTTTTATTTATTTTAATGTCAATAGTATCTTTCCTAAACCCCCTTTTGAATATACAAATTTTACTTTTACTAGTTGAAACATTTAAACCAATATCCTGGACTAACGTCTCAAATAAATCTAAAGCCGATTGCAATATATGTCTCGCCTCCAAAATTTTGTTGGTAATAAAATATAATACAAAGTCATCTGCAAACTGCGAAATATATACATTATTAATCTTTCTACAGACATCGATAGTAGCTATATTAAACAACAATGGTGACAATGGATCACCCTGTGCCAACCCACGACAAGTTGTTCGACACAACGAATCACTATCAAGGTGAAGTTTTAAATTTCTTGTTTGTAAGAAGTTCCACAGATAGGTGCATAATTTTTGTCCCACCCCTAAGCCATCCATTATATGTAATAAACTATGTACATCCACATTGTTATAAGCATTATCCAGATCAATAAAACAGCATATGGTCATTTGTTTTTCAGAAAATCCTGTTTGGATTCTAGAAACTAAACTAGTAAGATTATTTAATGTTGATCGACATTTTCTAAATCCTGTGGTATTCTGGTCTAACATACAGTTCTTTTCAATAAACCACTCTAGTCTATGGAGTAGAATGTTATGGAAAGTTTTGCATATACATGAGATCATAGATATGGGGCGAAGGGAAGAGGCTAAACATGGATCACGTCCTGGTTTGGGAATCGGCACCACCACTATATCGCGCCATTGTTTAGGTACAAACGAATAACTGAAGAATGTATTAAATAAATTGAGTAGTACTAGTTTACCGTTCTCAGGTAAATATCTTATCATAGAATATGTGATCTTGTCACTACCAGGGGCTGTATCTTTGTGTTTTAAGCATTTAATTAGCTCTTGGATTGTAATAGGTACTTCAAGCTTTGGGTTATTCGATGTAAGTATAGGGTAGTCGCCTGATACGAAATCGGGGGCCAAACTACAAAGTAATAAGCTTGCTTTAATGCTATCAACATGGGATTTTGGTGCGTTATATCCCTTAATCCATCTCATCTTTTGCCACAGCTCACCATGGGTTGTAGTTTGGTCAAAACTAGAACATAAGTTCTGCCATGACTTGTTTCTAGAGCACCGTATATATCTTTGAGCATCACTGATTTTACTTTGAAGGATTGTCAGGTTATTTGGTGATGGATTACGTCGAAATTTGGCAAGTGCTAAACGGCGCTCTGCTACAGCCTTAGAGAGATTGGGACACCAATAAGGTTTTGGTGTAAAATTTCGTTCTGGGTTCATATTAATTTTAACATATGGTATAAAAAAATCTGCAGCCATGTCTAAATAATCTATAAACATGTCATATCCTTTTTGTAAATCAGTTGGAAGCACGAATTCGTCGAAAAGGTCATTTAAAAGTTTTTGGTACCCTACCCAGTCAGCCTTTTTATAGTTTCGACGAGTCATATGGACGTTACTAGGTTTAAAGTACGTTGAAATTTTAATAACACAATGATCGCTTCCCAATGTCTCATTTAACACTTGCCATTTTAAACTTAAGCTTATATCAGATGATGCCAATGAAACATCGGGTGACGACTGTTGCAGTACATCATTCACTAACTTAATACGCGTGTGATCGCCATTGTTTAATGAAATAAGGCTACTACCAATAAGTGCGTCAAAGATTTGATTCCCTCTCCTGTCTACTTTATTGGACCAATTGGGATGGTGTCCATTGAAGTCGCCTAAGAATAAGGATTTACTATTAACCTGAGAAAATAATTGATCCCAGTCTGACTGGCTAGTATTCACAGAAGGTGGACAGTAAATCGATATAATATTTTCAACTTGATTACAATTATACAGTTTAACGTGTATACTTTCTATGCCCGAGTTTAAATTTTGTAAATCATGGCAAATCTGAGATTTAATTGACTTATGCGTAAGTATTGCTACACCTCCGTATGAATCGTCTCTGTCTTTGCGAAATATATTGTAATCTTTAACTTTAAAATAAATTTCTGGTTGTAACCAGGTTTCGCTCAATACGGCAATGTGAATCTTGTCTTGTATTAAAAAATTCTCAAACTCACTTAGCTTTGGCCTAATGCTTTGTGCATTCCATTGGATAATATTTAATTTAACATTAGTTTCATAGTTACCTGGCATTTGCGAAATAATCAAGGATTAATTTAAGGATAGGCCAATCCGCTACATTGTCAACTATTACTAAAATTACCCACTCAATGCAAGTTTTAAGTACTCCTTTGTAAATCATTTGTATAGTGCTTCCTTTCATGAATATTATCTCTTGTAATTTCTTTAACAATTCCTTGAAGTTTATATCTCTGTGTTTTTCTCCTGTTTCACTCGAGTTTTTTGTCTCAGTTTCATTATATACTTCGAATTCCGTTTTACTCCACTCCATAAACTCCAGGTCTGACGATTTATCCTGTTTCTTCTGTTTCTGTTTAGAGTCTGACTTTTGTTTTTGTTTATGTACCTGCGCCTTAGTTGACACCTCAGTATAAGTCAGACTATTATTCGTTTGAGTAGGGGCTGTGTCCACCAATTGAAGGGATGAAAATTTTATATCCGTATCTTTTATTTTTGTGTTTACTTGCTTGTGCGTTGGTTCGTCGTTAGGGACATAGATGGTTAGGGCTTTTCTGTAGGTGCAATTAAACTCGGACATGAGTTCCCTCAATCTTTTTTCCTTTAAAAAAATTGGACATGTTTTTGACAGGGATATATGTCTTCCATTGCAGTTAACGCATATCATATCAGTGGTTTCGCAATTGTCATGGTTTTTCCCGCATTTGGGGCACACCACTTTAGCACTAGGACATCTCTTAAGTACATGACCGTATTTCCAGCAGCGCGAACATTGCGACACTGGAAATACATATGGTTCTACCTTTATCCTCAAACCATGTGTATAAACATAAGGTGGTAAGAACGACCCTTTAAAACAAAGACGAACCGCTTCACTGGGTGACCATCCATCTACCTCAAAGTTCTTGCGATTCAAGCGATTCAAAGATAATAGCTTGCCTGGTTCAGGGCAAAATATACTTTCCAAAATGTTTTCATCTGACATTTCCAAGTCAACATCGCGTATTACACCGTATGACAAATTCCTTTCCATCGCCCTCTGAATATGCCAACCCTTATCGATAAAGAATTGACATGACTCCAAATTCTCAGCGCTGATTTCGCTAATCAATTCTATACGAACTCGATACGGATTGATAAATTTCACTCTGCTAATATCTTTTATATTTTGGTCTTTAAATAACTTGGCAAGACTAAATTGTTTAGGTAGTTTTTCTTTACTAGATATATATATTTCTATCTTTTCTGTCTCCTTCAATATTTTACCTTTCCGCTTAACTTCCGTCCATTCTTCATCGCTGCTTTCTCTCATTCTTTTATTGGTCTTGTCTTCAATGTCTTCAATGTCTAACACTTCATTATAAGTAGAAATCTCATTCATATAATCATTATTTATTTCATTACTCATCTCATTAGTATCGCTCATTGTACTCGTAAACAAGTCGCATCTGCGGCAGGCGGCAGGTAGCCGGCCGACCGGCCACGCGCCGTACCTTTCTAAGTTCTAATGTAGGGGAGGCCGGGTACAAAAGTAACGGCGGGTCGAAAGTAACAAATGCTCTCTAGATTTATCTAATGGGCGAACACCGCTTTGCTGCTGTCAGGCGATAGCCGGGAGCGCCCCCCTCAATTGCATTTAGTCGCCGCGTACGCCACGCGCTGTTTGGTTGTGTGAATTTACAAACCAAAAGTAAGTTTTTTTACGTTTTCTTATTCAATGTTTTGATAGTCTTAAAAGCATGATAGTAATCTGAATGTTTGCATGTCTATACTGTATTAAAGTGATTGTACATTGCGTAAATTCATTTTTGTGTAGTACGTTCCCATTTAAGGTTATGTTGCACGTTTTGACAAAAATGTGGATGGGTACAAAAGTAACATAACCCTATGGGTACAAAAGTAACATGTTACTTTTGTCCTCGTGATGATTTAATTATTTATCATATATTTCATATTTCATATTTTTTTTAACAGAATGCCTCGACAACGCATAAGAACAACTGAACGAGGAACTACCGACACGGAAGTGTATAAAAAAGCGGCTGAAGAGCATTTTAAAGATGCTGCAACAATTAGAGGCCTGGCAAAAAAATATAATGTTTGCCATGTAACATTATGCAGATTTATAAAAAAAATTAAAGCAGGAAATACTACCGCAGTTGTGGGCTACCGTTGCGTCAACCGTGTTTTTACCAACAACGAAGAAATTAATCTACGCGACTATTTAATCGAATGCTCTGCAGTTTATTTTGGGTTATCCCCAACTGAAGTACGTAAACTGGCATACGAGTTAGCGCTTAAAAATGAAAAACTATTTCCTACAAAGTGGCACGATACTCAAATGGCTGGTAAGGAATGGTTGACTGGTTTTTTAAAACGGCACCCGAGCCTGTCTTTAAGATGTCCTCAAGCAACAAGTCTGTCGCGGGCAACAAGTTTTAACGAGCATAATGTGAGTAAATTTTTTGATAACCTTGCTGATGTAATGGATAGGTACCAATTTGAGCCAAAAGATATCTGGAACATGGATGAGACCGGGGTGACCACTGTCCAAAAACCTGGCAAAATTGTAGCAAAAAAAGGAATTAAACAAGTAGGTGCAGTAACATCGGCAGAGCGAGGAAGATTAGTAACTGTTGCTGTTGCCATCAATGCTCAAGGCGGACACATCCCGCCTTTTTTCGTATTCCCACTAAAACGATTCCAAGACCACATGATACGTGAGGGTCCTGTTGGATGTGCTGGAGCTGGCAATTCTAGTGGATGGATGCAGGAAACTGAATTTTTAATGTTTCTACATCATTTTAAAAGACAAGTCAAGCCCACAGTTGATCAAAAATGCTTGTTACTACTCGACAACCATTCATCGCATATATCTATCCAAGCTCTAGATTTTTGTAAAGAAAATGGAATAGTGCTGCTGTCGTTTCCACCCCATTGCACACACAAACTTCAGCCTTTGGATAGAGCTGTATTTGGGCCATTTAAGAAAATGATAAACACCGCTACAGACAACTGGATGCGAAATCATCCTGGTCAAACGATGACCATTCATTACATTCCTGGGATTGTTAGAGAAGCATTTCCTCTGTCTGTAACTGATAGAAATGCAATTGCTGGATTTAGTTGTACTGGTATAAGTCCATTTAATAGGAATATATTTACTGCTATTGACTACGCGCCATCGTCTGTGACTGACCGGCCGTTACAAGTCAACAGACAAATTCCACCAAATGATTTGTTGACTAATTCTGACGCAACGTCATCCGTTCAAGTTGGTCCAAGTACTCCAGTTGGTGATCTTCCAACATCAATTGACCAAACGGTTCATCATAAAGATAGCAATGATTTGTCAAACAAATCAAACAATAATGATGACCAACCATCGGATGTTCAAAATATACCGGACTCAATCTCTACGGACACCGATCCTATGTTAGCTAACCCAATTTTTGATCAAAGTTCCAAATCACCAGTGCCAGGACCTAGCGGACTGCAAGAAGCAAATTTTACCAAGCCGTTTAATTTCTCGCCTAAAGATCTTAGACCTTTACCACAAGCAGGTCCGAGAACTGAAACAAATAAAGGTCGTAAAAAACGTAAGACTGCCATTCTGACGGACACACCCGAAAAAAACTTAATTGAACAAGAACACCAACAACGAAATAAAGTCAAGAAAACGGTACTGCAAGACAATACTAGAGAAAGTAAGAAAAAATTGTCTGCAAAAGGAAAGGGAAAAGGCAAAAAGACAAAGAAAGCACCAAAAGAAAAGGAAAATGAATCTGATGACGAAGTAACCTACTGTCTTGTTTGTTTAGAAAATTACAGTCGACCAAATGAAAAATGGGTAGAATGTATCGAATGTAAAATGTGGTCCCATTTGGAATGTGTGCATGATGACAAGCATTATGTATGCCATCATTGCGATTCTGATTAAGATTAATGACTGAATTAAAAAAGTCTGATTATAATACTAAATTGATCTCATTACTTAAACTAAGAATTTTATTGATTTGTTATTATCTTAACATTTATAGTTTTTGAACATTTAAAATACGAAAGTTAATTTGTGTTATTAGCATAAAGAATTTAAATAAATAATTTGTTGATTTACCATGTATAATATTGTATTAATTATCAACCCCTTTGTCTTGTTACTTTCGACCCACAACGTGTTACTTTCGACCTGCCTACGTGGTCGAAAGTAACAAGGAACGATTTTTTTTTTAATTTCTGTAATTCATACAAAACACATTTTAATGTGATAAATCGAGTTGCTACAGTAAAAAACATAAACTGAACTTTTATATAATTATATTATTTTAATGGCAACAGTAACACCCATCCAGAAATCAAAGTAAAAGTACAGTGTTACTTTTGTACCCGGTCTCCCCTACTAAACAGTACGCGCTCTGCTCAGTCGACGAAAACAACTGTGACACCCGCTCGCACGAGTGCCGCGACGAAACTGTACTCTAATATTTAAATATGACTATAATAAATATATCGTCGTTACCATAATATCTTCACAGAATTATTAGTACGATAAATCTTAGTTCGCTTATGTCTCAATAGATGGCGTGTGTTACAATTAACATTTTACCCTTTTTACGTTCCACCTGGGAGCCGGGTGCTCGGCACCGAGTGCTTCACAAAAAATTGTTACAATACCAACTGTCGTGTGAAACAACCTTTACTGATTTGTGCCTCGGTCGTCCCACAGAGTCTCGTCCCACATAAAAAATTCCCCACTTGTCCCAATTTGTATGCCTCGCTCGTCCCAAAACTTAATTTTCAATATTTTATTCCCCGCTCGTCCCAATTCGTATGCCTGGCTCGTCCCACATTTTTTGACTGACCAGAAAGATAAATAACCTCATGTTGCGGAAAATTTGATGAACTAATTCAATCCGAGACTCCACTATAATATAAATTATAAAATTACAAGTTACGCCACCATGACAGTTTTTTTCTGATCAAACTTTAGGTTTAGATTGAAGGCATTAATAAAGTACACATAGCCGACCCTAAGTACAAACCCTGTGCACCCCACTGCTTAGACCACTACTATTATTATTAACCTAGAACAAGTTTTTGAATGTTTATAGCTTCGGTATTTTTGTGCGACCGGATTAGAGCTTGCTCTCTCGCTCTGCTTTCTTTGTATTAATCAATTGACCAATGACGTGGCTTTGCGTTATCAGCGCAATCGGAGCAAATGCGGTTACAAAGTGCATCTGCTAATTTTAAATATGAGGTGTTTACATTAAGCGTGGTGTATTCATAGAGTGAGGTTCAATATTTGTGAAGTTTTAAAGGGTAAGTAATAATTATAATTTTGTCGATTTTTTCATATTTTGTGAAGTCATGATAAATGATTTGACTTATATCACTATTGTGGTAATTATTTACTTTTATATTAGTTGCTGTCTAAGGATTATGGTCTTTTATTATATGCATACTTAACTCTGTGCCTCCTGTGAAAAAGAGTACATCGCTACTTTTTAGGAGAGGCAAATAAAATTTTGAAAAATATTTTTTTTCCTGTTTCCTAGGTCCTGTCATGGAGTTCTTTATCTATGGCCCTGTTTCACGAAATCGTCTAGTATTTTTTTTTTAAATGAGTAACCCTTTTTCACATTAACTAGAAATTTGAACAAATAATAATTTGATTTGAGCCCTAATTCACATTAATTTTGTTTACCCATTTTAACAAACTTCAAAAAAAGAGGATGTTCTCGGTTATACTGTATTTTTTAGGTTAACCAATTTTGATAAATCTTCTTTTATGTAAAAGCTGGTGCTTCCCATATGGTCGCATTTTAATTTAGTTAACCTCCTTCATAAAATGAGGATGTTCTCAACTACAAAGTGTTTTCTGGGTGAATCAGTTTTGATGACTCTTTTGATTCGAAAGCTGGTGCTTCCCGTGTAGTCTCATTTCAATTTGGCTCAGTTCTGACAATAGCATGTATGATAAAACCATATTCAACACGTTGAAGTCGGTTTTCAGCTATGATTTTTAATCATTATAGCTATTCACGATTCGTATCTACGAAACGAAACTATTGTACATAGTTTCGTTCGGAATACCTTTCTTAGACAGATGAAAGCTAATTTTTTGCTCTCTTATATTCATTTAAAAACGAAAAGGGTATATTGGACTTGGTACCCCTTTTTACAGGAGGCACAGAACTAATTCACGTTGTATTTGCAGGTGATCAGATATAGAGCCGTGGCTTCTTCATCCTGAAACATGGAGCCAGTGGCTTCATCATCCCGAGCTGATCTTCAGACTGGCTGCAGTCTGGCTTCTACATCCCAAGAGATAACCTTTATTGAATCACAAAGAGGTGTGCCTATTATTTTGCATGCCGGTTACGAATATACGAAAAAGCGAGAGAACAAAAATAGCTCAATCGTCTGGAGATGTGTGAACAGAAGGTGTCATGGAGGAATGGTGACTTCAAATAATAATGTGACGAAAATTCTTCGTCATGACATTTGTACGCCCAGCATAGCAAGAAATGACATCAAAGAAGAAATACATCGCTGCAAGCAAGAAGCAAAATCTTCTGAAGGAAAATCGATTCCTTCTGTCTTCAATTCAAGCATAAAAAAATTATTGGACAAAGGTACTGACAAGATAGAAAAATTACCTGAATTATCGAATGTTAAGAACAGCTTGTATAGTGCTCGAAACAAAGCCCAGCAAATAAAGAAAGCTACATTTAAAACGCCGTTTGAAGTAAAAATTCCAGTAAGTTTTGTTTTATTTGATTATGAGTACAGAAAAACAAGGATATTAGCTTTCGCTGATGTAAATAGTAAAGGACTTCATCAACACGTGAAACATTACCTTGCAGATGGTACATTTAAGTGTGTAGTGAAACCATTCAGACAATTATATGTGATTTACGGTGACCTTGGCAGCACAAGTGAGAAAATTCACGTCGTGCCCTTAATATACATCTTATTAATGGACAAAAAAGAGTTCACATATGAGACTGCGTTTGCTCTTATCAAATCGCAAATTCCAGAATGGCATCCGATTTCATTCAGAACAGATTATGAGAAAGCAGCCATGAACGCAATCCGTAACATCTTTCCGGATGTAATATGCAAAGGCTGTTACTTCCATTTTAGTCAAGCACTTTGGAAGAGAGCAAAGGCGTTAAAGTTAAATAAAAAGAGAATGTTCAAAAAGCATATAGCTCTATGCACAGCGTTAGCTTTGCTACCACCTGAACTTAAATGCGATGGATGGCTATATATAATGGAGGATTGTCCGAAAACTCTCAATATTGAGAAATTCAATGACTATTTTGTATCGGCATGGCTTGACAACGAATATTATCGAGGCAAATGGGATTTTTGGGGGGATATCTACAGAACAAATAACCCAGTGGAAGGCAGTAACGCTAAATTAAACAGAACATATTCGGGAAAGCTGAACATCATTAGCTTTTTGAATGTGATCAAAAACGACGCTGTTCTTTCTTTAGCTCGCCAAGGTAAACCTCGGCGTGCTGATGATATAGCTCATGACAAATATATATTTGATTCTGTAACGGCAATGTTGAATGGCACTATATCACTGGGCCATTGCCTGGAAAAAATCAGCCCTTTTGTTTATTAATGATATTAATGTGTCTATATTAATGATAAGTTTAAAAATGTTGATTTTTTGGAGATTTAATTGTTAAAATACTACTTTCTCATAAATAGTAGGTTGATTAAAATACTGTGATTGTAATTTGATTGTGATATTATTTACGTAATAAAGATTTTTAAATATAAATATTTCAATTTATGTTGAAATACCACATTAACATAAATAACATAACGTGGTACTTCTATAAGGTACATATAGGTAAATACAAATGTGTATACGGTCTATAATTATTTGACTGTTACTTATATACAAATGTTGATTTTTTGGAAATTTAATTGTTAAAATACCACTTTTTCATAAATAGGAGGTTAATTAAAATACTGTGATTGTGATTTGATTGTGTTATTATTATTTTTTAGTCACGTAATAAAGGTTTTTTTAAATAAGTAGTTCTAATTATGTTGAAGTATCTCAGAATTACATGTGTAATACATATATATATCTTAACGTGGTACTTCTATAAGATAAATACAAATGTGTATATTGATAGGTGTAACTAATAGTACTGTGATTTGGATTTGATTGTGATACTAAATAATAAAGATTTTCCTAAATTGCAATAGATCTTTTAATTATTAAAATTAAAAACATGCATCGCGGATGCATACCTAGAACTGGAAGTATTTAATATCTTTATGTTATTAGAAAAAACTATTATTTCAATTTATTGGAAGATATAGTACAATATTTTTTGTCAACTGTACTTTGAATTTGCCAGGAATGTGGGACGAGTGGTGACTTTAAAACTCAAGTGGGACGAACGAGGAATTCTTTGGAATGTGGGACAAGATAGTGGGACGACAGAGGCACAAATCCCTTTACTTGAGCGTATTATATAAATATAAAAATTAATAATTGTTTTATGACTGTCATAAAACTCGAAAATTTTCAAACTCACATAAGCGTCGTGCCGCACTTGGACAAACTATTGAACGCCGCACTAATGCGGCCAGCCGCACTGGGTAGACTTTCTTCAACCGCGCATACGCGTTCATAGCACCACACGAAATGTTTATTGAACGCGCAAGTGCGTTTGCCGCACAGGGTTAGTGGGCTAAATAATTAGCATTTGCATAAAATTCGCTAATTAAATTAGCAGGCAATGCGTCCCAAACAATCCGTTTTACGTGAACTTGTTATTTAAAAGGTAAACCATAATTAAGAAATTAAAGAGATTAATGGATAGTTAATGGTTTTTTCATAAATTCACGCCTTCTTCCCATGTGGGTAAGCAGAAACTACAGAACGCCACCTGCTACGATCTTACATATTAATATACGCACATTCTTATGAATGGGTTTTGATGGCATTACATGCTGTAGTTTTTGTTGTTGGTTTAATACGGAACGCTTTAGTGTATACAGTCGCGGTCTAAAAATGTTTATCAGTTTTCAAATTAGATTATTTAACACACTTTGTGCAGTAAAGTCTAAATTGCTATATCTAGGTACATAATACTTTGTAATAGTTGTGAAGCTTCTATTCTAACAAAAAAGTATTTATGACTTTTTGATGATGAAACTGATTTCTTAAATTTAAAGTTGACATATTGACATAATTGGATTTGTTACACTGACATTTATCAAAAATATGTGTGAAATATAATAAAAAAATATTGGCTAAGATGGCTGAATGGGCCGGATGGGATGAATATTAGTGTTATAACACGAGAACTCAATATATCTCGATTCACTGTAAGATTTTAGACTCGGCGGCGTCATGGCCGACGGGCAAATAACTTATCATAAAAGTAATTCAGGATGACGACGGCCGATACTAACCGCCGCCATGCAAATAACTGATATGGTTCGACAATACGAAAAGCACGACTTCAGATCACGTTGATCATTTTGCTGCTTTGTATTATGTGAGTCCTCAGATGGTTCGACGCACTTTCTAGCGGAGCTACACTACAGACATCATGCAATTAAAGTGGAAATCAAACCTCACCATAAAACTTAATTTTGCTCAACAATATCTAGATTTTCATTGGTCGATTGTTATATTTACCGACGAAAAACCTTTTAAAACGAATCAAATCGGAAGATTAACTATATGGCTCATTATCGTGCTTTTAAATTAATCTGGTCGCTGTTGTTGTTCGTATAGTCCACTTATGGCGGTGAATGGGCCACGACGACGCGATGACGGAGAACTGACGTCGTTAGAAAGTAGGGCTTCTGCGTATAATTATGTGTCGCTTTTGGAAGATGCGATGCTGCCTCCTGTGCGTGTTGTGTATCCTGCAGCAGAATTTGATTACGTTCAGGATAATGCATCGATACACTCGGCCCGGTCTTCTATGGCGAGTTTCAACGTGCACTGTGACATTCGTCTCATTCAATGGCCTACTCGGTCAGCAGATATGAACCCGATTGAAGATCTGTGGGGCATAATGGTTCAACGCTGGGATTGTAAGAACGAAGTAAACCCTGAAGCTCTTAGATCACATTGTGCACGGTATGGGATAATATCGAAGGGACTGATTTATGATCACACGATATATGCGCGCGCCTTGTTGCATCTATGCGAGATATACTACGTGCCGTCATAGCTGCTGATGGAGTCTATATTAGACAGTAAATTTGTTGATAGAATTTAAAAAATAAATCTCCTCAAATAAATAAAGATGTTTTGAATTTCTATTCGATTTTCTTCCTATATTTGCATTTTCAGTAATAAGTTCGACCTCGCTTGGTTAATGTCCGTATTTATCCCAGTTAATATTTAATCGTTTTTTTTACAAAAAAGGTTTTCTATAGCTATCCCTATGACGATGACGAGTAAATAAAAAATAATATATACTATTTATTGAGTATTTGTGTAAAGAACTAAGTATTAAGAATCGTTTAAATCGATTTTAAGACAGAGTAATGAGAGACACAGAGGAATGTGATAAATAGAGGAAAATAAAATTACAAATCTACTTAGTACGCAATTAGGGATTTATATTTTTTTTTATTGTTAGTATTACCCTAATTATTTATTGTATTTTAATTGTTATCGAAATGTCATAAACAAAGAAAAAGTCCAGGACGACATTTTAGGAGCAAAACGAAAAGCAAGTCCCTACAATACGTTATAAAAAAATTAAAACAGATCCAAAATTACATGATCTACAAAAAGATAAAGAAAACTACCTGAACAAAATCAAGCGTGTTGTAAGTACAAAGGACAAAAGCATAGATGAACAGCAAAAACAGCGAGATAAATGGCGTGAGAATCCGAGAGCATATTACAGACTTTAAAATGAATACATCGCAATATTGATTTTAAAATAAATTACGCATAATATTAATCATAAAATTACTTAACGATGGAAGGAAACGTTAACTTTTTTTTTTTGCTCACATTTGTGCAGATTATACAATTTTTCACAGCGCAACTAGGCATTTTTGATTTTTTGACTGACGTCCAATTAGAGCGGCGCCCCGATGTAGACTCGGCGCGACAGTGGCCACGTTATGCATTTTATGCTTATGCCCGGCACACTAAGTGGGTGCTCTTGCGTTATCTAGGCCTATCTATATCTGTGATCAATACGGTATAGACACGGAAGATTGCACTCTTCTGAGGGGTCGAATTTTATCAAGACATAGGTCAAATGCAACCTATTACACGTATTTACTACTGAATACCGCACAGGGCATAAACGCTATTCAGGAGTATTACTGCTCATGTTTGACGGGTATGAGGACGGTTGGAACCTGCGCGCATGTCGTCAGTATGATGTGTTACTATGGGATTGGAAGGCGTTTAGAGAATGTCATTGGGCCAGCCAGTGCCTGGGATAATATTGTAATAGAGACTGCAAACACCGACTAACCTATTTATTTCAATAAAAGTAAAAGGTTTTTATTTGTAATTAAATATGTTTCTCATTAAGAGAAGAAAAGCATAGTGAGGAATATTTTTTTTGCAGTCATACAGTAAAATAATAAGATCTTACGATTACCAAAGGTTCTTTGCGTAGTGTGCATGAAGCTTGTAGACATCTTCTAAGCTATTAAAAGAAGTATGTGAACTCAACAATCTTTGTTGCGTCCGCGTGGTGAATAAGACTCAGTTGCTGATATGAGGGTGCCACTGCTCCGGCAGTGATAATGTGTATAGGCTGTGACATAGTTGGAACACAGAACTTCGATTATTTCTTGCCATATTTTTAATAACAAACATTAACATAAATAGCAACATAATTGTGACTGATTGCGGTGTCTTCATGTCGATATAACTTTTTTCGGGTGGACATTTCAGTTTGGCTGTCATACAATAAAATGATAAGATGACTGGCCTGTGTCCATAAATTTTTGAGCATTGTTCTTTTATTAAAACACATACTTTTGAGAGATATTAGTGTACCTAAAGTACCTCAGTGACGATTAATAAATAAACTGTACAGGAGACCAGTACAAACCCGTATACCGGGGTAAAACAGTATAGCACGTTTATTTCGGTCAATCATTTGAATTTCCCGCCTTACGGCTGATCAGCCCTCCAGCTACCAAACAATTAGACCAATTTGTGAACAAAAACTTGTCGGAATTTTGTTTTTCGGTGGTCTTGATCTTATTTTTGAGTAAATTAAGCAACAATTTTGAAATCTACGTGTACTAGGTAAGTTTCTAATCTAAGTTAAAGCCTGTTTCTTTGCTCGTAATTAACAAAGTTTTTTCCGTCGAGATGATTTCTGTATGTAGTAGTGGGTGAGATGTTTACACAAACGGAGTCTTGGGGCAAAACCGCTCGGGGTAAGACCGGCCCATGTACGATGTTAAGCATGCCAAAACGGTTGTTTGAGTGAGCTCAAACAACCGTTTTGGCATGCTCAACAAGACTATATCGTATAAAGATCTGCATCACTTCGTTTCCGCTCGCAGGAAAACAATCCGTTTAATGGTAACTTACTACTCTGAAGAGAAGGTGATGAAGGAATAGAAGAAAAGGAAAACCATTATGACGAGATTCAAGATATAAATTAGAATAAGTTAATTACATATTCTTAGTTTCAGCCAATAATCCGTTTTAAGTTAACAAACTATTCCGAAGAGAGTGTGATCTGGAGATTAAAGAAAAGGAAAACCATTATTAAGAGATGCAAGAGATAAATTAGAATAAATTAATTATATCTTCTTCGTTTCAGCCAAATAATCAGTTTAATAATAACTTACTATTCCGAAGAGAGTGTGATCGGGAGATAAACGAAAAGGAAAACTATTACGAAGAGATCCAAGAGATAAATTAGAATAAAGTAATTATTTCTTCTTCGTTCCAGGCGAATAATCAGTTTAATGTTAACTTACTACTCTGAAAAGAAGGTGATGAAGGGATAGAAGAAAAAGAAAACCATTATGAAGAGATTCAAGAGATAAATTAGAATAAGTTCATTACATTTTCTTCGTTTCAGCCAATAATCCATTTTAAGTTAACAAACTATTCCGAAGAGAGTGTGATCGGGAGATTAAAGAAAAGGAAAACCATTATGAAAAGATTCAAGAGATAAATTTGAATAAATTAATTATATCTTCTTCGTTTCAGCCAAATAATCAGTTTAATATTAACTTACTATTCAGAAGGGAGTGTGATCGGGAGATAAAAGAAAAGGAAAACCATTATGAAGAGATTCAAGAGATAAATTTGAATAAATTAATTATATCTTCTTCGTTTCAGCCAAATAATCAGTTTAATATTAACTTACTATTCCGAAGAGAGTGTGATCGGGAGATTAAAGAAAAAGGAAACCCATTATGCAGAGATTCAAGAGATAAATTAGAATAAGTTCATTACATTTTCTTCGTTTCAGCCAATAATCCATTTTAAGTTAACAAACTATTCCGAAGAGAGTGTGATCGGGAGATTAAAGAAAAGGAAAACCATTATGAAAAGATTCAAGAGATAAATTTGAATAAATTAATTATATCTTCTTCGTTTCAGCCAAATAATCAGTTTAATATTAACTTACTATTCAGAAGGGAGTGTGATCGGGAGATAAAAGAAAAGGAAAACCATTATGAAGAGATTCAAGAGATAAATTTGAATAAATTAATTATATCTTCTTCGTTTCAGCCAAATAATCAGTTTAATATTAACTTACTATTCCGAAGAGAGTGTGATCGGGAGATTAAAGAAAAAGGAAACCCATTATGCAGAGATTCAAGAGATAAATTAGAATTACTTAATAATATTTTCTTCGCTTCATCCAAACAATCCGTTTAACCCTTTTGCAGTTAGAGGGAATATTTTTCCCACCAATAAAAACCAAAAAAAAAACAATATTTCTTTTTGCAATTTTATTTTTCGACCTGACAACATTAACGTAACTATATGACGTTTGTGTCTGTTTTTATTTGACACTGACAGATTATTTTTTTTCTCAAAGTTCTTGAAGGGTATGTTCAAAACTGGCGCTTTTTTGTACTGCGAGAGAAATCGGTACATATCTTTGCAATAGAGTGGTCAAAAAAGGTAAGTTCTTCTAGACGTTGTGCTTTTGAATGTTATTTCATAGATGTAAGACGTATTTTTTATTGATCTGCCACGAATTTTCATTTATGTCGATTTTTGTTGGTGGGAAGAATATTCCCTCTAACCGTGAAGTATCCGCTTTCTACTAATAAGGTTAGAGAAAATATTCCTTTATTATGGTTATGGTAGCTGTTTTTATTGCTTTGCGACTATGGAATAAAGGTTTTGGTGGTCTTATTATTGCTTTTCCTCGGGGCTTGGTGTGGTTTTTGCATGGCTTTTGTTTTTTATTTGCAGATTGATTGAAAATGAAAATACTCGGAGATGACGATATTGAGAAGGAGTTGTACGGTATGTTCGGTTTGTCAGAACCGGAAGAGTCTGAAGATGGCGAAGAATCAGAAGAGGATGATGTTCCGTACAATGTCACGAAATTACAGCGAATTTTAGGGGATTTGGATGAACCAGACCTTCGATCTACTGCAACAATACGAGCATCGTTATCGCCTCAACCATCTACATCATCTGATACGGAGGTCCCATGCGGTGAGCCTTTACTTGTAATAGCTCCACCTACTGTGACAGAACCTGTTGCGTCTTCATCTGCAGTGCCGTTACCTAATGAGCCGCAACCAGCTGTACTACTGCCTGCTGAGCCTGGTATTTCACGTGAGTTACCTGTAAAAGGTAGAGGACGAGGAGCTAGGACGGAACGTGGATCTGGAACGGGACGTAGATCTGGAACGGGACGTAGATCTGGAACAGGACGAGGAGCTGGAACTGGAACGGGACGTGGTGCTAGGACGAGGCTGGGAAGTGGGGCTGGACATGAAGACGGCGATTCATCCGAAGATAATGCGCCACCAGAATCAGAAGCAGAGTCAGAAGGAAGTGATTCTGACAGAGATGAAGAAGCGTGGAAAAAAACCTCGTGGACTGATATTAGGCCACAGGTTGAGTCTTTTGATAGTGTTCCAATGACTCCGACACGCGTGTTACCATCCAATGCCAGGCCTATCCGATATTTTG
Organism: Agrochola lota; assembly: GCA_947364205.1. NCBI lineage: Eukaryota > Metazoa > Arthropoda > Insecta > Lepidoptera > Noctuidae > Agrochola > Agrochola lota. The sequence continues at coordinate 2,422,860 of OX376229.1, forward strand.
AAAAAACAATTACCCAAGAAGTTTTTGAATTGATTATTACGGAGACTAACCGATATGCGAGTCAACATAACGTAATAGGCTGGACCATACTAGACATAAAAGAGTTGAAGGCTTTCCTAGGTGTCTTGATTATTATGGGATACAATATTTTACCTACTTTCGAATTGTATTGGTCATCGGATCCCGAATTTAGAGTTGACGAAATAGCTTCCACCATGACATTCCGAAGATTCAAGCAAATTTTACGTTGTTTGCATCTAAATGATAATTCTAAACAACCTCCCAGATTTAGCCCCGAGTATGATAAGCTATTCAAAATTCGACCATTATTGAAGCTTATCAACACCGCCTTTCAAGAAAATGCGCACAACTCCTCATCCCAGTCAATAGATGAATCAATGATTCTTTTCAAAGGAAGGTCTTCATTGAAGCAGTACATGCCTATGAAGCCGATAAAAAGGGGTTTCAAGGTGTGGTGCCGCTGTGACAGTACAACTGGTTATCTGTACGAGTTTGAGATATATACCGGAAAAGATGGTGACAGAGTAGAAGACAATTTAGGAGGAAAAGTGGTCACGAAGTTAACGGAAAAATTGAAAGGAATGGCGGCAGTGCATGTTACGTTTGACAATTTTTTTTGCAGTTATGATGTCATGAATTATTTACATGTAAATGGTATTTCTGCGAGCGGTACTGTACGCAGGCATAGAGCAGACTTACCGAAACTTGTAAAAAGTAAAAGAAAACTAAAACTAAGAAAAGGGCAGTACAAATGGAGAGTGAAGGAGAACGTGGCCTTTGTAATCTGGCAAGATACAAAAGAAGTTTTATTTATGACAAATGCTTTCCATCCGAAGGACAACGAAACATCCCTATCCAGGAAAGGAAGGGATGGTTCTAAGACAGATGTAGTGTGTCCTGCAGTGGTGAAGGAGTACACAAAAAGAATGGGTGGAGTAGATCACTTTGATCACATCAAAGGGACATACTCTGTTGGGCGAAGAAGCAAACGGTGGTGGCTTCGCATATTTTATTTCATTTTTGATGCCTGCATCACAAATTCATTTTTGCTCCAGGGAAAGAATGCGAATGCTACCAAATTGTCCAACCTGGAGTATCGTATAGCTCTAACCAGAGGACTTATTGGTTGTTTTTCTTCCCGAAAACGTCGTGCTGATGGCGTCAACTACGTCGTAAGAAAAAAAGTTGCTGTATCTGAAAATTACCAAAAGGCAATTCACATTGTTGCACCGGAAATTCGCTTTTCCAATGTTGGTGATCACATGCCAAATGATATATCGTCGTATCAAAGATGCCGATATTGCAGCACTAAGGCGAAGGATAAGCGATCTAAGATCAAGTGTAGCAAATGTGGAGTGCCTTTATGCATAACACCATGTTTTTCGAATTTTCATAAACAAATGTAATTTTCTTTTATTTTTGTTTCTATTTTCTTATTGGTATTAAATTGTGTGATTTTAATATAGTTATTATGTATGATTTATGTTGTTTTTTTAGTTTCTTGAAAAAACATACCGCTATTTCATTACTCTCAAACAGGTAGAGGGAATATTCTTACCACCAATTAAAAAAAAAGTTAAAAAAATATATAAATATCAATTATTATTTTAGGCATCATAAGTATCACAAATCCGAAAACCAAATCTTTCTATCTCATCTAGATCCTTATAACCGTTAAAGGGTTAATGTTAAATTACTATTCTGAAGAAAATGTGACCAAGAGATAGATAAAAAAGCGGCCAAGTGCGAGTCGGACTCGCCATGAAGGGTTCCGTAGCAGCAAGTAACATAATATAAAAGTTTTAGTTTGTTGTAACTTTAAAATAAATCTTTTTTTAAATTTTTATATTTCAGTTGATTGAATGAAAGGTAAATTGCGGTTAACGATTTATGACGTATTAAAAAAAACTACTTACTAGATCTCGTTCAAACGATTTTTCGGTGGAAGTTTACATGGTAATGTACATCATATATTTTTTTTTAGTTTTATCATTCTCTTATTTTAGAAGTTACAGGGGGGGACACATTTTACCACTTTAGAAGTGTCTCTCGCGTCAACTATTCAGTTAAAAAAAAAAAAAATAGTAACCTCAATATAATTTTTGAAGACCTATCCATAGATACCCCACACGTATGGGTTTGATTAATTATTTTTTTTGAGTATCAGTTCGAAGTATGGGGAACCCCCAAAATTTATTTTTCTTTTTTCTATTTTTGTGTGAAAATCTTAATGCGGTTCACAGAATACATCTACTTACCAAGTTTCAACAGAATAGTTCTTATAGTTTTGGAAAAAAGTGGTTGTGACATACGGACGGACGGACGGACAGACAGACAGACAGACAGACATGACGAATCCATAAGGGTTCCGTTTTTTGCCATTTGGCTACGGAACCCTAATAAAAAAGGAAAACCATTGTGAAGAGATTCAAGAGATAAATTAGAAAGGCAAGCATATTATAAGTTGGGGAATTACATCGCTGATAAAAATGCTTTGCTCAATGACAATTTTTTTTTAAAATACTGTTGGAGCTGTTGAAGATTGTAAGACCATCTTTGCATTGTATAAACGCAATCTCCTTTGTATTATATAACTGCATAGCACAGGTGTGAGTACTTTTCATCAACGCCATTATTTTCACCATCTATGGTGTTTGTCTGGTCTGGGTGTGGTTGCAACAACGGTTCGTTGTCGTTGCACTCATTGCCCAGCTTATAGAGCTGCCATTTTCCGGGTAATATATGTCTTTTATTGTCTTGAATGTGCCTTGGCGACTGTAAGTATTTCATGCTGAATCAGATGTTTCGCTGATGGTGGATCACTCAGTCTTTAATGAAATGGAATCTTATAACTATATGCTTTCAAGTGCTTACTTAATATTATCAATTAGTATTAGCAACCATTATGTCAATTTGATTGTCGAAAAAAAAATTGACAGGACAATTTTTTTCAATATTACAATATTTATACAGTCGAGCAACAGTGACCGAGGCACTGGGATCAACATAATAAGCATGAATATTAACAAAACAAAAGGCATTTTTTTGACAAAACAATCGAGAAGTGTATACAAGTACGGGTCTACGCATGAGGCGCTTTTAAACAGTTCAGAAACAGAGACTGAAACACTGGGATCAGCAACCTGAGCATGAACTTGAACAAAAGTTTCTTTTTTATTATCGCGACACGTATACGACGAGTACGGATGTTCATAAAGGGGCCGCTTTCTACAATCCAGAAACAGAGATCAACATATTCATACTTGAGCGTGAATTTGAATAAAACATGTTTTTTTATCGATTCTTGTTTTCCTATGACAACCTTACCATGAACATGAACAAACCAGTTAATTTTTTACAATCGTGACATTTTATACGACAACTACGAGTCTACACAGGAGCCAGTTAAACAGGGATCAATACTCAACTCCCCAATCAAAACCGGTTTATAAAGTTTTCTTTTAACACTGTTCCACAACCTAATAACCAAAATATAAAATCTTTTTAAATTATTGAAATAATCAGATCTAATAGCTACGACAAGAATGTTCGACACCCCTCCTTTCTGACAATCCAATTGTTTTGAAACTTACGAATCAAGACATTTTATGACCACAAAATTTTGCTACCTGATGAACAAGTAGGTTCAACTCATAAGATGCAGAACCTTTTATTTTCAGACATTATCTTGCAATGCTATGACAACATATAACGAGAAGACAGCCAAGCCTTTTTATATTGGAACAACCAGTCTAAAATCGCATCTAAAGTGCCAAAATAACACACAGTGTGCTGCCTCCCATCCAGAATGTCTAATCTGAAAACTGTAAGACAAGACAACATATGATTTGCAAGACAAGCTGCTTATAGAATTCAACTTCCAAACAAATACATGTTGGAAATGTTATGCATGACCAAATGCATTTAATTTCAACGTGTTCCCACACTGGCCCATTTTTAATAGACAACTATTAACCAATTTGACATGTTGATTGACTTTTCATGCTGGATCATCTTGCTGCCATTCATTTAGCAGGCTCATGATGTCATGACAGGCACTATCGGCGTCTATTCTTCTCATACTGTTAAGTCTTTCTGTAACATGCTTCCCGAAAAACCAGTATTTTTGGTCCGGCAACATGTCATTGACCAAGGGGTTCATAGCTAGCAACAGATCATTTACGACCTCTTTGCACTTGGTTTTTTTATTGGATTTTGGTAAGGATTTTTCTTTACGACGAGGCCTGTCAGTACGCCGGCTACGCTGACGGATATTTAGTTCAAAATCATTTTCAAGTTCTGATTGATGTTCTTCTTTGACATTCAAACTACTTGACAGCTCTTTGTAGTCAACAGGGACTGGTTCGTAGTTCTGAAATGGAAAAAAAAAAGATTATTTGATATCATTATCATCATGCATCATACTTGATTTGGATAGCTTGAGAAATCAAATATTATATTATTAAAAACACATTACGTATTTGATTTGAGCAAATTGATCTTTTTATAATCACGTTGATCATTATTATTTCATTTACAATATATATGCTGTTGGTGCTAAAATAAACTAGAATGAGGAAAACACCAAAAACTTCCTTTGAATGCTAACATGTGATTGGTTGCCCAGAGAAGCAACCAATATCCTCAATTATATCACAAGAACAGGTAAAAACCCTGAATAATGTAGACCTAAACCTTGCCCTGAAATTATACTCAATACTTATTTACATTCCACAATGTGAACTTTTAGGTGACATGATCATTGTGGACCCAGTTGGGCACAACAAAAGTAGGAGAGAGAGAGGACGAGGGTGTTAATTTGATGAATTAGTTGGTATACCAAATGCATATTATTTAAGTAATTGTTTATAAAATATGTAATTTAAAATGTAATTTTGATATTATAATAGTATTTAGATAATAGTTTTAATTTATTTATGAATGTATTAAATTTAAGTTCACTTTTAATTAATTCCAGTGATGATATGCCATTTTAATGTACATTAAATTATAATGGCACAACAAATTCAAATTGATGTTCCAATAGATAAATTAATAATATGGATAACTAGACAAATAAAACATAGTTTTAAAATTGTATAGAGCCAGTCACCAAATTGATCTTTTTATAAACATGTTGATCATTCCATTAGATGTTCCAAGAAAACGTTAGTTAAAATTAAAATGCTTCAAAAATGTTCAAGTTATAAAATCAAAATTGAGGTTGTGTTAAATGAATACTTTCGATTTTGTTTCGCCCTTTATTTTCAGAGTAGTCAGATAGGAAACACCAACCTTATCTACTTATATAGTTTTTAAATTATGTTTGACGTGTAAATGTGTTTGTACAAACCTACTTAAATAAATGAAATCATTTATCATTTAATAATAACAGAGGCAAACTTATCCATGTGGTAATTAAACTTTATCTACTCTCATATCGTAATATTCGAATTATAAACTTCAAAACGAGTTTATATTAATATACTTTTTAAACACAATACCGAAATTTAAAAATACAGTCATATCAACACTTTTTCTCTAACAAAATAATGCTATAATTTTTTTTTTCTATTACTATACAGGGCAAATCCAAGTAGTTAATATCACCAAGGAGTTTCCATCAACTTTTGTATTGGAACGTTACGGGGGACAGCAGCAGCGCTCTAGGGCATACACGGTGATGTGCTGGGTGCAGGCGCCATTCATACGTAAAGTTGTACTGAATTGCATGGGAATTTTTTATACTTGATCTTTAATTTTTATCTTTTATTTAGTAGGTTCAACTCTGTATGAGACTAGATAAAGTAGTGTATGAAACTGCACATAACTAGGTATTAAAACACTTGTGTGATACTATTAAAAACCTCGCCTACGGCTCAGTTTTTAAACACACACTCGTATTTTAATACCCCTCAATAAGCAACAGTTTCATCTACTATTATGCATGTGGTGGTTTTCCTAGTGTTAAAAATACGACCCATTTAACTTGGTTAGAACCACTCAAACAAGGAAAAGACTAAATACTTCCTTTTAATACTGACAAGTAACCATTATCCTGTATTATATCACATGAACAGGAGAAAAACAGATGACATAATCCTTGTTATGCAATGAAGAGCGTGGGGCTTTTAAAATGGCACATAGTAAAACTGTCAAGTATTCCCATGAGTCAGTCTCCTTCAGAAATTCCACGTGCCTCTCTTCTAACTTTCTGGGATACTAAATGCCCATAGACGTCATATCCATAAAATAGAAAGTGTTAACACCTGTGTACTATACTGCTTATATTTACCTCATAATCTTCTTTCTTGCAAAAATCTTTTAAAAACTGCAAAGGCCTCCAGAGCGGCCAGCAAGGCACATAAATATCTGCCGGAGTCTTTGCTTTAAGCTTGGACCGTTCAACTCTCCGATGATTGTGGTTGAAAGTGCTCCTGATGTTAACCCAACGATCTCTGACAGAGCGGGCTGAAATGAAAAATAGATTAAGGTCAGTGGGGTATTGTAGTCTTAGGGGAGAATCATAATCTTACTTTTTTTGTTGATACATTCGGTCAGTGGGTTAGGGACGGATTTATTCACACATTTATTATACATTCTTCTCCTATATTAGGTTTTAGTCAACAGTAGGTACCAGAGAATTTGGTCAGTGGGTCGTCTTAGGGGTGGTTCCTGTGTCTAAGTTACAAGTACATACTGAAAATATACCTAAAATAGTGTAACTGCCGCATGTGTGTAGATGCCGCTACAATAGCATAAACTTTAGATCAAGAAAATTTTACACTGTCTACTACTCTTATTTATAGGTTAGCAGGTCCCCTAACTGACCAATACACTATTGTACATAACTGTAAGTTTTCCAAAAATTGTAAAATCTATAAATAAAATATCCACAGATAGTCGTTACCACTCACCAAACAGGAAGGAAAACTAACAATAACTTCAATTTAATGGAACTATTGTACAAAAATGGAGATGACATTTTGTGTTGTTTTTATCCACGACCCACTGACCTACCTATCTTCAAGTTGATAACCAATGTTACATTATAGAAAGGTACCTAGCTACCAGCGGACGAAGAGAAACAGAAATAGGAGGGACCAAAGATATAAATCGGTGAGGGACCGGTTGTAGTAAACGGTCATATCATACTCATAATATAGTAGACAAATACGAGGGTCAAAATATTACTAAACAACTTACCAGTAAACCCTCGGCCCAGTCTCGCCGCAAACTCAGCGTAAGCCTTGTACTTTTGTTGAATTTGATGATTTGTGTTCCCGGCAGGCCGCCATATGTAATCTCTCTGGCGAACGAATGCAACTAAATCTAATTCTAGCTTTCGCGTCCAGTAACACGGTTTACGAGGCATTGAAAATACTTTTTATAAATATTCCAGATAAACGCGCTACTGAAATAATTACCTATCTTAGCACTTATTGACTACGCACTGACGCAGACTAGACGCAGACGCGTCTGTCTGTGATTGAACAGCTAAGTAGCTTATAGCTCTCTGTATAGTTACTTTACTCTTTGAGCTTAGCTAACTAGTCTGTGGATTGAACTGATTGATTTGTTGTCAGTGTCAGTTGTTGTCAGTGTTGCCAACTCCAACCGTTCAAATTATCGAGTTCCCACGTCCAAATTACCGTTTTTTGGGCAACATTATCGTACAAAAGAAAAATCTACAAAAAAACCCTAAATTCAAATCAAATAGCAATTCATATCGCTATCAAAAAAAAAAAAGCTTATAGCAGAAACTTTTATTTTACAGTAAATCTTATATAAGGACCTCCTTATAAGTAAAAGATATACCTGTGCTAGGAGATCCCGCTCTTCAATGACAAATTATGAAATGGTAAAAGTGGTGTACAAAAAGAAAATAGAATTTAAACGAAAAAATACAAGTAAAATCTCAAACTAAACAACATTTAATAAGACTTGAACTATAAACTATGTAACTAACTATAACTCAAAAGATAAAATAAATAAAATAAAAATAACTTTATTAACACAAAAACCTTAATAAACAGAGCTCATACAATACACATAGGAACATTAAACTTTGGGAAACAAAGGTTGCTTAAATAGTGAAAACCCTGCCTCCTAAACTAGGGGGGACCCTGTGCCTTAGGAGTCAGTATTCTACTGTAACTTCGTGTACAAAAATCCTTAATCTATGTGTGATAGCATTATGATCCCATAATGAACTACGGCTATTAATGTGTAGGTATGTGTGTTAACGGAGGGAGATGTGGTTGTGAGGTGTGGTGTGGTATGTCATGTTGTGGTGTGGTGTGTTGTGTTGTGGTGTGTTGTGTTGTGGTATATTCTGTTGTGTTGTGGTGTGATGTGGTGTGGTGTATGAAAGGGAGTTTTGGGGTTGTGTTTTGTGGGGGTATGTTCTGATCTTTTGGTGTTGCATGGGTTTCTGTATTCGGCTTTGTAGAGTAGTGATTATTATTACGTGCCTACTTTATGTTATGAACAAGATCTTCTGTACGAGAATAGTCCTGATCATACATTGTTGTCAGTGTCAGTTGTTGTCAGTGTTGCCAACTCCAACCGTTCAAATTATCGAGTTCCCACGTCCAAATTACCGTTTTTTGGGCAACATTATCGTACAAAAGAAAAATCTACAAAAAAACCCTAAATTCAAATCAAATAGCAATTCATATCGCTATCAAAAAAAAAAAAGCTTATAGCAGAAACTTTTATTTTACAGTAAATCTTATATAAGGACCTCCTTATAAGTAAAAGATATACCTGTGCTAGGAGATCCCGCTCTTCAATGACAAATTATGAAATGGTAAAAGTGGTGTACAAAAAGAAAATAGAATTTAAACGAAAAAATACAAGTAAAATCTCAAACTAAACAACATTTAATAAGACTTGAACTATAAACTATGTAACTAACTATAACTCAAAAGATAAAATAAATAAAATAAAAATAACTTTATTAACACAAAAACCTTAATAAACAGAGCTCATACAATACACATAGGAACATTAAACTTTGGGAAACAAAGGTTGCTTAAATAGTGAAAACCCTGCCTCCTAAACTAGGGGGGACCCTGTGCCTTAGGAGTCAGTATTCTACTGTAACTTCGTGTACAAAAATCCTTAATCTATGTGTGATAGCATTATGATCCCATAATGAACTACGGCTATTAATGTGTAGGTATGTGTGTTAACGGAGGGAGATGTGGTTGTGAGGTGTGGTGTGGTATGTCATGTTGTGGTGTGGTGTGTTGTGTTGTGGTGTGTTGTGTTGTGGTATATTCTGTTGTGTTGTGGTGTGATGTGGTGTGGTGTATGAAAGGGAGTTTTGGGGTTGTGTTTTGTGGGGGTATGTTCTGATCTTTTGGTGTTGCATGGGTTTCTGTATTCGGCTTTGTAGAGTAGTGATTATTATTACGTGCCTACTTTATGTTATGAACAAGATCTTCTGTACGAGAATAGTCCTGATCATACAGCCAGTTCTGTAGTTTGGTTTTAAGTTCGTGCTTGTTTAAATTGTTTATTTGGATATGCTTATTCACCCTTCTGTAAATGAGCGAGCTTATTACATAAAGCTGGCGGCCAGCGAAGGCTGTTCTGTGAGGGACAGATGGACATGAAGATTTGGCTTTACGAGTGGTTGAATCTAACAGAGGAACCTGACTATGCTTTCTGAGGGTGGCGTTAAGCACAAAGAGCTGTCGCACAGTAAGTACCCTGCACTTCGCATACAATTCACTTGTGGGAAATCTATACGGCTTGCTGAGCATCACCTTAAGCACAGCCCTCTGGGATCTCTCCAACCCAAGGAGTTTAGTCTTCGCGGTGCCTCCCCAAACCGGAATGCAATAACTGACGACAGACTGGCAAAGTGCAAGATAAACCATTTTTAGTGTTTTGGGGTCAGCGCAGTGTCTTAGAGACTTGAAGATATAAATAAGTTTCCTCACCCTTGCCGTCAGGCTTTCAACGTGAGAATACCACTTTAGTCCGCCATCAATCACTACACCCAGGTATTTGGTTTGACTGACACGAGATAGTGGCGTACATGAACATGAGGTGGAGCCTAGGCAGGAATGAGCAAAAATCTTCAAATCAGATGGGGCTTTGGTCCTGTGACTAATAGAGAAAGGAATGTAGTTGGTTTTTGACAAATTAAGTGATAGAAGGTTATATTGCAGCCACCTCATGACTGTTTGTAGGGATTGTTCTGCATAATATTTCACGTCAGTCCATGTATCTCCACAAACTACGATCGCAGTATCATCTGCATAAGTGAAAATCTTGGTGTTGGGGAGAGCCAATGTGCAAAGGTCATTTATGTATATTAGGAAGAGTGTAGGCCCCATCACACTGCCTTGCGGAACTCCGTATGTGATGATTTCTTCATCACTAGAGTATGAATCAATCTTGACACGGAGTTTCCTGTTTTGGAGGTAGCTCTTGAAAAGGTCATGCGCTGTTCCCCGAATGCCTATGGCTTCCAACTTTGACAGAAGAGTAGGAATAGAGACTGTGTCAAAGGCTTTCTGTAGGTCCAGGAATATCGAAAGGCATTTACGATTATCATCTAGATTCTTAGCAACAGTTTCCGTTAGGTCGGCAATTGCATCTTCAGTAGAAACACCTTTTTTAAAGCCATATTGATTTCGCGCAATGACATGATGTTTGTATAGAAAGTTGAGTAGACGACCATTTATCAACCTTTCCATAACCTTCGACATTGCTGAAAGAACCGAGATCGGTCTGTAATTATTCACACAGTCCCTACTCCCACCCTTAAATACTGGATGGACTAAGGCCCTCTTAAAGGGTTCTGGGAAAATTCCTTTGGCTATTGATATATTAATTATATGTGTGATAACGGGTACAAGAGGTTTGCGACACATTTTTAGGAGAATAGAAGATATTCCGTCCCATCCAGTGGCACAATCATGTCTTAAATTCATGATGGTTGACTCAACCTCAGAATAGTCAACGTCAAGGATGACAAAAGAATTAGGCGATGAAGCTTTTGATGGAGAAAATGTCTGTGAGGGGGCTACAATTTTAGAGGCTAGATCTGTACCTATGTTGGCAAAGAACTTAGAAACTTGATTGGCTGCACTATATGGGTCCGTAGATAACTGAATAATTTTATACTAGAGTCAAAGGGGAAGTGTATGCCAAGTTTCACCAGTAGTGGCGCTAGCAGCCCAAACCGTAAACATATTTTATCATAGTTTTTAGCTGATATTTTTGTGTTGTCACTGTAAAATTTATAAAAAACTAGAGGGAGAAAGAGATAGAGATACTTACTTGTTGATGTTGACATACCTACATAAAAAATTACATTAATATTTTTTTGAATTATTTCTGCATTTAATTTTTATTTGACGTTTTGTTATTGGAACTTAAAAGAATTTTCCAGCAAATCTCACATTATCGTACATTTTACATTCATTATCGTACATCGTACCATTGGCCAAATTATCATACGCCCCCATAATTATCGTACGGGTTGGCAACACTGTTTGTTGTTTTGTTGTTGGTTGCCAATGGTTGCTTGTCATTGACGAGTGATGTGAACCGGTTTCATAAAAACTTATAAAAATCCGATTTTTGACAAAACCGATAACCACCGGTTCTCATTGAAAAACCGATTACAATCACAAAACATGTAAGTATCCGAGTCTTTGACATATATTAGAGGTTTGCACTGGAGCAATGAGCACCGGAGAATCACCGATTATTTTCCGGAGAACGTATTCGGTAAAAACAGCGAATAAAAACGCATTGATCACTGGTTTTATTGGAGCAACATTTTTATAATAACGTTGATTTGAATAAAATGAAGGTTTCTTATTCAACATTGTTCTTTATTTTATATTAATTAGTTATTATTTCTTATTTGCTTCTTTTGTATAAGACATAATATTTTGGACATGCCTGTCCATGTATATGATTCATTTCACTTGCTACTAATTTCCCAAATAACTAGTTGCAATGTGTATGATCATTCCCTATAATTCCGGTTTGAGTTCCTATTTCACTTTTAATTATAGGTGACGACAGTTGTTGGTTTTTTCTTTTTTCTTTGTCTATGGTTCATCCTCTTAAGACGACTCCATCGTTTGTGCATATTGTTCAAACAGATCTAAAACAAATTGACATAGCGTCTTTTACATTCCCCAAAAATGTTGTGGACCAAATTTGTTTCATAAATCAGAACTACGATTTGTTAGAAACAGGCAAAGTATAAAATTAAAATTTCCTTGTTATTTGTTATCTATTTGATGACCACTTTCTTTTTGTGATTGTAATTGTACCTAATAATTTTAATAAAAGTTGGTAAAAATAAATACTAAGCCATCATTAAATACTGGTTTTTTTTTTTTAAGGAAAAACCTATATAAACCTTCAAAAACCGGTTTATATAAATAACTAATCGGTATAAACCGGTGTTAAAAATGGTAATCGGTTAACATTCATTGACTTTATCGTTGATACGTCACACGGCGGAGTGCGAGCCTTGTAGAAAAATATCGATACATCTATATTTTTTGTTCCATATAATATATATCTATATTTTTTGGAAACCTATGTCCAGCAGTGGACGTCTTTCGGCTGTAATGTTATGTTTTGGCGATATTGTTATTTCGATATATCGATATTAATATCAAGTATCAAAAATGTATCAAATATTATACAGGGTGTAAGGGTAAACACCGTTATCCTTGAAACCAGTGGTTTGGTTTCATTTATAGAACATAAATCAATGGAAAATTACAACTTTTTTCACAACTTTTTTTTTAAATTAACAATATCTACATTTTACCACAAGAGTATTTCACCCTATGCGCTAGGGCTGTCGACCTTGCTTCTCAACACGGGAGGAGAGCGCGGGGAATACATCGCGCCACGTGACCCAACCGGTCGCGAGTGCGACCCCTCTCTCACCCCAGTCAGTCAGCTGTCTTGCTAGCGAGCGCATGTAACGCCGCGTCGTCGCACAGTGGACTGAAATCGCGAAGTACGGACTTAAGGATTTGTGTATACATTTTTGAGCCCTAAATACTAATACAATACTTTTTTGTTACATATTTGAATATTTTCATAAACCCATTACTTTCAAAGTTATAGGTAGTTTCAATATTTTATGAAAAAAATAAAATATTTTGATGCACGTATTAGAATTGTATTGCAAAATATACTCAAATTAGACTTAGTTGCAAGTACGTGCAACGATATTCCACACCACTTCTGTGACGACATTTGTTTGTGTTCAAAATACGGCTAAACCGGTTTTCTTATCAGTAGACGCGCAGTCATTTTTGTAGTCATTAGTGACGTGCGCCAATCAGAGGGCAGTAAATTTGCAGGTAGGTGGAAACCGAGAGGGTAGGAAACGTCAAACGATAACCTCAGTTCGTTGTTACCCACCATTACATACGGACTACCCGTTTATTGACTACAATTACTATTTGATTTTTGTGAACGTAAGATTAACGAGGATTTTGTAAAATGTTTCGAAATTTGGTAAATTATATTTATTGATTTGTTTGTGAAATTGGGAACGTGCTCATCGTAAGGAACAATGATTTAAAAGTAAGGTCTATGAGTGGTTAGAGTCGGAAATATTTTGGCCAAATTTTATAGGTTTTGTGGAAAAATTCGACGAATCAGTTCCCAGTACACTACACAGATTGTAACTCCATCTCCAGTAAAAGCATCTGTTGGCACATCGACCACGGTAAGTAGGACATACCGTGTTCGATGTGCCAACCTTTTACTGAATAGGTCCTAAGCAAAAAAATACACGTTCAGAACATATTGTAACAACTATGTCTTCAAACGAATTATCATATGCACATGTTTCGCAATTAAAAGGAGATCGAAATGAAGGCATTTGCTGTAGTGGATTAGGCCTACAAAAAAAGCCGGCCTAGTGCGTGTTGGACCACACACAATGAAGGGTTCCGTATTTGGGATGATTTATCCCAAGAACAAATTTAACATTGTAGTTGAAAAACATGGTCTTCCATACATTCCAACTGGAAATGTAAGTTTGTTCGCACAATTTTGTGAGATTTGCCATGTTATTTTAAAACCATATACTTCTTATAGGTTTTCATGTAATATATAAGAATAGAACTACTTTCTGTATTTTTTCAAAATTGTATGCTCAGTAGTTTCGGGAATAAGGGTAAAATTAAAAAAAAAAATGGTAAATATTAATCTATTTTTTTAAATTACTATAAAACTATTTATGTTAAAATTATAAAAAAATAAAATATTTACACCCTTACAGTAAGCCCTTTAATTGGATAATTATGTCACAAGGTAAAACTTTTTTTTTTCAAAACAGTCAGCAAAATATATCTCCAATATCGAACAATATCGCAGTACCAGATTATATGCAAAAATAGGATAATAATTTGTCCTATTCAATCTTCTTTAAATATTCATAGCATTGAAAATAATGGGTAAAATGTAAAGTCATAGAACACTATTATATTGTGATGATTAGTAGATTTCATTTGCGTATTTGTTTTTTTTAAATAAACCAATTTTTTTTTTTGATTCCTTAGTCTTCTGCGGTTTCATATCAGCCTACCGTGCGTCGTAGCGCCGCTCATTTCTCGCGCGTAAATAATTGTAGTTTGGTCTTACATATATGAACAGTGAGTGAACTGAAATGGTACGGCTTTACGCTATCGCGGGTGATAACCTGAACGAGGCTCGTAGGATGTACGCAGAATTGTTCCCTGGACAACGTGTGCCAAATCGTGAAACGATGTTGGCGGCTACAGAAAGGATATCAATCAGTGTAAATCAGTATTTTTTAATTGTACATAAAATCCGCCCCTAAGACGACCCACTGACCAAAATCATGATTAACTTTTTAAATACGCCAAAAATACCAGCCTAATGGTTTGGTTTCTTTTTTTTTCAATTTCTTTGTTGTCAAATCAAATTTACATTTGGACTCGTCATGCAGGGTAGGTATTTTTGCCTGTCCTAAGCCAGGAAAAGTATGAAGGGAAAGTTGCATCACAGGTTTTGTGTATTGAGTATTTATTAATGTGTTGTGTAGGTAGGTAACTAGGACGGGCGGCGACCGGCGATCGTTACAATAACTACCTACTTCACTCGGGCGCATATCCATGAATTTGCGGACGGTGTCGGATAAAAATCTTTTAAAATATTTTTATGAAAATAACTTTTTTTTTTTTTACTCATTCATTTATTTTTATATTATGTAAACCAACTATGGTTGAATTCAGGGGCGGTGTCCTCTCTTACCTTTTAACACTGTAATTTGAAAACATTGTATAAACCATTTACTTTAAAAGAGTGACCGTGGAGTTTCTTGCCGGCTCTTCTCCATAGGAAACGACCAATTGGAACCGTGCACCTAGCTTCTGACGTTTCATAAGTGCCCTTGTAGGTTTATGTGAAATAAAATATTTTGAATTTGAATTTGAATTTTTAATTTGGGGGCTTACATCCTAAGCTAAACCCGTAGTTTCGGCCGTCGTTACGGGCACTTTGTTCTCCGTGAAGAGAGCGGAGCGCCCATTACTACGGCCGAAACTACGGATTTCGCTTAGGGAATTGGCTCCCAGAGCCGTAAAAAGGTAGAATTATTTTTATCATTGTATATTTCCATGTCTTTTTTTCGATATATCGATATTTTTTTTTATATATCGATACTTCTTCCCACTTCTTGCATCTCTAGATTGAGTCAACGGCGTAGACCAATGTGTTGTAGTCTTAGACTAAGAAATACTCTAAGGTTGTAGTGCTGCCGACCCGACCTGAAGCTAAAAACATCAACCATTAAAAATAAAAAAGTAAAAAAAAGTTAATGCTCTTTTTTTAATTTTAATATTATGTTTCAGCTTGGTATGGTAAAAAAAATACGGTAGTAAAAGGTAAATAATCATCGGCGGCGGTGATCTGTCGCGTGCGACACTGGCCCAGGCATGGTATGGAGCGAGAGGGCATGGGTAGCCGTCACCTCCTTCTGCGAAGCAGTAATGCTCGCGAAGGAGGTGAGCAATGGGTAGTTTGCCGTCCGATAAGGACCAGGCCCGGGTCGATGGCGCGTTGTGTTCCACGCGCGCCTCAAAGAGATGTCAGCACAAATGACGGGGTCCGCTAGAGCCGATGCCTGCCAGGGTCGCGGGAAAGTCCGAAAGACCGTGGCCCCTGGCAACACACAGGCATCTGAAGGAATACGGGTTGATTTTAGTCAGTAAGAGTCTGACACCCCCTCTCGCTCCGCCCAGAGCGAGAGAAGTTATTTCACAGTAATTCTACTGTGTAGCATAAGATAAAGGATAAAAAACGTTTGAAAACTCGCAAATACATTGTATTTAAAAAAATATGTAAAGGACTAGCTGCACCCCGCGGTTTCACTCACATAAGTCTCGATCCAATGGGACTGATGAATTAAATAAACTGACAACTGAGGGAAACTGACCAGTGATACGCGGACTCAGTTTATTAATAATATTTCGATAATAAATAATATTTCGCCAGTGCAAACGCACTCACGGTTACACGCGTTTGTTACCCGCTAGTGGAAGCTGGCTGAGACTTGGCAAGCGCGTCAATCTGGCATTTTAGGGCTCCAGGCAGCTTCAAGGATTTTTGGCTCTCAAATGCTGTTGACAGGGAGGCGTTGTTGGGAAACAATAAAATTGTGAAATTGTTTTTTGAAATGTATTGTTTATTTTTGGAAATGTAAAAAATAATCGATATGGCGGACTTAGTTCCGATTTTTGCTACGCGCCAAAAGATCCTTACACAACCTATACAAGTTGTTATGCACAGCACTAGTCAGCGTCAGCGCCTCTAGTGGATTCAGGCGGAGGCATGAAGATTCTTTCTATGGCTCCGCTGAGTACTACTTAGTCTGTGCTCCGCTGATTGTTGAAGTTTTACCTCATTTTTTCGTGATATTTTTTTTTGCTCCAGTAAAAAAACAGTAACATTTAATAAAATTGCGTTATTGGAATACCACATAAACAGCACAAGTAGGTAATTTATTAGTGGTTGTTTATTCAGTATGTTTTTGTGGTATTTGGTTGGAATATTTACTAAAGATTTAGGTACTTATAGATAAAAAATGAATGTTTGAGTGGTGATCGCTTTGTGTAAAGTGTTGCCACTTCTCGCTCCCAATAAATGACGAATTTCAACTCACTTCAAAATAAAAACTAACAAAAATAAAGTTTGAAGCTAGTGGTTTCACTAGCTTTAAACTTTATTTTTGTTTTAAACATTTTTATTTCAGTTATAGTCTCAAAGACTAATATTACAACGATTATTAATGTTTTTAACGAAACTTCTGTGGAGTAATGTTTCTTCGTGAGGCTGCCATCTATGGGGGAATTGACACATTACAGATGTATGTAGTACAGCTTTGAATCAAAGAGTTCAACTTGAAGTGTACAGGCAGCACTATAACGAATAATAAATATAGCTACAAATTCATTTTAGCGCTTTCATAATATTTTGGGAAAACAAAATCAAAAGCTGCAAATTCTAAGATTCTACACAGTTAACGTGAAATACGTAATGAACTTTTTCTGTAGTAAAGTAAAGATTTACTAGGGTAATACTTTACAGAATAAGAGGAAAAGCTCGTAAAAATAAAAGCTTTATGCTAATAAAAACCGGCCAAGTGCGTGTCGGACCACGCACAATGAAAGGTTCCGTAGTTGGGATGAATTTATGCCAAAAACAACATTGTTGTTGAAAAACATGTCAACTTACTTTTCCAGTTGGAGAATTGACCGTGGCGTATATTGATGTATGGAGGATATATCGATATACACCACGTTCAATTCTCCAACTGTAAAAGTAAGTTTGTAAAGGCAAAAAAAAAAATTGTAAAACTACAAATTAACGATTTTCAGACTTTTTCCTTTACTTGTGCTGTGAGGCATTGCTTCTGGCCAAATTTCATAATTATGGAAGGAAGGAAGTACCTACCATAAAGGCTTTGATTTATTTGCGAGCGAGAATCAAAATATATCACATTATGGCCGTATTTTTTTATTGCGTTGACTTAGAAAATTTGTTATTGTAGAGAGCTCCAAGGGACCTACGTATATGATATAAATTTCACCTTAATACTTCCACGCGTGACCGAGAAAAAGGGTCTTGACAGACGGACTACTAAGTGATCCTATAAGTAAGGGTTCCGTTTTTCCGTTTGAGGAAGTACGGAAACCTAAAAATACACTAGAAAGTTAAAAATTACTTGCGATACGTTGTTTTTAACCGCTAAAGCGCGCCCCGCGCGTTTAAAAGAGTAAAAAAGGCAAACTTGCGAATGTGCAGAGAATGGATTTTACAGGGAGCGTTTTGAAAGCAAACATCAATGATAAGTACCATTTTGAAAACCAAATGTACCTACCGCTTACAAAAAAAAGTTTACAAAAAAAAGAATAAAAACATAGTTTTTACAAGGATCAGAAATAAATACACATTCGTAAGTTTACTCATACCCTGGAAAACTTACGAAAGTGGTACTTTCGTTACTAAATTAATAATATTAACATAATAAAAATATCCAATTGAAACTTCGGTCAAGTTTGCTAGGGTATGAATAAATATCCATTAACTTCTTTTATTTTTAAAACTACGCTAAAATACCCTATAATATATGTTTACTATGGTTGAACTATGTAACCGTCAGAGATAAAAATTCTTAAATCCAATTTGCGTAATACCACATTAGGTACCTACAGTTTTTTTTTATCAAAATGTCGATTTCACTAAAACTGCAGATTCGTTTGCCGTAGACGTGACGATTATTATGCCTATTATCTACCCCACACTAATTTGTTCATTACTACCCAAGTAGGTACTTGCTAATTTAACAATCATATTCAATGAAAAATAATCGAATCTCGTAATCAATAACGGAGAAATTGGAATAGGTACAAACAACAAAAAACCGGCCAAGTGCGTGTCGGACCACGCACTACACAGATTAGTTAGCTTACGCACTATGAAGAGTTGGGATGTATTTATACCAAGAACAAACTAACATTGTAGTTGAAAAACATGGTCATCCATCCAACTGTAAATGTAAGTTTGTACAGACAATATTGAGAGATTTACCATATTATTTTTAGACCATAGACTTTTCATATGTAGGTTTTTCTGTATCTCTATGTATTGAACTATATGTATAAAAAAAAATAGGCTCAGTAGTTTCGGAGATAAGAGGGGGGGATAGTAGATTTTACATATTTAAAACTTTTTTTTTAATTGACAGTAAGCCCTTTGATTTAATGTGTCACACAGTATACAGTTTGTGAAATTTTATTTTTAATTTTTCTAATTTGTCCAACAAAATAAATCCATTGGATTCGGAGCAAATTGGCTGTGACCATAGATATAAGAAAGAAATTAGTTATATTTCTATGGGTGTGACAGACGGACAGATTTACTTATTTCATGAAAAAAATTGTGAATAAAGATGAAAATTGTTTAGAAGCCAGCTTGTTTCGTCAATAAATTCATCAACGGATTCTCTTTTGAAAAACGAATAATATTTTCTTGCAAAATTAAAGGCTGGTACTTTTATAAGTTTATTTTCTCTTCTGCGTTGGTAACGAAGAAATGAGTAATATAATGGTCTACTTATACATTTTAAACAATCACCGTACCTACCTATACTTTCGATTCTGATATAGCGATATAGTAACTCTGCTTAACCCCGTCAGGATACAAACGCGTGATGTTTTTGCATTGCCATAAAATTCAGCATGATAACGCGTGTTGCCAGCATTAAAATTTGCATAGTTGTAAAGTGGCAGCGCCATGACATTAGAGCTTATCGAACGCGGCCGGATGGTTTATAACTTCCGTTTCCGTGCAAAATGGCGGCTTCACGTCTCTGTGGTATGGACACTGGATTTTTGGTTTTGGAGCTTAACTCTTTTTGGAAGAAAATTTTGAACAATTACTAGGTTTTGACAATTAATGTTGTCATCGTGTTGTATGATGTTGTTGTCGATGTGTTGCTTTCATGGGGGCCATCATCCTATAGAAGCGTTAGCAGCTGACATAAAACATTATCTGCAGAATTATAAGCACTAGAAACCTTTAGAAAATTATGGCTAGAAAGTAGTGAAACTAACCAATTTTTCTGGCCTGGTTAATGTGTCGAATGACTGTTCATATTTCGCGAGGCGCCGATAGAGGCGTCGACAAGTTTACTCGGGCTATTAATCAAACGCCCAAACTTGGGACATGTTTTAGAGATGGGCAACGACTCATTAGGTAGATAAGTTACTAATGGTGCCGATTCTCTTGTCATAAATGCCTCTAAACTAGACTAAAAATCACTCAAATTTAGTTTATTCCTGTCAAACAACGATTTCCCAATCTGAAATAGACTAAACTGACACAACTTAACTGTATTTTAGTTTGACAGAACTAAGATATTTTGATTGTAAAATATCAAACCAGACTAAACCTAACAATTTTTAATCGCGATTAAAAAGGTGTGAGGTAAAATAAGTTGTCATGAAATATAAAATTCACACCAACATCTCGACTTCACGTGCAAAAACAGTAGTGTATTTATTTTTTCTTTTGCTTATATCTCGAAAATGGTGCGTCCTATCGCAAAAATAATGAAAATTTTGACCCCCTTTAAAAACCCTTTAACCTAAACATGTAGGTAATATTTTTTCATGTTTTCCATACAAAAAGTGAAAAATTCCTTAAAAACACGTTGATGCGGGCGGCACGCCCTGCGCGCCTCCGGCTCTAAAAAAAGTCACGGGTTAGGGCAAATCACGGGTACCACGTGGATTCGCGATTGTCAAATTCTATTTTAGTTGTGTCAAAATTATTTTTTAGCTTAGAGAATTTTATTTGCAGAATAGCTCTAAGATTCTCATAGCCAAAAGTAAGGAATTTTAGTGATAGTTTAGTTAGTTTAGTTCGGTGTACAAGAGAATCGGCTCCATTATCGGGCAAAGATTATCCAATCATCAGCATAGCATGACAACCATAGAAACGGGTGTTGTCGACAGAAGAACAGACAAAATGACAGCTTGTGATTTTTTATCTGTCATTTGTCTATTCTTTCGTCGACATAAGCCGTTTCTGTTGAGGTCATGGTAAGGGTGCAGGTAGATACTTACTAATATCGACTTGATCTATGTTGAGGTAGGTAGGTAGGTACATAAGTAACTTGTAAATGCCTGTTGTAATAATGGCCGGCCACAAATGGAGATTACCGGCTGTACTGTGATATTTTACTATTACTATTACTTTGACTATCAGACCATCCATCCATCTCTCTCTCATGTGGATCTGTCTGTCTTGCCAGTCTCCGTCTGTCTGTCAGTGCGCTCGATAACTCGAGTATCACTTTACCGATTAACGGGGTTTCAATTCTGGTAGACTATTCGCTCTGCCTAAATTATTCATGTCGCATCACTACTTTGTTGACATTTTGGATCAACATTCTGAAACCCATTTCAATTTGTCGCGATTTGCCACGTTCATTTTTGTTTATAATAAACATGCAGGTTCACAAAAAAACAATTTTATATCACTTTATTAATAGTAATTCTATTATACTACTACTATTAAGTTAATAAACAGGAAAAGATTATTAATTAGCTTAATTGGTTGGTTGAGCGATATGGTAGGTAATTAAAATTACCCGACTACGGCAGAGCTCAAAAGTAGAGGTTATGTATTTTAGAATATGAAATAATTGACGTAATTGTTAGATCGTAAGTATTATATCAGATCTCTTGTAAGTATCTAGTTGTTTATGTTCTTGGTCTTGGTTATCATCGTTTTGTGTTTTTTTTGACTATGAGATGTACGAGTACATAGGTACCTACTCAATGAATTAACTGTTTATTAACTGAAGGGTAATATTTACAAGGGGGTCCATAACAATTTATACGTATATTTATTCTCACCATATGCCTACCTTACCTACTCCTATGTACCTAATCCTAGTCTCCTAAATAATTTAAAACACATTATTTATGTTCAGTATTATTCGAACGTAATGTAATGGAAGAGAACATTCAATTCTTTTGTAAAGGAAATCGAATAATCGTTTGTATGCGGCGCCTTGTTGTATTAACTGCGCGTAGAGAGGAGGAATACGGAATTGTTGCTATTACACTTTTGTCAGGCGCTCTGTTTCTCTTTCCATTATATTTGATTTAAATTGTATTTTCTCATCCGAATAATTGGAAATGAGGTGTGGTAAATAAGCTAGCTTAAGCTATGGAATTCAATGATCCGCAGAATAGTCGTAATAGATGAATGTTAGTGTTAAAATTTAAATAATTACCTACCTAGCATTTAGTAGGAAGATGGTTGCCGGTTGGTGAATGTCCTTATTTTTTGTGTATTAAAAAGTTTAATTAAGACAACAATCATTTAAATGATCAATATCATATACCTGGACACAGGCGTCCCCGAAGCGTTGCCACATCGACCATACGTTGGATGCGAGAAATTAATAATAAGTATTATAATAGTTATTGTGTTCAGCACGCGGAGCATGACAACCATAGTAACGGGTTTTGTCGACGGAAGAATAGACAAAATGACAGATTGCGATAATTTTCTGACATTTTGTCTATTCTTCCGTCGAAAAAACCCGTACGCGCGCAGGTATTTTGTGTGAGTGATAAGTACTTTAATAATAAACCTTTACCCGCAGTCAGGCTGACCCGACTAGCTGACTAACCTGCGTTCGTAATTTATTTGCAAAACATGTAAACAATCACGAGTGTCCTTAGACAAACATCAACTTTATGACAGTGTAAATAAAGTAGATTTTAGACCGATTAGTACTGTTGAGAAAGTCATAAAAAATACGAAGTTGTAGCTCAAACTGAACCTTATATGTAGGTATTACAGTTGTTTTTCCTAAAACTCGTGTTTGTTTACATGTTTGGCGAATTAATTCCGAACGCAGTTTAGAAAAAAATCTTTTAAAAGTTGCTCAGTTTAAGTATACATATTAGTGCTCGTGACTGTACGCTGCCCTTTATACTGTCTTACCTATTAAATGCTGAACAACCAACATTCAGTTTAGCGTATGGTATACCTAAACATAACATGGGCAGACAGACGGTATAAGGTGAATTCAGCTTTTGTCAGCTAGGTATGTACCGCGTATTTCCAATCTATACAAGGCCAGAACGCAGCCATAGGAAACTGCTCGCGTATACATTGTAGGTAATGCTATTTTTAAATCTGTGATTACAATGTAAACACGAATTTTGCGTACTGCTCGTGTATAGTTTGTAAGGTGGAGTTCCGCTGGTTCCAAACTATACTACATCACTTTACGCTTGACATGAGTTTTAAACATAAATAGTTAAAAATAAAAAAAATGTGAACTGGGTGAAATCGCACAAATAACGGAATATGAAATGGGTTAGGTTAGGTTAGAACTGTGTCAACCGCGCGCGAGCCGAGCGAGCGCTACTTCCAAGTTTCTCGCAGCCAGGCAGGCTATTTAGCGCAAGGAGCATTACGTCGAAAACAAGTTGGTTCACAATTTTTCGTAATCTATACACGATTAGTCCGTATGCGTACTGGCACTGTATATTTTGGAATAAGGTAGTTATTTGGGTCACTACGAACTATACGCGAGTATTTGCGTACTACTCTTGTATAGATTGGAAGACCTTAGAAAAAAAGTGATTTCCAATGTATACGCGATTAGTTTCACACCCTTGCATTCTGGCCTTGTATAGAATGGAAAGACGCGTATGTACCTATGCCTACCTATGTTAAAAGTTCTCGTATAAAAGAGGGTGAGCCTATTGCCGCTAACCGCTAAGCTTAACCCGGCAGGCGGACATAGATCCTGACCATAAGGACATTCAGTGAAGTAGCTATAACAAAAAATTTTAAATCGTAAAAGAGATATAGTATAGTGGTACAAGGATCTTTTAGCGCTTGAATGGCAATGTCACATTTATATATGTAAACATTTATGAAATAGTCACAGATTTTTTTTATAAAAACAGAGTAGGTAGTGGTGTTAGTTCCGATTTTGGCCACGCGCCAAAAGATTCTTGTACCGTTGTAGGTACTTATATAGAAGTATTAGAGGTTCCTAGTCGTGAAGTTTCATAGGTAACTTCCATCCATATATACAATAAAACAGGGCCAAGTCCAAGTCCAACTTCACAATAATTCTGGGTAGAATTGCTTACAGAAATTCTTTCAAATAGCGCCATCTACTTTGGCTCTTGCGATTGTAGGTCGAAACTTAGTTATGAGATGGCGCTAGTAGTGTTATATTCAGCCCTCAGAGATTCAGCCAGTGTGCAGCAAATTGTCAGAAATAACATTTTATGAATAAGATGATAATCGTTGCATAGTAAAGTCCACTGGACAGTCGACTGTACTACGCAACGATTTTCATCTTATATGTATGTATGGTACCAATTTAACGTTTACAGCGCCATTATGTCGTAGCAGTAAGGGCGGATTTAAGAAGTTGAGGTGTTCCACTGAGATGCTGTTGACCGTACCTACTAACCAGTCTCTAGGAACTCATAATATGTCACTGTATTGTGTGGAAAACCAGTGAGGAAACCGGAAGGTATGTCGCATGTTGGCGCGGTAAACAAGTGACTTGAACAGAACAATTGCTGAAAAATTCACGGTATAACAATAACCGAAGTCACGTCGCGCTAGTCTGCACTAAGCTGAACGCTGCTGCTGGAACGTAACTGTCGCGTGAGTTCGGAATCGTCGCGCCCCTTTGTGATACGAGATAATATACTCGCGCATTCAATCAATTCGTTTATGTACCTACGTCATTATTCAGGTAAACGATCCCCGCGTCCGCGAACGCTTGGTCACGCCGACAGAGGGCGCTTTCCGGTTTTCCTAACAAAACGTGACATAATTATGATCGCGACGACCGCGTATTCGTTTGGCACTCGCTCTGGTTAGGACGGCACAGGATGCAAGCTTCCACGACTACCGATACTTACCTAAAACCATACTTCCCTAAATGTACATTCAATGACACCCTTTTTTTTTTTTTGTGGATGGGAAATCATCTAATGACTTCTCCCGCTCTGGGCGGAGCGGGAGGGCGTGTCAGACTTTTACTGACTAAAACCCACCCGTGTTCCTTCCATTGCCCGTGTGCCGGGGCTGTGATATCCCTTTTGGACAAACCCGCAACCCCAGCAGGCATTGGTCCTTACGGACCCCGCCAGTTGGTGCTGACATCTCTTTGAGGCGCGCGTGGAACATAACGCGCCGTCGACCCGGGCCTGGTCCTTATCGGACGGCGAGTTACCCATTGCTCACCGTCCGCAAACCCGCGCCTACGGTGGCCGGAAGTCGGCTCGCGACTCCCGACGCCAGTGGCGTCTCCTGCGGCGACTAGGGGCGCGAGGGCGCGCATCTTGCATCTCCCTCGCGCGCTCCGCCTCCTCCTTCGCGAGCATAACTGCTTCGCAGAAGGAGGTGACGGCCTCCCATGCACTCTCGCTCCGAACCATGGCCTGAACCAGGGCCGGACGCGAGAGATCGTCGCTGTCGGTCGCCTCCGTGAGGACACGGCGGTGCTCCGCCCAAGCCGGGCAGATCTCCACCGTATGCTCCACCGTGTCCTCCGGGCGAGCCACACAGTGGTGACACCCGGGCGTTTCCTCCCGCCTTATGCGGCACAGGAACCTCCCGAAACAACCGTGTCCGGTGAGGACTTGCGTCAGGCGGAAGGTGAGGACGCCATGGCGCCTCTCAAGCCACTCCTCAAAGAGGGGACTTATCGCCGCAATTGTGGCGTGCCCAATTCAATGACACCCTGGGTGTCAGCTCTGCTATCATCTTGTCGTCTGGCTAATAAAATAAATTAGTTAAAACGTGTTCGTTGTAATGTTGTAATTTATTTTTCTCAAAAAAAATGTTTGTCGCGAGAGAAAAAGTGGCACGGGCCAAGTTAAAACTCAAAGCATTTATTTCCATTAAACCATATACAGGCACTTTCGAATTTTCAAGGAGTGGTTCAGTTAGTCAGAAAGTAGCGTTCCAAAACGTACCTAGATCTCTATGAAGGAGAACGGGCAAAAAACTCAATGGACTTACTCCCTTCGAAAGCTTTGCCCCATCCACTCAGAACATTTAAAACTTATATTCGTAAAAGTAACTTCAAAAAATGTTAGCACTTTGACTTTCAATATCTCAGTAACCCATACTTGGGGATGCACTACTGGGGAAGGTATGGTCCATTACAAAAATAAACGGCCAAGTGCGAGTCGGACTCACATACGAAGGGTTTTGTACCACTGAGCAATATTTAAAACAACATATTAAAAAAAAAAATGAAAAAAATTGTTTCTTGTATATATTATATCTCTTTAATTTTTTACTTTACTTTAGTTTATTTTATTTTTATTGTGTGTTGCTATAGCGGTTACAGTAGCAAACTCTGTAAAAACTTTAAGTGTCTACCTAATACAGTTCAAAAGTTACAGCCCTGATACGTGATACGTGAAACGTCAGTCCAGCTGTCAAGCCGGACTGACGTGACGGATAGACAGACGGACGGACAACGGAGCCTTCGTTACTTCCCGTTGGCACCTTAATGATCTTATTAACTGGAAGAAGACGTGACTCAGTTTCCTTACTTAAAGGTGTTTTAAACCCTGTATAAAAAAGTAAGTGAAATCCGTTCCCAAAACTGTTATCGGTGGCGTTGAAAATATATTAATGTCGGTATTCGCATCTAGTCGTCATCATCGCATTACCACTGCTATCGCGCGCTCAGCACACTTTATGTCTTCCGTTTCCTGTGCAGCGCCCCACACATTCACATACATAGCTTAAATACCTTTTTAAAATCATTTTTGGCCTAAATCAACTGTTATCCGTGGCTATGTGACCTGAGTGGTTAATAATGTGCCATAAACTAAGCAGCGTAATTTTGTAATATTTTTTTACCTGATGGCGTCGTAATCTATAGGGGTTTTTAACAAGTATGTTGCATGTTAATTTCTATGTTGACTCATAAAAGAGTAAGTAAACGGGTTTTATCAAATTAGGTTTCATTGTTTCGTCACAACTAGCGATTTTAGGATTAAGTATTGATTTTTGAAAAATCTAAAAATATTTGCCAGTTGGTTTTCTGTGAAGAATAAATGGTGTAAAAAAAAATATTGGATAAATACATTAATACTTTGCCTGACCTGACGACATTGACTACGAGCCCACTAAACAAATCTCCGAACTAGAATAAAAACTCAAAATATTCACTGCTACATTTTGCCGTCCCGAATGATTCTCGAGCCGATTAATTGTAGTGAAATCAAGCGTATTCCATGTCGAATGTGTGAACTAGCTTCACTCAGGGCCTCTCACTAATTTCAAATAGCGATGCCCAAATGAGTTTGTGTAACTTGTTGCCGACGATTACGTGTGAAAATAGCAATAGAGATTGGTTATGTCATGTTGTGATGGCGATAGCGATTGTTAATATTTCTGATCTTACCAGCCTTTCGGTAGGAGTCCAGCTCATCCTGCAATCTTCGCCTTGGCCTCCCGTGACGTCGTCGTGAGTTTAATCCGAGATATGGCCTCCTGTAATCAAAGGAAGACGTTAGTAAGCAGAAAGCTAGTCGTAGGAAAAGGTATTGCTTGTACCAACAACGTTCCAGCAATCCATCAGCTGTTGCGATGACATGTCGCCATTACCAATACAGATGATGTAAAGCGGTTGGATGCAAAAACGGCTGAACGGATTTGGATGAAATTTGGCACGCAGATAGTTTATAACCTGGATTAACACATGGGATACTTTTTATTTCGGTATTACGTTCCCGTGGGATAATTTTCGACCTCCACGCGGGCGAAAAACTTACTACTAAAAACTACCCTTTGGAAGGGGCGACAAAAATTTATTTTATTTAACTTTTTTGTATATTTTGACGTAAAAGTGCCTTTCATGTGTCTAATTGAAATAAACTATTTGACTTTGATTTTCGAAAGCTAGTTATTCAATCATTTTGGAGCCAAGTCCAAAATTATTGAATAACTAGCTTTCGCAAAGTTCATCTTAAGAAAACAATTGTTTTTATTGTTGTAATTATTTTGTTTTATCTATTTAATTAATAAGTAATATCTCTGTTAAGTTACGAAATTAAATTATTTAGCTACCTAAACCTATTAAGTGAGAACTTTTTAGTTGACCTGTACATTAATAGAAAAAAGTATTTTTAATAAGTTTCCATACGTTTTTCTCAGTTGAGGTTCCAAATTCATATCACATTAATGGCGGGTCATAATGAAATTCAGTAAAATATTAATGCCCGGCTCGAGCCTAGGGCTTTGTAGGTTAGGTTTGCATGACATACATTTTGACATTAGCGAGCAGGTGGTGTAAAAAAAATTAAAGAGCCTCTATAATAAAGAAGATAGAAGTTTTAAGAATTATGTATGTATTTTCGAATTCAAAAAAGCGCGAGAAAGTTCTTTTCTACTGCTAAATCTTACGTTAGCAGTTGAAATTGCTCGACAAAGATGCTTACAACCAATTTTAATATTCTTTAACTTGACATTTTAATGAGATGTTTATTAAGCCCTATTTCACCGAATTCTGTTAAGTACACATTGCTTATGGTCAAGTTCACCAAGCTCCGGTATTGCTGGGTTTGCATAGTGAGATACTACTTGAAAATGCTTAATTTACCTAACCTTGACCTTATTGAAGATTTTTTTCAGAAAGGTTAGCATGTACGTAGTACACGCACCATGCATGTATGACCAGATATATGAACTTAAAGGATGCAAAAGGAATATGTGAGGATCGTAGCAGGCGTTCTGTAGTTTCTACCTACTCCCATGCGAAAAAAGAGTGAGTTTATGTATGTATGTTAATACCTAGAAGATTATAGCAAAATTGGCTCTTAATTAGAAAAGCGTTCACTCGTTTAGTATCCAAGAAAGGGTCACGTAATAGAACCTCCTAACTTGAATCGACGCCAACGTACAAGATTCCTGAAGTTTGTTCATTAAACGGGCCATGCTGACCTGTAGTCAAATGTGAAAAGTTTAATTGTAGCAAGTGTTCCTGACTGTGTTATTATGTATATTAAGATGGCGGCTTATATTCATATTATTTTGTGTATGGACAGAAAACAGTGAATGAAAAAAAAAAATGAATAAAAAAGTACTTATTATAAAAATAGGTAGTCATGGGGACTGCAAACAGAAGTGAAAACTTAAAACTGGTATTAGCGCCATCTATATTCTATAGTACAGCACTACGGCGTGAGCATGTCAGTGACGCGAATCCATGAGTTTATCCCCTACCAAAAATCCTACTCGTAGTACTCGCATAGGCAGATCACAAACTAAACTAAAAACACCAATAGAAAAAAAAAATAACAAAGTACATAACAAAAAAAAAATGGAAAGTCGTGTACGACGCCAAAAGGCTTGTATATCAACCAGCAAGCTGAAAGAAAAACCGTTCGAATGTTATTGATCCGAAATCGTTACTAAACTGATTAAGCGTGGTCATAAAGGGGTTTATTTATAAACGTTGCTTAAGAGGGCGTCCAATGGTCCACTAGCGCCACTCCTTTAAAAAAAAAAATATCTTGTGACTGACAAGGAATTATGAATAACGGCTAGTAAGGACCCTCGGTAAGTGTGTCTAGAATTTTCTAATATCTTACGATTATCTTAGATATAAATACGAATTAAGGCTTGTGCAGACCGGCGTGACTTGTCGCGCGACGCGACGCCGGTTATTGTTATACCGTACAGTTTTTTTTAGAAATTGCATTGTTTGAGTCGCGTCGTGCTGTCGCGTCGTGCTGTCGCGTCGCGCTGGTCCGCACAAGCCTTTAAAGGAACATGGCCGCTTTTCTTTAGATCGAATTTTGCTGCTTCGTGTCTCAATATTAAACTTTATAAAAGGTATTAGAAAATTCTAGACACACAGGTCCTTACTAGTCCTTCATTCCTTCCACGAGATAATATTTTTATTAAGCAGTGGCGCTAGTGGACCATATGGCGCCGCCATTAAGTTAGGTAATGATTAGCGACTGTTTAACTATACATTTTTGGCGTATGAACGTCACTTCTTTCAACTTTAAGCAATTAACGTTTATAAATAAACCCCATAATGTTTGTTGCTTAGATTCGATGAATTAGAAGACTGCACCGTTGGTCTAGCTAGTGGGTCTAGCACACCTGCTGAATTTGAGTTCCTGGGCTAAGTTTTAGGTCGAGTAAAGTGTTAATGGCTTTTAATTTGTTCGTAACCTTTTTTCTTTATTTTTTTTGACGGTGGGACTTTATCAAATAACTTCTCCCGCTCTGGGCGGAGCGGGAGGGCGTGTCAGACTTTTACTGACTAAAACCCAACCGTGTTCCTTCCGTTGCCTGTGTACCGGAGCCGCGATATCCCTTTCGGAGAAACTCGCAACCCCGGCAGATTTGTTCGTAGCCTGGAGTCTGGATTTGTGCCCGGTTAATTGCAGCGAAATAGGTTTACTATAACTGTTTTGTTTCAAAATTATAGACTTGTAACCGAAGCGGTATACAAAGTTGAAATGTCTATGGTGCCCTGACTGATTTACATCCGTCACATCACACTCTCAGGTCCAGCTGAAAACCAGCGTCAGGCACTTATTTGTCTGGCATTTTTTTGCTGAACTGGGCCTTTAGGCACACTCCCCATCAAATTTCTGCTTACATCGCACTTTACACCTTTTATTTGATTGTAATTTAAAAAATCTGCTTTGTATTATATTGTGTGTTTTAGTCTGTGCTAAATAAATGTATTTTCTTTCTTTCTTTTTCTTTTCTTTCCCTGTTTTCATGAATGAAACTCGCTCCAGATAAAATTGATGTGTATTTTGTATCAAAGTACAGTACGCAAGTGACAGCGGAAGAATATAAATTTGCCAAATACAGAATAGGAATCGTGGTAGCTATTCAGATTCAAGATTCAAAAATATCAAGTCCCAATTGTTTCTTCTCGTTAACCATAAACTAACTCATCTCGACCAAATAGTGTTGTTAGTTTATATTTAACCGTGGGAACCATAGATAATTAGTATGGTTCGCCACAGTCTCATGTGCTCTAGTTTGACCGGCACCAACGGATTTGAAGGAGAGACCGGAATACTGACCGCGGCAAACGCAGCTTGACCTCTTATATCAATTGTACAGCGTTTATTTATTTAGCACCAAGCCCGTTATTTATATCGGAACAGCGTTCCAGTAAACGTTTTCCAAATTAAATTTATTTCGATTGTTACTGAAGAGTTTCCCACGGCGAACTCTGGCGGGGGAGAGAAACAAATTAAAAATATCATTCGGAACTGGGGACTGTATTGATGCCGTGCGGTTCTCAATTAAAAATATTTATATACAGCCGCATCTGTTCCCCGATTCCGATAATACATTTGTCGTTGGATACCGTTAATACGAGTACACTATGTTGCAGAAATTTGGGGAACTTCTGTTTTTCTTTATTATTGGAAAAACTTGCATGTTGGGAATGGTTTTACTGAATGAAATAATATGCTACTAACATCTTATGCGCTGGCCTGGGATGTACTCGTATATACATAAATTATAAACTAATGAAGAAAAACATCAAGGGGTCGATTTTTTTGCAACGTAGTGTATTTTAATTGACAATAGTAGTATGGATTTGTGCCCGGTTGATGACAATAGGCTCGCCCCCTACTACATGGGACTTAAACTTAGCTGGCGAAACGTGGGTGTACAATAGGTACAGCTCTGCTTAGCCCTCCACGGGATGCTGACGTGATCTTATGTAATGTAGTAGTATGGATTATCAAATTCACAGGATAATTATTAGTACCTAATCGATTTGATTTGTTATCGAGAAGTTGACAATTTCCTTGAAGATTGTGCAACGAATTGCCAGCGTAAGCTAATCTTCACTCTAATCTACTGTACCTACTTTGTTTAGTAATAATATTTAATATACAATGTCGCCCATGGGCATGTGACCACCCGTATTTTTCTGAATATTCATGAAAAAATTATCGAAAATTAACTTTAAAAGGTCTATCTTTAATATTTTTCATGTTATTCAATTGTTTATGTTTTTAGTAGCGTTTGCCATATCTTTTATGTTATTGGCTCGATTTGGATTTTGTTTATGATTTCTAATAGCTTAATTATGAGTTATTTTATCGGATTTATTAAAAAAAAAATGTAAAATTTTTCGACTATGAAAAAAAAACGGAGGTGAAGAATTTTTTTTCCAAAAAAAACAGTATATATTTAAATAAAAAAACACAAGTGTAAATCCATAAAATCATAGCGATAAAAATAATTAAAGATAGACCCCCCTTTTTAAGTTTATTTTCGATAATTTGTCATGAATTTTCAGAAAAATACGGGCGGTCACATGCCTATGGGCGACATTGTATATTTAGATGGCGGGACAAGGTGGATAGGTTCCGTCAAAGCTGGAAGGAGAACGCGCGGGCTCGCGAACTATGGAAGGAGTGGAGGGAGTCGTTTGCCCAGGAGTGGGACATATATATTATTTACTATGTATTTTCTGGTGTACAATAAAGTATTTATAAATAAATAAATTAATTAGAGTGTGATTTATTACTTTGATGATGATTATGTCTTAGAATTAGTCCAAAAGTTCTATTCATTCTGTAGTAGGTACACATTGATCACTTCACTGTACCATTGCATATCTAGCTAAATGTTTTTTCTATGTATAATTGTATATGTGTTATTGTCTTTTTTATATCAGCGTCAGGTATGTTTGCCTGACACATGCTGAGCTGGACTCCCATTTGGTGCAATCTTGAGACGCACACCGCACCTTGTTTTTTTTTATTTGATTTAAAGTATGTCATAAAGTCACTCCATTTCTTTAAGTACTTATGTTTTTCTTTTTGTATATTGGCATCTTGTTTTATATATATTCATGTAATTTGTTATCATTTAGTTGTGCTTTTGTATGCACTGAATACATATTTTATCTATCTACCTAATCTATGGTCAATGTTCCACCATTCCGGGTTACGCATATAATTAACACAAAATTCTCTACCTGAGCCGCGTAAAGGATGAAAACTCTGACTTTTGTTGAAAGTAATATTTTTTCAAAAGATTATACTCGGTTTCCTCTTAAAATTAATTTTTCTTGCAAACACATTAAGGAGTTGTAAGCGATCAAAAGTTAGGGGTTAGGCCTGCCTCGGATGGAAACTGAGGAATTTTTAATTTTTCTTCCGTCGTCCTCTGAAATATGGGTGGGCGAGATTCTTTTTGTTGCGTTAGAATTTTCTTTTAATATTTTTATTGGTTTTTTAACCGTTTATTTATATGTATATATTACTT
This sequence comes from Agrochola lota, assembly GCA_947364205.1. NCBI lineage: Eukaryota > Metazoa > Arthropoda > Insecta > Lepidoptera > Noctuidae > Agrochola > Agrochola lota. Next base: position 2,456,268 of record OX376229.1, read on the forward strand.
ATAGCTACGTGGCTCATGGTTGTCGTGAAAAGCAAGGAGTTATGCAACAAGATGGCATTTTTTCATATCAATATATTCGTATTATTGAATTGTAGCCTTCAAAATTAAGGAAGCCCATTTTTAGCAATAAATTAATGAAGTTTATCTACTCTCATATCGTAAAGTTCTAATTATGAAATCAAGTTGGTATTGTACCTTGATGACAGATTTTACTGACCAATTCCAATATAATTATTTAAAAAAAGTATTTAAAAAAATTAAATTACAGCTCGGTTCCAGCTTAATAATGTTATTATAGTTGGATAATGGGTAGTAATAGATGAAACAAAAATTATTACAAAAATAATATCATATTGCTAAGCGCAATATTTGTGAATAATGCGTAGAGAATAGCCCAACCACTGTTTCTACTTTATCTGTGGCCGCGCGTCATCGCACTAACTATGTCAATGCGCATTTTCTTTAGTAGCAGCTTGAACGTGTAGGTATGTTTTATTTTATTTATTGTAGTCATTTAGGTAGGTTCCCACATAGTTTGTGTGGGGTTAAATTACACACTATTAACACTCGATTGCGTTTATAGTATAAGTTAACAATGGGTTCATAATAACAAACTATGTCGATGAGCATTTTCTTTAGTACTTAAGTAGCAGCAATGTGTAGATACCTATGTAGGTACGTTCTATTTTATTTATTGTTGGTAGGTACGTACGTGCGTAACGCGCTCGCGCCTCTGGCTATTTATATTAAGGACTAGTCTAAGAACAAAATAGAATAAAATGAAATTGAGTTTTTAACTGAATATTTGTTTTGTTATTTTATTTAAAACCGCCCTAAATAGTAATGTCTAGACACTTAAATACTAGCTTTAAAATACTTAATAAAAACGATCAATATAATTAGCATTTAAAATCTCGATTATGATTGTAAATGCAATGCTTGGTCATCCCTAGCATCAGTCGGGATGACACTGACAGCTCGCTCCACGCACTTCACCTAAGTTTTCACGGTGAGATGGTTACAAAATAGCATTGCTGTTTGCTTGCTGTGGCGCGGTGGAAAGTGGGATTTGGGCACCCTATTTACGTTATTATTTATCGTATTTTTGATGAAATTGCATGAGTTTCGATAAAGTAGTGTATGAAACTTCACAAAACTAGGTACAGTTATTGTGCTTGACGCAAAAATATTAACCAAAATATTACAGGATAGTTGTATTTTCGATTCAAATATCGTTCACATTTACGTTACCTTTAGTTTGCGCGTAATCACTCGTGTGATACTATTACTGTGCGTTTGCACTGGAGAAACATTCACTGAAACATGTTGCAATCTCTATTTTCTGTCAATATTCCGTACAATGTTTGACAGAAAATAGAGATTTCAACATGTTTTTATGTGAATGTTTCACCAGTACAGTACGCACAGTTATAAACCTCGCCGCAACACTTGTGTTTTAATAACCTATAAACTACGATTAAAGCGTAAAAACCTAGACAACATTAATTAATCTGACGGCCAATTCTCGTACATAAACGTGATAACAATCAATACAAACTAGAAGTATTATCGACAGAGTTTATAATGGGACCGTTCTTAAAAATACGGGAATGAGGTTTTTTTTTTGGGAAGTGTTTAAATATTTTCTCCCGCTTTAAGCGGAGCTCCAGGGTGTTAGACTCTTACTGACTAAAACCGTGTTCCTTCAGTTGCCTGTAAGTTGCCATTAAAAGAGTGACCGTGGAGTTTCTAGCCGGCTCTTCTCCATAGGAAACGACCAATTGGAACCGTGCACCTAGGTTCTGACGTTTCATAAGTGCCCATGTAAGTTTATGTGAAATAAAATATTTTGAATTTGGGCCACGGTATCCCTTTCGGACTTTCCCGCGGCTCTCGGACTTTCCCGCGGAATTGCACTCTGGTGGTGGAGGTGGCGTTCTGTAGTTTCAGAAAAACCAAAAAAAATAAAGTGTGTAGCAATCTACGTAAGTATGTATGTAGCCCGGAGTCTGGATTCCTGCCTGGTCAATGGGTAATTATTTTATTTTGTTTTATTTCCTCAGTTTTAATCACGGTCTTGCTCTTGAGTAATTTATGCGGCCTACCCAAATGTCCTTTCTTTGGTTTTGTTCGTCGAATTGTTGAGCTCCTTAAGTTCCGAGTTGAGCTGCACGATTACTGACAAAAGATTAATAAGTGGTTCTTTCCTCAAAATACGATTTCAGACACCAATCTACATGTTCTTCACGTGATCTGAACAAAATTAAGTCTGGACTTTAAAAGAGACTGTGACCTCTGAGTTTGTTTTGGCCTTTCTTCTCAGAGTAGTCAGATAGAAAACGCCGAACTCATCGAGTTTTTTAAATATGATCGACGTGTAAAATTGTTTGAACAAACATAGAAATAAGACGTATGGAATTAATGGCAACAGGCTCACCAATCTTGTTACGAACTTAAAAAAACCTGCGAAATATGGACAGTCAACCGCACACACCTGAACTACAAAAACACTGACAGCTTGTTTATCTCTGTCCCACGTTACCATGGACGTGCTGGTGACCGTACCCACCACTGACCACCCCTGCAGAGCAAACAGGCTTGATGTTATGTATTAATTATTAGTATTCATGATCATATATCTAGTAGTCCACTATTTACTTATGCAGGCATATTTCGCGACGCGATACGCTACTACAAATGTATACTAAGCACAGACTATAACCAGTCGCTTACTTACCGAGGTTAGGGGTGGTCGTGTCTCGCCGCCCCTCGTTTTACGAGAAAATATAACTCGGGAAATAAAATAAAACTTCTAATAGTGCTGTGCGTGTGTTTAATTATTTAAATAGATTTTTAAACGGATCGAGTCGTGTGGTTGTTTGTTTTTTTCTGAAGGGTGTAAACTTTTTTTCTTCATGTGAGTTTCTTTTCAGTGAGTGAGTGAAAATACTTAGTGATTTTAAAGATAGCTGTTTTAGTGTTAGTGTGGTTAAAATAGTGCTTTTTGGAATTAAGGTGAGTGATACAGATTATTTTTTTTTTAAGTAAAACGCAATTGGACAAATTATTATTATATATTGTTACCCCATGATTATGTTTCATGTCAATTTTTTTTAGTGCGATTACTAACACTGAAAATAGTGTGTATTTATTCCCAGTGTAGTTACCTACTTACCTATTTAGATTCCGATCGTCATTAATATGAATATCAAATTCGAATCGCTGAAAGGTGACACATATAAAAACGAGATTTGAAAAATATATTATTATTTATTATTTCGAAATATAGAATTTATTATAAATAATATAATAAATTATATATTTCGGATAACATTACATCCACTGTGTTAGTAATTTTCTTATAATTAATGTTAGTAAACATACCATCCATAGAAATTCAAACCTAATTAATATTCGAGCTCGCTTCATGGGGACAACGCACAGGCGAAAGGAAGCACCTCACTCCTTCATCACCCCCACAAAACGTCTCAGAATAGGAGAGTAGATGCTCTCCGCCACTGTCGTCACTGTCCCGCAATCTTGTTATTAAGGACGAGATCTTACATATTCTTATATCTTATATATTCATTTTTTTTTTATTTGAAATTTTAAGAATTTAAAAATATTTTTTTTTTTTTTTTAATGTTGTTCACATACCCGCGGGTCCCGCACCTTTGGAGCGTACGAGGGGCCGAAGCCAATTCATAGGGCCCGTTAGACGTTTTTAATTAAATGAGCCACCAATCGACGATTATCCCTGTTCGCACTATGTAAGTGCAGCCAAGGACAACCCACGGTTGGTGTAGGCCTATTGCAGGATATGGAAATAAATATATTGGTTTGGGGTGGCTAAGTAAATTGGTTATCCTGAACTATGGACAGACTATGGCCCCTGCCTGACCAATGTTTTGTATAAAATACACGGATAAAATGGCAGGGGGTAACTCGCACACTCAATAATGGGCCCCCGAAAACGGTCGATAGCACAAAGTGTCGTAGCGACAAGGGGGTAACATGCCCTGAGATGCTTATGAGGAGTGGAGAGGTTATTTATTTATTTTTATTCATTTATTTATTCAAGTAACAAGACTCGCACACAAATATTTAATACAGTACATACACAACACACAATACATTAATAAATGTTACAATACAAAACGAAAACTGCCGCACTGCCAATATCACATTAGTGACGGACGACTGTAGGTGACGTGCAAGTCACTGCAGCGTCTGATGTGTGGACAGCCGAGCCTGTCCGCTATCTTCATCAATCCCTTTGTGTAATGATAAAAAAAATACTTAGTAAAGTTTAATTTTTAAGTAGTAAGTTTAATTTTTATTTCTTTAAATTAAGTAACTGGGTTCTGGAGGTCAGATAAGCAATTGCTCCATGTAAATTACTGGTATTTAGCTGCGTCCGGTTAGACTGGAAGCCGACTCCAACATAGTTGGGAAAAGGCTAGGCAGATTAATTGAAATTACAGCATCTAACAACATAAAAACGCGAAAATCCTAACTTAATACTTATTATAAATGCGAAAGTGAGTTTGTTTATTTGTATTTGATTTGGATAAAATTTGGCACATGGGTAGACCTTGACCTGGAGAAGGCTACATAGGATACTTTTCATCCTGAACAGTTATAAACATCTATTTGTGATCACCCATCTGTTTACAAAGCATGATAATCATGACAATCTCTTCTATAACCCGTAATTCAGCGGTCAGTTTGTTTCTCGTTAACGCTAGTTGCAAGTGGCAAGTAAATTGTCGACCGACCCCAGTTTAATGACCTACTTCTTAAGTACTAAGTTGCGGTCAGTTTAATAGGTATTACCTAAGTTAATCTTAGACGCCGCTGACTTAGGTCGAAGGCAAACATTGTCGTAAGGAATCCCGAGGACGAAAGCGCAAAGAAAAGGTAACTTAAATTCTAATCATTTTACTTTTATTTTCAAACAAATAATAATAACGTAATATAAGATAACAGTCTTAAAATAATAATAATAATATGAGCATTTATACATGTTCCGGAATTAAGGCACATAACTAAACACCCCGATTAGAATATTATGTTATAATCATATGATTATAACATAATATTCTAATCGGGGTGTAGTAGATAAACAATGTTTTATACTTAATGAATATTCATTAAGTATAAAACATTGTTTATCTACACCCATGTTATAAATCCCGTATAAAAGTTTCTGAAACAGTTAGCTTATTGCCAACATTAAAACAACCATGTGTTAAAACCATAATATCATCCAAACGAGTGTTATAATTGTAATAAATTTCATTATGCAACTCCTTTGCTTTTTCGATCCCTTCGTTACTCATCAAACAGCAACATTGTCACTACTCAATTCGTGGTATCTTAATGAATTTCAAAAAAAGAACATTGACATGCACGCGCGTTTATCTACCATAGCGCCGTAATTTTAAAAAAAACTTACACATTATTTGTATTAGATACTCAGCAATTAAACTTTCCATTAATTTACATAGAGTTCTTACAACACTGTACAACACCCTATGGTTTCAGAACCTTTTATAGAGTATTCATATCATGGGTGTATAATTAGGTATTAAAACACTTATGTGAGACTATTATCGATACACAATTATAATTGTGGTATACTAGTATGATAAACCCACATTCGTGTTTTAATACCCCTTATTATACAACAGTTGCATAAATAACTATTATTTATTAAATTATTTATACTGATTGTGGGAGAAAATTGTGATCACATTACAAATCTACGCACGCACACGTATAAGGGTCTAACTTAGTAGGTACTCGTACTTCGTCCATTTTGGTTTGTTTTGACTGTGCAGCGGAAGTGTGACTGTAATTTATGTAGTTATTTATAAAATTACCTATAAAATATAAAAAAATATAAAATGTTTATTTCCACAACTTACAATTAGTTACATTCTTACTATTAGAAATGTCCTTTTAAGCAAAACAGATGCTTGTGTAAGGACATTCCGCCCTTTCAATGGATAAAGTATCAATTGTATTTAGGTTAATAAACCTACACACACCTATACATATAAAAAATTACAGAAATCGATTCTGCACAAACTACTTTCATATTCTGCATTAATTCGGTTACACGTATAAAAAGGAGGGGAAAGAATAATAGGCATCAAAATATTTGTCAACGGGAAAAGTACCCAAAAGACTAGCAGCATTGCAATGATATTTTAATGACACAATAAAAAACTATCCTGTAGTGTTTTGGTAAAAAAAATTGCGTCAAGCAATTTTAGTATCACCTACAGATATGAATAAAGTCCTAAAACGAAAGTAAACTATGTGCGAAACGAGTATTTTCAATTTTATAATCGTGCCAATTTACGTTTCGTTTACTCCGCGCGTTTGTGCTAAGCCCACTGATGTTGATAGCTTGAAAACGCAGTTTAGGTACAAGCGTGGTGGTCAATGCTCATTAATTTCTGTTTAAGAAATAGATTTATCCCGATACGGGCTAGAAATAAAAAAGAAAAGAAGTTGAATATAAGTTATTTTTTTAATTTTTTTTCTGTGTATCTGCACTTAGTTCAAGGCTTGCATAGCAGACACCAATAATACGTAGCATTAAGGGTTATCAAAATATAAAACATAAAATAAATAAGGTCATAAATACATTATTTATCAACTTAGAACGATAGCCAGTAAAAACCGGCCAAGTGTGAGTCGACGCGAGTTAGACTCACGCTTGGCCGGTTTTTCCTAAGGGTTCTGTACCGCAAAAATTATTATAGTTTAATTTATTTTTATTATTTGTCAAGATAAAGGCTATAATAACACTTAATCTATGAAAATCTCAACTGGCTACTTATTCTTAGTAAAGATTTCTGTAAAAATATGAATTGGCATACACTTTTGAAAATATAGAAATAGATTTTTACATGGTTATACCTAAATCGCTTTAGCGTGGCAAAAGCGGTCATTAACCCACCTACATTTTCTAGCATTCTTTATTTCAAAAATTGTAATAAAATCCATTAACGTCCCGAATCAATATCTATCGTGATCTTCAACATGTTCAAATAACGAAAAACCACACATAGTTTATTGTTTGGGTTCCTACGGAGAGATACGAGGGAAAGGGCAATGACCGCTATCGCCACGCTAAAGTGATTCGGGTATACAACAGACCTGTGACAGACAGAAAGGCAGACGGTGGAACAGACAGACAGGTTAGAGACCCGAGGTAAAGCCCTACCCTTTACCACCTTTTAGGTACGGAACCCTAAAAAAAGTTGACTGGCAAAACGTTATTTTTGTAACAGTTGCGTGACCGCACGACACTATGGTAATTAGCATGCAACGTTACAGTATGCAGATATATACCTAGCAATAATAATTTTACCTTTGAATTCTTTTGTCGCTATTTTGTAAATGAGAATATTGTAATGTTTGTATGAAGTTGATCGTGGCCATTTCAAATTGATGAACATTTTCGGCAATTTGTATAGTGTTTACAACTCTTTGAGCAATCAGCGAAAATATTTTAACGTTTTAATGAGCATAAATAATCCCATTCTTGAATGCAGTAGGTTTTGCGTTTGTATATCTGGTTGTGGAAATGATAGTGGTACTATTTTTAAGCATTATTTTTATTTTACTTTATTATTTTGACTATATTTTTTATGAGTGTCTCGTTAGTCTAGTGGTGCAAGTCCTACTGCTGAGCATGAAGTCCTAGGTTCGATTTCCGGGTCGAGGAAAGTGTTATTGGGATTTTCCATCAATAATTTTTCAGTAACAGCCCGGAGTTTAGATTTGTGTCCGGTTGCTGGCACTAGGCTCCCGCCTATTACATGAGACTTAAACATAACTGGCGAAATGTGGGTGTACTTATAGGGACACCTCTGCCTAACCCTTGGGGGGTTACAGGCGTTATGTTTTATTTTTATTATTTTAACACTAAAAGTACTAAGATTAATTAAAACGTTTCATAATACAAACGACTATTATTATTAGTAAGTTTATTTTAATTAACGATTATTAGTATTAGTATTTCACATTGTTGGCTAAAATTAAGTTTCGCAGACGATCTTAGTTCGTGTTACGCACATTTGCCCAACTTAATCATAGACCTTAGTAAGTTAGCATTTGCAAGTTTTGCTTAGCGTACCTATTATAAGTACTTATCTTGTTAGACATAGTTCTAAAAGCTCCACGTAGTTTTAACAATCTCTGTTTATTGTGGGATTATTACCTACATACATACTACGCCTGTGTTTCGTGAAGGTATAGGCAGAGGTGTCTGTTACACCCACATTACTTATTTTGAATACTATTTTAGGGAATCTTTTATTTTCTCTTTTAACTGAACAGACAGCTGTGCTGCTGGGGAGTTTGTTTTGCCACTTTTTCTTCCCAGCTAACGCACTAGGAAGTGGTGAAGGACGAGCGTTTCGGGGGACTGTCTTATGTTATTTTGACGTTCGAAAAGTTCTGATTCTTAGCCTAGTTTGAATAAATGACTTGAATTTTGAATTACGATATTTCAGTCCCATGTAATAGGGGGCGAGCCTATTGCCAGTCACTAGACACAAATTCAATTCCGGGCTATTGTGAGGATTTCTTGATGAAATCCCAATAACACTGCCTCCACTGTTGGGCGGCCAATCGAATACCTATCCTAAAAGGTACAGGGACTAGCCGGCCTAGATTTTAGTATAGGTTTCTTTAGATAAATAGGGCTAAGTTAGCTTGTTACCAAATTTATACTAATATTTTCAACCTGCCTAGCCTTTTCCCAATGACATTGGGGTCGGCTTCCAGTCTAACCGGATGCGGCTGAATACCAGTATTTTACATGGAGCGACTGTCTATCAGACCTCCACAACCCAGTTACTGGGTAACCCTTGGTAAGACTGGTGGCAGACTTTCGGGCTTCTGAAGAATAACGACTGTCAAAGATCTAAGAATGACTGCCGAGACCAACGGTTTAACGTGCTTTCCGAGGCACCCATGGTCACCCATCCCCGGACCAACCCCGGCAAGCGTAGCATAACGTGATGGATCGACCCGTGCGGCTGTTATTACTTAGCCACGAGCTCCTCCATCTATACTCCTCTATCTATTCTAATATTATAAACAGGTGAAAGTTTGTGTTTGTGAGTTGCAACTTATATTTTAATTATAACTTTAAAAAAAAACAAAACAATTATTATAATGCCAATAGGGCCTCAGCTAAGCATTAATGTCAGATGGCAACACAAAGTGTGTAAGTGCAAACACCACATGACATTGATTTTCAGCTGCAACCTACGAGTGCCATACGATAGAATAATAAAGACAGAGAAGTGTGTGTCCGTTTTAATAAATTAACAGAATAAAGGCTTGTGCAGACCAGTGCGACTTGTCGCGCGACGCGACACGAACAATACAATTTCTAAGAAAACTTCACAGTATAACAATAACCGGTGTCGCGTCGCGCGACAAGTCGCGCTGGTCTGCACAAGCCTTAAATTAAAGGTAAGTAGTAAAAGATAGGATGACATGAAAAGCTCACAAAATCAAATAAAATGTTGTGACATACATCAGTGTGTGTGGCGTGTTGTGAATGAGAAACTAAAATAAATAAATACCCAATATCTGTGTCATAATAGCTACATTAAAATAAAAAAATAAAAAAACCGGCCAAGTGCGAGTTGGACTCGCACACGAAGGGTTCCGTACCACCGTACAATATTTAGCAAATATGACGTATTAAAAAAAACTACTTACTAGATCTCGTTCAAACCAATTTTCGGTGGAAGTTTACATGGTAATCGTACATCATATATTTTTTTTAGTTTTATCATTCTCTTATTTTAGAAGTTACAGGGGGGGGGGGGGGGGGGGGGCACATTTTACCACTTTGGAAGTGTCTCTCGCGCAAACTATTCAGTTTAGAAAAAAATGATATTAGAAACCTCAATATCATTTTTGAAGACCTATCCATAGATACCCCACACGTATGGGTTTGATGAATAAAAAAAATGTGAGTTTCAGTTCTAAGTATGGGTAACCCCCAAAATTTATTGTTATTTTCTATTTTTGTGTGAAAATCTTAATGCGGTTCACAGAATACATCTACTTACCAAGTTTCAACAGTATAGTTCTTATAGTTTCGGAAAAAAGTGGCAGTGACATACGGACTGACAGACAGACAGACAGACATGACGAATCTATAAGGGTTCCGTTTTTTGCCATTTGGCTACGGAATCCTAAAAAGGGTGACACAATGGGCGGTCTTATAGCTAAAAGCAATCTTGAAAAGACAACCTAAGGTAAGGTAAACTGACGGGGTCGAAAGACCAATGCCTGCTGGGGTTGCGGGTTTGTCCGAAAGGGATATCGCGGCCCCGGCACACAGGCAACGGAAGGAACACGGGTGGGTTTTAGTCAGTAAAAGTCTGACACACCCTCTCGCTCTGCCCAGAGCAGGAGAAGTCATTTGATGATTTCCCGTCTTCAAAAAAAAAATAAGGGAATTAGGTACAGTATTTTTATATAACAAAACTAAAAAAAAACTCAAAGCATTTATTTCAAATAAACCAATTACAGGTACTTTTGAATTGTCAACGGGTCGGTCCGTCAGAAATATGAAGCTAGTTGCCCATTCCAACGCGTAGTAGGTTCCTATGGAGAAGAACGGGCAAGAAACTCCACGGACACTCTTTTAAATCAGAATATTTTTACAAAATATTGGTTACATTATCCATGTTGTAATTAATACATGTGAGAACAATGTAAAAAGACGTGCACGTTAAAAGCGTCCGTAATAAAAAATAAAAACAAAAGCTATTCAAAAATTAAAATAAATTCAAATAAGCCGTGACAGCTAAGAGATGACCAGTCCCCACTGACGGCGCCCGTTCACGAACATGACGCATGCATCAGCACCATTTAGCTCAACCATTTTGTAGGGAACTTAATGATCCAACACACACGCCACCACCAGCGAGACATTTGAGTGAGCATGACATATTCTCAACCCCCAGGGCACATTCAAGTCAATGAAAGACTTACCCAGTAAATGGTAGCTGTAAAGTAGGTACATACCCAACAAGCAAAATAATCCTGGAATGCGATTTTACAATGCTACGTGGACTTATAAAACTCCGATGATAGTTTTGGTGGTTGCTACTGCGCTTTTAACAGCATAAATACATGCTGTTTTTACTCAAGTACGTTTAATCCTATAATTTGTACTTAAATCGGTAAATAGGATCATATTTCCTGACAAATATAGGATCAAGACTCCTATAAAAGCATGAAACAAGAGTAATTGCACTCAGGAGTAATTACTCCGGTAACTCAGACTTATATGCGCCTATAAGATAACATCTGCGGACCATTTAAATCTTAATACTCCTGTAGGAGCATGTACCAGGAAGATATACACTGAGGAGCAATTACTCTTGTTATTTTTACTTATAACCTCATATAAGCTAATATTGTATGATCAATTTAAGTAAATTAAAGTTAAATTACTGTAAATCATTTATGTATCTGGTTTGGTTTTACATAAACATAAAAGTAAGTGTTAAATGAATTACATAGCCACGTTTTAAAAGTAATAAATCACCAAGATTAAAAAAAAAAAAAAAAAAAAAACATTTCACAAACAATCCTCTTAAGAAGCCACTTTTGCTTGTTAACGACCAGTAAAGGCGAAAACGCGCTTTATATCGTTTTGCAAATTCTATTGTAGGATTTGATTTGAATCGATTTTCATCTGGGCATTGCAGAACCCTAATCGGTAACAATGGCGAATCTTTTTCGGTTTTGAGATAACCCAATATAGAACCAATACAGTTATATTGGTACTATGTCACTCTTGGAAATGCTAAAAAGACTTATTTCAGCACTATGTCATACTTGGAAATGCTCACCAAGAAAATGGCAGCTGCCTTCATAATATTTATTTAATATGAATTATTACTAAAATGTAAATAAGCAAATTTCAAAAGGCGCTTTAATTTTTTTATCAAAACCATGATAGATTTCACAGAAAATTCACATTCCCCTACGAATAAGCTATAAGACCAACAATTTGACAACAATAAGATTTTGCTTTTCTACTAAGGTTGACATTAATACATTCTGATTCATATAGGTAAATACTTCCCCTCAAGATGTTAAAAAATATTTTTTTACAGAGCACAACAAGCGATACACTCACTTCGACTGTTCACAATATATTATAGAAGCATTTCTAGGCGCGTATTAATCTCATTTTTGACTATAACTTACTTATATTGAGATTTACAGGAGTAATTGCATTGACGTAACTCAATTACAGGAGCAATATAGGCGTATATGGAACTTCAGCGGTCTAATATAAATACGTTATAAGTAAAAGTAGACTTATAAAGTGGGCCCTTTTCGAGACTTATATGCAGATATAAGTCTCATATAGTCCTCGATAAATGATGGTTCTAGGATAGTTTAAAAACCACTTTTTGCTAGTTGGGTAGTGCTCACACATGTGCTATGCAATTATATAATACTAAGAGACTGAATTTATACAATCTAAAGATAGTTTTACAATCTTCAGCAGCTCCAACAATATTTTGAATGCTAATCAATTAGTTTATGCGCCCTTGTGGAGCTGGACCAGCGTTGAGCCAAGCATTTTTGTCGTCGATGTAATCCCCCAACTTATAATATGCTTGGCAGCATAGTGTGCGTTTTATACAAGATTTAAATTTCGTTTAATTCAATTGGAGTAACGAAGCGACGCCCACTTTACTTGTGGTAACCAAGTGTTTAAACACGCTATGAATGTATGCCTGAAGTCGAGTAGTGTCAGCACATAACAGACACACACACACACTTCCAACGACGCCATTGTCTCGGATGGTACCGATAGCTCCTGCGCTTACAGACACACATTCACAGAGTATTTTTACACTGGGTAACCTCAAGTAAAGCGCGCGTCGTATCGTGACATAAAAATACTATACATACATAAAATAAGTCTATAACGTTCCCACAGCTGGGACACAAGCCACATCTCTGCGAGACGGAGTAGGCCGTAATCCACCACGCGGTCCCAGTGCGAGTTGGTAGACGTCACATGTCTTTGAATTTTTGGTTCTAGGACATGCCGGTTTCCTCAAGATGTTTTCCTTCACCGTTTTGAGAGCAGTGGTGATGAAATGATTTACACAAAGTAAATACTTGTAAGTCCGTTAACACTAGGCCACCACAGCTCCTCCAAAAAAAACCCTATTAAAAACTAAGTAAGTATATTATGACCAAGGTCTTCATTAGCCACGTAAGTAGTAACAAAACCATGTCATTGGAGCAGCTGCCGACCTAGCACCCGACGTCACCGATTCTATTAACTTAGCCATTACTAAAGTAAACGGATGGCTATGATAAAACATGGAATATAATAGCTTTTGGTTGGTTAGCTTTAGATTTAAATTAGGTAGGTATTAAATAATTAGATTTAATAATATTTGTATATAGTCCTGCATTAATTGAAAATAAATAAGAAATATGTTATAAACTACAAAAAATATAACTACAAAAAAAAAAATACGGTATGTAGGTATTTAATTATTAATTTTCTTTTCCCTATTCATAGGTTGAAGGACACTGGACGACACACAATAGATTTATTATTGTTACGTCTTGGAGCGTTTAGTGTGTATTCATTAAACCTGACTTGGTTTCCGTACGTCTTTTTCGGGTGACCATTGAAAATCAGCGCTGTGCTGTGGGTCCCCATAGCACAGCATCATGCTGAGTCTTGTCACAGTCATGACGTGCCAGCAGCTGCCGACTACTTATGTCCTATGGTCGTTATTGTATTTAAATCTATTGTGTTTTATTTTCTTTTTCTACTCGAGTTTATGTTCTTTTTTTCTATGCACGTGTTTCTGTGACAAATAAAGTTATTTTTCTTTCTTTCAAAGTGTTATGTTAATAGAACTTCAACATAATTGGGGAAATTATGGTTTACGAATACAGCTCTGCCTAACCCTTCGGGAATGCAGGCGTGATGGATTCCACACTAGGTCGAGCCTGTCTATTGGAGTCCTTGAGAGTTTTTAGGGTTCTGTAGTAAACAAGGAATCCTTATAGTTTCGCCATGTCCGTTCGTCTGTCCGCGGCTTAGCTCAGAGACTGTAAGTACAAGAAAGCTGTAATGTGGCATGGGTATACATATTAATCACGCCGACAAAGTGCTTTTTTTGGGACCTCCCCTATAAGTAAAGTGGGGACGTTTTTTTCTCTCGTCTATCCCATGGTGTGGATGTAGTTAGAAAGGTCATTCAACAATATTGAGGGTGTGTGAAAACCATTTTTCAATTCAGGGACCCGTTTGCGAAATATTAAGCTTTAAAGTGCTAATTTTTGTTAGAGTCAAATGTCCTCCTTGCCAACTTATTGGTTGTACTTGGATTTGTGAAAAAATTCACAGCAGTAGTATATGTAACGAAGTTGAAAGGAAAACTATCAGACCTAAGTAGGCTTTACAGGTTAACGAATAATAATCGACCAACTTAAATTTGCAGTTTTCAACTACAATGTTAAGTTTGTTCTTGGGATAAATTCATCCCAACTACGGAATCCTTCATTGTGCGTGGTCCGACACGCACTCGGCCAGTTTTTTTATTAGTTTAGTTTATATGCAGTCATACATGAATCTTACAAAAAAAAAAAAAAATGTCAACTGCCCTTCTAGCATATTTCTAAGACTAGTAATAACCACTTTCGAACAAGTAGAACTTCTTAATTGATTTGTGGCTTCCTTCGATAGAAAGTTGAACTTTTTTTACGTGACAATTATCATAATTACATAGTATGTCAATTAATGAACATGTGTTACTATGAATAGAGCTGAAATTATCTTTAATACGAGTATTAACATATTACATTAACATGATTCGAAATCAGTGATGCGTGATTCGATTATAATTAGTTATCAGCGATTCAACACTATTCGAATTGTCTATTTGGGCGATTAATACACAGTGGCGCGGAGTACTGATAATTATTTATTCGAAATGATAGAATACTAGCTACAACACGCGGTTTGACCCACATAAGTCTCGATCTCGTGGGAATATCGGAATAAAACGTATCCTATATACTTCTCCAGGTCATGGTCTACCGATGTGACAAATTTCGTTCAAATCCGTTCAGCCGTTTTGGCGTGAAAGCGTAACAAACAAACATACAAAATCACTTTCGCATTTAGAATTAGTTACGATAGTTAGGATTTCTATTTATGTCTGACTGTTCGTCTAGTGGTCATAAGCGCTACTGCTGAGCTGGAGGTCTTGGGTCCGATTCCCAGGTCGGGCAGTGTTATTGGGTTTTCCTATCTGGAATTTCTCAGTAGCAGCCCGGGGTCTGGATATGTGCCCGGTTGATGGCAATAGGCTCGCCCCCAGCACTTAAAAATTACAAAACTGGCGAAATGTGGATGTACTATAGGAACACCTCTAACCAAACCTTCGGAGAGACTAGAAGTGATGTTATTAATATTTTACGTACCATTAAAAAAGTTCATATCTAACCAGTTTCAAAACAAAATCCCGTGAACACGATGACCACATTCTTACCGGCCCGGTTCTATAGCCGCCGAGTGGTGCACGCAAGAATAGTCCTTACAGTGGTTAGATATGAACTTCTCGATGGTACATAATATACCTACTTTAAACTTTACATCACACTGTTTGCTTATGAGGTCAGGCAGAAATTAGAGAAAGGTATTTTAAGTTTGAGATTACAGTCTCATCTGCCATGTCAATACCCATAGATACTCGTATAAGAAAGAAGTCAAGACCCTTAAAAAAAAAGTTTTTAAAGATTTTATCACAGCAGTATTTTGCAATTAGTCTATACCATCTATACTTTACTTAATAATATTATTATTTTTTATAATTTTATATAAAGGTTAACGTTTTTGTATGTAGGGGGATATCCGGAACTACCAAATCAATCGGCCTAGCCTTTTCCCAACTATATTGGGGTCGTCTTCCAGTCTAACCGGATGCAGTTGAGTACCAGTATTTTACATGGAGCGACTGCCTATCTGACCTCCACAACCCAGTAACTGAGTAATACGATACCACTTGGCAAGACTGGTGTCGGACTTTCGGGCTTCTGACGACTCTTAACGACTGACCAACGGCTTAACGTGCTTTCCGAAGCACGGAGGAGTCTCGGTATGTAAAGATGGTCCATCCACGGACCAACCCCGGCAAGCGTAGCTTAACCTGATGGATCGACTCATGCGGCTGTAATTACTTAGCCACAAGCTCGTCCGGAACTACCAGTCGTATATCAATAATCTTTTTGCATTGAATAGCCCAATTTTGGAGGAAGGTTATAGGCTATGTAACATCACGCTACGACCTTTAGCAGCGGAGCACAAAGAAAAAAAGTCTGAAAGAACGCTAAGCGAAAACGAAGTAATAGCGCGGGCGGGCGATGCGATGCGACGCGGTGGGTCGGGGCCGAAATTTCAGAAGGACGATGTCACAGGCAGAAGCTACATTTAGTATGAAATATAAGGATACTTGGATGAGGGAGGCACGGAACCGGGAACTATGGCAGAACAAAGGAAGCCCATACTCAGAAGTGTGTGATTCACAGCTGAAATGAATCATCGTTTCAGCCCTGAACGATCCATCGATCGATCGGCCTGAACATGATGACGATGAACATCGCCGTCTGACCTTTCCACCGTAACCCAATTACCTACGAGGAAATTCTGATAGCCTATAATTGGTTAGTTATAACTTCTTTCAACAAAAAATAATGGCTTCAGGCAATCAAGCCTACAAAGACGAGATAGTAAAATATACGTTTCCATGAGCCCCGAACACACAAGGTGAAAACTTTCGAAGTAAGACGAAGTTCGTGAATAAATCCGTTGCGATATCGTCACGCTATCCAAACATTACGAGCCCATGTTATGGCAACATACGAAAATGTTTTGTATCTGAAGTTTAGGGACTTCCGAAATTTAGCACCTCGTGTGAAATGAGTCGATTTACGAGTATTGTGTTGTTAATGATCGCGTTACGATTGTAGTAATCGATTTTTTTAAAATAACGTGACATGTTTTAATTGGCTGGAGCAGTGACAGACTGCCAAGTCGTAGGTCTCGAGTTCAAACCCAAAGCACGCAGCTCTGACTTTTCGGATTCATGTGCGTATTGTATAATTATCACTTGCTTCAAAAACGGTGAAGGAAAACATCGTGAGGAAGCCTGGTTTCACGTGCCTGAGAGATTTTTCTCGACGGCATGTGAAACCAAGTTAGAGGCCTTGTCACTGACCACACGAGAAGAAGATTGGTTTGGCTTACTTTTTAGGAGTAGGTAGTTCTGTCTTTGACAAGTATCTTTAGGTATTTTGATGAAATACAGACAGTTTGGACATAATTCTCTAACTTATAACTACCGTTACAGACTTTGGTTAGCCAGGTCTTCTTAGTTGGGGTTAAATACGAAGCCAATTTTTTTGATGTAGGATTTTGTCTAAGGAGAATCGTTATAGCGATTTCAATGATAGTGGTCGTAGAGTGTTCCATAAGGATCTTGGGTGTTTGTGCAAGCAAGTAAAATAATCCAATAATTGCAACTTTAGGAAAAAATACTCTTTAATTATACGTTTCCCAATTTAGAGTAAAAGTCTCATGTCATACAAAAAAGAAGTCAGTGATATAATCCTACTTAATATTAGAAATGTGAAAGTTTGTATGTTTGTTACTCAATTACGTAAAAAAAACTGAACGGATTTGGATGAAGTTTGGCACACAGATACTTTATAACCTGGATTAACACATGGGATACTTTTTATCCCGGTAGTAAGTTCCCGTGGGCTAATTTCCGACATCCATGTTAGCGAAGCCACGGGCGAAAGCTAGTCCTAACTAATATGACAAAAGCGAACGTTAGTTTGTTTGTTTATTACGCTTTCACACTAAAACGGCTAAACGGAGTTGGATGAAATTTGGCACATGGGTAGACCATGATTTGGGTTAGGACATAGAATACTTTTCATCCTGGACCGCAGACGAAGTCGCGGGCAAATGCTAGTAACTTTTATAAGTCACTTACTTAATAATAAGAAACACGGCTCTGTATAGAAGTAGACAAGTGTAATATTACGTCCAAAAATAGACCCGAATAATATCGATAACTCCGTCAGAGTAAAACGGCTGTCCCTAGACATTACAAAAGACTTTATTTGATCTATGATTTGACATACCGAAGTGCTATCACGAACGCACGGCGTTAACGTTAATTCTAACCATTTTTGAATTGAAAATACAAATATCCTATTTATATATACAATGAAAAAATCGGCCATGTGTGAGTCGGACTCACACATGGAGGGTTCCGTACCACCGTACGATATTTAGCAAATAAATGAAAATACTAAACGAAGAATATTCTTATCTTAAGTTAAAAAAAAAAATTGCAAAGTTAAATTTGTATTTCATAATGATAATGTGAATTACAAAGTTATTTTTTGCAATTGCAGAAAAACGTCAATATTTAAATAAAATACCTTATGAATCGGAGTTTTTAATATTTGTTGATTAAATACAGTATATGGTACATGATATACAGAAGTTCCAAATTTCTAATTTGTTTAATTGTTGCGATAGAGCTCATACAATAATGGTCTAAAACTGACAAAATTTACGGCACCTTATTTCATCATTTTTGAAGATAAAAAAAAATGTATTTGTTCTCTACTCGATGAGCTCTAGACAATGACACCACCCACATGCCAGGGTAAGAAAACAAAATTTCAAAATCAAATGTTTATTTTATGGGGTCCACATACAATAAACTTTAAATGTTGAAATATTTAAATTTAATTTTACGGTGTAAGAGATACAGCCCGTTGACAGACAGACGGACAGACAGCAGAGGCTTCGTAATACGGTTCCGTTTGACACCCTTCGGGTACGGAACCTTAAAATTTTTAGAACTTAGTAAATATATCGTCCGAATTTACGATAAACAAGACAAGACCCAGTTCTTCTCGATAATGTCTTAATACCCGACATATAGAAAGTTACGAACTATTCTTCACACGAGCGAGTTGTCATGACAGTTGAATGGACATGACCTTAAGGCCGCCTTGGGACTGTTTTGACGGTAAACGAGGAAACAGCGGACTTGAGTGAGAAAAGACTTTTCTTAACTTAGTTTTGACAACAAGAAGGGAAATAGTGAAAAAACTGACTTGTTGGACTATGGTCTGTTCTAAAAGTATCTGATGAAAATGTAAATAAATGGAACAGAAAACGTACCTGTGAATATAATTTGTAGAGCCACTTAAAAGTTGAGAGCTTTTATTTGATTTTATTTGAATAAGTAAACACAATATTATTATTTTAAGTCACTTTAACGTTTATCATTTGACGTTTATTTCATAAAATCAATTTTCGTCGGTGTTTTTCAATTACAATTAAATAATGTTATTCAAACAATAATTGTTGGAAAAACTAGTTGGATATAAAGTTGGAAACTTCTTAATATAGATGAATGTGTTAAGTAAGTAATGTGTGATGACTAATGACGTATGAATTTAACCTGAACAGGGTATGTTTACACTTTTATCAGATTCTTTTAGAACAGGTTTTAGGTGCTTCGCTTTATGCTTAGGTATGCGCTGCGTGCTAGTTCTTCTTCTTCCTCTTCTTTTTCTGTGGTTAATGACTAACCTGGTGTCAGAGTTTTAAAGCCGCCCTTAGGCCTCTGACTTTGCTTCAAATGCCGTCGAGAAATATCTCTCAGGCATGCCACTTTCATCACGATGTTTTCCTTCACCGTTTTTGAAGCAAGTGATAATTATACAATACGCACATGAATCCGAAAAGTCAGAGGTGCGTGCCTTGGGTTCGAACTCGACAGCTATGACTTGGCAGTCTAACGGTCACACCACTAGGCTATCACTGCTCCTGCGTACTGGTGACACACTTCTATCAAACCAACGCGTGGTTTTAGGTACTATTGCAATGACCACACTGACACTTGGTGACACGCTGGATGGGTAATTTTTCACTTGTTCGAGCTACGCTACTCACCAAGCGTGTCATCGAGCGAAGCTCTGAGCTGTGTTAATTTATTAAAACATAAAATAACATCATGCCTTGTTTTCTCGAAGGGTTAGGCAGAGGTGTACCTATAGCACACCCACATTTCACGAGTCCCGTGTAATAGATGGCGGGCGTTTTGCAATCAACCAAGCATAAATCCAGACTCCGGACTGCTACTGAGAAAATCCTGATGGAAAAACCTAATACACTTTGCCCGACCTGGGAATTGAACCCAGGAGCTCATGCTCAGGAGTAGCGCTTGCGACCACTAAACTAACGAGGCAGTCAAAATTATTATTAAAATTATTTATTCATTACAAACATGGTTACATTTCATATGTAAAATCATTTAATATGTATATTGCAAATATTCATTACGTTTTGTTTAAATCGTCCTCATGAATTGTAGTGATTAAAATCATTCAGAATTAATCGCAAGGATATATTATTCAATGAATATGTTTAGCAGTTATGGTACAAACATATATCGTCGCCGTGCAAGGGAAAACCCATCGTTGTCATATCGGGTGACTACGAAATTACGACTAAGAAAGAAGTATGGAGGAATGATGAAACAAGGAAGGGAAAGAGATATTGCGCCCACCTTAAAAAAATTGGGATTTAAGGGCAAAGAGAGAGAGAAAAATAAAGATTATTTTTCGTGCAGGAAACTTCGTTCTGCATATCTATCTTATACATATCAAATGCTTTGTCCTGAATGACTGACTGACTGACAGATTAACGCACAGCCTAAACCGCTGATCGTAGAGACCTGGAACTCGGAGGGTGTGTTCTATGTATGACGTAGGCATCCGATTAGGAAGGATTTTCCGAAATTCTATCCCTAAGGGAAAAGGGGGGCAAAGTTTGTATGGGACAACGTGATTCCTTGAGTTAATAAAACTTGAAACTTGGCACAAAAAGTACTAGGCTTGCATGGATTCAAGATAGTATTTCAATCATTAGACGTTGTGCACAATTTCTGAGCAGTCGGTCGATTCTGTAAAAATATAAACGTGAAGCTTAGGTGAAGTGAGCTGTCATTGCCACAGAATCGACCGGCAGAATGCTAGGGAATGGTGGGATTAACACTATTGACCTAAGTTTCACGGTGATATTTTTACAGAATCGAACGGCAGTAACCCAACAAAAAGTACTAGGCTTGCATGAATTCACGATAGCATTCAATCATTATGTTATGCTCCTTATAGGATTTGAATGAGGCAGACTGATAGTTCATAGCCTGGATTAACACATAGTATACTTTTATCCCAGTAGTACGTTTCCATGGGTTAATTTCCGACTTCCACGCGAGCTAAGCCGCGGGGAAAAGCTACTTTAGAATAAAATGAGCGTGACTCGATAATGCGAAGCTCAGAGAACGTAGTATGGTGATTGCTCGTCTGTTTGACGGTGTAGGTTTTCAATTTACCTTGTCATTATCTAGCCCTGTATGGAAGCAGAGTTGGAAAAAACATATTGGTTTTGAAGTTATGAGCGTCGAAACTTCCATATTTCAACACTAATTTTACCTTGTTTTTGGACGTAAATAAATAACTTATGTAGTAAGATAATGACAATAAAGAAACCTTACAAGGATAAATAATTTATTCAATATTTCAAATAATTTTATTTTGAGTAAATACATTCAGTAGTTTTTTCATAATATCTATACGCCTAAATGTCTCTTCATGAAATTTTACGCGCTTGTTTTCGTTATAAATCATTGTCTACACTAAATACATTAATAAATGTATGACTAAAAAATAGATAAATAAATACTAAATGAAAAAAATTAAATAATTAGACAAATTAGCAAGCATATTAGTTACGCCCACCAACGAGTTCGAGCCGTCGACTAGTGTACCCTTAATTATAATCCTATCGAAACCAAAATGGTATCATTTTGAAGCCCTTTAAATTGTCCAGGACAATTTATTGAATTTTTTTCAATATCTAATTTCGTTTTTAGGAAGTTTAAGATTTTTTGAAAGAAGTCCCAAAAGAAACGGTCGAGATTTTACAAACAAAAAAAAAACTATTTTGTAGCCCTATCAGTAACTCATCTTTTGATACCATTTTCATTTCTCTACCTTACTAATTGAGGACGCTAGCCCCCGTCGCACTATTCTTGAACCTGTTTTCAAGAAAAGTGCGACTGGGGGCTACTGAAGCGATCGAAAAATCATTTTCAATGCTAATAAATTGACTGATACAGTCAAATAAGTGAACAAAATCTATTTATATACACGCCCGAAGGGTTAGGCACCTCTACCTAACTCTTTGCGGAATACGGGTGTAATTTTATGTGTAACAGGGCAGTAGGGAAAGAATCATGTAGGTTGGTAGGCCTGTTCTATTAATTAATTTCAAGGCTAGTAGTCAGTCACACCGCCCATCTAGCGCATATCATGTGTCTACAGTACAGTTACAAGCTGTAAGAGTACTCCAGTTGAATGGCTCCTTAAGTTGGATTATAAAGCAACTGAGGAATTACTTACTCATACAAAATAGTCCGTCCCACTAATTTCCTCACAGATATGTTTCACGCATTTTTCTACTTGTTTATTGTTTTGTTTTATGGTTTTTTCACTTTGATTTGGTTTTTATCATTGATTTATATTTAATTTAAGTATATTTTATGCTCAGCTCCTTCACATTTACTGTACAACTAATTATGTTAACATTCCGCGTGGTGGGACCCTGGTGGTCTGCTGTACAGGTATTCCTAGTGCAGACGCCAGTCTCTCACAAACTTTGCCACGTAATTTTTAAGGCTTGTTTTAAATATTTATTATGTCATTGTTTGTGAAAAAAAAAAAAAATAATTTGATTGAGTTACAAGCAAATGTCTTATTATTTCGATATTTTAATACTCATTTAATATTGGAACGCGAACCTATTTCGAACCGCTCCCGCCACAATCCGCTCGTCCAATAAGGGCGCAGCTTCTAGAGTATTTTAGAAGCCGTGTGAGAAATAGACAACGTGGGCCCTTGTTCTGTAATCAGCCGTCTGACGTCCGTCAACTGAGCGTACCGTATAATGGGATTCTTTCTTACACGCTTTACGGAACTTCTATCTTCGGCCCGAACACTATTTATATATATATGTATATATTACTGGCAATAAATCCCTTTCAGTATATGTGTGTGTTAAAAACTCTATCAAAATATATTTTTTAATATCTTAATGAAAAATATAAGGTTTTAATTAATTTTGTTTTAACTTTGAAATAGATTTGATGTTGACTGTACCACTCCCCTACAGGATTGAAAAGATAAAGAAAAAAAAAATTAACCTAATATATCTAGAAAGCATTTTCTTTTTTAGGAATAGATATTATAGATAAGATATAATAGATAAGAAAACGAGTCTATTTAACAAAACTGATCGTTTCAAACTAGTCGAAACTGACTAAAAATAAGGCAGTTCTCTGCTACTGAAGTAAAAAATTGTCAAAACGTGACATTCATGTTAAACAGTCCAGGAACAAGCATTAGTTTACTTACAATTACCCTCCGAAAATATTGTGTTTGACAACACCCTAGAGGCGTGCCCGAAAAAAGTAGTGAAAACAAACTTTTCCGATTCGCTATAAAAACCGGTAAACCGTGCCGATCTCTATCGAAACTATACCGGATTTTTATTTATCGTTTTCCGCTTTACCCGCGAGCGGTGTTAGTACTGTTTGTTGTGAATTTAAAAAAACACGTTTTTTTTTCTTTCTTTTGTATTTATTTTTCGCTGCCATTGTTATTGAAAACTTATGACGTTTCATCAATAGAGACGGCTTTTTCTACTTTTTAAAGGACTGCAATTTAAAATACATAAAAGGAAAATGTTTTATTATCGAAATGAAAGCGGTTTTCGGTTTATTTTTTGGTCGATTTACATGTAGAAAGAGTGACATATTAAAGAATAATGTTTTTTCTATTGTGGCGACTGATGAGTGAATTTGTGATGGCTTGTCAAATATATGAATACATACAGTATATATATATATATATAGTAATTTTATTCTAGGTGCATCGTCTTCACATATAATTTGTATAACGAATGTACAAATATTGCAAAACATTTTAAAAGAGTAACGGTTTAGTTTCTTGCCCATTCTTCTGCATACGAAAACTAAATTTTGGAAGGGGCGACTAGAATAAAAAAAAAATTGGTGTAAATTTTGACGTTTATAAGTGCCTTTTAAGGGCCTATTTGAAATATATAATTTGACTTTGACTTTGACACCCTTTGGTGCACGTTGGCACCCTTTGGGTGCGGAACCCTAAAAGGAATAGAATATAAAATGTAAACTTTTCTCTATTCCCACGACTTCGCTCCGTGCAAAGAACAAATTCCCGAATTCGTAATTTAAGAACAAATTCACAGATTCGTAATTTAATAAAGTTTTGAACAGTCTAGTAAACTCTAGTTGGTAATGATCACAATGTAGCTATTATTAAATGTATTAACTCCAACAATTTTACGCTCTTCAGCAATAGTAACACATCAGATACATGTGAGAGACAATTTATTATAAAGATATTTAACACATGAATAATTTTCAATGCGAAAGTTAATGATTAAATTACGATAAATGTACTAATTAAATTTAAACTTAACAATATTACATCAAGTTATCAGTGTTACTGACTGTATCTTAATTAAAACTTGACAATGAAATACTAAGTTTACCATTCTAACTAATATTATAAATGTGAAAATGAGTTTGTTTGTAACGTTTTCACGCTAAAACGGTTGAACGGATTTGAATGAAACTTGGCACATGGGTAGACCATGATCTGGAGCAGTACAAAAGATGCTTTTTATTTCGATATTCCTACGAGATCGGGACTTATGCGGGTGAAACCACGGGGCACAAGTAGTTTAAGTAATAAAATATAATAACAGTCGTTACTATAATTGTAAGAACAAATGATAGCTACAAAAGTAATAAACTGTTTCGAATAATTATCATTGATGGTCATTATCGTCATCATCATTTCAGCCGAAAGACGTCTGCTGTCTCCCCCAAGCACCGGCGCTTCGACCGGTTCTGCGCTTCTCGC
This sequence comes from Agrochola lota, assembly GCA_947364205.1. Lineage (NCBI taxonomy): Eukaryota > Metazoa > Arthropoda > Insecta > Lepidoptera > Noctuidae > Agrochola > Agrochola lota. The sequence continues at coordinate 2,481,438 of OX376229.1, forward strand.
ATTCAGCGGATTCTTGCGACCATCATCATCATTGATGATCATCATCACCATAATCCTTGAATTTAAACTAGGGTCAGCTTCCAGTCTTATCAAATGCAGCAGATGTTTAATATTTTACATGGACCGACTGTGCAGATTTGATTACTAACATTTTAATTCTTCTTTTCGTGTGGTTAGTGACTAACCTGGTATCAGAGTTTTAAAGCCGCCCATGGGCCTCTGACTTGGCTTCACATGCCGTCAAAAAATATCTATTAGGCATGCCGGTTTCTCCTTCTGCGAAGCAGTTGTGCTCGCGAAGGAGAATCCGGAGCGCGCGAGGGAGATGCAAGCTGCCCTCGTGCCCCGCGAGTCACGAGCTGACTTCCGGCCACCGTAGGCCCGGGCTTGCGGACGGTGAGCAATGGGTAGCTCGCCGTCCGATAAGGACCAGGCCCGGGTCGACGGCGCGTTGTGTTCCACGCGCGCCTCAAAGAGATGTCAGCACCAACTGACGGGGTCCGTAAGGACCAATGCCTGCTGGGGTTGCGGGTTTGTCCGAAAGGGATATCGCGGCCCCGGCACACAGGCAACGGAAGGAACATGGGTGGGTTTTAGTCAGTAAAAGTCTAACACGACCTCTCGCTCCGCCCAGAGCGGGAGAAGTCATTTGATGATTTCCCACCCTCAAAAAAAAAATTAAGAAAAAAAGGCATGCCGGTTTACTCACGGTGTTAACATTTCACTTAGACTAGTGGTCAGCCAGTGCCCGAAATTCGACCACATTTTAAATTTGATAGGTTGACCTAGTTTAAGTCTTTTATTAAGTATCATAAATTAAATAAATATTCTTGTGCTATGACACATTTTCACCATATTTTGGTATGCAATTTTATTAATAGTAATGCTTGTTTAATAATGCAATTATCTATAACTAAAGTTGAAAATATTTACTAAACATGAAGTAGGATAGTTCAGGATAGTTCATACAAATTCCATGTAAGTATATAGATACTAATTCCATGCTGCCATGTCATTATTCTAAGGTAGCCTTACAATCTTCAACCATAGTGTGTGTCAAATGTATGGTAGTGTCTGTAATGTTTTTTAAATTAATTTAATTTATTTGTAATGCAGGATGCCTTACTATCCTACTAATATTATAAATGATGTTTGTTACTGAATCACGCAAAAACGAGTGAACGGATTTGGATGAAACTTGGCACACCAACATAGTTAATAACCTGGATTAACATATAGGATATCCCGGAAGTACGTTCCCGTGGGATAATTTCCGACCTCCACGCGGGCGAAAGCTACTAATATTATAAATGAGAAAGTTTGTGTTTGGATGTTTGTTACTCAATCAAGCAAAAACGGGTGAACGGATTTGGATGTTTGGCATACATATAGTTTGTGACCTGGATTAACACATAAGATACTTTTTATCGTGGTAATATATTCCCGTGGCATAATTTTCGATCTCCACACGGGCAAAACCGCGCGCAATGACGCAACGACAAGTTTTTTTGGGAAAATATTCTCAGTTTTCACCATGGTTCAACTTGTAGGAAAAATATCGTGACACTCAAGGATATTTTACTCATCTCCTAAAGTATTACCATCATCAGCCGCAGGATCAGCCGCAGGATCAGAATTTTGAGATGATATCATCTCAAAATTACGTCACGATCCAAAGTACAAGGAAACGGAGCTTCGTCTAATTTTAACGAAAACAGTATGGCCGCCGCGATAAGGGCTTGAAAACAGTATGGCCGCCGCGATAAGGGCTTGAAAACAGTATGGCCGCCGCGATAAGGGCTTGAAAACAGTATGGCCGCCGCGATAAGGGCTTGAATTTTATAAGCCATAATATTATAAGTAATCAGTCACTGCTTCCATCTCCTTATCTTACGAACCAAACTACGTATTAAATTAACTTTCTTTACAAAAGGGATGAGGCGATTGTCAATCGAGTCGCCCGATTCATTGGAGAGTTTAGTTGATTCAATTTTAGATGAATATGTAATCGACTTTCGTGGCTTAGTTTTTAGAATGTTTATCGAAATTCAAGATAGATAGATTTCAGATAGATTAATCATAGCATCATAGCTTATGAAATTGTATTGAAATATCTAAAATCAACCTACTAACAACAAATAAAAACAAAGCTTTTTCGATAAAAAATCGCTGCAAATCAATTAACTCCTCGAACTTTCGAGTGAAGTTGAAAACATTTTTTTCTCACTATCGATTCTTTATTCCAAAATCCGTTTAGTAAATGACTCGTCTAATCGGCGCGTCGCAAACACGACCCAATAAACTCCTTAGAAAATCAATCTTCGTTTAATTAACTACTTTGAGACAGATCCTCGTAAATCGATCGCGGGGAAACTGTCTTCGAATTTAATTTGACGAACCCAAGGTAAGTACGTAGGCAATTGTTTTTTTTTATCAAGATAAAACTTTGTGAAGAATTTTATGTGAAGGCAAGGAATAAAACCTGTTTATTTGAGGTTGTTTTTAATAACGTAGGTTCGTCATATTTTTTATCGGAGGCATTTCTCATTTGTGAAGATTATGATTATTTTTTCTTATTTCTGTTTTACAAGCACAATCTTTAATTTAAGCATAGCTTAACGTCATTACAGATTGATGTTTGTTTCATTTTAACCACTAAAGACAAATTTTAATAAAGTATGAAAGAGAAATAAGAAAGAATTTATCGAAACTCAATCACTAAGAGTAAATTCGACAATAACTAGTTCCATACCTACATATACCATTGTATCCGATCGACTCCCCTCCAATAACCCCAATCGTTACATCAAACACAATAAGTATACAAGTATACTCATATCTGTCGTCGAAAGAAGAAATAAGCAGATCCCCCTCCCCCACTACCCGTCTAGACTGGACAGGGGGAAGGGGGGACGAAATCTTAGCCGATATTTCAAACGGACAAAAGATAATAATTTGAGATGGAATATTATCGAAAAAGCCTTTGAACACGTCCGTGAGATCAAGGGCCAATTGCTTGGACGATTGTCAGGAGCTTTCTCTGTTTCTTTTTTATGTTATTGGCCTTGTAGTTCAAGGCTACCTCGTGGTCAGTTGTCACTGCTGCCGTTGCATGTCTAAGACAAATCAACATCATTATCATCGTCAGTCTACGGCAGGCCACTGCTAGACATCGGCCTCTCCAATCGCACGCCATTCATCTTGGTGCAACTCTCATCCAGCTGTTACCTGCCATCCTGCGAATATCGTCGCTCCACCTAGCCTGAGGGCCCCCTAACTTACGTTTGAAAGCTCTCATGTCCCTGTAATTACACAGGCACTCATATCCTTCAAACAGGAATACAGCAACTTTACTTGGCGGTCGAAATAGGTATAGTGGCAGTATATTCCCTGTAGTTGCCTTGTGATATCCGACTAAGGATAGGTCCTATCTTAATTAGCTGAAAGTCTCATTGGACATGTCGTCGGCAGAATTTATGATTCGTCATTATACAAACGGCGCTGTCCGTTTGCAAACGCTCGCTGGTTTGTGAAATGCCGAAGGCATGGTACTTTTGATCGTATTAATTTCGCCAAGAGTCAAACCTATGATTTAAGGGTAAATTATATATTTAATTCATCCTCCAAAAAAATAAAAATAATTATCGCCTATTTAAGTCACTGATCTTCTTTTAATTTTCTAGTATTTTTTTGTTTGTGTGTATCTACTTTGGGTATACTTCTACTTAGCCCTTCGGGGAAACAAGGCGTGATGTTATGTTTTTTCTTTTACACTATCTGTACTTGTAATAAAATAACAATGGCATGTTATATTCTTATCGACACAATGAGGTATTACGCTATTTCTTGTATAATTCTGGATCGATGTCTTCCCGGACATTCGGCTTATTCTTCCTTCGTTTTGTACTGAATTATGAATGTACTTACATAATATCGTGTATTAGGAAACATAAAGACCCCTGCGTGGGACGTTTTTTGTAAAAAGCTTTGTAGGGCTTTTTCTACAATTGGCGTATTTACGAGTTTGTCATTACGTAATTGGTAAAACCCTAATTGCGTAAATGCGTTGTTAACTTGAATCGTAGTCACAATTTATTTTAAATACAAAATGTACAAATTACGTTGATTTAATTGTAGAGCAGATGAACTATGTAGTTACTTACTAAAATACCAAAATGTACAGTTCTTTTGTGTTGTCAAAACGAAAACATGTGATTATGAGTGCGCTATTAGGGTTTTGGTTTATAACACTGTGTCGTTTTACAAAACTTGTTTAGAATGAAGTTAATATAAGATATTATCAATTAAATGCGTGTTCATGTTCACGTTTTAGCGTGGCATTAGTGGTCATTGACCCACCTACATTTTCTAGCATTTTTTTTATTAAAAACACTGAAATCCATTAACATCCTGAATCAATATCTATCGTGATCTTCAACATGTTCAAATAACAAAAAAGCATACATAAGTTTATTGTTTGGGTTCCTACGGAGAGATATGAGGGAAAGGGCAATGTCCGTTATAGCCATGCTAAAACGCGAAACTATAGCTCAGGTAAACTTCGCTAAAGATTCAAAACGCATGCGAGTAAACGACTTCGAAATATCGGTACCTATGTGATGGGTAAACGTGAGGTGCGTCGAAACCGAGGGGTTCTCATAAAATATAACGATGTTAGGCTTCCGGGAGACAGGAGTTAAATATAAACGGGCTCGTGGCTCAGAAACAGCTGCGCAGATCGATTGATCTGCAAGGTTAAGCTGCGGTTGCCGCAGTCAGTCTGTTGATGGGATTCTTGTCAGTTTCGTGTGTCGTGGACATGACTCGGACGGTTCTCGCCTCGAGAATCTAACAACTTAAAAACGAATATGTCGGTATAACCTAGTAATTGCAATGTGGTCATTTATTTTAAATATCATCATTGATTCCTTCCCTTCCCTTCTATCACGGGACTTAAACATAACTGGCGAAATGTGGTGCACCTCTGCCTGTCCCCTCGGGGAGCACGGGCGAGATGATATGTTTTATATTAATTATCAAAACATTATTATGAAAATGAGGTATTGCATCTGGATGGACATAAAAAATAAGGATACTCAAAAAAGATAGATAGAATATCCTTTATTATGCACACCATACAAATTACAGAAATACATTTTACAGACAACCTTTGGATGGATTAAACGGAGAAGGAGAGACAATACTGCAGGTAGTCAGTGGTGTACCATTTACATACACAATCAATACATAAAGTATAAACTTATCCATATAAATAAAGATAATATATATAGATATATATAAAATAATAAACATGAAACAAGAATAAGGAACTATATGTAATGCTGATGTTTAAGGAAAGAGGAAGTGTTTTTTCACCAGAATTTTAAAAGTGGACGAAGATTGAGCACGCCTTATCGATACGGGCAAGGCATTCCAAAACCGTACTGCTTGAACTGTAAAAGATTATTTTATTTAACATAAACCTACATGGCTACTTATGAAAAGTCAGAAGCTAGGTGCACGGTTCCAATTGGTCGTTTCCTATGGAGAAGAGCCGCAAGATTACAGAGTTAATAGGTACGGGAGGACAGCGTAGGCCTGTCAAAAAGTACCAGGTACTTAGCAAAATATAAAATGTTCTACAAATCTACAGTCTATTAAGTCTAAAACTAACTACTAAAGTTTTATAGTGTAATCCAATAATCTAACTGCACATATTCTATAAGCTACTAGATTAAATGTGTAAGAACGTTATAATCATAGCAATGATTAATGAGAAGGCCTATGTTTGGCATTGATGACGTCAATGTTATTGAAGGGCACGGCAGAGGTGTAATTAGCGGTCATAGTTCGCAGTATGACGGCAATAGGGCAAATATTGAAGGTGGATATTTTTGCACTCCAAAAATGTCTAAATTTATAGAAGTTTAATTAGAAAACAAGTCGTGCGTCCGATGGGTTACCAAAATTACGAACTTTTGTAGAAAGTTACGTCCCCCGTAACCCCTTTAAGTTAAGAATTTTCAAAAACATTTAATGCTCGCCTTCATGATGAAACGAAGTCTTAGGCTATTAATTTTCTGTGATTAGTGTGAACAAATAAAATACAAAAACCTTTATTGGCAAAAGAAAAGGTGATGACAGACAATAAACTTACATTTAACACAATTAAGTTGGTACATCTGAATGTTTTGGTTTGGTGGTTAATTTAAGATTTTTATTAAGTAGATTGACACCCTTTATTTTGTTGTAGGTTGGGAAATTATTAAATAACTTCTCCCGGAGGGCGTGTCAGACTCTTACTGACTAAAACCCACCCGTGTTCCTTCAGTGTTGCCTGTACTTTGCTAGGGGTCACGGTAATTTCGGACTTTCCCGCGATCCCTGTAGGCATCGGTCCTAGCAGACCCCTTCAGTTGTGCTGACATCTCGTTGTGGCGCGCGTGGAACACAACGCGCCGTCGACCCGGGCCTGGTCCATATCGGACGGCAAGCTACCCATTGTTCACCGTCCCCAAGCCCGCGCCTACGGTGGCCGGGAATCGGCCTGCGATTCCCGACGCCTAGGGCGTCTCCTGCGGCGGCTAGGGGGAGGGGGCGAAACTTGCCTCTCCCCCACGCGTTCCGCCTCCTCCTTCGCGAGCATTACTGCTTCGCAGAAGGAGGTGACCGTTTCCCACGTCCTCTCGCTCCGTACCATGACCTGGACCAGGGCCGGACGCGAGAGATCACTGCCGTCGATCGCTTCGACAAGGACACGGCGGGGCCCCGCCCAAGCCGGGCAGACCTCCATCGTATGCTCCACCGTGTCCTCCGGGCGATTCACACAGTGGTGACACCCGGGCGTTTCCTCTAGATTGACACTCTTGCTGCACGTTGTTTTTCTGGTCGCATATGTGTCTGTTAAATATTCCTAGGTATGATCCCCGTGTTAGTCATAGTGTTATCGGAAATTTCTCAAAAGCAGGCCGGAGTCAAGATATACGTACATAACATTACCTGTATTCCCCTATGGATTAGGCAGAGGTGTACCTACAGTAAACCCACATTTCGCCAGTTATTTTTGAGTCACATGTAGTAAGGGGTTGTATCATTTCCTGTTAGTGTTTGTTTGTTGTTAATCCTGTTTTTGTCATTAGTAATTTGACTTCCTTTTTGCATTCCTTTATAATAACAAATATAAAATTACTGGAAATCGGTTGACATTTACATAGGGGTCATAAGGGGTCATGTGGTTGTTAATGGGAGAGGTAATTTACAACCACATGACCCCTTATATGGTTGTAAATGACCTTTCCTACATACCCTTATTGGATTGCCGACATATTACCAATAACCCTGTATAGTTACAACGAAAAATTTCCAACTAAAAAGTTTTAATCCATTTTTTGTTCAAACCCAACCTTAGTTTGGGCGAAAACTATTTAAACTAAGGACATTTACCTCTGCTTTTGACCGACCGTATAATGAATTAGGGCCAGTCGCTTTGTAAAAGTTCGGGCAAATAGCTAAACTTTCATGGGCTCTCACCTTCAGTGTGTCGGCCTGTTTAATTTGGGACAACCTCAAAAACTATTGCGCAGCTTTATGCTAGGTTTGAGAATGCTTGATTTAATTATAGTGCACGTCCTGGATTTGTAAACTTTTGCAACTCTACTCAGATACAGTTGGACAATGATTTATTGTAAACCATAATATTATAATATGCTACGTCTGCCTGTTAGTGCGCTTATAACTCGAGAATCACGAATCGAGAATGAGGGGTTTGAGGCTAAGTAATAACAGCCGCACGGGTCGATCGATCAGGTTAAGTTACGCTTGCTGCGGTTGGTCCGTGGATGGGTGACAATCTTTACATACTAAGACTCCTCCGTGCCTCGGACAGCACGTTTAGCCGTGGATCCCGGCTGTCATTTGTAGATCTTTGACAGTCGTGACGGGTAGTTAGAAGCCCAAAAGTCTTACCAAGAGGTATCGTGTTACCCAGTAACTGGGTTGTGGAGCTCAGATAGGCAGTCGCTGCATGTAGAAATACTGGTATTCAGCTGCATCCGGTTAGACTGGAAGCCGACCCCAACATAGTTTGGAAAAGGCTGGGAAGATGATGAACTCGAGAATCACTAATTCGATATATCTGATTTTATTTTTTACCATTATGATTTTCTAAATAGGAATTTACATGGGACATAAACATAACTGGCGAAATGTGGGTGTACTATGTAGGTGTAGTTCTGCCTAATAATGCGGGGAAAACAGGGGTGATGCTATGTTTTGTATATTTTTATTCATTGGTGTAGTAAAGTGCTCGCAAGTGGAGCCATAGACACATTTAGTTATAAATAAATGAAGATAAAAAAGAAAACCTTACTGCTGAACATTGTATAATGTCCGAAGATTTGCTATCAAATTCACCACGCTTGGCAGAGAGATTGCTGATTTCACTAAATCTTTAAAAACAGAAAAAAGTGGTCAAAACTTTTAAAAATAATTCTTCATTCACCTGATACGACACCCACGGGAAAAGGAATGTCCATTGAAAAAACAAGAAAAACATATTCTGCAACTTTTAGTTGCTCTTACCTACTTTGAAAACAGTGACACACACTGCTCATTAAAAGTTTCCAAAGCCTTTCCTACCTTCACTGGAACTACTATACATTCAGCATTCTCTACTTTTTTTTCATGATCATTTAGTTGTCACAGAGTAAAAAGAGTTGTGCAAAAAAACGACGCAACGACGCGCAGTCATTTCTTTCTCATTACACGTGTTGCTTGCTCTACTGGTGCTTATTACACTGTAACTGTCGTAAGAAATAAGAATCGTGAAGTGTTTTCAAGTGGAACTTGGTTCTGGTAGTAGAGAAATACTAAATGTATGGGACGGTATTATGACTGTTTTAAATAAAATGTATTCTCTTACTAAGAGATAAGCTGATATCAGTATGATAATGGGATAAGTGATGTTGTTATAATATAAAATTGCTCCTGTATTCCACATTTCGCAAGTTATATTTTATGTCACATTTAATAGAGGGCTAGCCTATTGCCATCAACCGGGTACAAAACCAGATAACGGACTGCTACTGAGAAATTTCAGATGGAAAAACTCAATAACACTATGCCCGACGTGAATCGAACCCAGGACTTCATGCTCAGTAGTAGCGTTTGCGACCACTGGACCAATGGGGCAGTTATAGTTTAATACATGAATTATATCTCAGATTCAGGGATCCTAACCTTGAATCCAATAGTATCTTAATTTTGTCGTCAAAGTATAGTCCGGCCCATGCCCTCTCACAGAGAGGAGGCAGTGGAAATGTTATAGGCTGATAATGCTCTAGTCTGTCTACCATTCAGTATTCTAGACAGTCTCAGAACGCGCATTATCGTCTGCATGCAGTACAATGAATAAAATGGACATTACGTGACATTCCGCTCAACCAGAAGAATCATAAAGGGTACATTTTGAATAGTTTTCTTGGAAACTGGCTGAGAGCCAGGGCCGAGCCGTGTCGCATGACGTAACGACGTTCTTGTTTGTGAAGTCAGCCAAGTGCGTCTGATTAGGTAGGTAAACATCAAGGCTACTGCAAAACACTCGAATTCAAAAACAGACGCCGATATTAAGGTCGCCGTTAAAAATAATGTTATGAAAAATTGGCAGATTCTACGTTATTTATGGAGGCACACTGACTGTATTTAAACGTCGATTTTCCGTTCTGAGACGGGTAGATTTAAGGAAGGAAGTGCGTCTCTTTCTTGCTGCGAGCGTCGGAGAAAGATAGCAGTATAAGTAATCAGTTTGGGTTTCTTCACGATTTTTATATTCACTGAGTCAGTTCATTTTAGTTCATATTAGACTTGGCGTAGCTTTTCTCGTGTACTACATATTATATACGTCAATCCGCCAAAATGGAGGGACGAACTTATGACTCCTCCTGCAGGACTGGCCCGCGAAGAACAGACGTGTGTGGAAAAGGGAAAAGGAGGCCTTTGCTCAGCAGTGGGTCATTATGGGCTAAATAGATAGATACTTAGAGAGCCTTCAATCAGGTAAAATAAAGTCCATACGGTCTTCTTTCTTTTTCGTGTGGTTAGTGACTAACCTGGTGCCAGAGTTTTTATACCGCCCATGGACCTCTGACTTGGCTTCGCATGCCGTCGAGAAATTTCTCTCAGATATGCCGGTGTCCTCACGATGTTTTCCTTCACCGGTTTTGAAGCAAATGATAATTAGGGCATATGGTGTAGATAATAAAGTGTATTTATTGTATTCCAAAGTTTCCGAGTCATAAACACAGATAATTTTCACAACACTTTTTTCCAGATATTGAGTCAAATTGGTACATGTCTGATTCGAACTAGTAACCTAGTTTCTACGAAGCTGGTCTATAATCCATAAAGAGACAGATTTTAAAATAAAATATAATATAAATTAATTTTGACACCAAAAGCTATTAACTGTTTGCGGTTTTTGTGTAGAAATTCTATGAAAAGCGGAAGGTTTTACATTAAGCGCTTCAGCTTAAGCGATTAAGCTGTAAGCGATCAAAAGAGTGTTGTTGATACATGGAGGGTATTAATGTATTTTAAATAGGTAGGCTTTTACAGCCGATCGCAGATGAAGTAGGGTTCCGCTCCGAGGTAAGGGCGGACCACTGCTACGTAGGATTTGCACGGAGAGGTTTGCTGCGTTAGCCGCGCGGTTCAATTGTTTGCCAGCAATTGTTTCGTGCGTAACATGGCCATGGGTCGCAGTGGATGATTCTGTCTGCATTCTCATGCAAAGTGAAGCTTAGTACACGTGCTTAGCTTAATCGTGGATAGCTATGGAACAGCGTCTTAAAATGAGAGCGACGCCGTAAGCAGAAATGTCTATTTGAAGGAAGTATACCATTGTATGCTATACACATTGTATACATATTGGCCATTGCCAATAGACAGAAGAAATATAGTAACTAGTTCATATACATAACGAAACAACACGTCGGTATCCGCCGAGGGGCTAGTCAGAGGTGTAATGACACCCATAACTCGGCAACTTTGTTTTTAAGACCGAGTAATAGGTGGCGAGCCTTTTGAAACCGGGTCACAAATCTAGACTCAGGGTTACTATTGCGCCTCAAAGAGATGTTAGCACCAACTGACGGGGTTGAAAGACCAATGCCTGCTGGGGTTACGGGTTTGTCCGAAAGGGATATCGCGGCCCCGGCACACAGGCAACGGAAGGAACACGGGTGGGTTTAGTCAGTAAAAGTCTGACATACCCTCTCGCTCTGCCCAGAGCGGGAGAAGTCATTTGATGATTTCCCATCCCCAAAAAAAAAAAAAGGGTTACTATTGAAAAATAAAACACTTTGCCTGAACCCAGGACCATGTGTTCTGCAGGTCTAGTAGACAAAAGAGTCACCTTGTTAATCTATGTTTTATATTTGTTCGTTTCAGGCAAAAGACCTTTTAAGAATGCAATTTTATTTGCTTTTTGCTTTACAGACAGACAACGAACATTTTTGTTATTGAAAATAGCTTCAATAAAAGTTGCCAATAAATTGATATTATTGTAAAATACTTTTGCATGAATTGCTTTTGCTAAAGTATTACGAGTGCGTTCATTTTGTCTGATTTTTATGTTGAAAACCGCTTAATATGTTCACCGTAGATCACAAAAACTTACTTACGAGCATATAGGACGGTGTTAATTAGTTTTTATGATTAGTTAAACTAAAATAAAAACTAGTGTAAAAGTGAGCACCGATAAACCAACTACGTGTTTCATGTCCAGAGTAATATCTATTTTTCTACTCTACTTTCAATTGCTATTTTTCTAGAACAAATATTTTCTCAGACAATGTCGGAGAGCAATACAAGTATACTAATAATAGGGAGTTATTTGCCCACAACCGGACGTATGCCGTGCCGAAGATTTACCGTCTACGTGCACGCTACGGCGTAGCTCGTAGCACTCTCGTGGCTACGTCGTAGCTTTCGAGGACCAGTGATGTATTTTATTTTATGTTACTTTTCTATATTTTTAAACTGTGTGGGATTGAGAGTGCTAGAAAGATTCTAGTGTTTATTTTGTTAGTCTTCTTGCATTTTACGATTTTCTCCGTACAAAATGTAAGTATGGCGCATGAAATAAACTATATGTTCGCCAATACACCTCTATCTGCTCCTCCAGGGAATAGAGACGTGGTAGTAATATACATAATATATGTTACGTACTTCCTACACTGTAGAATTTTCAAACAAACATTTGCAGGGAAAAAGTTCCATGTTTTATTTTCAAATGTTGGCAAGACGGCGATACAATAAATTTCGCCGCCCCATCTGCAATCGTCGAGCGCATTTTGATAACGAGTGGGGGGTGAGGGGGGGACCACAGCAGCCAGCTTCTCAACTTCACCTGCATTCAAAGCTTTTACAGGTGACTGACGAGGCTCTGACGAGCTCTGCTGGAAAAACTTTGTTGGTGTAGTAATTTCAAAGTTTTCACTTAAACGTTTCGGCAACTTTGATTTTCTAGTAAATTTAAATTGTAATGGTCAACGTTATCATTATACAATATGTAAAAAAGCCCTGTCCAATCCGAAAAGGGCACATAGGTACTGCAATAATATTACCTAAAAGTAATAATAATAATAAGAGTTTTTATTACTGTTATATGTAATGACTTGTTGACAGCCGCTAAACGACAGCCATCCGCGCCCCAATGTACCCGGTAAAATTCCCCATTGAAAAAAAATGTGACAATTTTTTTTTCCTTTTATTACCTTATAAATAAACTCTCAGTTCGGTACCTAACAACACCCTCGCGGATCGGATCGGGTTTTGTTCCATGTTGTATAGAAAGAATTACTAAACTTTGGCCGATTAATGGCAATAGGCTCAAAAACTTAACCTATTCATATTTATTTATTGTGAAACATCACATTATAAGTTCTTATTTGGTAATACATTGAGGGCGCTTTGTATTACCTCTAGGGCGTACAAAAGTAGTAATACATGCAGTATAATTAAAGCAAGAAATTAATATAGTTAAATGAACTACAAATAAACAAGTAAATAAATTAGATCATCTATCACATTAAGAATTTTCAATCACACTGAACAATGTCGATTAGATAATTAAATTAATTAATTAATTTAATTATCTAATCGACAATCTATATAACATATATAAAACAATATATATAACCACCACCACCACGAGCACCACACCATGAGCACCTGCCATCTAATCTCTTCCCCACCCTTGGTTGACTGGTAGAGAATGCCTAAGGCATTAAGTCCGCCTTTTTACTTTTTTGAGTGTGAAAAGTTTAAATAAATAAATAAATAATATATCAATCGTGTGGTGAGAAAAAAATAATTAAAAACGTCCGCAATTATTGTAATAAAATGAATATTGTCAGCTAAGTTAAAGTCTTAATTATTTAATTGCATGATGACGTAAATTAAAATTAAATATCACTAAGGAATGTCTATTTAATTGTTACTTATGAAATGTCAGAAATTTTATAACAGCATGTCATTCAAATATTCGGTGATTGATTATTAGCATTTCCTTTAATGTCCTAGCATAACTGGCAAGCAGAATTTCAAAACACCTCTGCTTACTATCCCTTTGACGAGAAAAAAGGCGTGATGTGATTAAGATTATAAGTAAGCTAAACATGAAAACTGAAAAGGTTTCATCCCAAGATTAGGAACTCCAAACCTTCAGATTAAAAATGCTCGAAAAAGGATGAAAATTCCCTTTGTTTTATAACGCAGCGTAATTATCCAGATGTCACCTCTAAACAATGGTATCACACAAAAGGATTAACGAGAAAGCCTCTGAATTGTGTACAACCAGAATTCTCATAGGAGTAATCCCTAAACGGTTTGAAGACTGGTCTCGCGTTGGATGGCGGATTACATCGACTTACTTTTGTGACAACCACTGGTTATGTGATCCTGGTAACGCTGTGCTGACTACTTTCTGGCGATAAGTCAGCGACACATAATTTCTGCCGATTGACGTCCACTGTTGGACATAGGCCTGCCCCAAGGATCGCCACTTCGACCGATTCAGTGCTTTTCGCAACTAGCGGATTCTTGCGGTTTTCGCAAAGTCATCGGTCCACCTTGAGGGAGGCCTTTCATCGCTATGTCTTCAAAAAACGCCTGTAATGCGCTTTGTATTACCAGCAACATAATTATCAGGTTGAAATTACGTCGCGTTTTGCCGTAAGCGTAAAAATCAAGCAGAATTTCGGCAACAAAGTCTCATTTATGTTTCGTATAAGTATTGCGTCGCGTAATTTTCGACATAGAGTGTCACTGATCGAATATGTTGAAGCGTATATTTAGCCGCCGAGTTACTGCGACGTAATTGCGGCTGTCACTTTTATTATATTACGCAATGTGTCAAATCCTATCTTAAAGTTTTCCCCGAGTGTCGTAAAAGACAGCTAAGAGACTATATGTAATTCCTGATTTCTGAAAGCTTACTTAATTAAATATGTTGCCAAATCTCACGTTATTAAGAAACCGGATAAGTACGAGTCCGACTAGTACACGAAGGCTTCGGTACAGTATTTAACACTACATATTTTAATTATTTGATATACAGGGTGGCAGGGACATCAACGCGAAGCCGGCTACCATGGATTCAGTACATGATTCTGAACCCCACTGCATTGAAATGTTTCGTCGGTCATTAAAAAAAAAACCTGCCTGAATCCATGGTAACTGGCTTCGCGTCGATGTCCCTGACACCCCGTATAGTATAGTACACTCTATAAAAAGTCAATTATGGTTCAAAAGATACAGCTCTGTGCCAGAAGGGCGAACGGACGGACAACGGAGCCTTAGTAACAGCACCTTTTGTGTACGGAACCACAACAACTAGCTTTTACCCGCGGCTTTACCCGCGTGGATGTCGGAGATTGTCCCACGGGACCGTACTACCGAGATAAAAAGTATCTTGTATCATAAACCAGGTCAGGGTTTCTCCGTGTTTCATATTTTATTCAAATCAGTTCAGCCATTACGGCTTGAAAGGGAAACATACAAGCAGACAGGCGGACAGAGGTTATTATAGATACTTTACTTGAAAATTGATATACAGTTTTTTTTTTTGAGGGTGTGAAATTATCAAATAACTTCTCCCGCTCTGGGCGGAGCGGGAGGGCGTGTCAGACTTTTACTGACTAAAAACCACCCATGTTCCTTCCGTTGCCTGTGTGCCGGGGCCACGATATTCCTTTCGGACAACTCGCAACCCCGGCAGGCATTGGCCCTAAAAGACCGTCAGTTGGTGCTGAGATCTCTTTGAGGCGCGCGTGGCACACAACGCGCCGTCGTCGCCTGGTCCTAATCGGACAGCGAGCTACTACTAATCATGAGATTTCAAAACACCGCCTTTACGATACTTAAGAAATAAGGCAAAGATCTTCTCTTTTAGAAACCGTATACAAGTTTCAATATTCACTGGTTAGTTCCTTGTATGTCTAGCGTAATAATATTCATTTCAGAGGTTAAATCCGTATCAACCTTTCATTCAAAATAGTATTCAACCATTAATGCCCGGTTTCCAAAAGCGACTCATAAATGAAAGCCTATATAAAAACGCACTGTTGGATTTTCAACTGTCGGTTTTGAGCCGAGCGTTGAAAATCCAACAGCTTAGCGGTTCAACATAACTGTCTGAAGCGAAGTCGCTCGTTAGGGCGAGCATAGACGAGCGTCACATATCATCGACCTCTGCTGATGGCAGTTGCCGATAACATCTGTCACTCTATTCATAGAACGGTACTAGTTAAATAGTTTGAGCCACACCTTTGTTACTGTACACTGTTTATTTTAAGATAACTGAACTGCCTTGCCTTGAAGTCGCAAGTGCTACTGCCGAGGAAAAGGTCCTGAGCTCGATTCCCAGGTCGGGCACAGCGTTATTGGGTTTTACCATCAGGAATATCTCAGTCCGGAGCCTGGACTTGTGCCCGGTTGATCGCAATACGCTCGCGTCTTTTTGCATGGGACTTAAAAATACTGGCGAAATGTGGGTATCCTATAGAAACACCTCTGCCTTACCTTTTGGGGATTAAAGGCGTGGTGTTATGTTATAATTGAAACGTAGAGCAGTGATAGCCTGGTGGTGTGACTGTCAGCCAATTTATGAGTCTCGAGTTCAAACCCAAGGCATGCATCTCTGACTTTTCGGATTCATGTGCGCATTGTATAATTATCACTTGCTTCAAAAAAGGTGAAGGAAAACATCGCGAGGAAACCGTCTTGCCTGAGAGATATTTCTCGATGGCATGTGAAGCCAAGTCAGAGGCCCATGGGCGCATAAAAACTCTGACACAAGAAGAAGTTTGAAACGTAAAACTGACTGCCTTGCTGATCTTTTTACTAGACCCAGAAACCATCAAACTCTAAACGACAGTTGAGCCTGAGACCCTAGTTGCGATTCCCAGGTTGAGCCAAGCGTAATTGGGTTTTTCCAACCCAAAATCGTGATGTGCCCAGTAGTTAAGCCCTCACCTGCCTTGCACAAATTTGTGGGTTCAAATCCTGGCAAGTACCAATGTGGCTTTTTTAATTTATATGTACTTTCTCAGTTCATCTTGGACGTTACTGAGATCGGTGAAGGAAAACATCGAGATGAAACCTGAACATATAGTTAATATAAGTCTGAAATCACCAGCCCGTCTTGAGCAAGCGTGGTGATCAATGCTCGTGCCTTCTCTGTATGAGAAGAGGCCTTTGACCTGCAGTGGGAAAATAATAGGCTGGTATTGTAACCCGAAGTCAATGGCAATAGGATCGCAGAACAATATTAGGATCAATTCGTATCTGCGAACCCCTTATATTAATAGTTTAAAAAAAAATCAAACGGCTGAATAGCTTTCAATTTATGTTTATTTATTTATTGGATCTCCAACAGAGGCTACACAATTTCATGCAAGTTTACCAGAACAGGGACAAATACTAGTGTGCGCTTCCAGTTATAGAGGACAACATCATTCTCTTATAATCTAGGTAGATACAGTAAGTGTAACAAAGCAATATAATAAAATAATTGAAAACATACACACGAAAATCATAGAAAAGAAACAAAACGAAAAAAAATCTGATAATGAACAGGGTCTGGTGAAGGAGTAGGAAAGAGAAATGAGGAAATGATTGCATCAGGAGTTTTTTAAATTTTAATATTATTTTACTTGTTAAACTCCGACATTTTGCTTGTAATATCTAACAATGTTACAATAACAAATCATTTTAGACACCAATCCACCCGGTATTCACATGATCTAACCAAGATGCGTGCACCATGACACGCTTTTGCGTAAGCTGCGTCATTACGGTGTTCAAAACGAAGCTCTCAACGTTATAAATTCTTATTTACACAATAGGTCCCAATGTGTAGATGTTAATGGTGTGAAATCTTCCGGTCTACCAGTTCAGTTAGGTGTACCTCAAGGCTCAATACTAGGTCCATTCTTGTTCTTAGTGTATATCAATGACTTACCATTCTATTTAAAGGGTATCTGTGAAGTTGTACTGTTTGCAGATGATACCTCTCTTATTTTTAAAGTAGACAGGAATAGACAAGATTTTGACGATGTAAACAGTGCTCTCTCAATGGTTACGGATTGGTTTACGACAAATAACCTAGTTCTCAATGCCAAGAAAACGAAATGTGTAAAGTTCGCCCTACCAAATGTTAGAAATCTAGGACCCAACATCGTCTTAGATAAAGAGGTGCTTGAGTCTGTAAACTCGGCAGTTTTTCTGGGCATAACAGTAGATGCCAAACTTCAGTGGGGCCCACATATATCGAGCCTAGCGGGAAGGCTCAGTTCGGCCGCCTACGCCGTCAGGAAAGTAAGACAATACACTGACGTCGATACAGCTCGGTTAGTCTATTTTAGTTATTTTCATAGCGTTATGTCCTACGGTCTTCTGCTGTGGGGCAAAGCTGCTGATATTCAAAATATATTTGTCCTTCAAAAACGAGCTGTTCGAGCTATTTACCAGCTAGGTGCCAGAGTTTCTCTGAGAGATTTTTTCAAAGATATTGGTATCCTCACGGTGGCGTCCCAATTCATCTTCGCCAACATCTTATATATTAGGCAAAATATACACTTATACACTAAAAACAGTGATTTTCACAATGTTAACACTAGAAATAAGGACAAACTACGAGCTCCCTTTCACCGGCTTCATAAGGTTCATAACTCATTTGTTGGGCTTGGTATAACCTTTTATAACAAGCTACCATCTTCTTTGCTAGATTTGCCTTTTGATGCGTTTAAAACGAAAGTAAAATCCAAGCTTTGTTCAAAGGCATACTATTCTATAAACGACTACTTAAATGATAAGAATAGTTGGTCGCTGTGATTAACTCAAGACAATGTTTATGTTCTTTCTCCAGATTACCTACTGACAAGTTATATGAGTTTATATAATTGTATTTTTTTTATTTTTTTTATTCGACTTTATAAGTCAAGCAATTTTTAATTTTATTTCAATTTATTGTTGACATAATCTACTCATTACAATGTTTTTTCTAATGAGTTGTATTGCAATATGTGGTTAGCTAGTGACCTCGACAATTGATCATATTAGTTATTGTTATTAGTAATTAACTGTTTGTTTTATTTATTTTATCTCGATGGTCCTAGTTTATCATTTATAACTTCCAGTTACAACTATATGTAAGCGGGCACGCCCTTTATGCCTGGAGGCTTTTATTTAGATAAGTTCTGTTTACGTTTAGTTTTTATTTCTGCCTGAGTATAGTTCTCGATGATGTTGTGTGGTATATTGGCGTGTGCTAGCTAACATATGGCTAATAATTTAAATTATGTTTTGTGTTGCGTAATCTAAATTATCTAAATTATTTTGAATACTATTATATAGAATCTTATTTTTTTGTTCTTCTAACTGAACAGACAGCTGTGCTGCTGGGGAGTTTGTTGCGCCACTTCTTCTTCCCAGCTAATGCACTAGGAAGTGGTGAAGGGTGGGCGTTTTGGGGGACTGTCTTATGTAATTTTGACGTTCGAAAAGTGCTGATTCTCAGCCTAGTTTGAATAAATGACTTTTGAATTTGAATTTTAATTTTGAATTTGAATTTGAATTTGAATTTGTCCGGAATTTAAAAGAGACGTGACCTCTTTGTTTGTTTCGGTCTTTTTTCTCAGAGTAGTCAGATAGGAAACTCTGACCTTATATAGTTTTTAAAATATGATCAACGTGTAAAAGCGTTTCTACAAACGCACTTACACAATTAAAAATATTTATCATTTAAGAAAATATTACGGTTTAACAAAAAACTGGTCAAGTGCATGTCAGACCACGCACAATGAAGGGTTACGTAGTTGAGATGAATTAAGAGTCCGTGCACAAATGACGCTCGACAGAGTTTAGGTAAATTCATTGCGATGCTATGTTTGTGTGCACCGTTCACGCACACACGCCTAAAGATCGAACGTAGTGATTGCTTAAACAGTTTTGATCCTATATAATTATGATATTTTCTTAAGTTACGAAGGTACGGTTAAATAAGTCTGGAATGTTTGTGTATATTCGTTTAGAATATTTACAACAATCAACATATAAATGCTACAATTTTGTGTTAGATACATTTAGACATTCAATAACATTGAGGTAAGCGTTTTACATAAATATGAGTAGTGGTGCTGATTCTCTTGTACACCGAACTAAACTATCACTAAAATTTCTTCCTTTTTTTTGGCTATGAGAATCTTAAAGCTATTCTGCAAAAAAAACTAAATTTAAAAATAATTTTGACAAAATTAAAATCGAATTTAACAATCGCGACACCACGTGGTACTTGTTTTTCCCTACCCCGTGAATTTTTTTTAGAGCCGAAGGCGCTCACGTGTTTTATATGGAATTTTTCACCTTTTGCATGGAAAACATGAAAAACATAAGCAAAAGAAAAAAATATATACAGTACTGTTTTTGCATCTGAAGTCAGCGTGTTGGTGTGAATTTTACTTCATGACAACAAATTACTCCACACCTTTTTAATCGCGATTAAAAGTCAGATTTAATTAGGCAATCCAAATTTTAGGTGAAAAACGTCAAAATCAGAATATTAAAATTGTCATTTTCAATAAATTAATAACTTAGTGCCATCTTAGTGCTGTCAAACTGAAATATTGTTTAGTTGTCACTTTAGTCTATTTCAGAATGGAAAATCGTTATTTGACAGTAATAAAGTAAATTTTGGTGATTTTTATTCTAGTTTAGAGGCATTTGTGACAAGAAAATTGGCATTGGATCCATATATGGATCTGGGACATGGGAGGACATTTCCGATAAAAAACACTTGCGCAAATGCACTTCCGCGAAAAAGTTGCAGAAATGATTTATGATTTTTGAAATTGATGGCGTGATGTTATGAAGAAATCTGAAAATTTTTGCAGCTGCCATCTTGGGTTTACATTTTGACTTCACTTTCGGCTTTAGCATCCTCGAAAACTATGAAAACGACACCCATGACCAAAAACTTACACTTGCGACTTAAAGTAGCCTTCAGTAGCGTTAAAGAACTTCGTTCCAAAAAATACTTCACATAATGCTACTACAGCATATCGGCGCGGGCATGTCGGTGACGCCAACCCATAAGTTTTTCCCCTACCCCTACCAAAAATCACTCAACGCGCGAAAATAAGTTTTTCTAAAAGAAGTTCACTTTGCCATTTATTTACGAAATGAAGTAATTGTTTATTTATAAAATAAAATTTTGATTCAATAGAATCTAAATTTTATTTTATAAACAATTACTTCTTAAGATTAATATGTAATTTTTTAAATTTCTTTAAAGCATTAGAAAAAAATACTATATACTATATACTAATAATATTTGTCTTGAAGTTTTTAGAAAATTACGTTATAATTTATTTTTTTCTGCTATATTTTGTATGGAAGGTGAAAAAAGTGGTTTAGTCACATGCAAGTAGACCATATAATGGTGTTGATGAAATTTTTTAATTTTCAAAATCAAAAGTAAGTTTCTCGTAACCGAACGATCAAACGTCAGCCTCGCGTCATTTTTCGGAAAACTAATTGCGAATATTAGTGATTTTCCATGAATCCTTAATTTATTTGAAAAATCCCTTTCAGCCACATGCTAGACAAAGAACTCGGT
The DNA here is from genome assembly GCA_947364205.1 of Agrochola lota. Taxonomy (NCBI): domain Eukaryota; kingdom Metazoa; phylum Arthropoda; class Insecta; order Lepidoptera; family Noctuidae; genus Agrochola; species Agrochola lota. Next base: position 2,502,613 of record OX376229.1, read on the forward strand.
TTTACAAATCATAAATAATTTTGTTTAAATTCTGTTTCCCTTTCTCACAACGAATGAACAAAATTGATCAAAATCAGTCGATTTCGTGCACGGCCCCTTACATTACAACAACAATATTGAGAGATTTACTATGTTATTTTAAAACCATACACTTCTTATAGGTTTTCCTGTCATCTATGTGTAAAGAAACATTCTCTGCATTTTTTTCAAAAAATTTGGCTCAATAGTTTCGGAGATAAGGGGGGGGGGGGGAATTTGTCAATTTTCATAAATTTTCTTAAATATCTTTAAAAGTATTTAGTTTAAATTTATAAAAAACATATATTTGAAATCCTCGCAACAAGTCCTTTCATTAGTCACACGATTCAGTTTTCAAAACTTTTTATTTTTATTTTCTCATTTGACCCCCTAAAGTAACCCCAAAATTCAAAACTCATTTATTTACGTTACACGTCCGTGTTTGGGTCACATATAGACATATGTGTACCAAATTTCAACTAAATTATTCCATTAGATTCGGAGCAAATTGGCTGTGACAGACAGACAGACACACGAGTGATCCTATAAGGGTTCCGTTTTTTCCTTTTGAGGTACAGAACCCTAAAAATGAACGCTCTCCATTTTTGTTAAACCACTTATGAACACTTTAATAACTGTTTACATTTACCTTGTCAATAACAAAGTATACTTCAAAATAAGGTTACAGATTGTTATCATAACTAACATGTACCTAATAGGGTCATATTTAGACCTTGGTGTTTTTACAATTTTAGTTTGGCACGCGACAGTTTCCTCAAGATTATTATAATTAGCTTCCCAAACATGGCAGCCTTGACCACATAGTGGTTACAATACTGTAAATGCTTTTTTATTTGGGTAAGTGACGATATTTTTTTTGTAAATACTGAACCTGTCTTTGCTGTCGCGCAGTCGGCTAAACAGGGTAGAGATCTACACTTGTCTATTTTTTGTGAATGTTGGGGTCGACTTCCAGTCTAACCGGATGCAGCCGAATACCAGTATTTTACATGGAGCGACTGCCTATCTGACCCAACCCAGTAACTGGGTAATACAATACCCCTTGGTAAGATCTTGCCCATTCTTCTCCATACGAAAACTACCTTTTGGAAGGGGCGACTAGAATCATTTTTTTTTTTTTGTAATTGTTGACGTTCAAAAGTGCCTTGCCTATTTGAAATAAATGATTTGACTTTGACTTTGACTTTAAGACTGGTTGTCAGACTTTCAGCCTTCTGAAGACCCGTAGCGACTGCCAAAGATCCACGAATGAAGCCGGGACCAACGGCTTAACGTGCTTTCCGAGACACGGAGGAGTCTCGATATGTAAAGATGGTCACATCCCAGTGGTACATCCCATTAATATGCGTATTCAAAATCGAAAATAACTAAACTTGACCTTTGATGGACCTTTAGGGTGCTTCCTTTTTTCGGCCCCCTCTGACCCATGTTAAACGTCACACACAATACGTAACAACTAGCCCCGGGGTCCGCCTGCCATCCATCATATTTTTCAAATGGGTGTCAAAATGGATCGATTTTGTATAACACAATGATTGGGGCCGGTGGGAAAAGTTTAAGTACGGATAATAATGTTACGCGATGTTACTTTATTAGTTGGTCGAAAGACTATTAGTTTTATAAAAGGAAATAGCTACGTAAAACGGAAGCTAGTCATGCATTACACAATCATATTGTAACTTGTACACTACGTTTTAATTACATTGCCAATGATGAAAACTATGGTATGCTTATTCCCGAAAAAGACACAGGGGTCAGCTTCCAGTCTAACCATGCAGCTGAATACCAGTATTTTACATGGAGCGACTGCCTATCTGACCTCTAACACAATACCCCTTGGTTAGACTGGTTGTCAGACTTTCGGGCTTTTGACGACCCATAACGACTGTCAGATCCAAGAATTACAACCGGGACCAACGGCTTAACGTGCTTTCCGAGACACGGAAGGGTCTTGGTTTATTAAGGTGGTCTCCCATCCACGGACTGGCTGCGGTATGCGAAGCTTAACCTGATCGATGTACCTATGCGGCTGTTATTACTTAGCCACGAGCCCCTCGAGTTTTAACCTGCTTCTAGCACTTAATAAAAATGTAAAATTCATTCACTCACTGACAGACAACCACTGGGTTTAGAAGCATGAAATTTTGCCCCACTTTTGCGGAAGATTCCTTCCTTTTTCCTTTTTAACCGACTTCCAAAAAGGAGGAGGTAGTGATATTCGAATTTGTGTGGGGTCGGTACCACAACTAAAAAGTGAAAAATAAAAATTATTCACAAAAAAAAACAACCAACTTCCAAAAAAAACACTACAAAGAGAAAAATTACTTTAATTTCGGAAGTCGATGGCAAAAAACGAAAATTCATAACCAAAGACACCGACTTCCGAAAATAAAATTATTTTTCACTTTGCAGTGTTTTTTTTTGGAAGTCTGTTGGTTTTTTTAATAATATTTTTTATTTTTCACCTTCATTATTAAAGGAAAATAAGGAACTAAGGAAGAATTTTTGAAAATTAATTTCTCATAGGGGTTACATACGGACTGAAAGTTTCTATGGAAGACCATAATTTTTTCCGATTGGAAATCTCAACGGGCACGCCTTGTTTGCCTTGTTTTAATCTAACTAAGTTAATTGATTCAAGCATGACCTTGCAGAAATCCATTATAAAATACAATAGACGAATAGTTTACTAAATATATCTACGTCTATTGAATTTTTTAAATCTTACTTTGTTATATTCTTGTGAAAGACATCTAAATTCATTGACAATTTAATTTTAATATTGTATTTCTGTGAGAACATAAAAAATGGCGCTAACGGGTCGTGATCTAAAAACGTTGCTTCAAAAATCTAATGTACGTCAAAAAGTTACCGAACTGCTTATTTTTATTAAACTACAGCTAACAAATTTACTCAAGTAAATGATCGAACGTTATCATAAAAAACTAAGACTAGTTCATACAATTTTTAGAAGTCACATTTATTAAAGTTCGTCCCATATCGGCATTTTTTTCACCCGATACGAGATTAATAACGCCGCAAAAAATGTGCTATTTGCTGGAAAAACGACGAAGTTTGACACCAGTAGCGATCCGACTAGTGATGGGGTAATTTCTGTTTAGTATAGTAAAGTTTAAGAAAAATACATGAGAGTATCAATGATGCGTCGTGTTACGCGAATGTCTGAAAGTGACACCGGCGTTTTGAAAGGTTCTGTGCAAATCGGTTGTTATGGTATGGGCATGTGATGCGAAGGAATGAGGAAAATGTCATCAGCACGCGTAGCATGAGCACCGTTTTGTCGACGGAAGAGTAGACAAAAATGACGTTCCGTGTAGACATTACGACGGCAGCAAAGTAGAAAGAGTCAACTGCACTTTTTACGAAATTCACTCTTTGACAGAATTCGACTCAGAATTCTTTCTTTTGTCATAGGACTTTTTTTCTGTTTGATTCTCTATTTTTACTGATATTAAGTCACGTATATAAAGACAACTACAACAATTATTCTTAAAATTACGGAGTACCGTTTTTTGGAACAAAAAATATTACATAACCAGTAATATTGTCCTTAACAATTTCTTTGGTAATGCCCTGTTTTAACTAAATGATGTAAAATAGGAGAAGATAGCTTTGTTCTCCTATATCGCAGTTTTGCAATCAAAACGTTCTTCTGTAAAATCATGATTTTGTAGATAACCGTATATACTTTGTGGCCGTCGAGTAGAAAGTTTTCTACTGTCTTTAGCATGGCGATTACATAATCAAATTGTCTTCACTACCTTAGACAACTGTCAGTTGTCAGTGTGATTTTAACAGTTTGGAATAGAGAATTAATGTAGATGGCTATGAAGGAGAAGACCAAAGAAACGATGGATAGACTGTTTGCAAGATGATATGGCTAGAAAGAAAGTGACTACCGAGGTGACTAACAGAGAAGTATGGAAGTAAAAGACATGTTGTGCCGACTACAAATAAATTGCGACAAGGGCAGAATGATGATGAACTAGTACAATTACAAATTAAGACGGATTTAATTGACACGGAATGTTTTCATAATTTCAAGGTAAGTGTCTTACTTTGTTGTTTGTTTGTGTTTTGTTTCTGTGACAAATAAACCAATTTTTCTTTATTTCTTTTCTCTCACTCTCTGGTCTGACAAAACGATTAATTCAAATTACCTTAGTAATGGAGTAGTAATCAAAGCAAACATAATTAGATTCTGTTCTTCTATTTATTTTGCCAGGAACTTTTATTAGGAGCTGTATAAAGTTTCATTATTGAGAATGTACTCTCGAGAAATTGAGTTAGTACTTACAAAATCTTGTAGTTGGGTAGGTAACAGTTTATTGTTGCTTTTTCTGGCCGCTAGATAATCTTGTTAGCCGTACAAGATTGTTTTAGCAAAACTATTTTACTTAATCTTTTTAGTTAGGCTAAAAAATAAACGTGTGTAAATTTGTGTCCTTGGAGTTTCTTGCCCGTAGACATTCACGTTTTGGAATAGACTAGCTTCAACTTTCTGACTAATTGATCGACTCCTTGACAATTCAAAAGTGATTGTTAATGGTTTAATTTAAATAAATGCTTTGAGTTTGAGTGTTCATTATCTTGTGCTAGGACTGGGCTCACGTCAACAGGCACAGGAGGCTTTGAACTCACAATTTCCTTCGCCATTCGATATCTTAAACAATATGCAATAAGCACTAATAATTAGTGCTTATTGCATATTGTTTAAGACAGCAATAGGCACCTTATGCAATAGGTACAGCATCGCTACAGATCTGACTTAAATCTTTGCGTCACAAAAATCGTAGTCGACTTTTTTGGTAACACAGCAAATCGACTAGCCGGCTTACATTGCCCATCACTAAAGGTAAACTGGAATGAGCTCAAACTAATCTCGGGAAAAAACTACCATGACCGAAAACTCCCGTAGGGTTCTCCCAAATATACTTGGTTATAAAATAAAGCTACGCCTCGATACTTTACGACAAACAAAAGGTACTTTGGTTGCGTTGCGAATGTTTATTAGCTGTCAGTTTGTAAATAAGAAATGAGACCTTTTTTGTAATACTGCCTCGTAAGTCTAATGTTTGAAAGCGCCTGTGAGGTCCCAGGTTCGATTCCTGGTCGAACAGTGCTATTGGGTTTTTCTATAAGGATATTTTTCAGCAGTTCTGAGTCTAGATTTGTGCATGGGACTTGGGAGTATGCGACTTAAACATAACTGACGCAATGTGGGTACTAAACAATTCTACCAGCCCTTTCGAAGAATACAGGCGTAATGTTATGTTTAATGAATGAATATGAAGTTTAAAAAGTAAAGAAAGAAATAATAAATAATGTTTATTTGTACATAGTTCGTGAAACGAAAATACAAAATAAAAAAGTGAAAATAATCTTTTAACAATAATAGTGTATGCCTCACGGCTGCGCCAAAAAGGTTCATGTGTCAGGGGTAGATTTTGTAAGCTGTCTTTTGAAACACAACTTTCAAAAGGCGCATTATTTTCAATAAATGCTATTGGATTTGATTGATTCCCGCTTCTAAAACAAAACAAATAAAAGCAAAACCAGGAAGTTATTTAGAAACTATCATTTTGCTCGTTTTGGTACAGACTCCGGTGAAATCAATGATTGTATCCCACGGGTACGGGATTCAATTCCGGCGTGAAAGTATCGAGGTTCGGGTTACATTCATTTTTTACCATTGGTTCATTCAACCGGTCATTCAATTAGGTACCTTCATGAGCTTTTAATGTGTTTTCAGAACTGTGTAAAACTGTGTAGATTTATTGGAAGTAAAGTTCATATTCATATCTTTATTTGCATTCTATCTATCTATCTATATATATAAAATGCTTTGTCCGGAATGACTGACTGACTGACGGATCAACGCACAGCCTAAACCGCTGATCGTAGAGACTTGAAACTTGGAGGGCGTGTGCATTGTATGTCGTAGGCATCCGATAAGAAAGGATTTTCCGAAATTCTACCCCTAAGGGGGGTGAAAAAGGTGGGCAAAGTTTGTATGGGAGAACGTGATTAATTTAAACTTAGCACAAAAAGTACTAGGCTTGCATGAATTCAAGATAGTATTTCAATCATTAGACGTTGTGCACAATTTGTGAGCAGTAACCTAACAAAAAGTACTAGGCTTGCATGAATTCACGATAGTATTCAATCATTATGTTATGCTACTAATAGGATTTGGATGAGGCAGACAGATAGTTTATAACCTGGGTTAACACATAGTATACTTTTATCCCAGTAGTACGTTTCCATGGGTTAATACACAACAACACATAGGATACTTTTTATCACGATAGTATGTTCCCGGGGGATAGTTTCCGACATCCACGTGAGCGAAGCCGCGGGCGTAGTTATAAAGGTGTTACGAGGGCTTAACGCTAAGGTGCGTAAGGCAGGTAAGTTAGTATAACATTGACGGAGAAAACGGACTTTGACCCCTGAGTTTGTTTTGCCATTCCTTCTCAGAGTCAGATAGTTAATTGACTCAGGCGTGACTTTGCGGAAATCCATTATAAAATACAATAGACGACGCGTATTTAGTAACCTAACCCGCTTAACTGTTCTTAAAGAGTCGTAAAGAACCCTATAAGAAATCTACAGGGTCAGGGGTAATCTGCAGACTTTATGACTCTTTAAGAACAGTTAAGCGGATTAGGTTACTAAATATACGTCGTCTATTGTATTTTTCAGAGTCAGATAGGAAATAAATGTTGACTCCATCTAGCTTTTTTAAATATATCGTGTAAAAGTGATCTCGGTATCCTATTTACAGAATAAACAATTTCATTTCATTTAATTTAATTACAGATAGAATAAGTACAAGCTGTTAATGTTAAGTTATTGTGTGAAACTGTTTAGGAAGTTGACGATTAGGAGCTGGTTAGATTAGGAGAAGCAAGGATTTGTTTAGATAGAAAAATAAAAACATTTTTATTTTTCCATAAGATGACCCGTGAGACGTTTTTCTGTACAAAAAATAATTCATAAAAAATCCATAGTATAAATCACTTTCAATTTTTCCAAACTTTCTAATTTTATTTTCCCTAAACGTTATTCGGACTACAATTGGGAACATTAAAAAAAAACACGTCTGTCCAGCCGTTCTCAAGGGATGCGCTTACCAATGAACAGCATTTTATTTTTATTTATGTAGATTTTAGGATGACAAAAATTATGCATACGCGAATTGCTTTCATACATTGGAAAATTTCAATTCCGTTTCGCTCCATTTAGCAGTATTTTGGCATCACCATGACATACCAAAATGAGTTTTATTATCCATGAAAAAGTGTACGTATGTAAAGTGTGTGTGTGTGTTTGTGTGTGAGTGTATGTGTAGTGTGTGTGTGTGTGTGTAGTGTCCTAGTGATTGACGAATCAACAATCACATAATTCTTGCTTGTACACATAAGCTCACGGCATAAACTACATAACGTCACCTGCTACGATCCTTACATACTCTTTTTGCTTCGTTTACGTTAATATATCTGGTCATACACGCACGCCGGTTGCGAGTACTACCCAGCTGACCTTTCTGAAGAACATCACCAATAAGGTCAGTATGTCCTTCTAGGGCGTCGCCTCCCGGCGTTTCCACTCACATTTGCCTTGTAAAATACTTTTTGTTAGTCGCCTTTCATTCATCCTCTCAACATGAACAAGCCATCTAAGCATTCTCCACTCTTTTCTAGTAAGGGGTTATAAGCGGCGCTCTGTAGTTTCTGCATTCCCTCATGGCAAAACCGTGTCTACCTATGTATGAAAAGGTAGGAAGAACTCCTCAATGCCAAACAAAATACCATTCGTACGACACAATTGCAAATATAACAATAGATCGGCCGAAAATCGAACAGAACAGCCAATTCTGAATCGCATTTAAGTTTTCGTCCGACGAAGGAATTTTATTTATCTCCATACAGTTTTTATAATGCACGTCACTGCAATCTTAACTCAAAAGCAACAAGGTCGATATTGGTTTGTCTCAGGTGCCGTCTTCGTGGGATACGGGACTTGCATGAAGAGAAAAATCCTGTATTGTCCGTATACACAAGATGGGCTTGTATCCGACGGTACAAATGAAAAGTTATGTGTTCGTATTATTGGGAGGTAGCTTTGTAGATCGGAAATAAAATAAATATATTGTTTCTTGTAAATTATCTAAAGCTAGCTGTAACGACTACAGAATGCAAAACCATAAGGCCTCGAAAAAAAAAACAAATCACTAAAAACCTCTGAAAATGTCATAAAAACATTCTTTATCCAATGCAAACTGAACTTTAATCACCGGAATAAATGTTTTTAATCGCAAAACATGAACATTTTGAAGTGGCTGATGTATTTCACAATATTTTTTTCTTAAACTATAAGCTGTATATCTGCCGATTCCTCAAAGGTTTCCTAAATGTATACTTTGTAGGTTATTCCCTGCGACCCCGTTGTTTGCACCACATGTACAATGTCCGAATGCTTGTCCTTGGTTTGGCCCCGCAATGCGGCAGGCCACTTTAATATTTTAGTTATTCGTGACACATTGTCTCGAGGACCCTCCAGCCTATATCCTTGCTGGTCCTACGAAAGATAATGGTGTGTAGACTAAAATGATATAATAAAAATGATATATTTGGTAGTGTTTTGTGTTATGAACAGTTTTGTGCCAAAATGTGTGTCGTTGCTCGATAAAATATTAACATGGATGCGTAGAGTAATGTACTCGTATGATACCTACTCTGATGTGCTTCGCGATTGCGCAAGCTCAAGCACAGTTTAAATTTTCACAAGAAAACACTGCTATTGTAATCTACCCAGTACTTATTTATTCATTTATTTATTACTTTAAGCACAGAGGCGGACTAAATACCATAAGCATTTTCTACCAGTCAGTCTTTTGGGTGACGCAGAGACAAACAAGTGGGAAGCGCAATTACGAAAATTGAGGAATAAATATATTGTATTAAAAACTATAAATATTAATTACCTAATTATATATAAATACAAGCTGCCCGCCTCGGCATCGCACGGGTACTTATCTACGGCGCACCTACCTACCTATTTACCTAACCGGTAGGTGGGTAACGAGTTAATCTATGGTTTACAATTACACATTAAACAAAGAAGAAAACACCAGTATCGATATGAATAAAAACGTTTAAATTAAAGTCTATTAAAAAAACAAAATATCAACTACACATTATAACGGCCTCATTCTACTGACTATCGATTAACAGAAAGAAAAAAAGAAATAAACTTTGCGGGCATTATGGGTAGTTAGAATACAAAAATCTGACAACCAATCTTACCAAGCGGTACCATGTTACCCAGCAACTTGGTTGTGGACGTCAGATACTCAGTCGCTCCATGTAAAATACTGGTATTCAGCTGCATCCGGTTAGACTGGAAGCCGACCCAACATAGTTGGGAAAAGGCTAGGCAGATTGATTGCTTTCTCTCTTTCACGCCCGTATGTAGCAAGACGCAACCGTTAAAAGTGCGAAGTGGACTGAATCGTAAGTACGTAAAGTAAATAGTAACTTAGTTACTGACGCGTGATCATTAACGAATTTCCTTCTTTATCTTTAAGTTAGGGATTTCCTATTTAATTATGTAACTAGGGCGATGAAGTTAATGTTCATGTTATTATACGACTTACAAATAACATGCAGTGATGCAATGGTCGCAAGCGAAACTGCTGAGTATGAGGTCCTGGGTTTGATTCTCGGGTCGTGCTAAGAGTTTTACCATCTGGATTTTTAGTAGCAATCCGGAGTCTGGATTTGTGCCCGGTTGATGGCAATAGGCTTGCCTATTTCATGGGACTTAAACATAACTGGCGAAATGTTGGTGCATTAAGTCGGTACACCTCTGCCTCTGCGATGTTATGTTACAAAAATCATTTTATTGAAAACTTACAATGACATGATAACGAAGTGTATGCGTTCTCAAATTAAATGAAACGCATTCATTTATTTTGGCAAGTGTACTGTTTCATTATTTAAATAAAGAAGAACTGTGTCTAAATGTTGTATCGTTGCTACTAAAGGCTGAACCCAATTACCTATCTATCACCAGTTTTGGCATACTGGAGATATAAAAACCAATCTGACGGCGGGTGACCACTGAAAATCAGCGCTGTACTGTGGGTCCCCATAGCACAGCATCATGCTGAGTGGAAGCCTGCTTGTCACAGTCATGACGTGCAAGCAGCTGCCGACTATTTGTGTTTTGTGCTCGTTATTGTATTTAAATCTATTGTGTTTTATTTTCTTGTTCTACTCGGATTTATTATCTTATTTTTATGCACGTGTTTCTTTGACAAATAAACTTATTTTTCTTTCTATCTCTCTATGGTTTTAACGTCCCAATAATCTGTCAGAGAATGGAGGACCTTACGGAATTATAGGACGACATTCAATGACACAGAATTATACTGTTTTCCATTAATTGCTATCTGTCTTTTACTGAGAATAGGTTATTGGGTTCGGCCGTAAAATGACTTACGAAGCAATGGAGGCTTTCCCTTCTCGTAAAAGGCATGAGGAATATGTCAGAACGATGCTCTCCTTAATTCTTTACATAGTCCGTAAATGTCTGAACCGAGAACGGGGTTCACAAGTGCTATTATGATGATGGATCGTGTGATTTCAGGAAGTCAGAGAGCTCTGCAGCCTGACATTTGACCTTCAGTTTTACGACGCACGCACGTCTGAAGAAATCACCCATTTCTTCGCCAAAAATACTCAAAAATACCTTTCGTTTGTAAATAAAACTAATACATCAACGTTGTTATTTCAGAGTATATAAATAGCTATACGAGGTACCTAAACTATCACTCACTGTATTCTACTCAGTGTGAAAGCTAAGAAATACTTGTCAACACGGTCTAAAAAAACAACCCGCAGTTAAAGGGCAGGTTTTCCGAACGCAGTATTTCCCGGCCATGGACCATTTAGCAGCAGGTAGGGTAGGCTTAAATGGCGTAGACGTAGGGCTGCCAAATCGAATTCGGGTAATGGACAAAATATTGTAATTTGGAAGGACAGAGTTATTGGAACGAATTATAATTTTATTACAGGGGTTTTCAGGAAATAGGAAGTTTTTGGAGTTTTTCCATGTGGCTGCCGGCATTAATTTTGATAGCCATACGTGTGTGGGTTTCGTGAAATCCGATTAAGGAATTTTAGGAGTGATTTTAAAAGAGTGTCCGTGGAGTTTCTTGCCCGTTCTTCTCCATTGGAACCTACTACGCTTTGGAATAGGCATCTAGCTTCATCTTTCTGACTGACCGACCCCTTGACAATTCAAAAGTGCCTGTAATCAGTTTATTTGAAATAAATGCTTTGAGTTTGAGTTTGAATTTAGGACTGCTAACTTCTGTAAAAACCGTGCTGCAATAAACCATTGCATAACCACCGAGATTTCTAGACAGAATGGTGACAATTATGTTGTTGCTCAACGGAGATTCGGACCATTCCCATAACCCTGTCTGTGGTCGTTTTATGGATCACTTTTTGGCTTTTTTCTCAAGTTTCCACAACAAGTTTCTCTTCTGTCAGCTGTGACACAATAGCTCATATTGTGATAATAAGTTAAACCAATCAGAAAGGTTGGTATCAGATCCAACTGAATAAGTACTCAAACATCTTCAACAGACATTAAAAATGCTCTTAAAAACATAGCATTCGTTGATAACCCTACAAACGTATCCCATTAAGTGGAATGAACGAATTTTATATATGCAGGCACCTTGAGGTAAGCAATCAATATTAAAGGAACCTTTTTAGCAGTGTGTCGACACGCAATTGTGTTTGGGAGAATTGAACTTGTGAAAAATGGTTTTTCTTTGGCTTAGAGCCACCTGGTGTGAAATTTACTTAGTGCTATTAATCGTGATAAAATGTGGTGTGCCTATTCGTTGTTTTTCCCTTGTATTCAAGTATGTAATAATAGCAGGCTGTATTAGTTTAGCCAATTTATTTGGGGTCTGTGCAACATTTTTTTTTTCTCCGTCTCGGCAGTCACCCCCTCTCTAGCCATATCATATAATAGTTTAGTTGAATAGCAAAGCTATCCTTTGCTTTTAGGATCGAGCGTTGACCATGCTTCCTCGTTGTGTTTTGACAATATAATTCATGCTATGCGGAGCAGTGATAGCCTAGTGGTATGACCGTCGGACTGCCAAGTCATAGGTCTCGAGTTCGGACCCAAGGCATGCACCTCTGACTTTTCGGATTAATGTGCGTATTGTATAATTATCACTTGCTCAAAAACGGTGAAGGAAAACATCGTGAGGAAACCGGCACGCCTTTTTTTTTGTGTTGGGAAATTATCAAATAACTTCTCCCGCTCTGTGCGGTGCGGAAGAGCGTGTCAGACTTTTACTGACTAAAACCCACCCGTGTTCCTTCCGTTGCCTGAGTGCCGGGGCCGCGATATCCCTTTCGGACAAACTCGCAACCCTGGCAGTCATTGGCCCTTACGGACCCCATCAGGATCGCCGCCGCCGATCGCCTCGTGAGGACACGGCGGTGCTCCGCCCAAGCCGGGCAGACCTCCACCGTATGCTCCACCGTGTCTTCCGGGCGATCCACACAGTGGTGACACCCGGGCGTTTCCTCCCGCCTTATGTGGATAAGGAACCTCCCGAAACAACCGTGTCCGGTGAGGACCTGCGTCAGGCGGAAAGTGAGGACGCCGTGGCACCTGTCTAGCCACTCCTCAAAGAGGGAACTTATCGCCACAATTGTGGCGCGCCCAAAACCGGCATGCCTGAGAGATATATCTCGAAGGCATGTGAAGCCAAGTCAGAGACCCATGGGCGGCTTTATAACTCTGACACCAGGTTAGTCTTAGTGAGTAACCTGGTGTCAGAGTAATAAAGCCGCACTAAAAGAAGAATTGATGCTATAATTTCCAAAATTATGACCGTGCGAACGAATCGTGTAGCTTACCAATGGTCGTCTTTTTGAATGCCAAACTAGGCATATATCTAAATAGATTCGTAAGCAAATTTTTTCTGTGATAGCTACTTCCATATGGGAGGGTTTACGATGCAAAGGTATGAGTTCTTTGCTTCATTATTGGTAAACATACAAGAGTCTTAATTTTAACCAATAACTGTCCGTATAATATAGGAATCGGCCATTAGTCCAATTCATTGTCATAGGTCAGGGTTTCAAACCAGAAACCTGATGATAAGTCTCCGCAAACTAAACGCAACTACGACTAAAACTTGAATTTAATAACATTAACAAATTCACCCTATAATAATCTTAATTACCTTTAAATTGAAACAAGCCATAAGTTAATAAGATCCACTACGCCAATTGAATTTCGTTACAATTACAGAAAACAATATTACATGATTTCCATAATAATATAAACAAGGGTAATAATAGGTTGTTTGTCGTGACCTGAGGCTATTAGAGGCTCGAACCTCCCTCATACCGTAGTATAACTACTTACTACACGTTAATGAGTTTTACCTAATGCATAAGGTAAATTTTTGCTGTGTTATCTTAATGGAAAAGGGAGGGAATGGTATTTTAGGTAATCATTTAGCTGTTCTGGTTCTATGTGAAAGAGTTAGTAAAGAGAAATGTAGGTAGCTACCATAGCGTTGCTATGCATGTAAGGACAGGCGCCGATATAATTACAGGTAGAGGAAACTTTTTAACTTTGCTTCTAATCTAAATAAGTCCGTGGTTCTTTTAAAGAGACTGTGAGCTTTGACTTTGGTTTCGGTGTTTCTTCTGACAGTAGTCGACTAGGAAACTACTTTTTATAATGTTTTTGACATGTACACACCTTCTTACAGAAATAAAATCATTAATCATGTGTTGGTGAGAATCGATCTCCGATGGTAGTCACCGACAAAAGTGTTCACTCGTGCTGTCCATCTTTGTGTCTTGTTATCATCTACGAAAATCTGTTCGGATCGACGGGACCTGGTTATATTTGAACCGATAGTTGGTTCTACTGACTTTCTGTGGGACCTCTGCTTTAAAGTATTCCTCATCATCACCATCATTAGCAGCCTTGTTCCACATAAGTACTGCTGAGTATAATCCTCCTTTCTTGCTTCCCTGCTTTGCCATAAATGTTCTATTTTCGCCGTCTTTTATTAGTAATCTGTGATGCCCAGCGGTTGTTTGAACCTTGGTCCCTGTAGGACATATACTCCTGTCCCTACATTTCGTAATAGTGTGTGTATAAAAATAATATACCCCACATTTGCAATTTATTTTAAGCGGAAGTAATAAAAGGCGGCTAATAGAGTAACAGCGTTGATGTAGTGTTTGCGAGCGTGCAAAGTGGTAATAATATGTACGACGATATTTGGTTTTTAAACTATATGTTCAATTGTAGCTTACTAGAATAGCAATCGCTCTTTTAACAGGTGTGTACTGTACCGGGAAGTAAGGCCGCGCGCAATTTGCACACGATTTTGTATCGTACGATCGTTGCCGTACGAATTGAGTGCACACGCTGAATACGTGTTTCTCCGTCAAATAGGTAGTGTTCCGGTGATATCGCATTGAACGCACGAAAAATCCCAACAAGTTCGGATTGTTTTCGGACGTCGGAACTATACGTAGTATACGTACGACTAACTCGCACTCAGTCTGCGCGCTCCTTTTGTACTTCAGAGGTCGGGATCGTTCGTGCCTGTTGGTACGTGTTCGCACGAGTGAAATTCGTATGAAAATGCGTCCAACATGCGCGCGGCCTTAAAAATTTAAGTTGTATAAGGAAGAGCTGATAATTTTTTCGCAATTACGAGGAGGGAGGAAACGCATGTAACTAAAATAGTGATGAATATAAATGTTAATGGAGGAAAGAAAAGATGGATGGTTTGTGTGAGAAATGATATGAAAGAGAAGGGAGTGAATGATAGCGTGACGGTTGACAGGAGAGAGTGGAGGAAGAAAACGTGGTAAGCCGATCCTAAGTAACATTGGACAAGGGCAGGAAAATTACGAATTGCTATGTTGGTCCCATGGAGAATTTTGTTCCGGTTGATGGCCTGTACCACACCCTTAAATATGAACACACATTTCTGCTACACGCTGTATATGACACATCGAGCTTTAGAAAGAGACTGTCACACAGTTATGAGTGACAAAGATGAGGCTCTACTTTAGAGGTATGAGGAACAGGGTGTAAAGTTCACTCATCCTCATTAGAAAAATAAAGATCCTCCGACCAGACGGGTGTCGTGTCTGGCGGGCAACTGCCCAATGGTTGAAATCGGGAGCTTGTATATATTTCGATCGCGCGGTAAACTCCAATTGCGCGATGCAGGATTTATGTGACGTCAGGATTTTGTGTGACGTCAGGTCTTTGATGCGTAGTTCGCATGCGGCGATGTAGATGCTACCACACTACAAAGTTTAGGATAACACCTGCGAAATCTCTTGTATTGCAGCTATATCTAGGCGGCAGTGTTTGACCACTTACCACTAGGAGGTCGCCTGCTCTATTGGCAACCTTAACAAAAAAAAACAGAAGACTTCACCTACTTCGGCCGGAAATTATCTCACGGGCAAGTATTCCCGGAATAAAAAGTGTCCTTTGTCTAATTCTAGTCATGGTCTACCTGTGTGCCAAATTTCATCTAATTCTGTTAATGAGGTGTGATAAGGTTACAGGCAGACAGTCACTATCGCATTTTGTAATATAATCCTAACTACGAGTATATTATTATAAATGCGAAAGTGACTTTGTTTGTTATGCTTTTACGCTAAGACAGCTGATATCCCGATATTCCCACGGGATCGAGACTAATGTGTGGCGAAACTGCAGGGCGCAGCTAATCTATATATATAAAAATGAATCCCTATTTCCCTTGGTCACGGCATCACGCGTGAACGGCTGGACCAATTTCGCTAATTCTTTTTTTGTTGTGTTTGTTATTGTAAGGAGAAGGTTCTTACGGAAAGAAAAATTAAGAAAATTGCGCAGAAAATTGGAAAAATTCAGAATATTAACGATTATTTTAACTTCGCGCGTTTGACAGTTAGCGCGTTTGATGAATGTGGATTTAGCAGAGTAGGGTAGGTTGGTAGGTATGTAGGTAGGTATGTAAGTAGGATAGGTTGGTAGGTATGTAGGTAGGTATGTAAGTAGATAGGGTAGATAGGTAGGTAGGTATGTATGTAGGTAGGGTAAGAGGGTAGGGTAAGTAGGTAGGGTAACTAGGTAGGGTAAGTAGGTAGGGTAAGTAGGTAGGGTAAGTAAGTAGGGTAAGTAAGTAGGGTAAGTAGGTAGGGTAAGTAGGTAGGGTAGGTAGGTAGGTAGGTGCGCCGTAGATAAGTACATAGTGCTACCCGTGCGAAGCTAGGGCGGGCAGCTAGTATAATATAATATTAGTTAGATGCGTAGTAATGGCAACCGGCGTGCGTGTATGACTACATGTATGAACGTAAGCGAAGGAAAAGCAGTATGTAAGGATCGTAGCAAGTGACTTTCTGTAGTTTCTGCCTACCCCCCATGGGAAGGAGGCGTGAGTTTATGTATGTATAATATGAGTGTAGAAGAATGGCTAGGTAAGGAGATCGTAGTTTTCGTTCTGCCTTTCTATAAACGCAAATAGCAGCAGCCTAGCCTAGCCTAGCAGTGAAAGCCTAGTGGTCTGGTCACACCGGACTGCCAAGTCATAGGTCTCGAGTCTCAAACCCGAGGCCAGAGCACCTATGACTTTTCGGATTCATGTGCGGATTGTATAATTATCACTTGCTTCAAAAACGGTGAAGGAAAACACCGTGAGGATACCGATATGCCTGAGAGATATCTCGACGGCATGTGGAGCCACGTCAGAGACCCATGGGCGGCTTTGAAATAACTCCCACTAGGTTAATCACACACGAAAAGAAGAGCTCAACCTTCAACATCGTTAAATCTATACATTACCCATGGATCCTGCCCTTCAAATAAGTTCCACTAATAAACCTAGAAACATTATAATGTATTATTATAGCCTTAAACAATAATCGTTTAAGTTCTAACAGTTTATTCGAGCAAGAAGACAAAGGCTTTCCTAACAAAAGCGTCGCGTGTGAACAAAAAACAACTATAAATTAACATTTAATCAGTTTCCCTTAGCATAAACAAAAGTATTTTCCATACAAATAACAGTTATTTTTTGTTTAGTATTCAAAAGTTGGTAATCATATGCGTAGGGGCCACGCTATCCACATAAAATGGATTAGATTTTTCAATACGTAATCACAGGGTAATTTCTTTATTATTGAGGCACGTTCGGGTTCGGGGGTTCAAATTCGTGTATTATGTATTTTCTGTTTCCCCATTGAGGGTTTAATGGCTAAATAACAGCCTTATCGATCAGAATATTTGTTAGATTGCTGATTTTTCCATCGTCGGATATCTTTTTTCAGAGCATTATACTGATGTTTGACAGATTTTGTTGGAATAAAATTATTAAAATTATTCCTCGAATAAAGTTATAAGTTGATTGAAAAATCAACCCTAAGGGCAGATTTTTCAATATTTCGATAAGTTTTTACTGAGGAATAAAAATTGCAGTTTGACAGCTTCTGTATAGAACATAATTATAAAAATAGACAAAATCAAATTTTTTATGTGTTTGAGTGGGTCCCTGGATGGTTTAGATTCACAATTGGACCCGATAGATGGCGCTGCGATCAAGTTCTAATAATTATTTTCATGAAATTCACCCGGGCGCAGGCGGGCATGAACAGCCAGTAAAGGTATATAAATAAAAAAAAACTATTATTAGCAACCAAATGACATGAATGTAATATTTACTGTAACAAATCTGAGTGGATACATGTCCATGACAAACGATACCTAAAATATGAAAATCTCTCTCTAATAATAAAACCATAATACAATCAAAGTAAAAACGATAATTGCCCAAAAAATGTGGTATTGTTACTCGATATAGCAATCACAATTTAAAAAAAAACTAGTCTCTGACTTCTTTTTTTGACACTAACCCGACGTGTAATCACTGCGGAGAGACTGGCCACACTTTTAAGGAATGCTGCACAAAGTCCAGTCCACCAAACTGTGCGACGTGCAAACGTTTTAATAGGAAAAGTGATCATAAAACTGGTGATGTAAATTGTCCTGCACGGAAATATGCCGAGGACAGCTATATCCATTCCATAGATTATGAAGGCGCCTAAGAGCGCTACCTATTAACCTATCCTTTAAGCACACTAGTAGTAGTTTTTGTTTGTTTATATTTATTAGGTGTTTATTTATCATGACTGATCAATTACTTAAGGACCTAGATCAATTTTCTGTGTCTGAAGTTATAAATTGTAATATTGATGAGTGTAAGCACCACTTTCCCTTGGGAGAGAAACCGCTGACCTTTCTTACACAAAATATTCGCAGCATAAATCGAAATATAAATGGTTTTGAAATATTGCTACAGAACCTGGGTATAAGTTGCGACATTATCGTCCTAACAGAATGTTGGTTGTCAAACCAAACCACTGTTTTACCATCTTTAGACGGATATGTTTCGCATAAAACCAACAGAAACATCAACCAGAATGATGGTTTAGTTGTATTTGTCAACAATAATTTAAGTACAACTGTAGAAGAACCTTTGCTACAAAATTGTAATTGCTTACTCATTAAAATTAATACAGATACGGTAGTTATGGCTATATACAGACCACCTTCTCAAAATGTCGCAAATTTCTTAGATTCACTAAACGTACAGTTACAAAGTCTTACAACTTTTAAACACATAATTCTAATGGGGGACATTAATATCAACATTGCTTCCGGGAAAATGGACATTCATGCACATAACTATGTTAATATCTGCTCATTCCACGGACTCTTGCCAGCTCATTACCACCCCACGCATCAAAGTGGTTCATGCTTAGATCATTTCATTATAAAAACAAATAAACCAGCCAAAACATTTGTTACTAACTCTTCGCTTACTGATCACCAAGCAGTTTTACTAATATTACAAGTTTCTTTACCAAGAAAAAATTGTTTACGCAGCTATACCAATGTCAACATGACACACCTCGAAAAAGACATACGTAATATTAATTTTGACCCAGTTTATAATTCCACCGATGCAAACTTTGCTATTAATTATTTTATAAATTCACTTCACTCTGCAATAATAAAGCATACAGTCGCCAAAATAACGCCAAGGAAGTACAAGTGCATTAAACCTTGGATTACACCCGGACTTGTTCGATGTATTAGGCATAGAGACAAACTTCACATAAAGTTCAAACTTGAGCCTGAAAATGAAATTCTTTCCATTACTTATAAAAGATATAGAAACTTCTGCAACAACCTTCTGAAAAAAATAAAAAATGAATATGACAGAAAAGAACTGCAGAAAGCAGGCAAAAATAGTAAACTTATTTGGAAATTTATAAAAACAAATACATTTAGATCAAAACAACTTGAACCTCCACTTGACTTATTGACTATAGAGAACAACCCAATAGAATCAACAAATATAGTTAATTACTATTTTTCTAACGTAGGCAAAACCTTAGCAGAAAAGACCATACAATCTAGAGGTTCTTTCTCTCAAAACCAACCTAAATCTTTCCCCAGACTCAAATCTTTTGTCTTACTAGATACGGATGTCGATGAAGTATTAACAATCATTTCTGGATTAAAGGACGTTTGCGCGGTTGGGTGGGACGACATATCAAACAACATACTTAAACATTTCAAATACCTCCTTGCTCCGCCGCTAACTCATATTTTTCAGTTATGCTTAACTAATGGTGTATTCCCTAAGTCGCTTAAAAAAGCAGTGGTTACTCCTGTATATAAATCTGGTGACAAAAAATGTGTTAACAACTACAGACCCATTTCAGTTTTAACAGGGCTCTCCAAGATCTTAGAGAAAATCATTAATATTAGATTAATGAAATATCTAGAGGATAACAAATTGCTTTCGGATAGACAATTTGGCTTTAGGCCCAAAAAATCAACTAATCAAGCAGTACATCAAATGACGGATTATATAACAACTAATTTGGATCAGGGCATGCACTCCATTGGGATCTTCCTAGACCTCGCCAAGGCCTTTGACACAATTTCCTGTCCTTTATTATTGGGCAAGCTTGA
Organism: Agrochola lota; assembly: GCA_947364205.1. Lineage (NCBI taxonomy): Eukaryota > Metazoa > Arthropoda > Insecta > Lepidoptera > Noctuidae > Agrochola > Agrochola lota. The sequence goes on from OX376229.1 coordinate 2,522,791, forward strand.
AAGACTCGGAATAAGAGGAACAACGCTTACACTGCTTTCTGATTATTTAAGAGACCGCGAACAATGTGTAAAAATTGGTCAGTACGTCAGTTCTGAGCTTCGAAATAGTAATTACGGAATACCACAAGGTAGTATATTGGGTCCTACTTTATTCCTAGTATATATTAATGACCTGTGCAGCTTAACACTCCAAAATGGTGTCATAATGTCTTATGCAGATGACACAGCTCTATTGTTTTCAGACAAGTCTCGAGAGGAGGTGTATAAACAAGCCCAGAACGGTTTTAATATAGTGTCTAATTGGCTACATGAAAATCTCCTAACACTAAATGCAGAAAAAACTAAACACATTTTATTCACTATGAGAAATACTAACCTGCCAACTACTAACATAAACATTTATGCGCATAAGTGCGGCAAGTACGCTGACAATGCATGTAATTGTCCTACTTTAGCAAAAGCCGATCATATGAAATATCTTGGTGTGACGATTGACACAAATCTGAACTTCCGTAAACACATTGATTTATTATGCACTCGAATGCGTAAATTAATATACATTTTTAAGAATTTACGATATATAACGGACTACAAATTAATTAAACAGGTCTATTTAGCTTTGTGTCAATCCATTCTTACATATTGCATAACTTCATGGGGAGGGGCTGCAAAAACAATCCTACTACCATTAGAACGTGCGCAGAGAGCTATCCTTAAGGTAGCCACCTTTCGCCCATTTAGATTTCCCACATACGAGCTTTATACGGCATGTAAGGTTTTAACTGTGCGTCAACTATTTATATTAAAGATAGTATTACACCAGCATAGCAATCTCCCTTATACCCCCATACCTATACATAAGAGAAGAAAAGACTTAGTTTGCATAAAGCCTCAAACTAGACATACTTTTATAAATAAATTTTATGGTTTTTTAGGTCCGTTCTTATATAATAAAATCAATAAGTCTCTAAGTATATATAGTGTAAATTGTAAAAAATGTAGTGAAATGTTAAGTGAATACTTAGCGACATTAAATTACTCAGACACTGAAAAATTGCTAGAAATCATGCAATAAGTTTATTAATGTTAAGGCAATTTTTATTTAATAATATAATTATTATGTATCAATGCTAGCTCTATGTACATTAATTTAATAGTCCAATAAAACACTCAGCGTTGTTACGTGAAGGCCTGAAACACAGGTTTGAATAAACCTACATCAGGCAGGTCGCTATTGTTTTTCATTAGGCCTTTATCCAATATATTATATAAGTTATACCTACACTAGATTTATTTTAGGCATAGTTTAATATTTGCTTAATAATTTTAATATGTAACTCTGTACTGATGTCACTTCTATGTAATTTATATGTGAACTTATGAATAAAAGAGTATTATTATTATTATTATTATTCTTTAATATTCTGAAACTAGTATTTAGGTAATGACCTAAATACATGTTTCGATTAGGTAGTTGGCTGAACACTTAAAATAATTCAAACATTCATTCAAATGAGTCTATCTACAGTTTTTGTTAAAATTGCTTTTGTCTGTTCCTATATCTATAACGAACTATATTATTTTTCTGAGACATGCTTGGAAATTCGAACATTATTTTGACATCTTTCGAGATAAATCGAAATTGCAGTACTGGTCGAATAAATACGAGCGCCCGGCCGGCAATTTTTGTATGAAAATCCATATCTGTCGTGTTTAGCGGCCGAATAAATGACTATGAAAACTCATATCTGTCGTTTTATTAAAAAATGGAACGATCTTTTTATTTCAACACACGGTAACCAAGACGGTAACTTATCAAAGATTTTATATAAATTTATATTTGGCTTGCAACTATAGCTGTTAAAAGTAAAGAAGACACAAATTAACGTATTGGCGCGTGAAAAATTCGCGTTGTTCGTCATTGATTCTGGAATTTATAATTAACTAGCTTTTGCCCGCGGCTTCGCCCGCGTGGTTGTCGCAAAATATCCCACGGGAATGTAATACCGGGATAACATACCTAATAGCCGAGGAAAAAGTCATTGACTCCTGCCGCTGCGCCCACGTAACCGTCAACCATAATTATTTTGTAACGCGTAATTTTGAATCTGTGATATCTTTTAAACGATTCATTTAAATGATATGTTGTCAAGACATATTTTAATCTCAATTAAATGCCCAATTTAAATAACATATTTTATTGGATAAGGATTAATATAATACCGGTCAAAATTGTTTCGGAAACAACAATAACATTTTTATCAAATACTGAAAGATAATAATGGTAATTGTGGGTCATCCTTAGAAGATAGACATATGCCATCGCGAATTTTTCCGTTGAAATTTTTAAGTTGAGCTATTCTGTAGAACATCATTTTTATGTATATTTTACGGTTTACGCTGCGCACACCAGTAAAGCTCCAAGTCGGCATGGTATTTTCCGATATCTTCAACAATAATCGTCATATTTCAGTAAATTTACACAAAACCTAATGAATTATACACCAAAACCTTTTGCATGAATCACTCCATCTATAAGTGAAAACCGTTTGAAAATCCATTCGGTAGTTTTTGAGTTTATCGCGTTCAGACAGACAGACGCGGCGGGGGACTTTGTTTTATGTTATGTAAGGATTTACTTAGTTTGAATTTTATGCGCATTATTTGAGAAAAATACTAAACAAACTTTGGCCGCAACCAGGCATTGATTGACTCACGTATGTGTGCCTCGGCTTCGCCTCGGCTCACACTTTTACAATCGTCCATCAATATTCCAGGCCGCGCCAGTAATGTATGTATGTGGCAAACTGGGGTCTCCCTTGTTTCATCGAAAAACCAAATTATCACTTCCCAAACAATTTTCCGCATAATTTCATTTGCCAAATTATTACTTAGCAAAAAATCTCTTCACAAATAATTGTAACGCAAACCTAATGTTTTGCAAGTGAACGTTTAAACAATAACTTGTTTACCAACTAGTACTTATACCAATTTTTATTTAGTCAAATATTTCAGTTGGAATAACTCATTTTACGCAAAATAAAGATGTTTTATTACAAGGGTGTTTTTTTCCACTTGGGAGAAATTCTAAACAGGTAATAATAATATTAATATTAACTATTCTGTTAGTATTATTTTTATTTAGCTAGTAGCATTTTTTTTAATTATTAATCTCGTCTAACTAGTTCAGTTTCGGATAGCCTGTTTTTTTCAATATATTTTTTCCATATAATCTAGTCGTCAGTAGTCGTAGGAGGTCACAGTTTTAACCTAACCTAACCTAACAATTTTTTTTTTATAAATAACCTACTCTAAATAGTTTCATAACTAACTGACCAAACGTTTATTGTCTAAAGATTGTTTGCTGTAATAAATCATTTGATTAAAGACCAAATGGCTAAATGACATTATCCTTGATAATATTCTGCCAAGTAAAAATTTGACCAAATGAAAATGTGCGTACTAAAATCATTCCAAACATTGCATTAGTATAAAAAAGGTTGCTAAAATTTGTTTGGGTAGTGAAATTTTGGCAAAATCTTTTCGGTAAAATGGCAGGATCCCGGTCTTTATTAATATCAAAAGTCATTTTGGACAAAAAAATTATAATATCTCAGACTTAAAAATACAGAGTGCATCAAAATACCATCGATGATAATAGTCTAGATACTTAAATAAAATAAATAAATCAATATTTTATTAATTTTAAATGTACCTACGTTCGGCGCACCCTGACCAGTCAGCTCCGCTATAAAATTTCTGAATAGCCAATAGTTTTATCACAGAATAATTCTTATAATTATATGGATGTATACCTATACGATAAATACGAAGAAGAATAAAACGAAGAAGTAAATTATTTAATGACAAGGCTTATTATTCTGTTAATGACAAATTAAAATAATATTTATATAATTTTGTATGTCTGTATAATTAAAATGTTGTTCCCATAAGATAAGATATTCTTTATTGACATTTTTATTTCATTTATTTTTGTATACGAAATTGTGACTTATTTGTTTTTGGGTCGTCTTAATTTATTGACACATTATTATTAACTATTAGTGTTTGACATGAAATTGTGGCATCTACTTACCTATTGACTTTTTTATTTTTTGTTTATTTGTCATTCGATTATATAAGCGGATCTCAATTTTTTTTGGTGACAGAAACCTGTCATTAATAATCATAATACCTACTTGACATTAACATTTGCATCTAATGGGGGGTACGAAATAGATTTTTACTTTTCATTAATTATGTGATGTCAGGCTTGATTGCAGAGAGTTGAAGTCGCATGTCAGGTTCGGCATCCACTCTATTGCGGTATTTTGTTTTTTTTATAGCTGCATAGGTTGAGTTGAGAATCCTGTTTTGCACAGTTTTTAACTCTGGTCTAAGTTCAAATAGCCTTGTTAAAGATTTACGCCGAAATAACTATCTCACTTCTGTATGGAGCAGTAATAATTTATGTTTGCTGCCATAATCTTCATACAATATTGAAAACAATCGGGATTGCAACCTGGACAAGTTTGAACGAAAATCATTATTTTTAGCGCTTCCTCAAGAACTAATTTAAAATTTGGCGGCATTTCTTTCTTTCTTTCTTTCTTTTCTTTTTTTTTAAAAACGTTGCCCCACACTAAGAATTTCTTCCTGTATCGTGGGTGCTCATTTGCTCAATCACTGTTTTTTCAGATGTTGCATCTTGTTCCACTGGGCCCAAGTTTCACTTTTTTAGACGTAGGAGCAGTATTACGAATAAAAAGTAAATTGCCTAGTTGTAGTTCCATTGTATCCTGCATAGACACGTGATTGAGCAAATGCCACCAAATCTAAAATTTGTTTTGAAGAAGCTGGGCTCCGCAAAGCCTCTCGTCCTTGCGAAGCCCAGGGGCTCCGCGGAGCACACTTTGAGTAACACCGACCTTAGCAATTTTGTATGCATTCTGGTAGGACATAGTATTGACCAAAATTTTTTTTTATAGCATCTGTATTATATTACCCCTATTTTCACAAAATGAAAAAAATATCTTGAATTTGAAATTTGAATTCAACAGTGTCTGTGCCAGCCTGCCTGTAAAAATAGCTAAATCAAACAGGATTAAACCTTATACAAAAACAAAATTAACAATGTAACACATTTTTTTACAATACAAATATTATGATAATCCATAATCGAACGTTCGATCAAAGCCAAATGAAGCAATAAAATACGTATTCCAATCTTCATACATAATATGATTTATAACATGAAATAGATCTTTGAAAAACCTCGTGGCTTTCATAAATCGAGTAACACCTCATTTGTCAAAAAAGGGCTTTAGGAGAAAGTAATAATGTATAGAATAAGCGTGTACAACGTGACAGCCATTTGAAATAACGATTTTTCCGCTGAACAATGAATTAGCTTTGAATTGGTGTCAAAGGTTAAACTTGTTTTGTGAACTTGAATATAAATTAGGGTTATACAACAAAGAGATATCAAATAGGCCTAAACTTCCACTGCTTTATATACCTAAGCTACAAACATAACATATACGTATTATCACGCCTGAATTTCCCGAAGAGTTTGACAGAGGTGTGACAACCCCAAATTTCGCCAGAAAAGTTTAAGGATCATGTAATTAGGAGCGAGCCTATTGCCATCAACTCTCACACGCTGACTTTTTAATTGTGAAATTTTCGGAAAATTGTGTACTTTTACAATGTTTGTAAATATTAAGTTCGTAATTAATTTATCTCTCGTCGCTTCATTTTTAATTATTTTTACCTGGTATAGTAGATAATTTTATTCTAGGTGCACCGCCTTCACGTAATATAATTAATGTACATATACAAAATATTGTATAACCTTTTAAGAGTAACGGTGGAGTTTTTTGCCCATTCTTCTCCATACGAAAACTACTTTTATAACTACGATTTTTGGAAGGGGCGACTAGAATCAATAATTATTTTTTTTGTAAATTTTGATGTTCAAAAGTGCCTTATAAGGGCCTATTTGAAATAAATTATTTAATTTTGTCTTGAACCTGACAAATTCAGTCCGTGTCTGATATCTGTCGCTAATGAAAATAAATAATTATAACCTATAAAAGCCTGCCTAACCTATCTTTAAAATTTAATCATTACTGGAAGCAACTTTCGTGAACAAAACAATAGCGCAGAATATAATATGAATTATTATGAATAATTAATAATAATTGGCTCGTTATTCTTTTGTTTCACAAACTACATTACACGAGAATAGCTTTTGCCGTGGTTAAAATATTTACCAGTTACCAAGTAATATGTATCATAATCATAGGCAATAATAATGACGGTACGGTTGACATCTGGGGGGTATACCACCATCCTGGTGAATTAATATGTCAGCATATTGTTTCTGGTTGTTCTGGTCTTATTAACGTCGAGTACTTGCACAGACACTCCACCAACATTTTGCCTTGCAGTACAACCTTGTGGATGCCGAAGTACCATATTACAGGTATGTGCCGAACCAGTTCTCAAGAATGGACATGCCACATTGTACTGGGATCGATCTATCATCACTGACAGGACTATTGTAGCTATTAAACCTCATTTGTGGCAATAGATCGACTAGACCGACCGACCGATCGACCGTGTAATTATTGTTGATATCGCAGTCCCTCATAACGAGAATCTCATGAAAGCTGAGAAAGATAAAAACGAAGTCACGTCAGGAAATAAGTCCCTTCTCACGTATGACATAAAACAAAAACAAAATTTTCATAGCGCCATATTGGATTTACATTTTGACCAAATTCACACTTTTTCTCCCTCTCTATCGAATTAAAAGAAGACAGTCGCAAGTATGAACGCTTCCTGCCAGGGTTGCGAGGTTGTCCGAAAGGGATATCGCGGCCCCGGCACACAGGCAAGGAACACGGGTGGGTTTTAGTCAGTAAAAGTCTGACACGCCCTCCCGCTCCGCACAGAGCGGGAGAAGTTATTTGATAATTTCCCAGCCTCAAAATTTTTTTTTAAAAAAATGCGATTCTGCCAGTTTACTCCTACTGCAAGCCGCGTTAAAGAACTTCTTTCCAAAAACAGGTATCTTGACTTAGCACACAAGATTATTGACATGTGGGACGTCGACTTTGCAATAATTGTACCGATAATCGTTACGGTTAATGACCTAAAAGCTTGTACATCAGTCCCGTGTAAGTAAAAGAGATAAATATATTACTTAATACTCGATCACACCACCACCGGCGAATAGTAGTAGTAGTAGTTAGTTTGTCGCAGCGACTAGAACTATCAAAGACAGTACTCGCTCAGCAACACTCGCTTGGCAGGCAGAACACTCGCTGAGAGACTCACGCTTGGTACATACGCATACCAGCGAATAATCGCTCGTCGCCGTCGCGCACTCGCTGCTCACCAACTCGTTTCCATTTGCTAGCTCTACTCGCTTCTCGCCGGTGATGGAACAAGTGGCTAATAGCGATCCCTGAGCAGAGACGTCTTCAAAAACGCATAAATAATGAATGATATCTTTCAGTTCTCGATACATTATTATTTTATGTTTCATGTCAAGAGCAAATATCCTTTAAAAGGGTACTTTAGGCTTTATAAGAACAGTGTTGTGACAAGATAGGGGTCGCAAGGGTATCGATTGTTGAACTGTCGACCTTCGTCGTTTACCGAATTTTTAGATCAAAATGTTGTGAGTATTTTCTAAGTCTGTCTGTCACGGGGGTTATTGGCTTTTTAAGCGTAATAGGTAAAATTTCACAGAATCAGAATTTTTCAGGAATTTCGTTTTACTTTGACCTCTCATCTGCCTAGTCTTTACCCAACTATGTTGGGGTCAGCTTACAGTCTAACCGGATGCAGCAGAATACCAATATTTGACATCGAGCGACTGCCTCTCCGACCTCTACAACCCAATTACTGGGTAACATGATACCCCTTGGCAAGACTGGTTGTCACACTGTTAGGCTTCTGACTACCCGTAACGACTGTCAAAGATCTACGGATGACAGCCGAGAACAATGGCTTAATGTGCTTTCTGAGGCATGAAGGGGTGTCGACATGTCATGTTTAACCACCCATCGACCCGTGCAGCCATTATCATTTAGCCACGAGCCCCTGTAACTATAGCCTCTATTATTGTAAATAATAAAAAGAATAATAATATTCGTGGTTACAGAACCTTAAGTGCGCAAGTCGGACGCACTCTTGTCCGGTTATTCAGTAATTTATTTTCAACTTTGTCAAAGACTAATGCCCGTTTTCGCTAACACTAAGCGACACTTAAATGTAATTCCTAAATATTATTGCACGTTGGATTTTCAACTCTCGGAGCTAAATCTAGCGTTGAAAATCCAACAGTGCCACTTAGTGTTAGTAAAAACGGGCATGAATTGTCTTTTTTCTACAGAGAAACATCGGAAACCTCACCTCATAAAGTCTAGATTCGACCTGAATCTACGCACAATCATACCTTTTATTGTTAACGAGACGATGTTTTGCTGAACCTTAATCCCTTTGAAATTATCTCCAATTCAAAGCGATCTAACGATATCCATAAAGTAAACGAATTATTAAAATAAGTAGTAAAATCAAAATCACGTATTTCGGATAAGTAGTTCTCGAATTACTCGAGTTAGGTCAGACAGAGAAACATTGCCTTTAATAATATGTAAGAAGGATGGCTTATACAAGTAATGTAATATAATACTTGTTTTGGTTGGTTTCTGTTAAGAGGATCGGTTTCAAAACTAGCCGTATAAAGCGTGTATAAAATCTTCAATACTTACTCGACCGAAATTTATGGGAGATCTGTTAGTTTTTTCGCGATTAGGATGTTCATCCAAACTGAAAGTGCATTTTCTATGTAAATTTTGTTTGAATTATTGTTATTTGGACAGGACAACGTATGTTGGGTCAACTAGTACTATGTCATAAAATGTCACTGACGGAAGTTACTTGTCTTTTTAATTTTATTTTTTCACACTATAATACAATTTATTACTTTAATTTAATTTACAACTAACTATTATATATATTATACAAGAATGTAAAGAAAACAAATAAGATAATAAAATAAAGGGAAGAGCTCATTGGGCATCAAAAAATTCGTCCGCATCGCTGTCAGCGGGAAAAGTGCCCAAAAGGCTGGCAGTATTGCCACGTTGGATGGCAATGCTGATTCTTTGGCCTAAGAATTGGCCAGCCCTCTGGTCACTTGAAGAGTCGACCGACCACTTGGCGATGTCCCGAAATATTCGATGAGCGCTCGGCCCTAGTGTTTCAACCCCAAAGGGCTCAAAAATTCTGTTACTTCTTTGACTTAAACTTAAAGAATTTATTTCAATTAAACCAATCACAGGCACTTTTGAATTGTCAAGGGGTCGGTCAGTCAGAAAGATGAAGCTGTAGTTACCCATTCCAAAGCGTAGTAGGTTCCTGTGAGAAGAACGGTTAAGAAACTCCGCTTTTAATAATGTTACCAATACTATAGCAAATAACCCTCTCGATACGAAGATTGCGCAAAATATAATAACAAGAAACAGAAAATCTTCGCTCCGAACAATTTTCTACCTCTCGCAGTAAAATACAAAGCTCTATTGAGCTCCATCGTTCCGGAATGTGAGCCTGATCTCATAATAGATCTATTGTTTTTTAAGTGTCTGTTCAATTAGGAGAATCACTTCCTAAAGGATTCTACCATTAATTGGCGGTATAATAAAATTAATAGCTAAAACCTATTGTGTTTGTGTAGGGATTGAGTTGAGCGAAATGCTGGTGATTTTAAGTTTAAAACGATTTTCGATTTCTCGTGAAATGTTTTTCAATTATTTTCTTTAAATGCTCTTAATCTATACTTAAACGTACTTACGAAAAAAGAGATCAAATTTGTGATTTTGTATGTAGGGTATGTACTCGTACTTTCCGAACTACTGATCCGATTCAGATTTTTTTTTCAGTAACGGGAAGCTATAGTGTCGTCGATCCTCATAGAAAGTCGCGGGTAGAAGCTAGTGTTTTATATACCTGCATTTTTACATCATTACTTTTTTCATTAAACGAAAACAAAAAATTACAGAAATATGTCTAAATAGTCTAGTGTTCCTAAACGCGACATTTAACTATAAAATGTCGCCCATGACCTCCAAAAATTTACTTTAAAATACAATATGATTTTTTTTAAACATATGGTGATTTTATGGTTTTACACTTATTTTTTTAAATAAATTCTGTTTTTTCTTGTTTTTTTTTTTTAGTTATACCGATAAAATAACTCATAAACTTTTAGAAATAATAAACAGAATCCAAATCGAGCCAATAACATCGGTGGTATTACAAACGCTGCTCAAAAAATAAAAATTGAATACGATGAAGAATATTAAAGATAGTTTAAAGTTAACATAGTTTCGATAATTTTTCATGAATATTCAGAAAAATACAGATGCCCATGGACGGCATTGTATAGTCCTGCGTTCGATCCAATTTTTGGCAAAGTTTAGGTAATAATATCATGTTCATGTTTCTGTTCCCTGTAAATTGAACACACAGCACACACACACACACACAGCACAGGATTTAGAACGTAACTGGCGAAATGTAGGTGTATAGTCAGCCTTTTTTTTTTTTTTGAGGGTGGGAAATCATCAATTGACTTCTCCCGCTCTGGGCAGAGTGAGAGGGTGTGTCAGACTTTTACTGACTAAAACCCACCCATGTTCCTTCCGTTGCCTGTGTGCCGGGGCCGCGATATCCCTTTCGGACAAATCCGCAACCCCAGCAGGGTGTATAGTCAGCCTTAAAACTATTTTACATTGCCACGGATTCATAAATAATATTTTATTGTTATAATGTGTGTGTTATGTGTGTGGAGCAGTGGTGGCCCAATGATTTTATGTTGTGTTAAAGTTTTTCTGGCTTGTAATATGAGCTGACTTTTATATACTGACCCACGCCCACACGCTGACACGCTGACACGCTGACACGCTGTGTCACGCCTGTATCTGATCTCTGACGGTGTGAGCAGAAGTGTTTTGTTTATTCACCCACTTCATTAGCTATGTTTAAGTCCCCGGCAACATTGTGTGATCCCAGAAGCTATGCTTGATAAATTGAACTTAAAATTATATGTATATACCTAGTTACTGAAATACTGGAATTATAATTATTTCATATGCATTTGACAAAACTGCGACCCGAATTCGTTTGGCGAGCGTTAATAGTGATTACGCAGCGCAAAGCAGGCTAAATTGTGCAACGTTGGTTCAGACTGCTAATCATAAGCTTGTGAAATTAAATGTTGATATTCCTCCTTTCAAATATGTACTGCAATTTGGAATGTATAATTAATATACATAAATACATAAACTCACGCCTTCTACCCATAGAGGTAGGCAGAATTTAATAACGTCACCGACTACGGTTAAAAAAAATACAATAAAATAATAATTAATAAAATATATATAAATTAAGTAGCTGCTGCCCGTGGCTTGGCCTGCGTGGACACCAATTATTTTTCTAAAATAAAAGTATAAAGTTATGTTACTCCTCAGCTGTGTCAGTGAAAGTCCTGTCAAAATCAGTGCAGCTGTTTCGGAGATTAGCCGCAACAAACAGACAGACACACAGACCATTATTTTTTTCGTAATTTGCATTTGGTAAAAAGCTTTAAAGAGTTCGGTTCAGGAGACCGGTTCAGAAATCCAGTTCAGGAACCCGGTTCAAGAGTCCAGTTCAGGAACCCGGTTCAAGGGTCCAGTTCAAGAGCCCGGTTCAAGAGTCCGGTTCAAGAGTCCAGTTCAAGAGTCCGGTTTAAGAGTCTGGTTCAAGAGTCCGGTTCAAAAGCCCGGTTCAAGAGCCTGATTCAAGAGCCCGGTTCAGGAGTCCGGTTCAGGAGTCCGGTTCAGGTGTCTGGTTCAGGAGTCCAGTTCAGGTGTCTGGTTCAGGAGTCAGATTCAGGAGTTCAGTTCAAGAGCCCGGTTCAAGAGCCCGGTTCAGCAGCCCAGTTCGGGAGCCCGGTTCGGGAGCCCGGTTCAGGAGCCTAGTTCAGGAGCCCGGTTCAGGAGCCCGGTTCAGGAGTCCGGTTCAGGAGCCCGGTTCAGGAGTCCGGTTCAAGAGTCCGGTTCAAGAGTCCGGTTCAAGAGTCCGGTTCTGGAGTTCAGTTCAGGAGTCCAGTTCAGGAGACCTTTTTATAGGTACATTCAAACTGCATTTAAAATGTTTGACATAATAAAATAAAATAATTTTATTCATAGAATAGAAGAATAGAATCAATTTATTTCGGACACAAGTATCCATATAGTGTTAGTAACATACAAAAAATAACTTGTTGCCTAGTGTTAGTAAATATCAACCTCCGCACAAACTGCTGTACAATCGCAAAAAAAATAAATAATCGAAAGCAAATAACGGAAGTCAGTAGGATAAACATGAAAACAAAACGAGAAGAGTCACATCGGTTGCAAGAACGAGAAGTTATGTATGGTGTCCCACAGGGGAGTGTTTTGGGTTTTGACCTTCCCTGTTTACATTATATATTAATGACTTGCCTAAGTCCACGAAACGACCTATGAGCCTCTTTGCCGATGACAGTGTAGTGACAATTGCGTATAAAAATCGTGACTCATACAAATCTGACATATAGAACTCGCTAATTGCAATTATAGAATGGTTAAACAATAACAATTTAAAAATAAATTTAAATAAGACTAAAATCATAACTTCAGGCAACGCTGCTTGACATTAATTAAAAATCTAGACATAAACTATAATAATAATAACATTGATGAAGTTGATACAACAAAATTTTTAGGACTTACTATTGACAATAAATTAAATTGGAAGGCACATGTAGAGACTATCAGCAACAAAATAAGTACCTCATCATATGTTCTGTACAAACTGACAGCAGTAATTATTGTAGATGCTTTGGTCACCGCATACTACGGCCTGGTGGAGTCCATTTTAAGATACGGTGTTATCTTTTGGGGTAACTCGACTGACCGGGAACTCATATTCAAAACTCAAAAGCGTTGCATTAGGTCGATGTTCAACCTTAAAACCATTCAGAGTTGCAAGCCTCATTTTCTAAAATACAAAATCTTGACATTACCTTCACTTTATATATTAGAAAATGCAATGTTCTTAAGATCAAACCCTCAAACTTATCTCTTTTCTCGCATGATAGAACGATTTCCTCGTAATAGACGTGACAATAGCCAAATTTGCCAACAACAATTTAGAACGGCACTTATGCGGAAAAGTGTCTTTTGCATGGCTCCAAAAATCTATATATCTTACAAAAGAGAGCTGTCAGAGCCATTTATGATTTACATCGTCGCGAATCTCTTAGGGAGCTATTTGGAAAGATTAATATTATGACGGTACCTTGCCAATTCATTTATGAAAATAATATGTATGTAAGAAAAAATCTACATATTTTTAATAAAATAAGTGATAGACATAATTTTAATACTAGAAATAAAGATAAAATAGATCATCCATTTTTCAGATTATCTTAAGTACATACATCTTGTATGGGGTACTGTGTTAAATGTTACAACAAAATACCTTGTGATATTTTACAATTAAATGAAAGAAAATTTAAAACTCATATTAAAAGTACACTTTGTAAACAAGCATATTACAAATTAGAGGATTATATCCAAGATAAGAATGCTTGGAAACATGCTGGTCCAGCTCCATAGGATAATCTAGAATCTAGACAAAATCAAACTGGTTGCTAATTTAAGTTGTATAAATTATTATATTTTATTATATGACACTGATTTTACATTCTGTGATTACTTCCTCAAACACTGACTTATTAATTGTAACTTTTTTTTTTTGGAAAATCGTCTACTTTTACAATGTTTGTAAATATGTGAGAACCATGTATCTATCACATAAGTAATTAATTTATCTGTCGTTGCTCTCTTTAAAAAAATATTTTTACCTATATTGTGGTATAGTAATTTATTTTTTTATTTTTAGATGCATCGTCTTCACATATAATTATATAACTAATGTACCTACATATACAAAATATTGTAAAACATTTTAAAAGAGTAACGGTGGAGTTTCTTGCCCATTCTTCTCCATACGAAAACTACCTTTTGGAAGGGGCGACTAGAATCATTTTTTTTTTTTTTTGTAATTGTTGACGTTCAAAAGTGCCTTGCAAGGGCCTATTTGAAATAAATGATTTGACTTTGACTTTGACTTTATAATAAACTACCAAAAAGCTGGAAGCAGTTAAGTGACGCAGCTTTCAAGAAAAAAGTTATGAAGTTTCTAGCAGATAGAGCTTATTATAATTTAGATGAGATTTTGATGAGAGTTTTTGATCATGTTTTACTAATTTATTATTTTAATGATCTATTTTATCATGATATTTTTAAATAATTTGACTCGGTTTGACATACTTTATTTTATTAATATTTGCATGCCATTGTTTACGGCAAACGTGATGATCTGTTTTTATCTCTACTTTTAACATCTCTTGCATGCTGACAATTTGTGTTGTATGTATTGAACTCATGTTTGAGCAAATAAATGATTATCTTATCTTATTATTATCGGAGAGCCGAAGCTCTCGGCTACAGTTTTCAGAATGCTGTTTCGACTGCTCCTCACTCTCCTCAGTAGCGACGCAGTTTTTTTTGCGTATAATTGCATAGAAATTGGGCTTGCGCAAAGATTTCCGACGCGCTACAGTAACGAGGCAGCCTCAACAACATCCTAAAAGCATTGTTATATTGGACGCGCAGGACATCTAGCGATCTCTTAGTACAATTGACCCATAGATTGCCCGTGTACAAACTTTAGCCTTGAAAAGTGTTATCTTTACTTGGTCTGTACACCGCGCAAATCGACAACATATTACTCCGGACCGCTGGAGCCCTGCGCTCCCTCTCAATGTCTACATCGTCCTTGAGGTCAGCGACAAGACAATGCCCTAGGTATTTAAAAGTTGACACCCTATTAATTGGTGACCCGTTCAAAAGCAAATCGGGTCCTTCTCCGTGGCGTATGTATTCACATTTTTTCACATTATATTTCAATCCATGTGCGGCAGCGTAGGTCTCACACGTTTTAAGCATCTCTCCGATTGCTCCCGCTGACGGACCCTGCAGCACTATGTCATCTGCATAGCTGATGTTGTTAATTCTAACCCCATCAATACTGCATCCGACACGCCTTGCACCTTGGCTATTATCGTCGCAAGAGAATTGGGACGATAGTTCCCTCTGTCCGAGATGTCACCTGTCCTGTTCTTCACAATGGGAACTACGATGGTCTTCATTAGATTAGCAGGTAGGTACGCATGACTAATACACATTGTGAAAAACATAGACAAGACTCGCGGCAAACGGACACCTGCGTGCCTCAGGTGCTCAATGCTGAGACCATCATGTCCTGGAGATTTGCCTCGTTTCATGTTGTTAATGATTGCACATACTTGCTTGGTTGAAAAACGTATCAGAGGTTTCGCACCAGGACGGATGGGCTCACAATCATTCACCAAGGTTGAGGGACCGAAAGGGGACTGAACTTTAAAATGGTCTTTGAACACATTAGCAATTCCCCCCTTATCACTTATTCCTTCCACACACGCAGAGAGGCCAGGGTTCGCATCCAAACTACCAGTGGACTTCAAAATTTTTAGTAGCTCGTTGTTCTGCTAGCCTATTCATTACAATTTGCTCAGCGTGATGTTGGCAAAATTTCAGTCGACTTTTAAAAACTTTTCGCGTCTCATACATTTCATCATAATTATACCGAGCCCGACGAAAGACGATTGTTCAGGATCTGGGTCTGAAAGCTACACCTGGCCTCATTTATAAACTCTCTCACTCTTATCAACTCTCTCACTTATAAACTCATTTATAAAAATTAAATAATAATAAGTAAAAACGGATTTTTACAGATTTCGTGCAGATAATCGCCCTTGGTGACAAGTGACAATCAAAGTTCATGACTAATTAACAATTATCAAAAATCGTAGATGTTCGCGTATGTGCAGCCTTAGTTATTTATTACGCTATACATAATCTCTTATGGCATTATTAGTCACAGAAATTTGGCATTAATGAAGCTAATTAAGAAGTCAAATTGAGCACGATAATGAACTCGCGTTCAAAGGACGTTTGATGTTAAAAAATTCGAATGTACTGTCACTACTTCGCCGCCGTCATCCTCGTTGACGACCCGTTCACGGTGCGGTGGACAAACGGCCGTTGGTCCCGGGTGTCATTAGTACACAGTCATTACGGGTCATCAGAGGCCCGATAGTCTGACACCCAGTCTTACCAAGGGAAATCATATTACACAGTAACTGGGTTGTGGAGGTCAGACAGGCAGTCGCTCTATGTAAAATACTGTTATTCAGCTGCATCCGGCTAGACTAGAAGCCGACCCCAACATAATTGGTAAAATACCGAATGTATGAAATAATGGGTTGTAATAAAAGCTCCGAAAAAAAAATTAAATATGTGCATACTGAAAATATGAAATTGACTGCTTTAAATACTAATTTTCCGACAATTTATAAGCGAAAACAAATAAAAAAAAGAACGAATAAAATACTGAAAATACCGAAAAACCAATACATCATTTGCTGACGTAATATTTTTCCACCAGCTTAAATTGCGTTTTAACCAAAACTACGAGTACAGTTAGTCATTTTCATCCCAAAACCCGGACTAGAAAATGGTGAAAAAAATTCTGCGAGTAACTTAGAAGTTGGTTGGTCACAGTTCTAACGTAACCTAGCCTATTTCACCCACTTTTTCACGTCTGCACCCGAACGCAACTACCGGTAGGTAGTTATTTTCATTTAAATGGAGAGTTAAAAAAGTTATTCTTTATCCAATAGTAGAAATTAAGCTGATTTCTATAGAGCTTAAGAAAACGATTATTTTAGCAGAACATATGTTTTCGGAAATTTAGTATTTTTTTCGGTAATTTATTTTAACACGAGTATATAGTACAGTCAACCACAGATCGCTGGAAGTTAATTTGTTTTTCGGAAACAAGAAGCAAGAATCTTTATTATTTCCCTAAAATAATTTGTAGATATTTCATTCATTCTCTCTTTAATTTATGAATTACTAGCTGTTGCCCGCGACTTTGTTTGCGATCCAGGATGAAAATTAGCCTATGTCCTTTTCCGGGTCATGGTCTACCTTGTGCCATATTTCATCCAAATTCTTTCAGTCGTTTTAACGTGAAAGCGTAACAAACTAATAAAATCCGCAGTATCTTTCGCATTTATAATATTAGTTAGGATTAGAATTATAAGCTATTACAAGACGAAATTTTAATCATTAAGGCTTGTGCAGACCAGCGCGACTTGTCGCGCGACGCGACACCGGTGATTGTTACACTGTGAAGTTTTCTTAGAAATTGTATTGTTCGTGTCGCGTCGCGCGACAAGTCGCGCTGGTCTGCACAAGCCTTTATTCATACCTTGACCTTCCTTATCTTAGTTGGGTAATTATTAATTATGTGATTCTCAGAGGATACCTCCCACACAGCAAGTTTATTTTTCCTGTGCTCACTTTCTAATGCAAATTAATGTTGATTCTTAATCACGGGTACTTAGTCCCCTCTGCCCACGTGTTATTAAGCCCTAATGAATAAAATCATGCTTAGTTAAGCTTAGGTTTTGTTAAACCTAACTAGGTACACTCAGCGATAACGTTATCAAAAGTTTGGTCTTTTGAGGGAACAACATTTTAGAATGTTATAATTATCAACTTTTCTATTTAAATTTTTAAGATAAGATTTACATAACTTCAAAGCTGTCTTAAGATAACAATAATAATTATATGGGCATTTATATAAAAAGGAGGGGAAGGAATCATATGGCATTAAAACATTCGTCCGCATCGCTGTCAACAAGAAAAGTGCTCAAAAGGCTGGCAGCATTGCCACGTTGTATGGCAATGCTGATTCTTTGCCCAAAAAAAGGCCAGCCCTCAATGAGTTATTTACTACTACTTACTTACTTACCTATTACTTATTTAGGGTAATTTTATTGTGACATATTAATGTGATTTGAAAAACTTGTTTATTATTGTTATTTACCTTCATTTTTCTATTTTTCTGGAAGAAAATAAATCTTGACAGTTCTGACACAGCATAATCCACTGAAAAACTAGGGGATGCATGTTTAAGTTTAGATCAACTTGAACGAGTTTCTTTTTAAAAAACCTTATTTTGTTAACAAGAAAAATAATCGGCCAAGTGCGTGTCGGAATACGCACAAAAAAGGGTTCCGTAGTTGGGATGATTTTATGCCCCAAACAAACTTTATTTTGTCGTTGAAAAACATGTTCTCCCATTCATCGATATACGTCACGGTAAATTCTCCAACTGCAAATGTAAATTCTAAATAGCAAAAACATGTGTTATAACTAAAAAAAAAACAATTTTCGGACTTGTTCCTTTACTTGTGCTGTGAAGTTTTGCTTCGTGGCAAATTTCATGATTCTAGGTCAGCGAGAAGTACCTTGTAGGTTTTGATTTATTTGCGAGTAGGTATCAAAATATGTCGCTTAAATGGATGTATTTTCATATTCGTTGCGTGATTTTTTTAGAGCTCTAAGGGACCACAGACTTACGTATTTGCTAGTAATTTCAACTTTATCAAGTTCGCCTCTACGCGTTCCTGAGAAAAAAGGGTCTTGACAAACTGACGAACTGACAACGAAGTGATCCTATAAGGGTTCCGTTTTTACCTATTGAGTTACGGAACCCTAAAAATCTATTTCTTAAATCAAAGCCTCATCAGAGTGAGGCGAGTTACGACAACACCTGCAATTAGACACAATTCATCGTGACCGCGACCGCTCTGTCAAGATCGAATCGAAGAAGATGAGAACTCAGAGCTTAAACCTGGATATAAACCCAGGTTTAACTCATTTCTTGACATAACACCTTTGATAATAATCTAGTTATAAAACCATTTTTTAAAAGCACTTTGTGAACGTAAAAATTAGAAAGAAAATGCCAACTAAAGTGGGGTAAGTGCAGAAGCGGACGATGATGATGCTGATGATGATGATGCTGATGAAATACAGGCATCATGTTATGTTATTCTAGCCTATCAGAATGGCATTTTTTCATACGAGATGCCACTGAATACCGGTATGTTGCAAGAAGCGACCGCTGTTAGATCTCCGTACTTCAATTAGGAAATAATCGGTAGACTAACTAGCCACTGACTAACCGTAACGACTGTCATGGCGGTTGCTCTGACGTCATGTTAGTTAAAATAGTCAACTCTTAACTGAGAAATGCTTTTAAAGTTATTCAAATTCAAATTCAAATTCAAATCATTTATTGTTTGTTACATGTCAATAGAGATGTTATGGTTATAATTGTAGTAACAATGTAACATACCTATAAGGTGTACAATATTTATAAATTTAATTCTTACTTAGGAACTTAATAAATTATTGTAAAATTTAATTCGAATTAGTCAAAATTATACATTATTTAAAGTTATTATACATTAGTCAATTTAAAAATTATTCATCAAAAATATTATACATGTAAAATTTTACTACATAAAATAAAAAAGTCATAATTACATTGCATTCATTAGTCATTATAAAAAGGAAAAAACAATTAGACTAACCCAAATTTTTGTCGTTAAAAAACTCGTTTATAGAGTAGTACGCTTTGTTTAGCAAAAAATCCTTTAGCTTTTGTTTAAAACTATTGATCTCTGAACTACTTTTCACATAGTTTGGTAATTTGTTATAAATCTTTATTCCTATTCCAAATATACTGGATTTAAATTTAACAGTTCTACATCTAATACCCGATAACTCATTTTTGTGTCGTGCACTTCTAAGTGTTTCATATTTACTAATATCGCCTTTTATCATTACAGCCGCTTCATAAATATATAATGAAGGCAGAGTTAAAAATTTTAACCTTCGAAACACTTCTAGGCATGAATCTGTCTGTTTGAGACCAGTTATGCTTCTCGTTAGTCAAGGTTACCTTAGATAGGCGGTTATCTAATTATTGTAATATTAATTACTACACGTACTATTGTATAGAATCAAGTTCTTCTAGTTTAACAGACAGATGTGTGGCCGGGGGGTTTGTTCCGCCACTTCTTCTGCTCAGCTAAACTACTGAAAGGTGGTGAAGGGCTAGCATTTTGAGGCATTGTCTTATCAAATTTTGACCTTCAAAAATGCTGATCGTCAGCTTAAATTCAATAAATTATTCTTTTTTAATTTAATATTGCAACAAAAAAAATGGGACTGCGCGTATAACTGGAATAAGCATAAGTAAGTGGATATTTGGTGTGACGTAAAAAATATGATTGGGTAAGTATAAAAATGGCTCTCTGTCACTTTGTCCTAAATACGGCCCTGGGAAAAACCCGGTCCATTGAATTCATCCAAGTATTTTTATTACATTGTTATTTTTGAAGTTCTATATTATTCTCGTGTTGTTTTCTCATATTTAGTATTCAGGCCGTTCGCTGTATTTCTGTGCTTGAATTTACGAGACATTACAACTATAAATGTTGAGTTGGGTGTAGTGCAGTTTTTTTAATGTAATTTTTCACTCTCATTTGAGGTTTTTTTTTTGTAGTTTATAAAGTTTACGGATATTTATGATTTTTAGCTTAATAAACTCGATTGGCAATTTTGAATACCTAACTAACTTCTTTTATAAAATTTGTATATGATTTGAAAAAAACCGTCTCTGATTACACACCGTCAAGCCATGAGTTGCTACGGCGTAGGTAATCTGCTACGGCGTAGTCAATCGGCTACGGCTGCTACAATATCGTAGCAGACAACTGACTCGTTAACATTTTGCATTTCTTGTTTAGGTAGAATGATAATCAGTTTACGTTTTCAAAGAGCGGTTTTCAGTAATTAAAATGCACTTTACGTGTTTTTCTTTTATCAGATCAGCGTATATACAAGAAACATGTGCAACGCAATCCCATTAACTGCTTACGAAATTCAGTGCAGTGTTTCTATTCTAATTAAACGCATATTCCCGTTTGTACTGGCGACGAATGTAAACCCCATTTAGTATTAATGCGGCAGTTTCGTCGCGCCTTAATTACAAGCAAACTTGCTGGAAATTATTCAGTTTTTAATTATAATACTGGATTAAGGAAGTGACCGAGTCTGTGTTGGTGACTCTGTGTTGGTATTTCAGCTTCATTTTGGGTGGATATCTGGTTATTTTAACTACGTCATATTCTGAAATTGATATGAATAAAAGTATGTATATAAATGGCAGTAATAAATCATCAACAAATTATCTAGTATCGGTATAATATTGCGAGAATAACTATAGCTTAAAAAACAAATAATATATTTATTTTGAAAGGTGGTTTGTAATTGCATGTAAATGTGGGTTTTGTGTACCTGTCCACATATTGACAACTAATAATGAGAATGTAGTCATTATTAATTTGTTAATCTGGGTAGGCTAATGATGTCATTAGCCTACCCAGATTAACAAACTCACAACACCCCTTTTTCCGTTCCATGTTTTCGGTCAAATTATAGAAATAGTTTTGGTGGAACTTTTGGAGTCATAATTTTAGCCAAAAGACGTCCACTGCTGGACATAGGGCTCCCCCAAGCACCGCCCCTTCGACCGGTTCTGTGCTTCCCGCATCCAGTGGATTCCTGCGGCTTTCACCAGGTCATCGGTCCGTCTTCCAACGCTACGTCTTCCAGTACTCAGTCGCCACTCCAGAACCTTTCGCCCCCATCGGCCATCTGTTCTGCGAGCAATGTGCCCGGCCTATTGCCACATAAATTATTTAATTTGATATCAATAAATCAACCCAGTCTATCACAGTCCACTGTTGGACATACGCCTCTCCCAGGCTGCGCCACAACACCCTGACCTCCGCCTTCGACATCCAGGCGGTACCAGTCACCTTCTTAAGGTCATCGGTTACGCGGTGCCTAGAAATTCAAAACATTCATCCAGGAATATGAAAGAAATGCCTATGAAAGTCACGGGCAAAGCTAGTCGAGACTAATCTCCCTAGAAAAACTAAATAAACATCACAAAATGACAACCACAAAGTTGGTAACTACGTTTTCGTTGGTTACGGGGTCAGTACTAAAATTCTGTTGGCTCATAAAGAATTCCATTCACTTTGTAGGAGAAAATTTGAGCTGTATACATACCTACATGAGCACGAAAAATCTGGAATGTGCTTTTCAGGGTGCATAGGATTTATAATTTAAGTCTGGATTCCCGGAATGGTAGTTTTACCGCTTCGGGCCTTGAGATTAGCGGCGGAAATTTTACGATGGATTTTTAACAGATATTTTGTTTTAAAAACAATTAATAGAGCTTTGAAAGGTTTTTCGTGTGTTTCAATTTCTTTTTTAAGATTGTGAACACATCGTATAACCTCTTGGGTTTTCACGTGCCTTCAGGCAGGAATAGCCAGAATCATTAGTTAGGGGGTCGGCCTGTTTGCCTATGGGTTTTGATATGTGGAGAATTGAAGCACATGTGTTAAAAATATCGTTATTACCAATACGGACCATTGAGATGAATTTCTGCCTATCCTACGAACTAAAATCTTCCAGATTCCTCACATATCACAGACTTGTGTCATATCTGTCACAAGTTTCCAACATATATCATGCATGTATCTATTTCTTTATATCCAAGGGAATAAACTCGCTGTTTTATTTCCTTGAGGGCATGCCACTGATTTCCTTCTAAGGAAATTGTATAACTTATTGCACATGTAGAAGAATTGCTTTCGGTAGTTAATCTAAAGCTGTCGGGTAGAAAGATCTCAGATAACTTTGGCTATATTTCTTTTGAAAGAAGGAAAGAAAGAAAATTTTATTCTGTGCTACTTTAGCTCCTATCTGTACTTTAAAATAAATTTTATTCTCAGTTTTATTCGCACACCATACTTATATTTTGTATGTGGGTATTAATTAGGTACACCTCTGCCCACCCCTTCGAGGGAACAGGCGTGATGTTATGTTACCTTTTGTGTTATATATAAAATATATTAGAGCTAACTAATCCATATACTAACAATGAAGCAGAAGATTTTGTTTGTTTATTTGAACGCGCTAATCTCTGGAAGTCGGGTTTGAAAAATTATTTTTGCATTTCATTGCCCAATTCTTGAGGAAGGTTGTAGGCTATTTAACAGAACGCTATAACCCTTAATAACCGAGAAAAAAAAAACTTTCACGCTGAGGAAGTCGAGGGCAGAAGTTAGTGGTGTTATAAATTCGAGACTACCTTTATTTGTTGCTTTTATGACTCAGTAACTGCTTGACCAATCGTTAACGAATGTTTTCGCAAGGAAAGGTTTACGGGTGAAAATAAAAAACCAAGGTATATTGCAATGGGTAGTAAAAACTACGTGGTGTATAGTAAAATAATATACATTATCTATATCAGGAGTATTTAATTGTAATTACCTACATTTTTAACTGTGCGGTTCGTACACTTGCAGAGTTGTTGTTTTTGAGGTTGTTGTTCAGAATGAAGCGCGTAGAGAAAGGACAGAGAAGGAAGTATAATTTATTTTTACAAGTATAACTTTTGACGATTCCTTTCTCTAATGTTAGACACCGCGAAGCAGTAATCGCACTAGCTGATTTATTGTAATGTATGTATATTTATAGCAATATAGAAAAGCTTTTAATGACGCACGTCTGGTGCAAGCCACCGTCAGCAAAACATGTTCAGTTCTGTACATATACTTAATTGACCAATTATGTCTTTTCAGATTTCTGGATTCCAGAAGAGAACGAACAATAGATCGGTAAGCTTAATTTCTATAAGTAGTAAATAAAGTTACCTTAAATCCCTTTTAATGCCTCAGGTAATACGTTGGTTTCTGGACAAAAATTAAATATACTACAGACCCTAAAGAAAACATGTAGGAATTGAACCCACAACCACGACCTATAATTTATTTATTGTACCTAACGGAAAAAGGTCAGTCAGAGCGCTTACCCGAGCCAAACATTGTAGTACCCCATTCTTCGATGATAAATCGTTTAAATCACGGCAAAGCCCAGTGTACTGTCAACATTAAAAGGAAACGTAATAAATTATTTGTCATAAAAATTTTATTGAATTTTTCTAAGTTTTTATCGATAAAAAGATACTAATTGTATGGTTTTATAAAAATAATAGTATGGTAGAGCTTATTATAGACTAGCAATTTTTAGAGTTCCGTACCTAAAGGGTGCCAACGGAACCGCCAAAAGACTTTTTTCACAGAACACTTTCCTGTTACTATGACCTAAATTATTAGACCTAGACCTAATTTATCAAGCAAAAAAAAAAAAAAAAAATGTATACCTAATATTTTTGATGATACGGAATCCTCTGTTTTTAGGGTTCCATACAGTAAATATTTGATTTTGATAAAAAAAATCTTAAACTGGCATGCGGGGCGTCATTGTCTAGAACTCATCGAGTAGAGTTTTTTTTTTTTTTTCTTCAAAGTTGAAGGAATAGTGGGCCGTAACAGTAGTCAGTTTTAAACCATTTATGTACGAGCTCTATCGCAACAACTAAACAAGTTAGGAATTTTAAACTTCTGTACAGTATGTACCATAATTATACTGTATATAATCAACAAACATTAAAAAAGGCAATTCATAACATATTTTATTTAAATATAGGCGATTTTCTACAACTGCAAAAAAATACTTTATATTTCACAGTATCATTATGATATACTAATTAATTTTAAAATTTTAAATATTCTTCGTTTGGTATTTTCATTTATCTGAACTTAAAAACCGGCCAAGTGCGAGTCGGACTCGCACACGGAGGGTTACGTATCACCGTACAATATTTACCACTACATATTTTTAGGGTTCTCAAAATACAATAAAGTTTTAACTTTATTTTATTTCATACAAGAAAAGTGTTTTTTCGGTGTTTTTTTGCTAAATATTGTACGATGGTACGGAACCCTTCGTATGCGAGTCCTTTTCGCACTTGGCCGGTCTTTATAGATAACTTTCATATAGCATAATTAATGTTTACGTTTTATTCATAAACTTTCGCTGTTGACTGTACACCGAAACTTATTAAAGCACGTTTCGTGGCCAAACTCGTAAAGCGGCTGGTACCATTAGCAGATTTCACTTATATTACGAGTTTCTTTACAAAGCCTGCAACTGAGAGGTTCTTAAGATAATCACTCTGAGCTTTGTGTAAAGTTTATTTTTGAGAAAATTCAGCGCGTTGCGCTAAGTGCGCCACACGAAAGAGTATTTAATCGCGTGATGAAGCGGCTTTGATTTTTATGACCGGTGTTCTGGAGTTTGTTAGCGATTGTTTTTGGGTGGACAGTTGATTGTTATTGATGTGATTCAATCAATTAACTCAGCTTATCGCTCTCCACTTCTGGACATAGCATAGCATATTCTCTCAGGCTGCGCCACAGCACCCTGTCCGCCGCCTTCCAGGGCTAGTCTGTCCGACGACCTTAAAAAGATGGATTTTTAAAATCGTCGATCCATCTAGTTGGGAGGCTTCCCACGCTACGCTTTCTGATACGCTGTCTTCACTCCAAGACTCGTCTGCTCCGCCAGCCATCGGCCCTTCGACAAACATCGATGTGATTATTTGTTTTGCGATTACTTATGTGTTGCGCGTGCTTCGATTTACTTCCATCGAACACCTATCCTAAATTACTATAATTTTATTGTCAAACCATTAAATAAGAAGGGTGTCAAGCATCATTTGCAAGTTCTCGAGATAAGATTACATACTAATGTAATTACTAAGTTTGGCCATTGGCATGCAAATTGAATAAAACAGTTGGAAAACACGTTGGTAACGTTATAACACAATGTGTTTAAAATACGTGTACCCCTCGCTTCGGACTGTACAAATATCCTAAGTAAATCTCCACTCCAGTACCTTTTATAATAGGTGCTTGAAATTCTTAATTAGTGTTGGAATA
Source organism: Agrochola lota (assembly GCA_947364205.1). Classification (NCBI taxonomy): domain Eukaryota; kingdom Metazoa; phylum Arthropoda; class Insecta; order Lepidoptera; family Noctuidae; genus Agrochola; species Agrochola lota. Next base: position 2,548,766 of record OX376229.1, read on the forward strand.
CCCTCACTAATTTGATACAATATGAGAATTACAAAACGTTGTAGGATGATAATGAGAATTTATGTAAAATTGTAGTTTGTTGTGGGTGAGAATAGACTGGGTAAGTAGGTACTCGACTTGTAGTAGATACTCGAGAATATAGTCTGTTTCAAAAGTATCGGTAAGTGGGTCGTCTGAGGGGATCTGATGAAAATGTAAACATGTATCAGAAACCATACCTGCGAATGCCAATGTCCAATTAAAAAATGAGTGATTTTATTTATTTTATTATTTATGTACACACAGTAAAATACATAGAGATACGACATAATTATAATTTGAGTACAAAATACTGCTTAATTCTTAAGAAATTTCTTCCAGCAGACCTGCGAAAGGAGGATTTAGTTGGATACTAGAACCTGAAATTATAATTTTGAATCATTTTGTTCTTGGTTTTCGCTGGCACTTCAAAATTTTATGCCAAGTCCTTGTGCTGAAAACATTGTTTATATAAAAAAGCCGGACACAAGTCCAGCAATATTTTTAGCAACCTATGTCTTAGCTTTACTTGGGTTCGCCCCACTTGCCCTTCACATGTGAAAGCATAGTATGGTCACTCGAGTGGTAGTTGAGCTCGCTCTGATTGCTCGTTTTTATAGTGAACTTGCACCACGTGCTGTTCTTGTGGGAGGCTCGCTACGCAGTGAGCTTAATTTGCATTGCTTGGGAAACCGCGCTCTACTACGTAGTGGTGACATTGGGCTCGCTTCGCTCGCTCTTGTGACGTGTAAGCGCACTCGGCTAACTCAGCTCGCTTCGCTAGCTGATTACTTGAGAAAACGCGTTATGCTCAGCCGTGGCATCATAGGCAAATTATATCATGGCTCAAAATTGTTACAAATATTATCTTTCTTTTGAATGCTCAACCATTACTCTTAAATGTTTTGACGGTCAGTAATATTGAATTTACCACCAGTACCCGAGAGAAAACACGTAATCACGTCAAAAAGTAAGAATGAAACTACAATTTGACCCAGACTACAATAAGAAGATGTATAGATGAATGTATCCGATCGATAACAAATTACCAAAACTTGTGAGTTTTTCGTAACAACCTTCAGAAGTTCTTATCAGAATTTAAATTAGCCAAACTAATAAAGAAACCTATAAAATGGTCCGTAGAACAATTTCCAAGTAACCATATAGAACATTGACTATAGTTTACGAGCCGTACCAAAGTATAGAGAGAATCGAGTAAAAATAGGCCTTCAGAAACTGTATTTATGTGGGCTTTCATAATGAAAAAGGGGTACAATTATTAGTAAGTGATTCTTTATTTGTAGACTGTAAATAACGGAGTTTAACTGGGTAAATAATAGATGCTGGCAGTTCAATTATAACAAGTTTTTAGGTCTCCCGACAGTTCGGAACTAAATAATAAATGTGAAAGATTTAGAATTAAGGCGCTGGTCCACCGCGGCGCACGCTATGCACGGGCACGCGGTGCATTTTAACTGCGTGGGTTCGTTTCTTTGAAAACATGGGTCTTCGTTTCAACTGCAGGACACACTATACACGAATATTAACCCACGACTATATCACCACGTCCCACCCCATTGAAGCTACACAGGCGCACGCTTCTTTGTACCGCGTGCATAGCGTTGACAGCGATGAGCTGCGTGGGGGCCTTATTCAAGCAAGCCACGCGTGTAGCAATGACGTCATTAATCTTGTATTTGTGCGTTACGTATTCGTTGGTTGCCGTGGACGTTGTCACATACATTTTCTTGTAAAGCGAAGCTAGATACACGTGCGTAGCCTTGCCGTGCGCAGCGGTGAGGCTCCGCTTTTCCGTGCGCAGCGGTGAGGCTCCACCTTTAGGCACTGCGATAGACGATGACCTAGTTTAACACATAAATATTTTTTACTAGATAGATGGAGTAGTTCTTGTATGATACTAGTGAAATCGCAGGTAGTAGCTAGTCTATAATCTTAAAAAAAACACTGCTTACAAAAATGTTTTAACTGCTCTATTTCTCCTTTTATTGTTATTTACTTTTTTAAATCCTCCCGGTTTCCTTCTCTCACTGTTATTTATATTATTCAAATTAAAAACGTTTCCTAGCATAATATTAAAATTCGCGGTTGCTACTGAAAATATTTCAGGTTGCTTTCCGTTCTTTCGTCTTTGAAAAAATATGTATTACAACGCATGGCTTAGGCGTCTGCGTCGGCACGCTAGGTGGTTGCCAAGTACGTCATAATTGTCAAAAAAATAAAAACTAGAGACAAGTTAAAGTTTCCCTAAAAAATTTCTATCAAAAAACCTTAGCTGAATTTTATATTCCCATAGGTGAAACTTTTTGATTTACCCCGATTCCCCGAGTTTTGACCCTAGGCTGTTTATAATGTTTAATAAAAATAAGAATTATGCTTGGATTTATGTTTATTTATAACTGTTGCATGCCTACTGGTAAAATATGGCTGAACCAGTTCTCCATAACATCATGTACTGTACCCATATTTTCATATATATATTTATTTATCTTTATAAGATCGTAAGTCTTTTGTTTAGTTCTTAAAAATATTTTATTAAACATTTGTGTTCATGATCAGATGCAAGATAGGTTATTTTTATCTGATGTTCAGTGAAAATTTATGATTTCATTACCGTGTGAATATAAAAATTTAAATATTTTAACGAACCAAAATATTGTAATTTAGTATTCGGTTTGTTATTGAAAAGTTCTAAATTCTGTCCCTGAGCTGGATTTCAAAATTGTTTTTAACTCTTCTATAGTCTAAAAGTTATTCAAAGTTGAAGCGTGTAGGCGTTTATTTTGTTTAGTGATTTATGTTGCTGGCTGTACCCGACTTTAATTATTCAGAAGTATAATTTTTTTGGAATTCTTATTTTCGCGGCAAAAGAGGATCTATGTAATTTTCATTACATGGGGCGTTCTGTAGTTTCTGTCTAGCTTTGTAGGAAAATTGTGTATACAGGGTGAATTTTTGAGATGTGACAGTAAGGGCAGCTACCTTAACCGTTGTAGCCACAGGAAAACGGTCTTAGGAGACTGTCCTTAACTTTTTGAGACATTTTGATCTACATACACAGATTTTGATTTTGAATAAAAAGGTTTTTGCGTTTTCTGATTTTTCTAGTACTCAAACCTCAGTTGGTTCAGTAGCGTTTTTTTATCCTTGGAAAGAGAGATCGATTGGTATCAAAAAAAGTTTTTGTGAAAACTGCCCATTTTCTTGCTGACTGTAAGTACATTATTTTCAAAATCTGTGAATGCAGATCAAAATAGTTCAAAAAGTTCAAGGACAGTCTCCTAAGACTATTTTCCTGTAGCTACAAAGGCTAAGGTAGCTGCCCTTACTGCCCCATCTCAAAAATCCACCCTGTATAAGTAGAAACTTTTTTTATGTAGCAGTAGAAGGTTTAGTAGTTATTGATTAATACTCCATGTTCAAGACGGGGAACATTACTAGTATTTTAAATTACGTAATATAGAATGATGGCAATTTTATGAATATATCTTTGGTAGTATTTTGTTTACTCTTATGTTATGTCATAGAGTCTTGATAGACATATTTTTCATTTTAAAAAAACCGGCTAGATATAAAGTTCAACTGACCTTTGTTGCCAGGTACTGACTATCTGGAGCTTCTTTTAAAAACCGGCAAGTGCGTGTCGCACCACGCACAATGAAGGGTTCCGTAGTTGAGATGAATTTATCCCAAGATCAAACTTAACATTGTAGTTGAAAAATATGTTTTCCCATACGGAATGTATGGGAGATCATGTTTTTCAAACCGCAAATTTAAATTGGTTGATTATTACTTGTTAACCTGTAGAGCGTACTTAGCTCTGATAGTTTTCCTTTTAATTTCGTTATATATACTACTGCTGTGAATATTTTCACAAATCCAAGTACAACCATTTAGCTGGCAGGGGGACATTCGACTCTAACAAAAAAATCAGTTAAACGCTTAATATTTCGCAAACGGCTCCCTGAATCTAAAAATGGTTTTGACAGACTCAAAATATTTTTAAACGACCTTTCTAACGATACCCCACATAATGGGGTAGACGAGAAAAAAAAATCCCCACTTTACGTGTAGGGGAGGTACCCTAAAAAAAATATTTTTCTTGATTTTATTTTACCACTTTGTTGGCATGATTCATATGTATCCATATGCCAAATTACAGCTTTCTAGTACTAACCGTCTCTGAGCTAAGCCGCGGACAGACATGGCGAAACTATAAGGGTTCCTTGTTTACTACGGAACCCTAAAAACGTATGACAAACCGATAAGTACTTGACAGTTTTTCCCCACTTGAGTTAAATTAAAGGATTTGTTACAATATTTTAATTTAAAAGAGTGTCCGTGGAGATTCTTGCCCGTTTATCTACACAGGAACCTACTATGGTTTGGAATGGGCAACTAGCTTCATCTTTCTGACTGACCGACCCCTTGACAATTCAAAAGTGCCTGTAATTGGTTTATTTGAAATAAATGCTTTGAGTTTGGAGACACCACGACCGACGGCGGTGGGTTGAATATAAATTTATCACAAATTATACTGTAGTGTCTGGAGTCTTGAATAAGTCAAGAAACAAAACTAATGCGTTTAATTTCAACCTCCTCCTCCGTGACAAGTTTTATTATTCAAAAGCAGCCTATTTTTTTATATTGATGCTTTTTATATTAAGTTTATCATCCAAAGCACATTTGATAATATAATTGGTCTAATGTTTTCATAAACAAAGCTATTGTTTTTTAACCGACTGCGGCGGAGCACAGAAATAGGATAATGTTTGTACGAGTATATCAGGCAAGTTTTTTCATAATAACTCCAGAGCTAAATCCTGCATTAATGATTAAACAAATTAATTCCGATATAAAATACACTTTCAATTCTTTATCCTTTAAGTCGATTATAATAAACATGGACGCAGCAACACGATAATATCCAGCAAAGCGGGTTTTTTATCATAAAAATAGCTGTTGTATCGTATTTCAAACAAAAGTTGAACACAGCTGTGGTTGCGGCCTCAGGCTGAAGTTTTTCACAAGGAGTGTGCTGTGGCAAGCGAGACTGGCGAGCGTCTGAATATTGTTGGATTAAAAATATGCGTAGTTTTTTGTTAGTGGTGCAAGGCTCAATTCTTGGCCCATCAGTGTTACTGTAGAGAAAAAAAAATCTGAACCATTCCTATTTCTGTCACCTTACGGCGTTGATGTATTCTGGTAAGAAGGATATGGGTGCCTGTGCATTGATACATCTGGCACGAAATGTCTGATGTGTCTATATGTGCTTTGTGTGTGTTTGGTATGGAGAATAACGCCGTGCGATGCCTCGTGATTTGGTGATGGGTGAAAATCGGCTACCACCAGATCGGCTGTCTGCTTTTTTAACCGACTTCTGTTCGTTTACAGGTTTAAAAAAAATCTTCTATATTTCATTTTAATTTATTATGAGCCGATTTTGAAAATTCTCATTTGGTAGAGGAAGCTTGCGCGCTAGTCTTGTATAAATTTTATTAACTTTGCTTGGGTAGTTTTTGAGTTAGCTTTGAAAATACATATTTTGTTTTTTTTCGTGTATGTGTTCTTTGTTTGCGTCTATATTGATGATGTTATAATACTTTCTGTCACTGTTGTTTCCATAGTAAGTAATGGTATACGAATTGGTCTGGGGTAGGTACTATAACTAAACAGTGAAAACAAAAACAAAAATTCCCAAGATACCGACTTCGGAAATTAAAGCAATTTTCTTTTGGACGTCGGATGTTTTTACCAACTAATTTTCCTCAATATAAATAGAACAATCTTAGTAGGTCTTAGTTTGTATACTTACCAAATGTAAGATGTGCTGTCGCTATAATGTAGTCTTAAGAGATCATTATCTTAATTGTGATTGCAGTATTCAGTTTCTTAACAGATAACAGGGTGGATGTATAGCTCTTAATCTTGATCCTTTAGTAGCCTCGAAACTCACTAGCGAAACGGAGCAAATCTTCTTGCCTCAAATTGTGAGATTAACCATTTCTTTATTATCGAGATGACGTAGTAGTAACAGACAATGTATCTGTTATGAATGTCAAAGACGGTAGATAGTGGATCAGAAAGTTAAAGTAGGCTGACCCAAGTTGAACATAAGTCATAAGTCATTTATTTCATATCGTGATACATCGTGTTAAAAATATTACAGTGATGATTAAAATTCATTACGCATTTAAAACTTCATTAATAATATTTAAATAATCACTTGCACATTGCTTTTAAATTCAAAACAATAATAGTAATTATAGGAAAAGGCGGAAAGAGACAGACAGAGAGGAAGACAGAGGAGAGATCTCATGACCATGTTGCATAGCGGGCTAGCGGCATTGATTTCTACGGTGAAAGGTTTTACCAGTCACACAATCTGCAAACACAAAGGTCGGCAAGGAGTTCCATTTTAAAATGATCTTTGGGGATTTGTCACCGAAAATTATTATTAATAAATTTGGTCACTTCTGCTCAAAGTTCTCTAAAAGCATTATCATGATTAGTAGACCTGTTATTCAAAGATATTTGACCAAAGTTTAGTGCCCAGTCCTTGCGCCAGGGATTATGTCCGAAACGCCTTAAGCTCGGTTCTCGAGTGACATTTGTGTCCGAGTTCCCTTGACACTGTAATCTGTCTGGCGTCTGTCTAGCATCCGCCTAGCTTAAGTTATATGACCGAGTAGGTTTACAGTAAAAGTGTTAGGTATTGAGAAACTTAAAATGGAGTAGTGTGCCTTTGCAATAGGATTAGGAGTGTCTTGGGAGTTAGAAAAAATGAATCGCTGGAAAGAATTTTCTACTTTTAGAAAAAATCTAGATTAGATTAGTGGAGTTACTAGGTACCTAATTAGTTTTTACTTTTTTTGTGATTTTAATACCAACTTTATACTTGGTATACTTTATAATCAAATTAATTTTCCGTAAGAACCTCGAGGCTATTACTTAAAATAAATGTAATTTAATCCCCAAAATCACAACAAAGCAAGACTGACTTTTTTTTTTTTTTTTTTTTTTTTGAGGATGGGAAATCATCAAATGACTTCTCCCGCTCTGGGCAGAGCGAGAGGGTGTGTCAGACTTTTACTGACTAAAACCCACCCGTGTTCCTTCCGTTGCCCGTGTGCCGGGGCCGCGTTATCCCTTTCGGACAAACCCGCAACCCCAGCAGGCATTGGTCTTTCGACCCCGTCGGTTAAAGCTTGGAATTAACATCTTTTCTAAGAGTGTCAGTTACACATCAGACACGGGCAAAAATATCTGTAAAGTATTTATGTCTAAACTCTAAAGTATCTCGGCCAAAGAAATAAAGAATTTAAACAATCATTTTTACCACGAAGACCTTAATTTTCGGGATGAAGAGCGATCCAGCTGTAATATAATTATTCAACATTCTGTAGCTGAAACTAAAGTTAGTATTGTTGAAATGAAAGCAAAACAATTTACGATGAAGGAAAACGGGTTAGTGTGGCGATCGCTGGCATCAGACTAACAAAGGAAAGTAAGCTGCCAAAAGATTATTACACATTCGTCGGTTGTGTCTTCACCCTGTGGACTATCTGGCGTGTTGCCATGGTCAACTTGCCTTAAAGGGATAGAGTGAGAGAGTGAAAATTCGCTATTTCTATCCTAAATTTTCTTATTTTTGATAACTTGTCTTCTTCTTGTTCCAGTCCATTATCCCCATTTATTTCGGGCCCTACTAGTACTTCTGCGCCACACCTTACGGTTGAGGGTTGTCTCTTTTGTTGTGTTTTCATATAATTTTTTATTGTTCGTACCTAGCCAAGTCATAGGGGGTCGTCCACAGCCTCCTTTTCCGAATTATGTATTTGTTTGATAACCTGTATTTTTTATTTATTTCTCGTAAGACATTATCTGCGCCCAGCAGTGGGATGGTGTCGGCTTAGTAACAAAAAGATAATACCGTCTTTCCTGTTAATATCATTATCTAGCCTCGCTAGCCTTGCTTACAATTATTCACCTTGCCTAATCAATTGTTAAGAGGCTATTAAAATTCACAATTTGTTAAATACCATATTATTGCTCCATAATATTGAATTTGCCTCTTAGCATAGTATTACCATTTGCATCCTTTCAAATCCATGATGCTTTATTCATAGATAGATTTCAGTGGAAAGAACAAACAAAAATATCCAACAAGGCAAGTTTCTTCTAACTTATCCCACACACAGATTACTGGCCTTCATATGGAACATAACTTCAGCCATATGTTCCCTTTTTTACTATATAGTCTTTATGCAGATCCGTCCTTTGTCGAGGACACGAAATTATGGCACAGACAAAACTTTTGTTGCGATGTTATCCTTTCTACTTTCTGTATCACGTTAAATGGTGGCGTTTACCATATTCCGGCCAAGGACGGCTTTAATGTCTCTTGTCTTTTAGATAGTTGCTTTTTTAGTTATTTCACTTGTTTCTGTTTATGCTTCTTCTTCTTTTCGGGCCGATGTAATTTATGTATTTGTATACAATGAGCTTAGCGCAGTAGTTGGCCACGTTAATATCGAAATCGGTGGCGTTTAGGTGTTTAAACGTGCTGGTGTATAGACACTTGGGACACTTCAACAGATGTGCATGGTTTAGTCAGGAGCTCGCTAGCTGGGAACTCACACTGCGTTTCAGAGGGACCTATAATCCCCCATTTGGCTAGATTGTGTTTGTTTGTTTATCATCTATATTGGTCTTGTTTTGCTCATTCGTTTCGTTTGGTGGTCTAGACCATGTTACTTCACGTTTACAAAATAACTAATGGACATTATGGATTCTGTGAAGTGTGTGGATTCAACTAAGAGATACCAGGTATTGGTAACATCTGAAAACGAATAACTTTAAGTTAAACCTTTCAAGGTCTAAGTATATGTTATCATCTTTGATAAAGACATTAAAGTTAAAAAAAACATCTTTACAATAACCGAGGAGGCCTGATTCACTAGTACCAAGAATAAAATATATGCTTAGTATCCATTGCCATTTAAGGACCCTTCTTCCCAGAAGTGTTTTAAAAATAATTGCGATTTATTTCTGTTCTGAAGAGAAAGGTAAATAAGGTTACATTAATCCTGTTCAGATTATGGTACTTTATCAACTTTCAAGGGAAGTTTTGTCAAGTTTTAAAAGGGCAATTTTGGAGATGACTGCGTATTTTCTTCTTGCTATTAATCTGAAATAGGTCCTTTTGTGATTGATGACGATTCTTAAGTTGAAACTCGCCTCTATAAGGAGTAAGTAGTACTTCAAGATAAAATTGTTGAATGCATTATGCTAGAAACTTATTTTAACGACTAGTCTACTACTTACCTCACCAAGGGGTATCGTGTTACCCACTTACTGGGTTGATAATTTAGATAGTTACTCACTCCATTTAAAATTCGGGCATTCCGCTGCATCCGGTTAGACTAAAAGGCTAGCAAATGATTATAACATAGTTTCAGTTAATGTATCAATTGCCGGTTACCCAATTTCATCAGCACCTTCAGTGTCATCTTGCCTTTGCAAATACATAGTTTCCAAAAAATAAAATAAACATGTGTTTTATGAAAAATGATTTTAACACCCGAACTTAAAGTTCAGTTTGCGCAACCGCTACACTAGTTTAAAGTTGCTATTTGATCAAGCGGAAATAACATCAATTAGAATCATGGATTTTAATGTGGAATAAACCCCAAAGACGAACCGAGAAAGATCCATAGACCAACTGAAGCCTCCAAAGATCTAACATCCCTTTAAAGATAAGAAAAACTTCAATATCTTTAAGATAGGTCTTTAAATTGACGACTCAGGTGGACCTTAAGCAAGGGATAAGTACCAACCCTAATCTTTTCCCTTTAGAGGAACAGCTGAGTGTAATTTTCAAAGGAGACGTACCTAAAGGGTAAGGTATTGTAGAATTCAGAGAATTCGCATTATGTTTCGCGTAGTCTTAGAATGAAGTAGGTAATAGTAAAATTGGAGGTGGAAATAAAAGATACTCAGCTTGTTACTGAAGATACGGCCGATTTATTATGTAAAATCTTACCATGATAACTTAGGCGACGTGAGCTATCAATCCCTAATATCAGGTAGAAAGATCACTTCCAGCTTACCACGATTTTTGCGGAATAAACCGGTAGGTATTCATAATGTGTGATGGTGTGAGTGCCAAATGTGGGTCGGTTGCGTTTTTAAATCACAAGACTTTTTTATCACTTATCCTTCAATTAGTCATAGGTTAATGTTGCTATCCAAAAAAAAATATTTTTCTTTTTGTTTAGCCGATTCGATAACATAATGCAATCGTATATTTAAGTTTTCATAAACAAAATTCAAACTTTACTATTTATTGAAATAAAATTGTCAAAAAGGCTTTGTTTCCGTAATTTACCCAATGTATATAAAAAAAATACAAAACATTTCATAGTTGTAATACACATTTTCATCTTTTCATCTTTCACAGAGACCACTCCAAATTCAATGCAGCAAGTTTCTGCAGAACAGAAGACAGCCCTTTATGTCTTATTGCAATCTTTGAAACCGCTGCCACGTTTCTGAAACACGTCTTTGCACTCCAATCCACAAAGCACTGTTTTCTACACTAAATCAAAATGTTGTTATATAATTAATTATCATGCAATGTGAAATGTTGGTATCAAATGAAGGTGGAATCTGAGGCGCTTTTCTATTGTTTATTTGGAGTGTTTGGAGATGATATTGTGTCAGCAAGTATTTTGATTGCTGAAAATAATTGCCGATTCTGGTGCCGACGTACATGGATTTACTTTGGATTTCCAACTCAGCGCGGATTCTGATTTATAACATGACTTGCTCGTAATTTGGGTGTTTCTCCTACATATACCCTTTGATGATTTTCCTGTTATTATTGCTTAGCAACCCCCCCGACTGGCGGCCCCGTGCTGAACGTGGGGTCCTGGGTTTGATTCCCGGGTCGGCCAAATTGTTATTGGGTTCTTCCATTAGGAATGTCTTAGTAACACGCCGGAGTTTGGATGTTGGCGGTGTGATACCCCCATGCCTCGGAAAGCACGTTAAGCCGTTGGTCTTGCGCCTGATCTTTCTCCGGTCCCATCGGACTATGAGAGTGAAGGAAGGGAGAGTGCACCTGCGTCTGCGCATACACTTGTGTACTATGATATCTCCCGCGCCGAAGGCTAGTCTCCGTTGAAATTGGCCTCCATGGCCGAAATACGGTCTGGAGGACTATATTGCTTAGCAGGTTGACACACTATGAATTTGGAGTATTAAAGACATTTCTAACGATTGATTAAGATTGAACATTGTGATTTAAATATACGAACACATTAAGTTCACATGCAGTCAAATTGGTAACGTATGTTTCTCTGTGAAAGGGCAAAGCAAAGCGAGTATGCAGGGATCGTAGTAGGTGGCGTATTGTAGCTTCTGCAAACCCCCATTGGAAGAAGGCTTGAGTGTATGCATGTTTCTCTAACAGTACCTACTTTATAAAGTTGAAGCCTACTTAATGGTTTTTTAAGTGCTTGGAAAATAAATGAAAACTATCAAATTAGATTGAATTTAAAATCGCAAATTAGATGCTTTAGATTAGCCAGATTTCTTGCGTATCTCTTTAAATATTTTAGCACTACTTACTTTTCGATTAATTTAGTTTCTGCCTAGTTTTATTATAGATGAAACTCCTCTTAACTAAATATAATTAGTGTATTTGAAAGTTAGCCTATTCTGGTAATTATAACGCAAATGTTGTTTCAACAGATATACAACGTTTGTGGGTAACCTAAACCTCCAGGCAAGGTTTTGATACAAAGATAATTATTACATTGAATTTCAGAACTTCTAGTTTTAATGTAAGCATGATTTTACATAATCTATCTATACATATAAAAACGCTTTGTCCTGAATGACTGACTGACGGATCAACGCACAGCCTAAACCACTGATCGTAGAGACCTGAAACTTGGAGGGTGTGTTCTTTGTATGACGTAGGCATCCGATAAGAAAGGATTTTCCGAAATTCTACCTCTAAGGGGGTGAAAAAGGGGGGCAAAGTTTGTATGGGACAACGTGATTCCTTGGTCCAATCTACTTCAAATTTTGCATAAATATTCTTTAAAAGAATTGATGGAAGTCATGTTTCGTATTTTATTGAAATTCATCCCCTAACGGGGTTAAATAGGGGTAGAAAGTTATTTTGGAAGTGATTTGCTTTGAAGTTGATATCGATACTCCTTAGTGCTTTTGATTTAAATTACATTTTATTTTGACACATGTTTGAAAACTCAATCCGATTTTATTCAAAAAAAGGTTGAACTCACATAAAAGCTTGGTGCAATGCAAACTACGTATATATTAGTATCGCATTTTAGGGTTTCTAAGCTTTACAGCGGTCTGTATTTATTCCTAGGATTCCCCTAACACCATCAAATTACCCCTTCGAATTCAAGAGAGTGCAGTTTCCCATCAAAGTCTGCTTCGCAATGAACGTAAAAAAAGGTCAAGGTCAAACTCTTAAGGTAGCGACTTGAGGGAAAGCTGCTTCTCCCACGGCCAGTTGTATGTGACATGCTCCAGAGTAAGCGCACAGAGTAACCTGGTGTTTCTAGCACCCGAAGGAAAAACAAAAATATTGTTTACAAAGAAATACTGCGGTAGGTGTAGTATTTCGATTTCGTTGTAAAAAGATAATACCCCCGTGTAAGTTTCACCAGATCAAAGGCCGAGCTTCGTGTTCATAAAATATAATAAAATATTATTTTATTTCATGTTTATTTAACCTTTAAATCTCAACACTATAATAAAGATTGTATAATTAGTATTAATTACAGACATAGTAATTTATGTATAACGAAAAAAAAAACCTATTAGAACCATTTTCGACTTTTACGCGGTCGAAGTCGCGGGCAAAAGCTAGTAACATATACGTATGTAGAACTATGTAGAATTGTATTTGTTAATAATTTTTGTTTTCAATAAACACTGTTGGCGCAATGAATTTATTCATCAAATAATTGTATTTGAATTTTTATCTGATCTATCTAAATCTATAAATATAATACGATGAAATCGAAAAACCCAAAAACACTTTGCCCGACCCGGGAATCGAACCCAGGACCTCATGCTCAGAAGTAACGTTTGCTACCACTACATAAACGACGCAGTTTTTTCATTTAGATTGCTTTAGTAACACCTAAAATACATTATGACCAATGTTTGTAGTCCTATAGGTACATAGTTTATGTAGTCCTATGCACAAGTCATGATCTTGTTTGTTGTCTTTGTTTTCCGACTTCCACGTATACGGGGTTTTGCAAAACTAATTACTACTATTACGAGTAAATATTTATGAACCTATGTCCCAAGCTTTGGATTGTTCGCGCCCCAAATATCAAACATTTACTCCGCGCATACATTTTTATAAAAAATACATAAAACCCCCAAACGCCAAGCTTATTTATTTATTTAGGTGACCGCAAAAATCAACGGCATCTATCTTTGAATAGCGGTATGACCCTTTAATATGGCGGCGCGGCCCACGAATACATTTGCCATTGAAAGCGTGGAGAATCAAAACCCTTCGCGAAATCTACAAGATTTATTTAAAGCTGAAACTTCGTGAATGCTATAGTAATGTAGGAAGAGCGATTTAGATTGCAATCAGTGAAATAATACGACATTGAAGGAATGAGGAAAGCATTTGTTCGTCGAAAAAAATTACTGGTATATTATTAACATTTTCAACGCAATTTCGACGATTGCTAATCTGATTTGTAAATGTACGTTTCATAACGGTGAGTTTATTGAAAATGAGGGAAGCGATAAACTGGAATTGAATTAGATAACATTTATGGGAATTAAATCACGAAAAATATTAGTCGAGTCGTCTTTCGTTGGTTTAAAAAAAAAACTTTTGAAGGTAAAGTTAAAATTGTTGTCAATTTGGTAATCATTGTAGCAATTAAAATAACTTATGACACACACATACAATACTTTATTTCCCAAATAATTAATGAAAGACTTGAAAGAATTCGTAAGTGAAAAGTCGCCCCAATTTATTCATCGTAAAAGTAGTTTACCCCATCTTTCAAAGAGAATGTGTGAAACAAAGAAATCCAGTAAATCAACGTCCATTAGAAAGAAACGTTCTTAAGAACCTTCATCAACTGACTAATGAGGTGAATACAATCAATTGCTATCCCAGAATCGATAGTAGTTAGGGAAAATGGGCCCTTTATTGAACCTTAATATAATTAACCCTAAGGATCGACAATTCAAAGGTAATTAATTGTAATAACGAGAGTAAGGGAACTAATGTGATATTACGTAAATCGTCGATGAAGGACATAATGTTAAGATGATTACTATGAGCTTTGAGTGGATGATATCGCAACTTGATGAAATGATGATTTATTTTATTAATTGCTTTGACTTTGGGAATGAAATCGCGAAAAATATTATTATTACTTATGAAAGTGACATTCTAAGGTAGGATGCCTTAGCATATGCTGAAATTCTGAGAGAAAAAATTACAAAGATCTGAGAACGAATACTGTGAATCAATTTAAAAAAAATGTATTTGAATTTGATTGACTTTGAGATTAGATAGAACGATTAGAACGGTTCTGAGAATTTGTCTCTAATTTAAAACACGGAATTTAAAGGCTCGTTTCTATTATTCAAGATGTCATGTAAAATGTAATTAAATTAAACGTTCTTATAAATTAGGAAAAACATTGCAATTCAAAACCTACAAAAAACCTTGGTAACTCAAATCGCTCCGCGGATCGCTTCTCTCAAATACATAGCACCCGCAACTTACATATTCAGTAGTGATCCTGCAGCGGTAAACTCGGGTAAATGAAATATGGTTTTAGGAGTTATAAGGGCCCCCACTTAAGGCTTGCCTTGCTCGAGGCGTTTCAGCAAGTAGAGAACAATAATAGGGCCTTAAGTAAGGCAGATCAATAAACAAAAGAACTTGGACTATTAGCTTGATGAAGTGACTTTTGGGTCTCTAGAGTGGATTTAGGACAATGCCATGTGTGTAGAATGATTAAGTCAGCGATAAATCAAAGGTGGGATGCGAAAGGGAGATTGCTGTTTATGTTGATGACTATATTGTATTTTTTGTAAAAGGAGAGTAATTCCAAATCACTGATTGAAGTGTTATACTGCATGTGTATGACCCAATATTTATGTTGAAATAAAAATGTTCGTTTTGTTTTTTAATTTTTTATTAATACACAATGGTGGTACCTTCTGATAGTTTACATTTTAATTTCATTGTAAAAATAACATTTTTTTTTGCAAAAAAAAAAGGGAATGGCACGGTTTGCTCATAATAGTTTATTTAGTTAAACAAGAAATACAGGGCTAGTAAATGACTCTTTGGAAAAAAACAAAGCGAATCACCAATTCGCTTAGAAGTTAAAAAAGTGCTCAATAAACATTTTAACATTCATATTTTCTAAGCCACCTCTGTTTAACGTATTTCATTCTATAAATAAAACGATCTATTCCAGTAATTGTATTTGACAGCGAACAATTTATCTTCAATTGAGTGACTCTCTATTGACAGGCTATTAATGTCATAGTAGAAATTGATTGTATAGTCGATCTCGTAATTGCTTTATCATTTTTGACAACAATTCTCAGAAACTTCACTAAGGTTGTAACTGCAACGATCTAAGTGTTCATATGTACACGAGTGGCACGCTGCCAACGGCAGAGGCAACTGCAGCCGTCGACGCTCGTCAGGCAGTGGCAGCCTAGACGCGTCGACGGCTGCAGTTACATCTGCCGTCGGAAACGTGATGCTCGTATATATGACCACTTACTGTCACATTGACAAGTAGATCTTATAGTTTTACGACATGTAAGTCACATTAAATTTTAAGGTGGTAAAACAATAACGAGGTCAACTATACAACTATTAAATAAACAATATTGAAATGGAGTACTAAGAAATAGGGTAACTATTATATATACAGTAATAATTTATTACTATTGTTGTTCAAATGTTCATATCGTTTGATCGTGTTTTAGTAAGTTAAATTGGTTTGAATTCAGTGCCGGTAGATTGCCATCGAATTCCTTATTGTTTGGATAGGTCCTTATATTAGTTTATTTATAGTGTTTACTTTATAATTTGCGTGAGCATGGGTAATGGTGATTGTTGGCTTATGGACGATTATAATTATACTTTACTAACCGTTATTGGTTAAATCATTTAAGACTGTTTATAATAAACTAGCTGCGACCGCGGTTTCACCCTCATATGTCTCGATCCCGTGGGAATATCGGGATAAAAAGTATTCTATGTCCTAACCCATTTTATGGTCTAACCATGTGCCTTTCATCTAAATCCGTTCAGCCGTTTTACCGTGAAATCGTAATAAAAAAAACATACAAACAAACAAACAAACATACAAACATACAAACATACAAATATACAAACATACAAACATACAAATATACAAACATACAAACATACAAGTATACAAACATATCAAACCAATCTCTTTATAATATTTGTTTATATAGACCTCAATTTTGCACAATAAATCGTGTGTAGAGGCCATATTATTATTTAACAAGAATTATAAATTACTAGCGACCCACGCCTGCTTCGCGCCGTTTTACGACTTGACAAAGCATGGAGATCTTTATTATATTTAAGTTTTGTATGAATTTATTATTTTGAAGATAGACCTTCCTGAATAAATTCTCTAAATGATGGTGATATCATAATCAGGCTAAAATGTTCCCACTGTTGGGACACTCGTCTCTTCGAGAGGGAGTGGGTTTTAATCCACCACGCGGGCCAGTGCGGGTTGGTAGATGTCACGTGTCTTTTGGTTCCAGGACATGCCGGTTTGCTCATGAAATTTTCATTCACCGTTTTGAGAGCAGTGGTGATGAACAACTCGTAAGTCCGCCGTCACCACCCGGTCACCAATGCTCTCAAATGATGGTGATAATCTCATAAATATCCTTTGTGTAGTTTAGAAGAACGACTTTTATATAGAATAGAAGAAGAAATCATGGAACGGCCAGGAATCAATAGGAACCTGGAATCTCATAGATCAATTTTTTTTCACTCGCGGAGATATTATAATTTAAGTCAGTAAATTAAATTGTCATCAAAATTGTGCTAAACCATCAAATGAGAGATAGAGCTACCGTTTGAGAAACGTACAAAAATAATAAAATTAAGATTTGTATCTAAGTAAGACAATATTAAATTACTGAATAAACAATCATAAAACAACTCGTCCCGTCTGCGAACATTAAAACTTACGATAAAACAAATGGCTGATAATTTAAAATTTTAATTCTCTCAACATGGAACTGAGGATATTATGAAAGGAAATGTTGACTTATGAAATGTTGGATTTAGAAATATTTTCATCCAGTCTGTAGAGTGAAAAAAAAAAAAAACTGAAATGGGTTTATCAGTGTTGGACAAATTCTCTGATGACACGAATTACGCATTACAAAAGAATTTAAACAATAATTAAGGGCAATGATTAAAAAAGTGTCTAAAGACTACCCTCATCCAATTATCACCGCTTTCCCTACGATACAAACGTATCAAAACAAGACCCACATTTGATGTTTTTAAAAATCTGGGCTAACGAAAAAACTTTTACAACGAAACAATTTTTAAAATCTCATCATCACACGTAAATTCGGGATTTTTTTCACTCAAATAATTCCTTTCATTATAATTACAATCTTGGGGTGGATTTCGCGAATCTCTGGGGTGGGATAGACCCCCAAAATCTAGGTTTTACTTTGAAAAGGTTCACACGATATGACCTTAGATCCACCTCCTCCCGCTCTCGAGGGTCCATGATGAGTTGAGGAGCAATTACAACCCAAGATATGGAAATTAATCCAAATAATAGATACCAGCACGTATAATTGCTTGGAGTCGTAAGAATTATAATGAAGAGTAAATTCTGTTAGATTTCATTTTAATGATCGCATTAATTTTGTTGACTAAGACCTTTTTCCCTGGACTGAAGTGGGTTTCCGTTAGGGGAAGCTTGGTTAAGTCTTCTACTTATGTTTTTTATTCTCGCCTTGATCCTTTTTCGGGGAAAATTAAGATTTATGGTCAGTTTTTCCTTTTAGGCTTTAACTTCTGCCTTATAAATGTGGAGGTACGGCCTCGATTTATTCTTCATCAGGTTGATAATGAACTAGTGGAACAATCCCGACGTATATTGCTGCTGGTTGTCTGGAACTTAAGTGACGGGTTTCCGGCTCAGGATATTGATTCCCGGCGCTCCGTTCCCTCTAAGAATAACATCTCTCACGGGTGTCGTAACAGCGGCCATTTGTATATTGATATCTGGAAAATCTGGTGTCCCTAAGGTTTTCGTCGGCGAAATGACGGTAAATCCGTGTAAAGCTTACTATTTCATAGATAGAAGAAATGATCTTATAAGCTGAGTGAATCTTGCAAATACATTCGTAGAAACCTTTAATGAAAAAGAGGTAAGTAAAAGGAAATATAAAACAAAAACAACTTCCAACCCGTTATTATTCAATAAAGCTTGCATGATTAAAAGGCATTAAGTACTTTTTGCATGCTGGCAAAAATGTGTGGGATAAAAAACCGATAAAAAAACCGTTTCCTAAATATGACAAGGCCATTTTGCACAGGGACTCTAAAACGGGCTGTTTCGTAACCAGGCCAAGGCTTCATCGTGTATTTGATGAATTGCTATACCGTATGCTGTCCTGCAAATCCTTCATAACATTTTTGGACCATAAATCTGTGCCCCTTACCATGACTACATCCCACTCTTTATGATACGATAATGCGGTCATGAATATAAAACCCCTTTGTCTTTTATTTACAAAAAGAAAGAGATGAAGATATGACATTCGAAAAAAGGAATTCTGGAATTTTGTCGGAACGATTCCATTCCAACTTTTTGTTAGGATCGCAAAATGTGGGTTCATGATGAATACGTTTTTTGCAGATATCGTGTTTTTTATCTGTAATTCTGCGTTTTATGCTCGCGTTGACGTTTTTAATATATTTCATCAAAGGTTTTTGGGACACGCATAACTTATGTCAATGGACATAAAACTTTTTCTCTATTCAGGTATAAAAAATCTCTTGTCTTACGAGTTAATTGAACTTAATTTTGTATGCGTTTTGAGTTATAGCTCAAGATTTATAATATATTACATTTATGGCAGCTTTAAATATGTATTTATTTGTTGTGCGTTTTATCGCCTTTATTATAACATTTCTTATCTAAGTTCACCTTAAATCGCCTAACCTTCAAAGTACGAAGTTACGGGTACTTATTTTTTATGGTGTGACCTTTAATACCCCATGAAAAACACATAAAAGTCCGTAGCTACGAGTACTATTAGTAACTTTCGCGTGATAGAGAAGTTGACAATGCAGGCAGTCGTTGATTTATTGGAAAGGACCCTATATTATGGGGTATTACCTCCATATAAGTGTGTTTTATGGACTGTTAATGGCGTGTAACAAGGTAGATATAATGGAAAGTTGACAGAACATGTTATTTCCTCATTTGGTACTTTGTCAATACCTGAAACTTATATTTTGTGAAATTGCCTGTGATCACAGTTGACAACTTTGTTTGCGAGGAAATTACTTTTGTATTAAGTAGACATTTTTAGACTTGTTCCATGGCAGTATTAGGTTCAATGCCCGGCCCTAATATTTCACAAGGAGTTCATGAAAAAGCTTGGCTTTGAGCGATGTTACTGTCGCTCATACCTGTGTGACAGTGTGTAAGGCGTGCACAGACGCGCGTGTAATGTGTAATGTAATTTATTTTGTAATGTAACGCGAATTCTGCATGTGGACGCACTATAAGCATTACATGTAACACTCGGATTGGCGCTCGCGCTGATTCATCGGCTGTCGGTTGAACGCGAACACGTGTGTATGCCGTCCACACTATTCGCGTTACATTACACGCTAAAGTGCCTGCTTGGGTTTGACTTAGAAATCGTAATTCGCGGCCATTACCACTGGACCACCACTGCTCTCAGTTAGATTAAAATTGCTTATTAGTTTGTAGGGTGGATTCTAATGAATTATTAAAGGAGTTACTTAACGACTACTTAAAGTTGTGCGTTTGGGTATTAAGATCTGTTACATTTTCTGCTTTGCTGTGTTCTTTCCTTACGAACATATACGCTCTTTACAAACTTCAGCATGTGGGGCAGTAAACGTGACACTGCTACATTTCTGTCGCAAAAATGCCTTCAACAGTGTTAATAAACTTAAAAAGTACAGATTAAATTCAGACAATTACGTCTGTTTCGTAATCAGAGAGTCGTTATCTCAAAGCGAGGGACTCTTGAAAATTTGACATGCGTGCGTAGAATTAATTAAATATTCTCTCTTTTGTTATGTTTCGGGTCTTCTGTATGTTTTATACTACCTTTATTCGCATTTTCCAGGGTTATTGACAGAGAAAAAGATTTCCAAGGAAAATAATGTTTTTATTAAGCACTGGGAAAACAGCAGCGTGCAGTGATAGCCTAGTGGTGTGATCGTCGGACTGTCAAGTCATAGGTCTCGAGTTCGAACCCAAGGCACACACCTCTGACTTTTCGCATTCATGTGCGTATTGTATAATTATCACTTGCTTCAGAGTACGGTGAAGGAAAACATCGTGAGAAAACCGGCATGCCTTTTTTTTTTTTTTTTTTTAAGGCTGTGAAATTATCAAATAACTTCTCCCGCTCTGGGCGGAGCGGGAGGGCGTGTCAGACTATTACCGACTAAAACCCACCCGTGTTCCTTCCGTTGCCTGTGCACCGGGGCCGCGATATCCCTTTCGGACAAACTCGCAACCCTGGCAGGAAACCGGCATGCCTGAGAGATATTTCTCGACGGCATGTGAACCCATGTCAGTGGCCCATGGGCGTCATAAAAACTGACTGACACACAAATGAATGACTACAGTTTAGTCACATACCACACGAAAAGAAGAAGACTGGGAAAACGTGGCTCTAAAATTGGGTCTCTTCTTAGCGTGTCTATGGCAATATGAATGGAATCGGCGCAGAATTCGGTTACGTGTTTGGTGCCATCACTAGCGTCCATCAGTTCCTGTAACGTGTAGCTGACAGGACACGCAAGACACTATATTAAGTGCTCCATCGTTTGTGGAACAGCACCACATTTGCACTCCAAGGCAGAGTCGTCTATGAATCTCCACCTGAACACGTTTTCCTTGCTTCGGTCAACCTGAGTCCGGAGTCTGTTTAAAGGTTAGCCAAGGCAACTAGTGTCAAGGTAGGAGATCTTCAGTAGGTGGTACAAATGGTATGGGTAAGGAAGCACTGTCTTACAGGGAAGCATTGGTAACTGCTTAAAGAAAAGAAAGAAAGAAAGAAAATACGTTTATTTGCGGTAAACATGACGCAAAGAAAGAGCACAAAACAACAAAAGAACAAGTTGGGGGAAAATATGCGTCACATCCACGCCAAACGGCCATCGCTCAGCATAATGCTGCGACACTATGCGAGACAGAGCGGCAGCGCTGATGTTCAGCGACAGCCGGCGTTGACGTTATGACGTCGACTCGAACCGGTACTTGAATTTTAAATAAACTATAGAATTTATCATCATCATCATCGACCCTAATTCCAATTTATTTGGCAATTTTATTACGCAATCATTTATCTTCTTCCATATATCTCTTTAAGCCGGTATCTCTGCAGTCACCGGGAGCTAGCTATGTATATCATTGTTCACACAATCCATTCATCGTATCTTACACATACAGTATGTCCCCTACAAAAATCAATACCCACTCGACCCAAATGTATGAGAGAGGTAATTATTTTATTGCGATTACGATATTGGTCCCATAGAGAAAGTGTTCAGTTTGATGGTCTGTCCCCCTTAAGATGCAGACATATGCCAGTGACCTTGAGTGGTTAGCTTGCGTGTTCTGTACTGAGCTCACGCAACGCGTCGTATGTCCATACAGAATAGGACTCGCCCATCAAGGAGCGCTGTCTCAAATTAGACGCATTATTAATTTATTCTACATAAAACAAAAGGTATTTTAATAAAACAAGTATACCAAAACAGTAATAATTAAATTATTTGTAAAATGTTAAGGGTTTCAGAAAATACGCTTGATAGATTTTGCATGATTCTCAGTTTTATATCCGCGTTCGACATAACTTTACAAATTAATATCTCTATATAATATAAACGTAATCTAAAACATTCACATATTCAGTTATTAAGAAAATGCTCTGATTTATCATATATTTTTCCAAATCATTAACCCTACTCGTTTAGACGCGATCTTCAGTATAACATCATTCAAAATCGGCCTTAAATTTGAAACACTTTTTGATATATATACTCGTACACCGTATTTTATTAGCCTATCGCTTTAACATAATTTAAAACCAACCATGATAATCTCTTATCAGAACCAAAAAAAGCTCGTTATATTTTTAATTATGTCCTTGGTCAAGGGTTTTACCACAGCAGCCATAGGTCATTAATGGCAGACCATAATGACTTAATTCTATATCGGCTGTACGTCGATAAACGTCTCGTGACTGTTATCGCCATCTTGGAAAACCCGAGTTTTCATGGCTTTATCGTAAAATGCAGACTTTATTTTCTTTCAAGCACTTATATACTTTATTTTAAGTAGGGCTAGCTTTTATACTGAGCTGAGGCGATAAGTTTTTGGGTGTGAAAGTAAATTCTAAATCCAGACTAATATCATAAACGAGAAACTTTGGTTTGGATGTTTGTGAGTTAATAAAGTCAAAACGGCTGGACGGATTTGAATGAATTTTGGCGTACCGGTAGTGTAGTGAATACATGTCATGATGACGTAAGCGCGATCAATAATCTATCGTATACTTATCATAAAATAGTTACGAAGTCAAAACTGTTCATGGAATATTTTTGCGAGTCGAATCAGAACGAGTCTGTTTGTCTAGATGTATGTTCCGGATTGGCGCAAAAACAGCTGAACGGATTTGAATGAAATTTGGCACACAGTAACCGGATTAACACAAAGGGTTCTTTTAATCCCGGGAGGACGTTCCCGTAGGATTTTTTTCGACCTCGACGCGGGTGTAATCGCGGGCAAAAGCTAGTAAACAATAAATCCTTTCTTCGAGCAACTATGAGAGTAATATAGTAAAAGTAAATACATACTTATATCTATGTTAGTGACAATAAAATGGTATGAAAAAATAGATAATCATTGCTTCAGTACATACATAAAAACGGTTCTTCTTTGCAAGAAAAGGGGTTTCTGCACTGCAATGTAGACATTTAAAGGCAAAGCCTATAAATGTCTGAACGGAGGGCAAAACTGCATTTTTAGATTAATACTGAAATCATACGCAATATTTATTCTTGCATAACACACATACATAAATTATCATATTAATAAAAAATTACTTAGATAAAACGCATTTTAAGTTGGGGAGTGGGGGTCGATACGTCACTAGTACGTATAAAATCTACATACTCGTGACGTCATGGCACATTTTACCTCAATGTATCGCCGTAATCTTTAGATTACGTAAAAAAATAAAAAATAAGTGTCCAATATTTTTTTATAATCTCAGAGGGACAAAAAAAAAATTTTTAGCCAGCATCATGTTATCATCATATTGTATACCATAATCATCAGCCAACAGGCACAGGCTAGGAAAGGGAGTGGATCGTAATCCACCACGCGGGCCCAGTACGGGTTGGTAGATATCACATGTCTTCGAATTTTCCTTCACAGTTTTGAGAGCAATGGTGATGAAATAATTTGCACCAAGTAAAGCGCCTGTCTGGGTTTTAACCTACGAACTACAACTTGTAAGTCGCGGCCGTTATCACTGGTCCACCATATTGTAGCATCATCTACCTAGCCCTTTCCTAACTATGTTGGGGTTGGCTTTCCAGTCTAACCGGATGCAGCTGAATACCAGTATTTTACATGGAGCGACTGCCTATCTGAACTCGACAACCCAGTTACTGGGTAATACGATACCCCTTGGTAAGACTGGTGTCGGACTTTCGGGTTTATGTATGTGTGTATGTATTATTTAAATTAGTTAATTGTTTTTTGTATTTTGTTTTCTCTCCTACTCGGACACACGTTGTTTACATATCTTTTTATCTACTTTCCTATCGCAGGTAAGCTGGAAGAGATTTCTTTAGAAATAAGCATCACTTTTGTACGTGTTTTTCTGTTCCTTTCTTCTTACCTGTTTATAAGTGTGTATTCATAAATGGTATAAATAAAATAAATCAATCGATGCGAAAATTAATATGCTGTGCGCTTTGCCCATCGGCTAAGGCATGTGGAATAGGTCTTGAGTTCGAACACCGTTGCAATATTCACATGAACCTACTTCTATTACAAGAGAGAGAGAAAAAATCTGCTTCTCCAAACAATTATGTTCACATAACACGACGTGGAAGAGCACTTTTTAGGGTTCCGTACCCAAAGGGAACCAATGGGACCCTATTACTAAGGCGTCGCTGTCCGTCTATCTGTCCGTCTGCCACAGGGCTGTATGATCTTTTGAACCGTAATAGGTATACACTTGAAATTTTCACAGAGTGTGAACTATTACGGCCGTTGTAACAACAAATTCATAATAAAATAAAGAAAATATCAAAGGGGTTGGGCGTTGTTTGATCGTTACTAACGTATGGAACCCTTCGTGTGCAAGTCCAACTCGCACCTGGCCGCTTTATTTCACGATTTCAGGGTTATTTTTTATAGTATTTATTTTTCATAATTGTGAGTAGAATCTACCAATCCGTACTGGGCCCGCGTGGTAGATTACAGCCCACTCCCTCGAAGAGAGGAAACCTATGTCCCACCAGTGGGAACATTATAGGTTGATTATATTATGTGCAATGAGTACAGTGACCCCATTTCAGGAATAAAACATTTTTAACACCTTGTATACCTAGTTACTAGGGAAAGTTTGTATTGGCACTAGGTTTCTGCTACATGTTGTGCAATGCCCGGTACAAGTCGAGAAATACATGCAGTACCGTAACGCAAAGCAATGACCACCTTTCCTTTGCAAGGCACTGCACCTACATCTGAGACTAAAGACCGCAAGAAATAAAAATTACCAGGTACAGCACTTTCGTTTTACAGGAAGCGAATAATTTTACATCAGCCTAGGCACCTGACCTATTTCTGGGGCTAAAATAAATGTTTCCGAGCCAAAAGAGGAGGGGAGGAAATTCTTCGTTACGTATTCATGGAGTTTATATTTTCATGCGGCGAGTTAAGTGAGTGGCGCAATTTTTTTGTCACTAAGTGTAAGTACACGTCCGTGCAAATAAATTTATCAAGCTGGCGGTTTGGTGGCTTATTTTGGCAATGAAATAGCAAGATTTTATATTTATCATGGTTTTCACGGCAAAATTTTATTCCGTCACATGGAACAAAATTTTGCTAGTGAGTGATTCCATCCGGCTATTTATAACTTTGAACAATGCATAGGGCACAACTTCCTTAGACTAGGTGACGTCACAAGCAATAGGGATGAAGCCTGGGTAAAAAAAAAGAAATTCCAATTAGAACGTCAGTCAAATAATAAAAAAAATATTAAACACGTATTTTTTGCTTTATCATATTAATAAAAAATTACATAGATAAAACGCATTTTAAGTTGGGGAGTGGGGGTCGCTACGTCACTAGTACGTATAAAATCTACATACTCGTGACGTCATGGCACATTTTACCTCAATGTATCGCCGTAATTTTTAGAATACGTAAAAAAAGAAAAAATACGTGTCCAATATTTTTTTATAATCTCAAAGACGGACTAACTAATTTTTTTTAGTCATCATCCCTATTAGGGGGTTGTAAGGGATCATTAGAATTCTTAGTCTATCTTATCTTCCAAATACTCAATCACAAAGCCCAACCTCGGTATCCAGCCTAGGACCCACAACTCAACAATAGCTTTTGTGAACAGCAAACCAACGAGTTAGTCAATTTTTTATAATATAATTTGATAAAAAACGTGCGTACCTCTAATGGATCCAGGAGTACAAAAGGTCCAACATTTACGAGCTCGAAATCAGAATGCTTCATGATGCGTCCGGAATATTAAAGTGTTTACGAGAGGTAAGTGGAATTTCAACAGGCTTCATGATAAAAATAACCTACCTAGTGAAAAATATGACGTGGGAAATGTTTAGAGAAAAAATATAATGGATATTGGAGTTATTCGAGTGGTGTATCGCATTATCATGGCCGCTACGATGTACTGTAAAAGCCCAGATTCACACACTAGTATTGCGAACCATAAAATTAAAAAAGATGTATATTTATGCTGATATTTTTTTATGTCGTGATGGCCCAGAGGTCAAGGCCTCGCCTCATGGACGAGGTTGTGGGTTCAATCCGGGCAAGAACCAATTAGTTAATATAAGTCTGAGATCGCCAACCCGTCTTGAGCAAGCGTGGTGATCAATGCTCGTGCCTTCTCTGTATGAGAAGAGGCCTTTGCTCTGCAGTGGGACAGTAACAGGCTGGTATTATTATTATTATTATATGTATGCGGAAATCCAGGAGACAGGGAAAAAAGAAGGAGGATCGGACAATATGATATACATGACCAATAACAACCACACATATTATTATATCTAATTATACATTTAGTAATATTGTGAAACCATCATCTGCCTAGCCTTTTCCCAACTATGTTGGGGTCAGCTTCCAGTCTAATCGGATGCAGCTGAATACCAGGATTTTACAAAGAGTGACTGCCTATCTGAACTTCACTACCTAGTTACTGGGTAATACGATACCCCTTGGTAGACTGGTTGTAAGATTTTCGGGCTTCTAACGACCCGTAACAACTGTCAACAATCTACAAATCACTGCCTGAATGATGACAGAATTATATAATATTGTGTAAATCTAATGATAAGCATTTTCATGCAATAACTACTACGGCGAATCAAATCGCTGTGATAAAAGTAATGGCGATGTTTCACAGGACTGATTTGGACGCTAGATAACGAAACCCTTGAATGGCTACTAGTAAACCCATCGAGAGTGGGCTCATTATTTTAAGATATTCAATGAAAATTGATTATGGAACGCTATAAGAAGATAAGCGTTCTCTCTTCCTCCAAAAGGAATATACTTTTTGGTTACAATAAAACACAAATCACTCTACTGGCACTGAATTTTATAATGAACTTTCGTAAATGTTTCACACATGGTAATGTGTTAAAAATTGTATAAATCAATCAATCAATTTATCAATCAATTATTAATCAATCTCACAAATCCGTTCTGACGCTACACAAATCTTTGCCGAAGATGACATTCCGACAACCGGAAGTCAGTACTTCGATATTTATTACAGTTAATGTTAATAGGAAGTTAATGCACGCTAACATGATGAACACCAACAGCGAGCTGTAAGGTATAAGTGTCTAGTAGTAGACAACAAAACCAGCGACACAGTCAAGAAAAGAAAAATGTGTGCGAAAAAATATACTTTTCTGTCAACAAATCGGTTTACGTCAATACGGGAATAGTGAGATACGTTACCTACATAAATTGCTCATGTATCTTGCTCCTAGATCAACGTGTAAATAAATATATGTTTACATTTACATATTATTCTACGAGGTACGCGTATTTGTCATTCCTTCCACGATGTGATTCTCGAGTGAAAGGTAGTTCAGAAGCTCAGGTGACATTAAAAATTGCTTGTGATAATGCATCATCTGTCTTTGTCGTGTGGGGGATGTCGTGGGATTTGGTAGTTAGCTAGGATCAACCGTGCTAACTGACTAATCCACGGAACTGCCTCATAAGTTTCGAAGGTCATACCTTCAATGTAGCTCAATGTAATTTTATTTCCTGCAAATCCTCAATGCGCCCCACGGTTTCACCCGTATACGTCTCGATTCCGTGGTAATATCGGGATAAAAAGTATTCTATGTGTTAATCCAGATTATAAACTATCTGTATGCCTTGTTCATCCAAATCCGTTCAGTAATTTTTGCGTGAAAGAGCAAAAAATATCCATCCATCCTCACAAACTTTCGCGTTTATAAAAGTAGAAAGTAAAAAAAAAAAAAAAAAAAGTAACAAGTAAAAAAAAAAAGCCTTAAAAAGTATGACCACATTTCTAACTTTCGCAAGATACTCAAGTGGCTCCCTATTCGACTTCGCAGGAACTCTCGGATATTGTGTCTGCTATTAAAATTTAACATCCTTCACAACCCTAAAATGCCATTCTATCTGCGGGAACGCTTTTCCTACGCCCGTCCTTCTGATGCACCTTGCAGGTCGCATCTTAGAAATCTCCTTAAATCCCCTCTCCACTCAACCGACTTCTACTCCTACTCCTTCAGCGTGCACGCGGTTCGGTTGTGGAATTCACTTCCGCCTGACATTAGGGACTGCCAAACTGTTGCAGTTTTTAAAAGAAGAGTGAAAGAACACTATCTGTCCACTTCGTCATAGTTGCATATTTTGCATTTATTATTTTATACTACCTTATAATTAAGTATATATATTTTAGGGTTATTTATTTTAGAAGTATGTATGTACGTTTATTCTCATATTGTATGTTTATAGTTAAATTAGCGAATAATTAAGTGTTTTTATTTTATGTATATTATTTTCTCTTCTAATCTTACACACGTTGTCTACATCTCTTTAACTACTTTCCTATCGCAGGTATGCTGGAAGAGATTTCTTTAGAAATAAGCATCACCTTTGTACGTTTTTTTCTGTTCCTTTCTTCTTGTCTATTTATAATGTGTGTACATAAACTGTTAAGTAAATAAATAAGTAGGATAATTCCGTAATATTCTATCACAATTACCGCATATTTATTTTGACCAACATACAACGTGAAACAGCGCAGGAATTTGCAAAATACTTAATTAATCTTGAATTTCTCGGGCTTTTTTGACGGATCCCCCTTATTCGCGGAGGCTCTTTGAAACTATTTGTATCTTTCTTATGGTTAAAAATACGTAATTGGCTTATGGTACCAAAAAATATACTTCGATCAGTCATTAGCAGCCTTGTTCCGCCCACTGCTGTATATAGGATTCCTCCTTCTTGTGCCATGCTTCCCTGGTGTCTGCGAGTCTCATCCAGGTCTTCCCCACGATGTTCTGTAGGCTCTGATGCTTCTGGTTTAATTCCAGTTCCATTATTACTTTTTTTATAAATACGTTATTTCCTACAAAAGTTTCTCATGAACCTCTTTGACACTAAATCGACGTACACTAAGTCCTCCAGAGATGCAAAATAAAGCTTAGAAGATTGCATACCTACTCGAAATTGAACATTCTCGAGACGAGTATCCTGATCAGGTTTCAGGGGTGACAAAAGAGCTGACTAAGCGATTTTGTCGCCACTTGTGTAATATAAGGGCCGTTGTGGAGATAAGTCATTCTGAGAGAGAACAATCAGATATCTCCACTTACCAAGGGCCACCCCCTTGGTAAGTGGAGATATCTGATTGTTACCACCTCCGTTTACCAAGGGGGTGGAGATGAAATATGTATAACGAAATGGGTGTTTGTCTTGATGTTCCTTCTTTCAGTGAACAATACCTTATGTTTGTGTGTGTTTTATTTAAACTTGGAATAGATAGAGGTGACTGTTGAATATACAACGTGTCCCAAAATTCAACGATAAGCGGGCACCACACGATGGACCTGCTCATCACTACACGAGAAAAAATAATGTTTTTTTTTTTTTTTTTTTTGGAAATTACAAACAGTTCTCGTACATTGAAAATCCTTCGGAATTTATCTACCATGAACACAATTTTTCTAATTTCCTGTATTGTTTTTTTAAATCGGCAACCTAAGTAGCACTGCTATTCACCTATCCACCCTTTAAAATCCCAGAATGCCTGTAGGTTTTACACAAAAATCAATCAAAATAATTTTTTTCCATAACATTTTCCAAGTTTTTTAATTTCAGTCAATTTTCAGTCATAGTGGTGTAAAAAAATAGTATGGACACTACTACGGCAAGTTTTAAAAAAAATTGGCGCATCTAATCAACATTCCAAAATGGTATATTACTCTAGGCAAAATAGCTACAAAAAAAAATGGGTACTATTTCTAAACAAGATCCAAACATTAATTGTTGTTGATAGTAATCAATTTTACTATGTGCCCAAAATAGGTCTCTGGTGCCCGCTTATCGTTGAATTTTGGGACACGTTGTATATAGATCTGTAATAAAAACAATATAATTATATACGGCCTGTATCAGAAAGGTGTGGGTTCATTAAACTACATGCAAATTAAATAAAAGTATTATAATCAATGATTTGTTAATTTTGTAATCTACTTTTTCATTCAATACACATACGTCATATATTATAACATTAATTTGACATACAATGTGTGTTTTCGTTCTGTCTGATGCTATATTAAATCAAGTATATTAGTACTGTCTACATTTTGTTTCATTGTGTGGTGACACTATTCTATTTTCATAGGTAAAATTTTAAAATAATATTAATTCAACTTAGAGGTAAGTAATACATAATTTTAGGTTTCTATTATTGAGTAGAAACCGTGTACTAAACATTATTTTGTGAATCCCTCAGTTCACACGCACATAAAAAAATGTTTAAAATTCTTTTTTTTTATATGCGCGCAGTGAAACTTCTTAAAAAATAAAGAATAAGAGAGATTAAGTGTAAGAGACAGAGAGAGATATATGTTTCTTCTCTCTCATAATGCAACGAAATGGGAACGTGGCTCGTCCTTGAAATTTCACTCTCAATTATCGAATAGCCGCCTGAAAAGTCTCCCTTCAAAAATAAATTTGAAAAGACTAAAACAGACTTGATTTTCTGCCTTCCCCGCCACTCATAGTTCCTATTTAGTATTGCTGAACTAGCTTCCCTTTCGCTACACTTTCATAGAAATATGTTACAGCGCTGCGACATAAACTTTATTGTTGCCAAACTAGTTTTGCTTCTCTAGGTAAGGGGTTTCAGGTAAAACTAGAATATACTGACATAAATTTTGCAGAGGAACAAGGTTTGACATTCCACATTGTTTTAATACTCACATATTTCCATCTTCTATATAAAATTCTCGTGTCACAATGTTAGTTACCATACTCCTCCGAAACGGCTCGACCGATTTTAATGAAATTTTATATACATATTCAGTAGGTCTGAGAATCGGCTACTATCTATATTTCATACCCCTAAGGTAGGGTAGGTAGGGTAGGTAGGGTAGGTAGGGTAGGTAGGGTAGGTAGGGTAGGTAGGGTAGGTAGGGTAGGTAGGGTAGGTAGGGTAGGTAGGGTAGGTAGGGTAGGTAGGGTAGGTAGGGTAGGTAGGGTAGGTAGGGTAGGTAGGGTAGGTAGGGTAGGTAGGGTAGGTAGGGTAGGTAGGGTAGGTAGGGTAGGTAGGGTAGGTAGGGTAGGTAGGGTAGGTAGGGTAGGTACGGTAGGTAGGGTAGGTAGGGTAGGTAGGGTAGGTAGGGTAGGTAGGGTAGGTAGGGTAGGTAGGGTAGGTAGGGTAGGTAGGGTAGGTAGGGTAGGTAGGGTAGGTAGGGTAGGTAGGGTAGGTAGGGTAGGTAGGGTAGGTAGGGTAGGTAGGGTAGGTAGGGTAGGTAGGGTATTTTGAAAATGTATTCCGGAAGGTTTACGTGTATAATGTATTAAGTACCTGGTCGACCGAGCTCTGCTCTGTTGAAAATAGAGAATGCTCATTAAATAATATATATGATAATTCATACTAATTCTATGTATGGTACATACTAATTCCATGCTACCATGGTAGTAGGTACTTACTCAAAATTCAAAAATTCAAAAATTCAAAAGTCATTTATTCAAACTAGGCTGAGAATCAGCACTTTTCGAACGTCAAAATTACATAAGACAGTCCCCCAAAACGCCCACCCTTCACCACTTCCTAGTGCATTAGCTGGGAAGAAGAAGTGGCGCAACAAACTCCCCAGCAGCACAGCTGTCTGTTCAGTTAGAAGAACAAAAAAATAAGATTCTATATAATAGTATTCAAAATAATTTAGATAATTTAGATTACGCAACACAAAACATAATTTAAATTATTAGCCATATGTTAGCTAGCACACGCCAATATACCACAAAACATCATCGAGAACTATACTCAGGCAGAAATAAAAACTAAACGTAAACAGAACTTATCTAAATAAAAGCCTCCAGGCATAAAGGGCGTGCCCGCTTACATATAGTTGTAACTGGAAGTTATAAATGATAAACTAGGACCATCGAGATAAAATAAATAAAACAAACAGTTAATTACTAATAACAATAACTAATATGATCAATTGTCGAGGTCACTAGCTAACCACATATTGCAATACAACTCATTAGAAAAAACATTGTAATGAGTAGATTATGTCAACAATAAATTGAAATAAAATTAAAAATAGCTTGACTTATAAAGTCGAATAAAAAAATAAAAAAAATACAATTATATAAACTCATATAACTTGTCAGTAGGTAATCTGGAGAAAGAACATAAACATTGTCTTGAGTTAATCACAGCGACCAACTATTCTTATCATTTAAGTAGTCGTTTATAGAATAGTATGCCTTTGAACAAAGCTTGGATTTTACTTTCGTTTTAAACGCATCAAAAGGCAAATCTAGCAAAGAAGAGGGTAGCTTGTTATAAAAGGTTATACCAAGCCCAACAAATGAGTTATGAACCTTATGAAGCCGGTGAAAGGGAGCTCGTAGTTTGTCCTTATTTCTAGTGTTAACATTGTGAAAATCACTGTTTTTAGTGTATAAGTGTATATTTTGCCTAATATATAAGATGTTGGCGAAGATGAATTGGGACGCCACCGTGAGGATACCAATATCTTTGAAAAAATCTCTCAGAGAAACTCTGGCACCTAGCTGGTAAATAGCTCGAACAGCTCGTTTTTGAAGGACAAATATATTTTGAATATCAGCAGCTTTGCCCCACAGCAGAAGACCGTAGGACATAACGCTATGAAAATAACTAAAATAGACTAACCGAGCTGTATCGACGTCAGTGTATTGTCTTACTTTCCTGACGGCGTAGGCGGCCGAACTGAGCCTTCCCGCTAGGCTCGATATATGTGGGCCCCACTGAAGTTTGGCATCTACTGTTATGCCCAGAAAAACTGCCGAGTTTACAGACTCAAGCACCTCTTTATGTAAGACGATGTTGGGTCCTAGATTTCTAACATTTGGTAGGGCGAACTTTACACATTTCGTTTTCTTGGCATTGAGAACTAGGTTATTTGTCGTAAACCAATCCGTAACCATTGAGAGAGCACTGTTTACATCGTCAAAATCTTGTCTATTCCTGTCTACTTTAAAAATAAGAGAGGTATCATCTGCAAACAGTACAACTTCACAGATACCCTTTAAATAGAATGGTAAGTCATTGATATACACTAAGAACAAGAATGGACCTAGTATTGAGCCTTGAGGTACACCTAACTGAACTGGTAGACCGGAAGATTTCACACCATTAACATCTACACATTGGGACCTATTGTGTAAATAAGAATTTATAACGTTGAGAGCTTCGTTTTGAACACCGTAATGACGCAGCTTACGCAAAAGCGTGTCATGGTGCACGCAATCAAAGGCTTTCGAGAGGTCACAGAAAACCCCAATAGCATTTTGCGAGTTCTCCCATGCGTTAAATATGTGTTTCAGCAGAGCAACACCCGCATCTGTAGTCGAACGACCTTTTGTAAAG
Source organism: Agrochola lota (assembly GCA_947364205.1). Taxonomy (NCBI): domain Eukaryota; kingdom Metazoa; phylum Arthropoda; class Insecta; order Lepidoptera; family Noctuidae; genus Agrochola; species Agrochola lota. The sequence continues at coordinate 2,582,573 of OX376229.1, forward strand.
CCATATTGTTCATTATGAAGGAGGCTATTTAAATTAAAATGTCTAAGTAACTGCTTGAGTATTAACTTTTCAAATATTTTGCTAAATGCTGGTAAGATAGAAATAGGCCTGAAATTGCCAACGTCGTTTTTATTACCTGATTTAAATAGTGGTATGACTTTACTATTCTTCATGAGGTCAGGAAAAGTTCCTAAATCAACACATTTATTAAAAGTAACAGCTAGATAGGGGGCTACGATGTCTATTATATTACTTAAAAGTTTAATGGAGATGCCCCAGTAATCACCAGTGTTTTTAGACTTGAGTGTGTTAAAAACATTAAACTAATTACATACTGCCATGTCATTATTCTAAGGTAGCCATCTTGTTCTAAATTTTGGGCGACCGAGCTCTGCTCGGGTGAAAATATGGAGAAAACGAATTTTCGCAGATATGAGACCCAGCTAGATCGATTTTTTGCCCCCGTAAAACCCCTATACTGTAACTATCATCGAAATTGAAAAAATATATATATTATATACAAATATTGCTCAATTAATATTATAGGATATTTAACTTGGATACAATTCCCGGTAAATTGCAATAAGCTTGCTCCTTATAAGGTGAGACCGATAACATATCTGGCGAAATATGGGTGACCAATCACCTTTGACTATCCCATTCGGGGAACATAAGCTTGATGCTATTTAATTTAATCTTGATTTTCATACTTCAGCCACAGTATAAATAAGTAACAGTATTATATCTCGACAGTAACCTTGAAATAATTACCTACAGCCGCTCGCTAGATAAAACTTCCGCGTACGTGTGAAACTGCCGCGCACACGACTACTGTTGCGTACTGATATACGCTGAGATTTCGAAGCGCGTCGTTTCGGGCGTTTACTATGAAGTTATAATACTGTTGCTTCAACAGTCGGATTTCAGAACTGTCTACACTAACACTTTCATGCAAATATGTTACTCGAATGGCATCATAAAGTTTATAGTTTAAATTCAAGTTTTTCCTTCTTTGCATAGTTTAAATTACAGAGAGTGATGTAGCAGTAAAATGTAAAACAGGAATGAGGATTATAATTTATTTTCGTGAAAAAATGCTACGGAGAAAAATAATTTAATTTTGTTGTTTTGCTTTTTTAGTTCGTTTGGGTAAAGTGAAATAAGTAGTGTCATTGCTTTTTTATGGTTGTGTCATGTTTGAGTTATTTTAATAATTTGTTTATTAACGCTTTTATTTTAATAATATTTGATTATACATTATGTAAACAATGTACAACTATGATTATTATATACAAGTATGTAGAGGAAAAAAATTAAAACTTAAAAACAATCCGGGAAATTAATAATTAATCAAATTGCCATACCGCGTAAGATTGCTGTACCAGAGCTATTTTATACAGTTGCAATTTGAATATACGGGCAAATTAAGTTGGTAGTCAATTTCGAAAACAATTAATTTCCCGGAATTTACTTACAACGTCACGATTGTGTGGCAACTGAGGCCCCGTGTTGTAATTTTTCGTCAATAGTCAGTTTATTTAACAAATTAGGTCGAAAATCTGTCGCTAATGATGTACGTATATAATACAATTAGAGACTTCAGAATAATACTATATATAACATAACATCACGGCTGTAATCCCCGAAGGGTTAGGCAGAGGTCTACCTATAGTACACCCCACATTTCGCCAGTTACGTTCAAGTTCTATGTAATAGGGGGCGAGCCTATTGCCATCAACCGGGCATAAATCCAAACTCCGAACTGCTACTGAGAAATTCTCCTGATCAAAAAATCCTTATAACACTTTGCCCGACGTGGGAATCGACCCCAAGACCTTATGCTCAGCAGTAGCGGTTTCGACCATTATATCAACAGGGCAGTCACTACTAGTCACTATAGTACTTTTGCTCAAACGAAACGTTTTAATAATCGTAAACTCTAACTAAATCTTATAAAAACATCCCTCGCGCCAGTAGCACACCTCCACCGCGAAACCGTAGCAGCGAAACCGCATTAGTTCAATTCAACTGGCTCGCGTCATGTTCCGGTACTCGAGTTCCGTTACTCGAATTTCGCGTAGCGGAACATGATGCGAGCCAGTTGAATTGAACTACTGCGGTATGGTTTCGCGGCGGAGGTGTGCTGCCGGGGTCAAACATTTTAAATCAAAATAAGATTTCTGCACTCGTAAATATAATTAGATTGAAGGCAGATATTTCAATAGCAGCCTGAAATATTAAATTCGTCGTTTGGCCCGAAACGCCGCGTGAATTTAAATTTTAACTAAAAATCTGTTATAAAGCTTTTGATATTCAGTTAAGTGATCAAGAAATAATCGCGAGTTCTTTGGATATGTTTAGCAGCGCAGATTTTCCTTTAAACGCACTGGGTATTTGAAACGCCGCGGTCGCTGGAAAAAAAGCGCTGGGAACGGCCGTAAGCTAATTTGATCTTCTTATTTTCGAGTTGATGGAAACTCTAACATGTGGGACATGGATGAATTGATGAAGTTTCCATGAACTGACTGTTATAAAGATTTACTAGGAAAGTGTATATTTTTAGGTGGATTGTGAACAGATCGCAGCAATTCAGATAACCGTCACTCTACGTTTTCTTGAACGTAACGTTTTAACGAAGGCCCTGCTATCAGTATATATGTAATTGTGTGTTTTATGTATTTTTTTTGTAATGTGCGTTTAGTTTATGCATAATAAACAATTTTTCTTTCTTTCTTTCAATAAACGGGAGAATGCAGTAGTTTGCTAGTACTTAGTGTAATAAAACACTTTGTTAGCTTCTGAGCAAGAGCAGGAAGAATTCTGTGCTGGAAATAGCAAAAATAAAAGCATAAAATCCAGCTTTAAGCTGACTGCAATGTTACTGTTTATGGCTTGAAAATCGCGTGACGTAGTTTTACGGCAGTTTTTAGTAGTTATAGTTTTAGTTTTTATTACTTTCGAACAACGTGACATGAACATTAAAAAATCCGGTTTTACTAGACGTAAATGAATATTTTATGAGTCGTTTCGTGATATATTGCTGAATTCTCGGATCACCTGCAGCAAGGTAGTTTAACGTTGTTAAATTGTGCTTGCATTTTTTATTAAATTTTGCTCCGATTATAAAGAAATATTACTATCGGCCGTAATACCTTTATACCATGTTTTGAGGACAATATGACAATAAATGAAAGCACCACCAATGTGTAATGCATAGGAGTATTTTGAAATCCTAACGTAAAAAAAGTGCTTTTTCTAACAAAGTACATAGAGGTGATGGGTTTTGCTGATCAGCCGACTAGCTATCCGAGTGACTGTACTATTGGTATATTTAATTTAATTTTTGTATGCTACTGGGAACGCAATTTGATAAACTAAGTTTAATTTTTCAGAAATCAGAAATCATTTATTTTGCAATGAATGTGTGTACAAAATAAGATGTTAACATTGTAAAAGCAGTTCCAACACACTCTACCTTACGGCATGCAAAAGGAAAAAAAGAGTATATATGTTTTTAACTACTCAATTAAACAGCCAAAATAAAAAATATAAAAGTACGGTTATGTGGATCAACAGCCTTCCTACATAACATAAACTAAACATTTTTAAAAAATCTGCTCGGTATGGTTGGTGATGGCTCGGTAGGGCTTGTTATAAGTCCGCCTGGCCAGCTACCACCATCTTATCTAAGTCTGTCGCCATAATAACAATGTTAACAGCATTATTGTGTTTCGGCAGTTAGAGGTAAGATAGCCAGTTCGTCTGTGCTTGGGGATTCCGGGTGAAGCTCGCTTCTACCTTTGGCCTGATCATCACTTACCATCAGGTGAGATGCAGGTCAAGAGGTACCTTGTTTATATTAAGGTCCCGTAGCAGTGTTTGACACTATATTTTTTCTTTTCTTTTCATTACCGTCTTAATTTTAAAACATGATTAGTAAACCACGCAATAAACGTCGTGCTTTTCAAGTCCAGTGCGTAACCAACCAGTCAGAGGCTTTCTTTAATCCCCCTCGTGGCAAAATAAAAGGTTCTACCTTGTCTCTTTTTTTATTCGTCTGTAATTTGTACATTTCACGCCACACTGACTTCGACTGCTTGAAATTCAGCTTATTTTTTTTCAAGAAAGTTCTTTTTTTTTTTGAATGACTGGGTCATTTTTTATGTTTAATCTGATAGTTTTATTTAGGTCGACCAATAACAGAGTAGGTAATGGATGTTTACATTATAAAAATATATTTTTACTAAGAATAGTATTTTTATTAGACACGGAAATTTTTAAAACTGCCAACTAAATCACAACTGTCCTCTTTTGACAGTTGTATGAAATTCAACTTGACGTGTCAGTTTGATAAACGATTATTTTTCCTGCCTGTGCATTTAATCTAAAACCGAATTGTATAATCATGGAAGGGACAATACCTAATATCGGATATAGCTTTATTCGCTACAATACGGGTGTCTGGTTAAAATACACCGTGAGACAGACTCTGACTGCTGGGAAAAAAAATCGATGCAGCATCCGTTCAATCTGGTATTGTTACTATTTCTGTACGCTTTCCATTAGCATCAATTATTTATATACCAAGATCTTTTATCGGTATCTTATTTTGTTCAATTTTAGAAACAAATCTCCGTTTTTAGGGTTCCGTAGTAAACAAAGAACCCTTATAGTTTCACCATGTCCGTCTGTCTGCCTGTCTGTCCACGGCTTAGCTCAGAGACTCTTTGTACTAGAAAACTTTAATTTGGCATGGGTATACATATTAATCACGCCGACAAAGTGGTAAAATAAAATAATTTTTTAGGGTATTATTTTTTTCTCATCTATCCCATAGTGTGGGGTATCGTTGGAAAGGTCGTTCAAAAATATAATATTGTGAGTTTTTGTAAACCATTTTTGGGTTCAGGGATCCGTTTGCGAAATATTAAGCTTTTTATCGCAAATTTTTTTTAGAGTCAAGTGTCGAAAGATTTTTTACACTTTTGGATGCAGTTATGGATCCTATTTTTTAAGAAACGTAAGGAAATACTGTCTTGAGTGTTTGCTACGAGTATCTGTACTAATATTAGAAATGCGAAAGTAACTCTGTATGTCTGTATGTTACCGTTCACGCATTGACGGTTGAATTTTATGCCCATGACCATCTTCATAGGCCCATGTCCTAACATAAGGTCTATTTATAACCTTGTTTCCAATTGATGTATTTTCCACTTAAACAAACATCAACTTCATGCTAGTTTCAATAAAGTTGATTTTAGACTGACTAGTACTGTTGAAAAAGTCATAAAATATATGAAGCTGTAGCGCAAAGTGAACCTTATGAGTAGGCATTACAGTTGTTTTTCCTAAAACTCGTGTTTGTTTACATGTTTGTCAAATAAATTGCGAACGCAGATTATGACAGTTTTTATCCCGGTAGTACGTTCCTGTGGGATAATTTTTGACCTCCACGCGGGCGAAACCCTGCGGAGGCATCAGTATTTAAGATACAGAGGTATTCGGAACACCTTTTTGTTCCACCCGGTACATTTCCATATAGACGGTGGATTCCAAATACAAATAGAAAATAGATCTATTTTCTGTTAGCCCGAAGGCATGGTAACATTTACCGAAATAGCAGATGTTATCGTCGTCAGGAGGTTTAGAATAGAATACTGCGTGGGCGCCATTGATTGCGTGGGAACTTTTCAGAATTCACCAATAGGGTGTACGATATGTCACTGAGCTGACTTCCGGCCACCGTAAGCGCGGGCTTGCTGACGGAGAGCAATGGGTAGCTCGCCGTCCGATAAGGACCAGGCCCGGGTCGACGCGACGGCGCGTTGTGTTCCACGCGCGCCTCAAAGAGATGTCAGCAGCAACTGACGGGGTCCGTAAGGACCAATGCCTGCTGGGGGTTTTTCCGAAAGGGATATCGCGGCCCCGGCACACGGGCAACGGAAGGAACACGAGTGGGTTTTAGTCAGTAAAAGTCTGACACGCCCTCTTGCTCCGCCCAGAGCGGGAGAAGTCATTTGATGATTTCCCATCCACAAAAACAAAAAACAAAAAGGGTGTACGATATGCTTTTGTTCCATTAAAGGAGTCTGCCCACTACACCGTATCATACCATGACCATGTATGAGACTATGCCCACTAAGTCGTTCTGTCACCGACTAACACTGTCACGTGCCATGCACGGAGCGTCAACAATTGTTGGCGAGAATATATTGCCGGTGCTAATACGCTCCTTGCATGGCATGTGACGTTGTCAAACCGGTGCGCTCAGGCGGTGAAACGGTTAGCACCCTAGCCACCTATGATGACCTTTCTAAACCCTTTATAAACGGGTTATAAACACAATTTTCTAATAGCCATCGTATCGGAAATGCTCGTGACTTTCGCAATTCAAATGTTATTAGGCTGTTGTACACTGCTCTGGTTCGAAGCAAACTCGAGTCCAGTGCCTGTGTTTGGCACCCATACCGCGACACAAACACTAATGCTAGAAAAGGTTCAGAAAACATTCCTACGATGCCTCTTCCAAAGGTTATACCATTTCTTTCCGTACATGTACCCTACCAAATATCTTTTAGGGACTTTAGGCTTTAACTCGTTGGAGGTAAGAAGATGTCTCGATCAGCTCACGGTAAGTAAGATCTTACGGGGACGTATCGACTGTCCAGAGCTCCATGGCCTTTCCTGCCGATTATTTGTGCCCGACAAATACATTGGACACCGTCAGAGCCGCCGACACAATCTGTTTGCGCAACTGTCATGCAAAACTGTAGCCAGAGCCGAATCCCCAGTCTATCGTACCCTAAAGATGCTGAATGCCCTTCTGATTGCTATAACCCTGAATGTGATGTGTTTGCGGATGAATGGAGTAAAATTTTGCGTATATGTCTGGTGTTCTGTGAGAGAAAGTATGCTAGGGAGTCCACTGTTAATTTTAAATTAAATTATTGTCAACGTTGTAATTGTTTCTATGTTCATTAATGTAATTGATGTTGTACCGTTTTAATTAACTATAAATAAATAAATAAATAGGTAGGAACTAATTTTCTCAAAAAAACATAGTCACTCTTCCTAACGCGCCGTACGGATATGACACGCGAATGCTACGGTCACTAAAACCGTTATGCACGAGTACGATACGCTGTTGATATGTTCTTGTGAGCATGCCGTGTTCGTGCCATGTTTCTTTCCGAGCCTGATAAGTTCATAGCACGGTCATGGTATGGTACGGTGTAGTGGGCAGACTCCTTTATAAACAAAAACATGGAAGGCTATGTTTTTTTTCCTGGACGTTAGTAGTTTTCTAAATGTGGCCAAAATTCGTTATAACTTTGAAACGTAATATTACATACACTTAGAGAGAGAAAAATTACGAAGATTTGAGTAGGTACTGAGAACAGCCAACATGGTGTATGAGCTGAAGTTATCTCCTTATATCTTTTGTGGTCTGTACCGACGTACAAAATTCACATGGTGTTTTCAACATAACTCGACAGACTGAACGAAGCCGCGAATACCTTACGAAGGTAGAAAATACAAAAGACTCAATATTAGTCATGAATAGTATGTTAAAATGTATGCCTACAATAGCTAAAAAAATAGTAAAAGTATCCCTTAGAGTTGTTTAGTGAATTATTCGTCGAATGGTTATTAGTTATTCTTCTTTTTTGTGTGGTTATTGACTAACCTGGTGTCAGAACTTTTATGCCGCCCATGGGCCTCTGACTTGGCTTCACATGCCGTCGAGAAATATTTCTCAGGCATGCCAGTTTCCTCACAATGCTTTCCTTTGACGTTTTTAACGCGAGTGGTAATTAAACAATACGTACATGAATCCGAAAAGTCAGAGGTTATCCTTAGGTTCGAACTCGAGACCTATGGAATTTTGTTATTTATTTATTTACTAGTTTTTTCCCGCGGCTTAGCTCGCGTGGAAGGCGGAAATTATGCCGTGGAAACGTACGTGTCGGGATAAAAAGTATCCTATGTGTTAATCCAAGTTATAAAGTATCTGTTTACCTCATCGAAATCCTATTAGTAGCATAACATAATGATTGAATACTATCGTGAATTCATGCATGCCTAGTACTTTTTGTTAGGTACACACAGACCTATTCTGTTGTTCTCTGAGTGAGCTCACAAAGAATGCATTTTTTGTAATAAGTTACAAAATTTCATTATAAGTATAAGTTAGGATGAGAGTTGGATAAGTACACTATCGCAATAGGTTACCTGTAATGATAGATGTAAAGGCAATACGTCGTTTTTATCAGAAGAGGACTATTGTCTGTTATGCGTGGGTTTGCGGGCTAGGAGATGTAATTAAATGAAACACAAATATCCACATATTTCTGAATAATCACGTATTTCTGATCACATTAGGGAATGAACAATAATGTAAACGAGATTCCCTCGAGTACGTAAGATGCGAGCGCACATCAATCAACTCACTGCAGTGCAACGGTAGTCTAGTCACCAATCACCATGATCACCACTATCAGTCGCCGTAGCACAGTCATTATTAATCAATGCCGGCTTCGATCCAACTTCGCGATCCTTCCTTCTGACAGGAGCCCGCCTTCCTAGTACTCGGGGTTACGTCAAGTTGACAGCTGTCATAATCGTTCTAAAATCAAGTCCGCAAGTTTGGCATCGTAAAACCTTTAGACGCGCCGTCAGATGTAAGTTGTAAATAAGTAAATAAATAAACATATAGCTAGATTAAAGTTAAAACTTAAAGCTTAGGCTTAGCTTAAGCTTAGGTTAACGCTTAAAGTTATCGTATATTGGATACCTACAATTGCATACTAGTATTATGAGAACAGCGTACTCTCAATTTAAATTTATTATCTAATTTTTAAGTTAATTTAAGTATTCAACTTACACATAGATCTTACATTAAGAAAAATGCTCTAATCTTCCTATGAATCAAAACGTGTGAAATGAGTACGACAATTCCTCATGTATTTTATGCTTTAGATAAGTACGAATTATTATCATTGCACGGACACTTGAAAATCTCGTAAAAATGCGTAAAAACAGTATGTATCTTTTCCATAACACCAAAATGACAGAACTCTGAAAAAATCGTCTTCACTCACTTTTCCAAAGCACAGACATCTCAGTACTAAGCAAAATAAAAAACCTGAGCTAACATCGAAGTTTTGAAGAGCCAGCGAGTTGCTATATAAATATTTTTATTTGGATCTCCGGAAAGTTCTCAAAGGAAGCACTCATTATGTAAACACGCCTTACTGAATCCATTTCTTGGAGTTTTCAAGAAATCCTGGAGTTACAGAATACAAAGGAATTAGAGTTCAACATTTTTGAAGTTAATTTAGCTGGCTTTCGATGCAATCTTGGGTTTGTATCGAGTTGGAAATGCTGTTTGTTTGGTAATGGAATTTCTCACGGTACATTGACACTGTGATGTGTGTGATTGGGTCCGCTGTGACGCGGACCCTATCAGAATACCAGCGCTGCAGTATTTCTTTTTTAAATATCGTAGCATTATGCTGAGATAGGATCTTTTTTGGCATTTCTGGCAGGTCGCTTTTTTATTGTTTTCGTTTATTGAAAAAATATGCTATGTTTGCTAGTTTTAAATGCTCCTTGAATTTTTTTATTACTGTTTTTATTTCCTGCGCATGTCCCAAATAAAATATTTTTCTTTTCTTTCTTTCTTTCTATTATAGGAATGAACCAATGAACTAAAATCAAAAGTCATTTATTCAAGTTACGGCGAGAATCATCACTTTTTGAATGACAAAATTACATTAAACAGTTCCACAAAACGCCCGTCCTTCACAATTTTTAGGTTGGAAGAAGAAGTGGCGCAACAAACTCCCCATCAGATCACCAATTCTCTCCCTGCAAATTGTGGCAATTTGATTATTCTTTAACGAGTTTTATTTGGAACTAGCTGACCCGATAAACGTTTCAAAAATTCATACGAAATTCCCATAGAAAATGAACATTCAGTTTTCCCGAATTTTTCAATTATCCCGGAAATTTTTCGATTTTTTCTTTCGTTAAAAACCTGATTTGGACTTTTACGAACATTTTAAAATAAAAATTTGCCAAAGCGGTCCAGCCGGTCTAAAGTGATGCGCTTACCAACGAACAGTAGTTAAGTTTTACTAAAAAGATTTCTAGTATACAGCGGGTATCAGAAATATGTGGACATATTTATGGCTGCGGTACAGACCATCCAACTGAAGTTTCTCCATGAGATCAACATCCTAATCGCGAAAAAACTATTAGTTCTCCCATACATTTGGGTCGAGTAGGTGTTGCAGTTTTTATACACGCTGTATACGGCAAGTTTTGAAACCGATCATTTTAAAAGAAACTAGTCAAAATAAGTATTACATTACATTACTTGTATAATATAGAAGATATTTTTATTATTAAAGAATAAGATTTACCATCCATCTATCCAGTTGAAAACCAGCGTTAGACACTAGCTGTCTGGCATTTATTTATGCTGAACTGGGCTTATTTGGCGCAGCCGTGAGGCACACAATATTATTTTAAGTTATCTTTGTTTTGTTCTGTTTTTTTGTTTTTATGTGAGTATTGTGTGCTTAAAGCACACAATATTCACATATATCACCTGAGTCAAATCAATTTATTTTCTATTCTTCTTTTCTTTCACTACAAGTTCCACATAAATTGCCATTGTAACCACTTTTGGTAGATAAATAGTATTCATTCATTTTTAGTAGCAAACAGAAGGACTAACCACTCCATAAATAAAATCCTTAAGATATCCTAGAAAAAGAAGATAAAGTAAAAACATTTCAAAGTGTAACGAGTAAATGTTCAGCTTGCTTACTAACCTGTAATTAAAAGTTAACTGAGAGAAACGAGGTATTAACAGAACCCATTTATTAGTTTAGCAGTCTCTTCTAAAGGAGACCTGTTGCTATTTGTATCTGCTAACTATAAACCCACATCTTATAAACTTTGCCCCACAATATATCATGGGACTTAAATATTGACTTCTCAGTTGCTTAGCGGTCGACGATTGCCTGTAGGTACACGTGGTGTAGTGTTTCGATCCCCAGGTGGCAGTGTTATTGGGTTTTTACCATAGAAATTTCGCCGGGAGTCTGGATTTGTGTCCAGGTTCATGGCAACAGGCTCGTATACTATTACACCTATTATCAGACCTTTAAAAACATCGTGTGACATGTGTTGTTAATACTGTGGGGGCATCTACAACGCCGCATTCGAATGCATCACACTGACGTCACGCAAAATCATCTATCGCGCAAGCAAGGTTTGACGCGCGACTAGCATATATACAGCGTCCCGACATCAATCAATCATCGGGCAGTAACCCACCAGACACAACACTCATCTGGTCGGAAGATCCTCCCTTTTCCATAGAAGATGAGTGAACTTTACACCCAGTAAGCTTAGCATGACCACAATAGAAACGGGTTTTGTCGACGGAAGAATAGAAAAAATTACAGATAAACAATCACGATCTGTCATTTTATCTATTCTTCCGTCGACAAAACCCGTAGAAAACCCGTTTCTTTGGTTGTCATGCTACACCTGCTGTTCCTCATACCTATTTAATGCTATTCAAGATACACCTCTATCTCTACTCACCGCCTACCTCTTAGGGGAAAAAGGCGTGAAGTTTTATTATAATAACGTATCAACCATATTTATCCACCAAAACTTGTACTATGGATGCAGCCCAAAACCCCACCTCAAAACAGTTTCAACAAAAATCCGTTTGATTAGGATTATCTGGGATATCGAAAACCGAAACGAAATGTCTGTGGATGGTAAATAGATTTTCTCTGCACTTGTATCTTCAATCCGTTCTAAAACGAATATCGATAAACTAAATTGTTTCTTCCAATAGCTTTCACACTTTTGGACGTAAACTGGGTACACAACTTTTAGTAACTTTAAGTAACCGTTACATCCTCTACTATTAAATGAGCAATATTTATGTAAATATATATTTGTAATCACGTTCTCGAAAACGGCTCAAACGATTTCGATGAAAGTTGCAATATAGGGGTTTACAAAATGGTGCAAAATCGATCTAGCTAGGTCTCATATCTGGGAGAATTCGTTTTCTCCGTATTTTCACCCGAGCAGAGCTCGGTCGCCCAAAGTTTAGAACAAGATGGCTTCCTTAGAATAATGACATGGCAGCATGGAATTAGCAAGTACCTACTACCATGGCGGCATGGAATTAGCAAGTACCTACTATAATGACAGCTTGGAATTTGTATATACTATAGATGGAATTAGTATGAATTTTCCTATACTATTAAATGAGCATTCTCTATTTTCACCAGAGCTTAATCAATATTACAGCCACAGATCACAAACACGAAATTAAAATAGGATTAAACAAAGATTTTTCGTTCTACGAATTAAAATATTATAAAAAAACTGACCAAGTGCATGTCGGACTACGCACAATAAAGGGTTCTGTAGATGGCATGAATGAATAATTTATCCCAAGAATAAACTTAAAAATGTAGAAGAAGAACTCTGTAGCTTTTAATTTATTTGCGTGTATCAAAATATGTTGCGTAAATGGGCGTATTTTTTATTGCGTTGACTTAGAAGCGTGTTTTTAGAGCTCCAAGGGACCATAAACCTATGTATTTAGTATAATTTTCAATTTGGTACCTCTACGCGTTCCCGAGAAAAAGCCGAGGGCTTGACGGATAGACAGATAAAGAAGTGGTCCTCTAAGAGTTCCGTTTTTTCCTTTTGAGATACGGAACCCTAAAAATGATTAAAATTCGTTGAAAACTGGCTCTTTTTGAAAGTTTACTCGAATTATAATGGCCCCAAATATATCCTACCCTTTACCTAAAGTTTATCGTCGAGAAAGAAAATGGCACAACAGACTAAGCAGCCTTTCTTTTTTTTTTTTGGTTGGGAAATTATCAAATAACTTGTCCCGCTCTGGGCGGAGCTGGAGAAGTTAATCTTTCCCCAACTATGTTGGGGTCGGCTTCCAGCCTAACCGGATGCAGCTGAATACCAATATTTTACATGGAGCGACTCATCCTTAACATATGGAATGCAAAAAGTAATAAAACCCCTAACCTCATTATCACAGAAATAGCTCCAAAAGAAAATCCAGTACTAATTAAAGTACAAAATCTCCTTGAAAATAAGCATGATTAATCCATGAAGTAAAATTAAGACGAACGTTTTGCCTTTAGTAAAAGACAGTAAGGTATATCGTCCACGATGCTACTCAAAAGTATAACGTGTTACAAACTCAAATCACCAATGGAACCACCCAGAGGTTACAGCACTAATATTTAGCATTGGTGCTCTAGTGGTCGCATAGGAATTGTGCCCGGTTGATTACTATAGGCTCGTCCCCTATTACATGGGGCTTAAACATAACTAGCGAAATGTGGGTTTCAGGGAAAACTGTTTTGATATTATGTTAGTTTGTCAATGGCGGTCCGTATACGACGCGATTTTCTGACATGTTATTAACTAGGTTGTCATTGGTTGCGTCGTGTAACAAGTAATTCGTACTTTTAAACTTTATGAATATCGTACCTATTATTTTAAACTTCGAAGTTCAGTATGACAGTCATTAAAATACTAGTGCTGACTTTCTGGTTACTGACTGGTGATTTGAGTTTGTAACACGCCACTTTTGAGTAGCGTCGTGGACGATATGCCTAAGGAAAAAAAGGTCAGGATTGAGATTAGTTATGCAGAAGGGACAGAGGACAGGGATTATGTTAAGTAGGTGGGATGAGAACTAAACCTTTGTATTTTGTGAAGTAAAGCGGCTATAGCCATAAGTTAAGACGACGAGACTTGCGAGCGGAAACCTGTGAGTCCCTTGCCCATGCCCAAATTATTTATTTACAGGGTCCATTAAAATAATCATTTTATGAACAGTTGGAACAGTACGCAGCAGCTCGGAGTCTGGATTTGTGCCCGTTGGATGGCAATAAGCTCATCCCTATTACATGGGACTTAAACATAACTGGCCTAATGTTCACTGGTCAAATGGTCACCTCTGCCTAACCCCCCGGGGAAAACAGGCGTGATGTTATGTTATGTTATGTGTGTGTTCAACGTCATTGTCAAGTGTCAACGTATCGTGCTGAAAACGCTTTAAAAAAGGTAAACATTTAAACAAATATAAATATATTTTATCTTTTAATATAAAAAAAAAACAATGAGATCGTGATGGCCCAGTGGTTAAGGCCTCGCCTCTCATGCACGAGGTTGTGGATTCAAATCCGGGCAAGTACCAATGTGACTTTTTCAATTCATGTGTACTTTCTGAGTTTATCTTGGACATTACTTACATAAGTGAAGGAAAACACCGTGAGAAAACCTGCACTTATAGTTAATTTATGTCTGAAATCGCCAACCAGTCTTGAGCAAGCGTGGTGATCAATGCTCGTGCCTTCTCTGTATGAGAAGAGGCCTTTGCCTTGCAGTGGGACAGTAACAGGCTGGTATTATTATTATAAAAATAAGAACCCGCCCGTTGTTAAAATGAAGAAACGCATTTCAAGTCTTTGTTGAAAATTACTCGTCTATATCAATTTCCCGATTACTCTGGTGTAAGGGGGTTGTAATAATAAAACATTCATGGGTTATGACTACTCATCATTTATGACGTCATTTTGTCTCCTGAACATTGAACCAATGTTTTTCGAAGGGGAGGGGTGACAGACATTTTCCATTTTTTATGGATGTTTCTATGTCTCATTCTACATGGTTTTTGAAAGGGTTGGTTTTAACGCATATTGTGTAGGTATCATATTAAATGGTAGGTATGTTTTTTCTGATGACTTCACCTGTGGATATCTGGACGACATGGTGTTGCTCAGTCCATCGATGAGCGGACTCAGGCAGCTACTCACGATCTGCGAGACGTATGCGGAGGTGCACGGCCTTAAATATAACTCAAAAAAGAGTAAGGTCTTAGTGTTTACAGTACCTAAACAATAGCCCCGTCATGTATCTCCGGTATATCGCAACGGCGTAGTACTTAATGTAGTGAATAGGTTTAACGTTTACCTCGGTCATGTTGTCACTAGTGACCCACGGGATGATGGCGACATAGACCGCGAGCGCAGGGCGTTAGCGGTGAGGGGCAATATGCTCGCCGTAGGTTCGCTGCACGGCAAACGTCAAAGTTAGTTTATTTAAGGCGTTCTGTCAGTCCTTCTACTCGAGCGGCCTGTGGGTGTCATATACGGGCCGAGCCTACAACGTCCTACGCGTACAATACAACAACGCTTTCAGGATGCTGTTGCGGTTGCCGCGCTGTTGTTGTGCGTCTGGAATGTTTGCTGCAGCTCGCACGGATGGTTTTCACGCCATCATTTGCCTTTGTACGTTTTTTTCTGTTCCTTTCTTCTTGTTTATTTATAATGTGTGTACATAAACTGTTAAATAAATAAAATAAATAAATAAATAAGATGTCAAAGAACGCTCTGCCGTTGTTGTGTGACGTTTCAACCCTTTCTTAGGAAATCACAGCTTAAGAAAACGTTGTAATAGGTTATTTCCATAAATGTATCACAAGAGGTATTTGCTCTGCATTGGCAAATGCTGCCTATATTTATTCATATAAACTAGAACACTCTACAAAGAGAGGTGCATAAACTTGCAATTTCTTTAAAATGACATCATATTTCAATGTTGAAAGGCAGGGGTTGGCAGCGTGCACGCATTGCATACTAAAAACTTCAAGATGTATGGGTCGCGGAGCTAACAACGTATTCTTGGCATCGCTTCAGCTGACTGAAGAAAATATGCGATTCATAAAATTTAAAGATGACTGCCTACAACATATAAGCATTGTTACGCGTGTTGCTGTCTCAGAATGACGGTATCAACTTATAAAAAACTAGCTTCTGCACGTGACTTCGTTAGCGTGAATAGGGTTGATGACTAAAATTTGTTTTAGTCCGTCATGGAGATTAATAAAAAATATTGGACACGTATTTTTTCTTTTTTAACGTAATCTAAAGATTACGGCGATACATTGAGTTAAAATATGCCATGACGTCACGAGTATGTAGATTTTATACTTACTTGTGTTGTGCGTTTTATCTAAGTATTTTTTTATTAATATGATAAAGCAAAAAATACATGTCCAGTATTTTGTTATTATCTGACTCTAAAATTAAATCTAGTTAGTTTTTTTTTTTACCCAGGCATCATCCCTATTGTTCTGTTTTGACATTAATTCCTATGACACTCGGCGACAATGTAGCTTCCCATTAGTAAAAGAATTTTCGTAATTGGATTCTACATACAAACTCACAAATAAAACTTCTTATAATATTATTATATACGTAGTTACTAGCTGCCAGCCCCGGCTGCGCACGGGTAGCACTAAGTACTTATCTACGGCGCACCTACCCTACCTACCTACCCTACCCTACCTACGCCTACCTACCTACCTACTCTACCCTACCTACACCCACCTAGGTACGTAGGTAGGTAGGTACCTACCTTCATCTAACTAGCTGACCCGTGACGTGTTTTGTTTGTTTTAGGACAGTTAGTATTGGAAAAAGAAAAGGGTTTTTTTACGTATTTCCGGGCAATTTTTCAAAATTTTCTCATCTTAAAAACATTCTCAGAATTTATAAAAAAAAATGCTAAATTGGTCCAGCCGTTCTCGAGTTTTGCGCTTAGCAACACATTTAGCGTTTCATTTTTATTTATATAGATAGATAGATGGAACATTATGTATATGATATGATTTAATCTATTAGATAGCGTTAACCGAAACACCGGATGTTATTCCATAAGCTACAATTTTAGTAAATTATTGGGGGTTAGCTCAATTTCATCTATAGTATCACCACGACCTATTAATACGAGAGTTAGTGGAGCTACTATGGATTTTTTTCTATGAAGTCTAAATAATAAAGCATATTTCCCGAAGATTATAATGAAGGTTACAAGTTTCAAGTAAACTAATTCAAGACGACAACTAGTCCCCTATAAAGTATTATTTCTGCTACCCCGTTTGTCATCTTATTCTGACAAGTCAGACAATGGCAGAGCAAAAGCACTGAATGCAGATGATAAGTCCTCAGTATTTCGAGCGTTTTCTTAGCTCTAACTTAGTTTCGGCTTTAGCAAAAGGATATTTCAGAAAGTTTAGTACAATTGTTAGGTACTGTATTCCTAGCTAGACGTGCTTTGTTTTAGGATTATAAAACAAACACACGTCTATATATATTTACTTCACAAATATGTATTAAAGTAGAGATGACACAACGCTATTTGCAAAAATTAGAGTATCTTTCGGGAAACTGATTATTTTTGCGCCAGCCTGTATCAGGCAAAAGGGTCGCCCATAATGCATGGGACTAAAAGAACATATAACTTCCTAAAAGAGGATACTATTACACCTATGCCAATACCTTCCCCTTCGGTAAATGCAGGCAAGGTGACTTAAATTACATTCTGAACAACCAGTCAAGCATACCCTAACAGGATTACCTTACTCCCGATGTGACGTAACCCTTTATACCTAGATAATTAGAAACCACAGAAAAAAACCCACAAATTACCTTTCCTTTAAAAATATTTTTACTCAATGTTTTTCCAAAAATCCGCGGCGACATTGTAACAGATCTCAAATTAGAAAGAAAAAATGAAACATGTTTTGTACAGGTTCCATTTTATTTGCACAGAAACCATTTTACGCGGCATATTAAAATGTCACTTGTATGAAAAAAATATATTACATGTATGGAATTCTTTCTGGTTATAGGCTTGGTTTACCGCCATCTTGTCTCATTTGAAGTGATGACAACTGTCAATTTCATAGAATACGAATATACCAAGACACGGATTGACAACTCCTATAAGCTACTTGCTCATATGATGAACACAGATTCTGGCAAGAACTCCTCAGTTTATACTGAACCTGGAAAATACACATAAAATTGCAGGATTGAGTTAAAAGGGTTACGATAAGAGTGGCATATTTTATGTCCAGTAATGTACTGTTTTGGGCTGATGACGTACAGGTCCTAAAACCTTCATTCACGAGGCTACTGCTAACCATTTATTAACGACAACCTCCAATTCATCTGCCTAGTTTGTTTCCAATCATATTAATATATTTTGGGATCGGCTTTCAGTCTAACCGAATGCAGAGTACCTGCCAGTGTTTTACAAGGATCGACACACAAAAACCCCAACCGTGGCTTTTTATTCCCCAGCATCAACACAGACCTAAAAAATAATAAAAACAAATCT
Organism: Agrochola lota; assembly: GCA_947364205.1. Taxonomy (NCBI): domain Eukaryota; kingdom Metazoa; phylum Arthropoda; class Insecta; order Lepidoptera; family Noctuidae; genus Agrochola; species Agrochola lota. The sequence goes on from OX376229.1 coordinate 2,600,840, forward strand.
GCGCACAAAATATTACCCACCTCAGGCGCTTCCAGTAACACGGATACGTATGTCAACATTAAAGTGCTTCAAAGGCCGAAAAAAATATGTTTTTATTTATTTGGTAACGTAAACAGGGACCGTAATCATTCGGTACTGACCTCGCCCCTCGTGAATTCATAATGTTGGGACCAGAGACAATGGATGCCGGCTGAAGATTACAAATTACGTCACACTACGGAGTTTCTCTTTGGATCTGCACGGTCATTACCGGTGAGTCTATGGTAGAGAAAAGAAAAGGTGGTCCGTCTCATTGTTTTGTTAATTTTGTGAGTGATTTATGAATCGGGGGTACTATGTAAGGGTAGGTTTTGCTACCTTTAAAGGGAGGGTCGAGCGTTATTAATGTATGTCTGTAGATCAAGATGAGTTGAGCAATTTACACTTGATTCCATTCAATTATTTCGAGTGAACATTAATATTGTACGTTCAGTCCGAATGCAAGGTACTTAATATTTGTGATTCATTTTGAGCGTCTGCAATAATTGGGTTGGGTACCTCTTACGCATACAAATTCTCAGAAAAGAGAGTAACTAATCGACGAAGGCCATACATACCACAGATATCATATTTTGTGCTCACTAACGGCCAAACCCAATAACCTATCATCAGTTTTGGCATACTGCATATAGAAAAAACTTTTTTTTATGTATGGTTTTAACGTTCCATTAATCTGTCAGAGAGTAAGGAATCTTACGGTATGACATTCAATGACAGATAGAATTAAACTCTCTGCCATCAATAGCGATCTGTCTTTTACTGAGAATAGGTTATTGGGTTCGGCCGTAAGTACAGTTACAAGTGACGTTACGTATGTATGAAGATTATGTAGAACATCATCCACAGTCAGGTATACCTGTAGTACTATACCAGTACCGGTACTAGAGGTATACCTGCGCTCCGCACTGAAACGTAACGAGTAATTTAAATTTCATGAGTTGCTTTGAGGCGGCCATTGTATGGTTAATGCAATTTGCGTTACGATTCGATATTGATGTGTGGTGTTTTTAATGTGTTCAAGTTGGGTTTTAAGTTGTTTTGTGGTATTATTTGATTAAGTGCTAGAGCTGCGGGCTTTTGTAGTACCGGGATAAAAGAATAAAAGGCGAATCGATAATCAATACATACCTAATTATAAAATAGTAACGAAGTAAAACACATTGTTTTTTTTTTTTAATAATTGTTACAAGTTTTGGAACGAGTCTGATGCAGAAAATATAGTTTTTAGATTTTTTTTCCGTATGTCTGTTTGCCTGAATGTATGTTGCGGATTGGCGGAAAAACGCCGGAAGAGATATTGATGAAATTTGTCGCACAGATAGTTTATAACCAGGATTAACACATACAGTGCTGGTAGTTACGTTCCCGTGGGGTATTTTCCGACATCCAAGCCGGCGAAGCGTCGGGCAAATTTCTTTCAATCGAATTACTTATTTTACTTCCTTACACGTTTCTTCCTATCAGCTCTCCCAGGTGACCCTTTACTCTTTTTAGGGTTCCGTAGTAAACAAGGAACCCTTATAGTTTCGCCATGTCCGTCTGTCTGTCTATCTGTCCGCGGCTTAGCTCAGAGACGGTTAGTACTAGAAAGCTGTAATTTGGCATATGTATACATATTAATCATGCCGACAAAGGGGTAAAATAAAATCAAGAAAAATATTTTTTTTTAGGGTACCTTCCCTATACGTAAAATCGGGATGATTTTTTTTTCCTCATCTACCCCATGTAGTGGGGTATCGTTAGAAAGGTCTTCCAAAAATATTGTGAGTTTTTCCAAACGATTTTTGGATTCATGGATCCGTTTGCGAAATATTAAGCTTTTAACTGATTTTTTTTGTTAGAGGCAAGTGTCCCCCCCCCTTCTACCTAAATGGCTGTACTTGGACTTGTGAAAAAATTCACAGCAATAGTATACTCGTATATACCGAAATTAAAAGGAAAACTATGAGAGCTAAGTAGGCTGTAAAGGTTAACGAGAAATAATCAACCAACTTAAATTTGCAGTTTGAAAAACATTATCTCCCATACATTCCGTATGGGAGAACACGTTTTTCAACTACAATGTTAAGTTTGTTCTTGGGATAAATTCATCCCAACTACGGAACCCTTCATTGTGCGTGGTCCGACACGCACTTGGCCGGTTTTTTTACTATCCTTCTAAATCTAAAATAGTCTTTATCTCATTATCATCATCGTCATCATTGGCAGCCTTGTTCCACCCACTGTTGAGTATACGCTTCCTCCCTTTTGCGCCATGCCTCCCTGGTCCGTGCGAGTCATCCAGTTCTTCCTTGCGATCTCATTATACAATTCATCAAATATTCGTAAAGGGCGGTTGTCAAAGCCAACCGTACAAAACCTCTACAGTACCTACTTAAGTAAACAGGGACATAGGGTTTTCAGGTGGAATCCCTGTAGATACGTTCTTAAATAACAACATAATGATTGATTTTCGAGGTAAAGTAACCACGGCCATCTGCTTTATTATTTCGATAATGGAAAAAGCTAGGCTGATTTATATAGTACAGTCACGTTTTCAACCTTCGTGCTGAATTTCGAAATACTTGTCCAAAGGCGGAAACTTGGATTTAATTCTAATAATTTATGGGAAATCTTTAACTAATCCTCTAAAAACTTATTGACCCTCTAATTATGAAAATTAAAAAAATATATAGAACTTCTACAATCTTTTTGGGCTGTTCATTAGAAGCCCAAAAAGATTTTAGAGAGGCTCCATTATCAAAAAAGTGCGTATCAGTATGCGCACTTTTTTGATAATGGAGCTTCTTTTTAAATTTCTGGCCTTTTCGCAGAGTTGATCGCAGTAACTAAGCTGGGATACCCCGATCAAACAGGTTAAGTTAGGATAGAACTGTGACCAACTACATCCAAGTTGCTCGGAATTACTTTGATATTTAGTATTTTTAGGAAAAAATAATAGGAATTACTAGAGGTTCACAAAATGAAGCGCATTCATTTTATTAGAGTGTTCAATGATATTTTTAGGAAAGCAAAATGGTAATTATTTGAGGTTCGAATGAGTAAAAGCCATAATTTATTTGTTTAAATAGGTATTATTAAGCTCAGGCGGAAGGCCGCAATGGTCTCGAATCCTCCGATCAACTGCACGCAAAAACATACATAATTGCCTTTTTCCGTTGCTCGTATATAAAAACTTAATCCCTGTAATAGCCACGTTGGAGAAGCAAAAGAAGGTTCACTCTCATCTGTGGGCCACTTTAGGTAAAACAACACTGCAGTGTTTTCCCCGTAGTCGAAGGCAGGCGTTTCTAGTATCCTGCCAGGGTTGCGAGTTTGTCCGAAAGGGATATATATCGCGGCCCCAGCACACAGGCAACGGAAGGAACACGGGTGGGTTTTAGTCAGTAAAAGTCTGCCACGCCCTCCCGCTCCATTCAAAGCGGGAGAAGTTAGTTGGTAATTTCTCACCCTCAAAACAAAAAAGAAGCGTTTCTAGTATAGTAAATCTACATTTCGTCATTCTTCTTTTCGTGTGGTTAGTGAGTAACCTGGTGTCAGAGTTTTAAAGCCACCCATGGGCCTCTGACTTGGTTTCACATGCGATTGAGAAATATCTCTCAGGAATGCCGGTTTCCTCACGATGTTTTCCTTCACCGTTTTTGAAGCAAGTGATAATTATACAATATGCCCATGAATCCGAAAAATCTGAGGTGCGTGTCTTGGGTTCGAACTCGAGACTGTTGACTTGGCAGTCCGATGGTAGGCTATCACTGCTATATTTCGTCAGTTAAGTTTTAGTTCCATGTAATATGGTGTTTTTAAGGAAACTTATTAACTTAAATAAGTACTTGGCCACACCAAAACACCACAACTATAGTCTGACCGAGACCGCTGTACCGAGCTTTAGGAATACGCGGCGGGACGCCGTGAGCGTTGATGAATGAGCGGCCTGGACCCCCGTACACATACCTAAGGCACAGCACAGTGGTTCCGGTTAAACTATAACATAATATTTGCAGAAAAAATCATAACGAAATTGCGGTGTACTATAGGTACCTACACCTCTGCCTAACCTTCTTAACTTAACACTTTAAATCATGTTTGCAAACCTGACACATAATGTGAACAATGTGACTTTTAAAATAAAATAAATAGTATAAAATTGACACCGACCTCAGATGAAGAAAAATCTTGCATCGAAAGTATATCTACGAAAAAGTTCTCTAAAATCATCAAACATGATCAATGCTACAGTTGCCACGTTTTAGCGTGGCAATAGCAATCATTGTCTCCTATATTTTCTAGCATTTTTTATTTCATAAACTGAAATAAAGTCCGTTGACGTCCAGAATCAATATCTATCGTGATCTTCAACATGTTCCAATAACGAAACACCATACATAGTTTTTTGTTGGGGTCCCTTCGGAGATATATTATAGGAAAGGGCAATAGCCGCTATTGGCAAACGCGACAACTACGTATCTAGTTATTTCTCCGTTTAAATATCTTGATCCTGATTTCGGACAATTTAATGCTGTTTTATTAACCTTCTGTTTATCCTTTCCAATATGGCGGCCACAACAGCCCTTAGATTAAAAGGTTTAATCGTTCAACCCCCCGACTGACGCTCGAGTAAGCCTAACGGATCGTATTGACACATCCCAATTGCTCGGCAAACAACGACGACGGGTTAAAACATTATTTTGAAAAGTTTATGGATTGAAGTTTATCTAATAGGTGATTATTGTTGTAGTCTCTTAGAAAGAGTATATTTTTTTAAATAATGATATTTGTTTCTTCTTTATACTTTAATCTGGAGCAGGCCCAGGGGTAATGAACGCGACTTTCGAGTTGTAGGTCGTGGGTTCGATCCCAGACAGGCGCTTTATATTGTGTAAATAATTTCATCACCACTGCTCTCAAAATGGTGAAGGAAAACATCGTGAGGCATCCAAAGGCAAAGCATCTCTAGAACTAAAACTTTTAAAACATGTGATATCTACCAACCTGCACTGGGCCCACGTGGTAGATCGTGGTCCACTCCCTCTCGAAGAGAGGTGGCCTCTGTGCCAAGAGCGGGGACATTATAGGCTGATAATATACTATAACGGACACGAAAAGCGACTTTCCTTTTCTGTGCCGCCCGTGACTGCGTTGTTCTTGAAGAACGACGCAACGGATTTTAATGCGGTTTTCACCATCATTTAACCGGTAATCTCCCAGCGGGAATCGGTGCCACCGCGCCACAACCGTCAAGCCCCGCTGGCACCGAAAAAGCGACACTTGACACGCATAGTGTCGCCTTTTTGGTGCCAGCGTGACGGTTGTGGCGTGTGGCGCGCTGGCACTGATTCGGTGCCGGTGGGACTTTACCGGTAGAATAAATTCTGGAAGGTTTACGTGTATAATAGGTACGTATATTATTATTATTATTATATTAATATGTGAAGCAAAAACTGTGTACCCTTTTTTACGAAAATTACGTGAACGGAGGAGTATGAAATTTGGCACAGTTAAAGTTTATATGGTGAAGGAGTGCAGAAAGCTAATATTTTTATATAATATACATTAGAAATAAATTAAATTAATAGAAAAAACATTACACACACTACCATGCGTTTGACACAAGATGGCTACTTTAGAATCATGACCTTTAAATGAATTTTGGTCTGAAATCGGAATTTCGACCTCTGGGTGATCACTAGTTAATATTAAAATCCTAACTAATATTAGAAAGTGAGTTTGTTTGTTACGCGTTCACGCTTAAACGGCTGAATGGATTTGAATGAATTTTGGCACTGAAGTAGACCACAACCTGGGTTAGGACATAGGCTCCTTTTCATCCTGGATTGCAGACGAAGTAGCGGGCAACAGCTAGATCTTTATAAAAAAGAAATCCCGATGGCTTGTCACGTCGTAAGAACTGTGTAAAGCAGGGTCTGGGGGCCTACCACCACCTCTAAAGCAGTATTATTTTAATGTTACTTGAATGGGGGAAAGAGATGGAGCTATAAGTCCTGTAGAGCTTCATCTCTTTCCCACACTAAAGTAATATTAAAATAATACTTCTTTAGAGGTGGTGGTAGGCCCAGGTCGCTAGTTTTTGTGTAAGCAGAAACAGGCGTGGTGTTATTCTGTATTTATCATTATTATTCATAAAAATTGTAAAACCATATTATTAAATGAATTATTAGACGAAGAGTTCTTATTAATTATGCTTTATACTAAGACATCTTCTTCAGTCATATTATAAACAAAAAGGAATTATTTAGTAACGAACCTCCCACTCATTTTACGTAGGTTTATTGTGATACTAACTACAAGCAAAATTAGAAGAACAACACGCTTATGTTTTCGAAGAATTAGGCAGAGGTGGATAGTACAGTAGGTACACCCACATTTCACCAGTTCGCGCACTAGACGGCTACAAATCCGGCTAGTCGTGGTCGTCTAGTGGTATTGTATGGTTTGCGGCTAGTTGGCCTTTGAAAGAAAGAAAGAAATAAAGAAAGAACTCTTTCTTTATTTAGAAAGAAAGAAAATACATTCATTTAGGACAGACTAAAACGCACACAACACAATATTTATTTCTATATATTAATTATTCAATATTTATTTATTTCTTTCTTTCTTTTTACTACAAGTAAAAAAGAAAGAAAACAAATAAAAGTGTAAATTGCGTTGTAAGATATTAGCAGGAATGTATGCTTCGCGGCTGCGCCAAATAGGCCCAGTTCAGCAACAATGGCAGACAACTAGTGCCTGACGCTGGTTTTCAACTGGACCTGAAGTGTGAGGTGACGGATGTAAATTAAGTTTTATACCAAGCGAACAATTGCGCGATTCGTATTAGTTTCTATAGTTCACCTGGTCGCTGCGACCACTGGTCGTGGTTGTGGCCGTCTAGTGCGCAAGATCTCTTAGTCACGCACGTCTAACACAGGGCGAGCTTATTGCACAGACATAATATAAATCCAGTCACAGGGCTTCTGCGAAATTTCTCGGAAAAACATATTATCACTCTTTGCCCGACCTAGGCGTCTTTCTAAAATCTTGAAGAGTATGTTTTCTTAATAAGCTAATGCATTTGCAACAAAGACGTTACCTATCTCTTCTATCAAGGTTCTTTCCGAGCCAAACCAAAGTTCAAAAGACAACAATACATAATAGCAATATATCACAGAGCTAATAACACACATTACAGAATCACCTTTTTCCTCCAAATATCTTTTGGTATCCAAAAACAATCTCTTCACTACATCACAATAAACCATAAAACCAACATTACTTTATAACATGAAAAGATAATAAATGTATATCCCATTGAGTAGCTATAAAGGGAAATTAAGTTTTTCAGACGTTACCTGAGCCACAAAATGTTGGCGACCCCGAAATACCTTTGGGGCGATTTATTTTTTTACGTGAATGTTACTAGAGAAAAATAAATGCTAAGCACTGGAGAGGTCAATTTATATCCTACACTTTATTAAGAAGAGGATTGTGTATAAATCGGTGGTATTTTTTTCTGAATGAGAACACAGAATGCTGGGCCATTCAATGTCCTCTAATAAAAAGTATTTTTAGTATGGGACAAGTTATGAACTGGAATGATGTGGTTCTGGAAGTAACGTGAAAGTGGATGTATTTAAGGACGATTAAATAAATAACAGGGATAAGAAATCATCAAGGGAGATGGCGGGACCAGCTGGATAGGTTCCGTCAGAACTGGAAGGAGGACGCGCGGGCTCGTGAATGATGGAAGGAGTGGAGGGGGGCCTTTGCCCAGGAGTGGGACAGCCTAGGCTAGCAAAAAAAAAAAAAGAATCATCGTTTATTTAAAGTATACACATAAGTTTATTTGACAGTTCCAAACTATCAACATCTTTTTATCGCTCATCCTAACCGCTGACTTAGGTCAGGGGCGGGACCTTTTAACTTACGCGCCCCCCTAACTTTCTTTTATGTCACTACGCTCCTGAGTTACTTTGTCGACATAAGCAGAAAATCATAAGAATGTAAAGCGAACGAAACTGAAGTCGAAAATGTTTGCACCCCCTTGGATAAGTTAGTTTTTCTTTTGATCAAACAGAAATAGAAGTTACTTTGTCGAGTTTTGCAGAAAAACTCAAGAATTATGAGAATGTATAATCTAAGAGCGAGCTCGATAAATACTGTACAATTTCCGATTTGTTACATTTTTCTTTTGACCATTCCAAAGGATTTAAATTGTCGTTATGCATTTATGCATAGAAGTTTTTCATTAGAAGCGAGCTCAAAAATTGTAGCAAGCCGCCTTGGACAGGTTCGGTTTTCTTTAGTCCATTCATACAGGAATAGAAAAAAAAAAAAACGACTTATGCCGAGAAGTTGCATCTCATTTTACAGCACCTATTATGAAACGTTTGGGTTTTGGAAACTAGTCTTAACCTTTTCTAATACCAAGAAGATAAAATCTGTTTTATTATTGGAGCCGCCGCGCCCCCCATTGGTCACTCTACGCCCGAAAGGGGGGCGCGCCCCGCCGGTTGGGAATCCCTGCTCTAAGTAAATTAGCACATGCACTTCTAAACCAGCGCTATTTTTTTATTTCAGTCAATGCCAATTTGGGCAATCGGGTCTGAACCGTTCATCCTACATTTTGTACCACAGCACAAAGTCTCTATTCGTACAAACAGCGTAATAGAACATTTTCCGTCACTGGCTCCGGTTAAACGCACCTCCCTGGTCTTCTCGCCTCCCATTTGCGAACACTTTGATGTCCAAATTGTTGCCAAATTTTTTGACAAGCCACCCTTTGTGAATCCGATAACGATTTATTATGTAAATAAGGGCTTTCGCAATTATATTTTAGGGATTTTTTATCAAAGTGATCCAAATCCAAATCACTGGGCTAGTGGCCAGTGATTTGGACTAAAGAGTTGGATTGGACTGTAAAAAAATGTTTTTGAGGTTGTAACGGGTTGCGGTTCAAAGAGTTTGAACGCGTTAAAACGAAATCATTAAAGAAGTGAAGAGTTTTGGAAAGGATTTTTGGTAACGATCCATTTGTTATCGTTTGTTAAAGGTTTTCCCGTGACATATTTACAAAACTTCTTATAAAGGGATTCACCACCTTTTTTGTGGGATGTACCTATTAACTCGCACAAACACCCAATTTTTCGACTTTTTCAAAGATAATCTTATAAAAGGACTCTCACTCTGATAGATATAAAAAGTCTCTTATGTAATAATAGGTTCGTGAAAAGTGAGACTTTGTAAGTGAGGTGTAAGTTCTATAAATGAAATTCTTGGAAAATATAATAAGTTACAAGCTATTATAAATCATATCTAAAAATACAAATTTCCTCGACCCTTCCTCAAAGGCTTTTCATTTAACACAACATCAAATACACACTTATTCAATCCTTCCGTTAATTAATACATTAACATAATTAGCTGTTAGACAATAATACACCGATAGTATCTACCTAATAGTGGACGCCAAACGGTTCGACGTGCCCTGGAATTTTCGATAATAGTCCACATATGTTAGTTTCTCACCCTAAGGGCCAAACTTGTTATATTTAATTCATGTCGTTTCAAATTATGATATGGAATGTAGATGTATTTTTAATCGGAGGAAGCTATGGTAAATCAAAGTAATCTACTGAAAATCTAAATGTTGACATGGACAATAAATTGTTGAAAAACATGGTGTTGGGATGGCAACAAAAATCTGATGTTATTACAATTAAATGAAAGAAAATTTTAAATTCATATTATAAGTAAACAAGCATATTACAAATTAGAGGGTTATATCCAAGATAAGAATGCTTGGAAACATACTTGTCCTGCTCCATAGGACGATTTAGAGTCTAGACAAAATTCATACTGGTTGTTAATTTATGTACGTATAATTGTATAATTTTTTATAATTTTTTATTTATTAATTTTTTATTTTTATTTTATAATATTTTTTGTTCTTCTAACTGAACAGACAGCTGTGCTGCTGGGGAGTTTGTTGCGCCACTTCTTCTTCCCAGCTAATGCACTAGGAAGTGGTGAAGGGTGGGCGTTTTGGGGGACTGTCTTATGTAATTTTGACGTTCGAAAAGTGCTGATTCTCAGCCTAGTTTGAATAAATGACTTTTGAATTTTGAATTTTTTTTTTTGAATTTATAACATTGATTTTACATTCTGTGATTACTTGAACTCACACACTGACTTATTATTACTTGTTAGCATTTTAGGAATATCGTATAATTTTACAAAGTTTGTAAATATGTGAGCACTATGTATCTATCACATAATTAATTTATCTGTCGTTGCTTAATTTTTAATTCTTTTTACCTATTGTGGTATTATATCACATCTTATTCCATCGTCTTCACATATACTTATACAAAATATTGTGAAAACATTTTAAAAGAGTGGAGTTCCTTGCCCATTCTTCTCCATACGAAAACTAACTTTTGGAAGGGGCGACTTGAGTCAATACTATTTTTTTTGTAAATTTTGACGTTCAAAAGTGCCTTTTATGTGCCTAATTAAAATAAATTATTTGACTTGACTTGACACATACGATATAACTCGACCATTGGATTTTGTTACTTGATGTGACAAATGTTAAACAAATGTTATATCGATGTATTAAACTTAAAGTTGGTAATCGTTTCATTTAACTCAGATAAAATTATAGAAGTAGTTTTAGTTATATTCGCTTGCATCTAATACTAAAGTCAAAGACTATTAATAATATATTCTGTATTTTGTACCTTGTTAAATTTATGATAAGTAAAAAGGATTCCAGATCTAAAAACGCGCGGGTAAATAGTCGGATAATTTTATATGCCAGTCACCACATCTTTTTTAAAATATTTTTTTTAATAAACGATATTAGCCCGACATTTTTACCCATTACACCTTCAACACTAAACAAAAAATTATTAATATACTTAGTATAAAGTTTCATCTCTTAATAATTAATGTAGGTCAAAATTTATATTCGGAGCGAGTCCGAATGTTTTGGCTCAATTTCAAGTCCCGATCTGGTTAACTAGGTTTTAGGATTTTCAAATTATTCATCATTGATTCTGGTTTAAATTGCTAAGGGACTTCCTTCGAGGGGCACTTAATGCTTTAAGGGAAAGTAACAGACAGGCAATTTGCTGAACATATTTCGTAATTCAGTGGCTTATGTTTTCTTTAGTCGTGTGTGGATTTTCTATTTTCAAGGAGTTGTTTTTAGGGCTCCGTACCCAAAGGGCGCCAAAGTGCCTCCTATTACTAAGGCTCCGCTGTCCGTCCGTCTGTCACAGGGCTGTATCTTTTGAACCGTAATACTCGTAGGTAGATACTTGAAATTTTTACAGTGTGTATTACTATGGCTAGGACGCTATAATAACAAAAATAATAAAAATAAAACATAGTTAAATTAAAGAAGTTCCCATAATTATAAGAAACGTCTTAATTTCGGTGTTAAAAAAAAAGTATTTTTTAAATTTGTAGTGTTTAATAGTGTGTACGGAACCCATCGTATGCGAGTCTGACTCAGACTTGGCCACTTTTTTGTGGTTCCTCGAAAAGAAGAAGTTGCTACGGATTGTATTCGTAATTGTAGATACTCGTAGCACTGGTGACTTTTTTTCCGGTATGTACCAATAATCATTATCTATGATCATTGGTATTTAGAGCTATGATCACGTCCGGGTCACCAATTTAGAGGCATGAGGAACAGTGTGTAATGTTCACTTATCCTCCATAGGAAAGGGATCCTACAACCAGAATGGTCTCGTGTCTGGCGGGCAACTGTCCAACGATTGATGTCGGAAAATTATTGACCCAGCGACCGAAGCGTCTCTGCTTCAAGTCTGGCAAAATTTGCTTTCATGTGTCAGTTTGTACGTACTCCTCTACAGGTCGTATTTTACTACCGATCTGGACGAAACTTGGTATACAGGTTTTATGACTTTATACATTTTGTTGTCGTCGGGGATTTTTGATTGGAGGAGTATCTCCTCCAAAAAGGGGCAAAAAGGGGGTTGATCGGTACCAGTCGACGCGTTCATGACGTCATGTCGACCGTGGGACCAACGTCCAACACATAGATATACATATTATAAAGCAAAGTCGCTTTTCGCATTTGTGTGTATGTCCGCGTTGTTCTTCTAAAATGCGAAACGGATTTTGATAAGGTTTTTAACATAATTTAGAGAATGTATTCCGGAAGGTTTATATGCATAATACATTTATATTAAACTTATAGATAATTAAGGAATCCCGATGTTTTGTCAAGTCGTGAAAACCTTGCGAAGCAGGGGAGGGTCGCTAGTACACTATAAATGTTGTTGTGTCATTCATGATTTTGTCAATTGCTGAAGGAAATAATAAATATGTTTTTTACAAAATGTGTTACGAATTTATAAACATCTCTGAAAACGCTGCGATCGCCACAACAAGGAAAAACACACGAAGAAAGTTTCATGCCTCCGTCAAAGTTGTCAACTATCCACTACTTGTGTGGCGTCGATTCATGAGACATATCTGAGATACATAAGACACATCTGAGATACAGAAGACAAATCTGAGATACAGAAGTGGAAGGCGTCGTTTTCTAAAATCGGTCAAATGAACAAGGATGGCTCTTCTCTTTACTCGCTGGTTGAGGGCAAGAAAGGCCGATCGCGGCGCAGCCACTACAAACACCATACCAGTCCTGCAAGCAAGGATTTTTGAGCTGCAGTGCTCACTATCCTCATGCATATTTCCCGGTTGGACCCACAGACATCGAGAGAGAAGGAGCCAAGGTTTAATCAGTGCCGAAGGAAGAGCGTTGCAGTCGAGCGAGACTATACATTTTGATTCCGACATCCTCCAGGTTCCCGCGCTGCAAAAGGCCTCACCCAAGAATTTAGGCTGACTGGAATTTTGTTTATATGTTACAAAGAAGCATGACCAAAACTAAACTCCCATGTGTGGTGTGATAATATGTTTTTGTGGTGTATACTGAATTTATTTATGAGTCTGTAAAGTACCTATTTATGTAAAGGTTCTTGTGTCATTAGAAATAATACCTGCTCACCTATTATTATTGTACCACCAACATGATGCAGTGTTTCAAAAGCATTTCAGACAACATAGATTTCAAATGATTTTATTATTTTTTAACAAAAAAAATACTATTCATAAACAATACATTATAATAATCAAAAGTTTACACGAATAGTCGGCGTCATATATCACGTGCTGTCCGCAACTTTAGGAATCGCCGGGCCATTTCACCTCTCACCCAGTCTTCATGAATTTCGACAGATGTTTGTGCGGCACTTTGACCACAAAGAAATTTTAATTCGTGTTGTGACGAGACTCCTAACGCGACCCTCAGGGCGACATTTGTTTTGCAAGGATTTCCCAACAATCTTTTGGGGCCGTAAAGTCATGTAGCCGGGACACGTAGGTACCGCACTCTTTACGAGAACCATTCTTCCCTCTTCTTCTTCTCGATCATGATAAGCCTTGATGTTATTGTGGTAGTCATCAGTTCACTTATAATATCATTGGCAGTCATTCTGTTTTTTATATAATTACTTTAGATAACCCACTGAGTTCCAATGCGAACAAACAATATCAATGTTTGACAATGACAAATTAGCATCAGCTATGCATTCCATTGTAACAAAATGATGAAAATGAGAACTTATTTTAATGTTATAATAAAATAAAATAAATTGAATTACGAAATCAATAATGATGATCATATTGATAAATGTTTATGAAATTCGTAAAATTAAAATGTTGTTTAAAACATTTTCATTACAAAAATGGCATCGTTGTGTGGAATGGATTGCGTCGCGCGACGTGTAATGGCAACATTTTTGTCCTTCGACTCGCGATGTACGAACGACTTGTAGAGTCCGCGCCACCATTGGAGTCCACTTATGATCCAGTGTATCGGATGTGGTACAGCGCCGGGTTGTGGCTGACTACTGGCGTCGACCAGGAGAGAGTAGAAAGGGCTCTGCATGTGCGACCGGCCGAAAGTGCAATGTGCTGTGCCAAGGTTGCTGATGAGCCTGAGGGTGATGACCAAGAATGCGCGTTCGCTGCATGCTGGTGGTCAGGATGGCCGTTGAAACCGTGGGTGCTGGCTGGCTGTGTGACTCGCCTCACGAAAGCTTCCGGGAGTGATGATGATGACGTCACGCTGTAGTAGTTGCACGAAGGCTGCGCTGACGTTCATACTCGGGGTCACCAATTTAGAGGCATGAGGAACAGTGTGTAAAGTTCACTCATCCTCTATAGAAAAGGGAGGATCCTCCGACCGGACGGGTGTCGTGTCTGGCGAGCAACTACCTGACGATTGAAGTCGGAAAGTTATATATATGTTGATCGCGCGGTAAACTTTGCTAGCGCGATGCAGGATTTGTGTGACGTCAGGTCTTTGATGCGTAGTTCGCATGTGGCTATGTAGATACGATACATGATGATATCATGATAGATGATAAATGATGATGTCATGATGATAGATGTGGCACAGGTACGTATCGGGCGTGGTCGTTGGCTGTACCTCCTTACTAGATACAGTTTCCATTAAATGGACTGAGTTGCTACTTTTTGTTGTTTTCTAACTTAATTGTGTGAATAAAACTTAATATTAGGTAAATCTCGCCTTGTTTCCCAGTTTGAGGGTGTACCATCACAGAAGTTCATATCTAACCAGTTTCAAAACAAAATCCCGTGAACACGATGACCACTTCTGTTACCGGCCCGGTGCTACAGCCGCCGAGCGCTGCAAGCAAGAACAGTCCTTACGGTGGTTAGATATGAACTTCTTCAATGGTACCTATAGTACACCCTCAACAACTTTAAAATATGGTGATTATACTTTGTTTATTAAAATATCTTGAAACAAGTTTTATTTGAAGGTCTTTTAAACAACAATGTTCTCAACCATAATTATAAAGGTTCAAAATGTTCTGTATTGTACACCCATGGAAAGCAGGCACGAGTTAACACGCATCCTTTAAAATAATATACACGAGAAAATGAACATAAAGGAGTCCTCATACTTCTCATATAAAAACACCAACGCGACGTTATAGAGTCGTCACACAAAACAGACATTATAATCCTTTCAATACGAAATGAACGTATTTTTTCTTCACATTGAATGTACGGACGACGCCCTTTCTAGCTCCAACTCCAGTTTAAGTTGACCTCTCCTTTGTACAGAAAGCGTATACAATGCTCGGTCAGTTTATACTGGAAATTTCTCGCTAGATAAGTCTTCGTGAGTACGAAGAATGTTCTTTTTATGTGTCCTCTCTCATTATTTTTCAATTCGATTCGTGGGAGAACGACAAACGTTGGGTATCAATGTAGACTCGTAAAATTTGATACATTCCCGTCAACGTTTTGAGCCAATAGCGCCAGTTTAGCCTTGGATCGTGAACTGAATAATGTTTTGGCGATCACTCTTATGAGCTTTAGGTTTTCGATTATGTCTCACATACTTATTTCACTAGAAGTTGTGTCACGTACTCTTGAGTTGGAAGGCACTTTTTGTCTGTTAATCATATATGGAAAAATTCGTTTTCTCCATATTTTCACTCGAGCAGAGCTCGGTCGCCCAAAGTTTAGAATAAGATGGCTTCCTTAGAATAAGGACATGGCAGCATGGAATTAGTAAGTACCTACTATCATAGCAGCATAGAATTAGTAAGTATCTACTAGCATGGCAGCATAGAATTAGTAAGTATTTACTATCATGGCAGCATAGAATTATTAAGTATCTACTATCATGGCAGCATAGAATTAGTAAGTATCTACTATCATGGCAGCATAGAATTAGTAAGTATCTACTATCATGGCAGCATAGAATTAGTAAGTATCTACTATCATGGCAGCATAAAATTAGTAAGTATCTACTATCATGGCAGCATAGAATTAGTAAGTATCTACTAGCATGGCAGCATAGAATTAGTAAGTATCTACTATCATGGCAGCATAGAATTAGTAAGTATCTACTATCATGGCAGCATATAATTGGTAAGTATCTACTATCATGGCAGCATATAATTAGTAAGTATCTACTATCATGGCAGCATATAATTGGTAAGTATCTACTATCATGGCAGCATATAATTAGTAAGTATCTACTATCATGGCAGCATAGAATTAGTAAGTATCTACTATCATGGCAGCATATAATTGGTAAGTATCTACTATCATGGCAGCATAGAATTAGTAAGTATCTACTATCATGGCAGCATATAATTGGTAAGTATCTACTATCATGGCAGCATACAATTAGTAAGTATCTACTATCATGGCAGCATAGAATTAGTAAGTATCTACTATCATGGCAACATAGAATTAGTAAGTACCCACTATCATGGTAGCATGAAATTAGTATAAACTATACATGGAATTAGTATGAACTTTCCTATACTATTAAATGAGCATTCTCTATTTTCACCAGAGCAGAGCTCGGTCGCCCAGGTACTAAGTACTTACATGAAATACTTTAGAGCACATCATAAATGTTGTCATACGTGTTTGTTTAAAATAAACATAAATATATAAACTCATGCATTCTTCCCGAGAGGGTAGGTAAGCAGAAACTATAGAGCGCACCTGCTACGATCCTTACATACTTGTTTTACCTCGTTTACGTTAATACATCTGGTCATACACGCACGCCGGTTGCCAGTACTACGCACCTGACCTTTCTGAAGAACATCATTAATAAGGTCAGTACATGGCCTCCTAGGAGGTTTAAATTATATTAAATGAATTTCACATACAGAAAACTCCACTAACTGTCAACAGGATCAGAGATTGCGTAATAACACAATTAACGTAATTCTGTGTGGTGCCACGGCAAGAAATGGGATACCATTTCTTCCCGTGGGTGTCGTAAAAGGCGACTCACTAGAGAATGGGCAGAGTTCTCAACGCATTTTAACGCTATACTGCGATCGCCAACCCGCCTGCCAAGCGTGGTGATTATGGCAAACCCCCCCATTTGGGGGAGGCCTATGTCCAGCAGTGGACGTCTTTCAGTTGAAACGATGACAATAATAAGTATGGTAATCATTTTTAATGCCTCGCTGGTGTAGTGGTCGTAAGCACTACTGAGTATGAGGTCCTAGGTTCGATTCCCCGGTCGGGCAGTGTTATTGGATGTTTCCATTAGGAGTTTCTCAGTAGCAGCCCGAAGCCCGTATTTGTGCCCGGTTGATGTCAATAGTCTCGCTCCCTATTACATAGGACTTGATCATAACTGGCGAAATGTGGGTGTACTTTTGCCTAACCCTTCGGGGATATGTGGCGTATGTGTGTAATAATTATTAAACATTTTATCTACAAATCAGGAGCCTCTTTTGCCGATCGACACGTGTAATCAAACAAAAACAAGTAAATGTGTACGCAGCAGAAGGTTGATATCGTATTTTTTAAGCAAATATGTTAGAAGCATACAAAAAGTAATGAGTTACTTTACAAAAAGTAAAAATTTGTGAAGGATCACTTAAGACAAAATTAAAAAATATTATACAGGATAGCAAATAGAAACATTGTTAATATATAAGTAGTAGGTATGTGCGTAAGGTGGTGCATTGTTATGTAAAAGAGCGCCTCTCGCCATCAAACGTAAAAGTTTGGCGAATTTAGAATTAAGTAACACCTCTGTATTATAATATCATTAAATAAACATAAAAATAAAAAATAACTAAACAAAATATTGTAAAACATTTTAAAAGAGTAACTGCGGAGTTTCTTGCCCATTCTTCTCCATAAGAAAACTACCTTTTGGAAGGGGCGACAAAAATCATTGTTTTTTGTTTGTAAATTTTGACCGTCGAAAGTTTGTGCCTAATTGAAATAAATTATTTGACTTCAATTTGACTTTGATGATATGTACACTGTTTCCATTAAGTTCTAGCAACAATCAGAACAAAGTAAATAATAAACTTTCTTACTCATAATAATATGTTCAACTTTATTGCTGCTATATTATTTATATAGTTTGAATTGCTGCTGAAATTTCTGAATTGGATTAAATTGAGTTTTGGAGTACTCAAACGTAGAAAGGAAACTAAAACAAAAACCAATTTAGGGGTCGAATACGCCCCTGATTATAAATAAACATTAGTATGAGAACAACTTTGAATCGTCATCGTCCTTCTCTTAACACATGTTACTTGGGGTCAGCACAACAACCTGGAAAAAACTTAAAAAATCAGCAGCATTGAACAACAAAAATGTTTAAAATATTTTGATTATAACCATAGATGACATGGTGATGAAATCTTATACAGGGTAGCAGGGACATCGACGCGAAAGCTGTTTACCACTACGTTGAAATGAAATTGGTATTCCATACATTTTGGCCGCGTAGGTCACTTTTCTATGAAACAGCAGATTTTTTAAATTAATAACCGAGGAAAAGTTTCAACGAAGGCGCCTTCAGAATCATGTACTGAATCCATAGTAACAGTTTTCGCGTCGATGTCCCTGCCACCCTGTACGTATATACAATCTCACACTAAATTAAATGAATAACTTACTAACGATACAAAAAGTACTCGTCAGCATCGCCATCATCCGGAAACGTGCCCAGAAGAGTGGCAGCATTGCCGAACGAGCCAGCCCTCTAGTCACGTGAAGCGTCGACCAGTCGGCGAGAAATTTCCTTTAAAGGGAGACATGTACTCGGGCCCCGTGACCCGAGCGTTTCGACCCCAAACGGCTCAAATAAGTTGGCTGGAGAATTTTGAAAATCACAGTCGTGGTCCGTTGTGGGTAATATCTGTTGCCCGCGACTTCTTCTGCAATCCAGCATTAAAATTAGCCTACCTGCCTACCAGGTTACAGTAACCTGGGTCTTGGAGAAGTATATATCAAACATAGCGATCGGTTCAGTAGTATAGGGGACTTTCGCATGAATATTATTAGTACGGATAGTGGTAGCAGACCAAAATACATACAATGTATAGAAAACCTGCCAAGTGCGTGTCGGACCACTCACAATGAAGGGTTCCGCAGTTGGGATGAATTTATCCCAAGAACAAACTTTACTTTGTAGTTGAAACAATGTTCTCCAATACATCGATATACATCACGGTCAATTAGCCCGGGGAAGTTACGCCAAATTTTAGGCTAATTTTGCATTAATTTAAAACAGCGATTTAACGTGTAGGGTATGGCCGCCTAGCCGCCAAGAGAGTATATTAACTGTATACCGCGAAAAGTTCACCCCCGCGTGTACGTTTTTTTAAAGAAAACTTCTAATTTCAATGTTACGTGGTAGAAAAAAATATTAACAGATATGTTTGTATGGAGTGTTTGTCGAAGAGATTAGGTATCACAAGTTGGTCAAAAAATTAAACATTTTCGTCCACGGAAATTTCCATAAAAATAAAATTACGTAACAGCAGTTTTTTTGCATTAAATTATTTAATTCAATATTTAAAAGCGCTTTTCAACAAAATTAAACATATCGTACTAGCGCAAGATATTAATAAAAGTTTTTTGCAATAGCGGTTCAGGCAAAAATGTAACAGAGTTAAATTTAGTTTAACTTTTATTTATAGGCTCTATCTCACTTAATTCCAAGAAAATTAAACAAATTAAAGAATTTTTTTTTTATAGATAGGTATAAAACATTTTGCTTTAATTTTTTTTGAGCTCTAAGGTATTCTGTATGTATTCGATATTAATTTCAACTTGATACCTCCACGACTTCCTGAGAAAAAGGGCCTTGACAAACAGATAGACGGACAGCGAAGTTATCCTATAAGGGTTCCGTTTTTTTCCTTTGATGTTACGGAACCCAAAAAAGTGTCACTTTTCACGACGCCGACGATAAGCGGTGTAATTCCACAGAACGATTAATCGAATTATAATTCAGTCATGAGCTCTTAACTGTCCTAAGCTCTCTCATTCCCAAACTTTATGAATTCTACACAATTCACGCCAAGTTCATACAATTAATTTTAACCAGTTAAATGTTCATACACGCTTCTATAAATGCTCCGACACACCAGGTACTGAGCAAGGTTTCCCAACAGTTAAGGCACACCACAAGTCCCAACTATTTGGAAAACCACCCACGCGTACGTAGCAGTTAGATTATGTTTTTAAGTGATTTTGCTAACTTTCTTGATCCGAAGTTAGGGTGAGTGATTAATTAATCAACTGTGTGTTAAACGGGGAGGTTATTAATCTTTGATTAAGGCTAAGTTTGAAGCATGTGGATGAAACTTTTTGCTGATATTAAAGTAAAAACTGTGTAAGCTGTTTTGATTTGAAAGAAAAAGTAAGAAGTGTAACGTCATGTTAATTAAACGGATGTAAATGTCAATACAAAAATTGTATGGTTCAGTAACACAGTAAATACATTCCTATAATTATGTCGGTCATGGTAGTTAAAAATGACGGAAAACAATATTGACAAGTTTGGTTGTTATGACCATATTGTTTCGTCTAAACTGTTTGTTTTGATTACCTTTATTATTGTTAATTATTGTGTTTATTTGATTTCAGATGTTGCATACATATAAGTTTTTTATAAAAAATATATACAGAAAAATACATAAAAGCCAAAATACAAATTAGGATTAATGAAATAAAACTTGAGCTGCGAGAAAAAACATAACATTTAAGTGAAAATACTCCTTTTTCAACTTACGTACAAATGCGCGTTGCATCTGGTCTATAAAGCTGTCGGCTGCTCACATATTAATGAAACTACGTGCCAGTAACACAATACTCGCTCCTCTCTATCTAAATTACTAAGAACTCGACACGCCTTTCGCGTTCTCTGTCATTACCGCATTTCATTAGGAAGCTGGCACAACGCGACTATATTAAGGTAGCAAACTGTTTTGAGGAATACCTACTTGGAGTAATGTTAGTTGAACCCCTAGCTTTGCGCACAAAAGTTTTTAATTTACCGGAATGTTTTGCACTTGTTCCCTTTTTTACAGGAATCTAATGTAATTCCTATTTTATTTCGGAAGAAAGAAAAACCGTTGCAGTGTCTAGATAATAATAATAATAAAATTTACAAAAGTTTAAAAAGAGCACTAAAATCAATTAGTATTTTTACGAAATATCCGATTTGTAACGTCGACTGCAGCATCTCTATGAAATAATTTATGCTGTAGGTATTAAGGTAACCCTTTCACGGATAAGTGGAGCACGAACTGTGAGGCATCCCTAAAGTTACTTTGAATATACAGAATGTTTTTTCGAGAAGGTATTGCTGGCCCATGGTAGAGACAGAAATAGGGAAAATTGGATATGGAAGACGGAAGATCGAATGTGGAGATAACAAAACTGAATTTTTCTGTGAACCCAACGTGAAGATTTGTAATAAACACATAGTTATTATGTATTCCTGTATTACAGCACCGTTCAATAATGCCGCTCAATGGAATCTTTTAGAAGGTATTCTAGCAAGTTAATATGAGCAAAACTTTGACTGAGAATTTGGGAACATAATTATTATATCAGTACGTATCGTTGTGTGTTTTAGTTAACGAAAAAAAATACAAATAGTCAAGTATTCCGGTTCATAGTACCGGTTCTATGCTAAATGGATAGATCTATCCATTTCGGTCGATGTGGCGGTGCTTGGGGATGACCTTTCAGCAGTGGACGTCTTTCAACTGAAATGATCCATTCAGCCCGCTTTGTCCCACTGCTGGGCAAAGGCCTCCCTTTTTACCTTTTCCACACACGTCTGACCGGCCAATCCATTCGATAGGAGTCCTACCTCTATCTTCGTCTTGGTCAGCTGGGATTTCAAGTACAATTTAATGAAAAAATACATTTACACGTCATTGCAGAAATACACACACAGTAGAACAAAACTCACGCACACGAACATAATTATTTTTATTAAATTCCTTCACGAGTTCAACGAATTACACGTCAGGCCAAAATACACTGCGCGTTGTTAACATTATAATTTGAAGGATAAAGTATTGTAATGCTGCAAATCTTGGCTTAAACGTGTATTCCGCTCACGAAATGAAAGGGCCGGGATGCGTGATGTTCCGAAAGGTTGTTTTCGTGTTTATTTTTTACTAAGCTTTAAATTTTGTGTTATACATAAGATATATTATGAGTTAGTAATTTTTTTTGTGTCACGAAGTTTTCTGTATCACGTTTGACAATTTTATTCTGTCTTAGAAGAGCAGTAAAAATTACGAAATGCAGAAAGGTGGAAAGTGCTTTCAAGAATGATGAAAAAAAAATATGGGTACAAAGTAATTCAAATTGTTTAAATTACCTACATCTTATCAAATTGTAATTGCTTTAGGAAAGAAAATACGCTTCCTAAGAAAAATTCAAATTAAATTAATTTATCAGGGGCACATATTATGTAGGTCATAAATTGAATTTAGTACATACTATAATAATATTATATAAAATGCAATAGGCTCGCCCTCATTACATGGGACCTTAACATAACTGGCGCAATGTGGGTGCACTAAAGGTACCTCTGCTCAACCCTTCGGCGAAACAAAGCGTGATGTTATGTTATATACTCGTAATAATAATAATTATAAAGAGGTAAAATTTCTGAGTTTGTATGTAGGGGTAATCTCCGGAACTACTGATCCAATTCCGAAAATTGTTTACTAATGGGAAACTACAGTATTGCTAGGTATCATAAGATATATTTTGAGAAGCTTGTGGCTAATTAATAACAGCCGCACGGATCGATCTTTTGGGTAAAGCTACGCTTGCCGTGGTTGGTCCGTGGATGGGTGACCATCTTTACATACCAAGCTCCGTGCCTCGGAAACCACGTTATGCCGTCGGTCCTAATTGTCATTCGTCGGTCTTTGACAGTCGTTACGGGAGTCAGAAGCCTGAAAGTCTGACAACCAGTCTTACCAAGGGGTATCGTATTACCCAGTTACTAGGTTTTCGCTCCATGTAAAATACTGGTATTCAGCTGCATCCAGTTAGACTGGAAGCTGACCCCAACATAGTTAGGAAAAGGCTAGGCAGATTGATTTGTTCAAGTAAACCCTTCCATGACTGACTGACTGACATAAAATGAACAGCTGAAACCACAGACCACAACCACATAAGATTCAGACATATTGATATGCCATACTCGTCATTTCTAACGGATGGGCAGGCCTCCAAGCCTACACAATGTTGGCGCAACTCAAGACACCATGTAGCACTAAATGTTTGAAGACGATAACCGGCCTGTAACATGTTGCAACTCGTTTACGACCAATAACCAGCGCTATCACGTCTCGAGACAAAGTTACGAGTACATAATAGCTCGTATTTCTTGTCTTTTCGGTTTTTCCAAGAAAGAAACGATTTTTGTGTATGTACAAGGTGTTGTTTGAGCTTGTTAGTAAAGTTGCTTTTAACTCATGATATTATAAGTAAAAAGTGTAGCTATACACGCTCCGGAAGTGGTACTTTACCAAATTTTCTTCATCTTGTCTATTTTTCGCTTCCGATAATTACGACATGCCGTCCTACTTCCACGTCTCATCTAAAGGCGTGTACCAACAAACGAACAAAACATGATGAACACGAACATCGAACACGGAACATTTGGTGCCTACGTGGGTACGTAAATTAGCAAAGCGAACACAAACACCATTCCAACACAGTTCGACTTTTGTTTGAGCTCAACCGCCCCGCTCTGTTTAGAAGCCATGGATTTGCCACGAAATTTTTTGACGAACACAGTGTTCGATGTTCGTGTTCACCATGTTGATTATGTTCGGTCGTGCGTACAAGCCTGAATAGTGTTACATTATTCTTAAAAATTAATATGTTTAACGAAAGCTATAGGTAGTATGAAAACTTACTTAATAATATTATCAATGCTCGTGCCTCTTTAAAAAATACAATAGAGGACGTATATTTAGTAACCTAATCCGCTTAACAGTTCTTAAAGAGTCATAAAGAACCTTGTAAGAAATCGACACGTGTTTCACCTCTCAACGAGGCATCCTCAGGATGACGATTGACTTGTTACGAACTCGGACCCGACGTGTGGACACGTCAAGCGTTGAGAGCAGAGTGAGCCACTTCGCCCGACAACCCCAAATATATAGGATTACTGCCCCGGCCACCTCGGGTAGGATCATTATCAGCGCGATAAGGGGCCTCTCTGTCGTGCCTCTTTATATAGGAAGAGGCCTAAGCCTCGCAGTGGGACCATAACAAGTTGGTATTGGAATTACGACAGGACATGATGAAAGAGATAGGTACCGTTACTTATTCGTATTCCTGCGCGAGTTGATTAAGTTAGAAGATTAATTTGATGGTTTTCGGAATAAACTCATTAAACGTTAATTATTCTCTTTGATCTAGTTTAATGACCGTATTATGTTCCTGATACACAATTTCTTAACTTAATCTCGGGATAAGTTAATAGGATTTCGTATTTAAAGCTTGTTTGTAACTAGCTTACTGCGGTTTGGAGATTTTGTTACGAAATAAAAGTATTTTTTGACAATAAGTTACATACTGAAAGGAGCTCAACGTTTATATTCATTCGAGAATCGGTAGATAGATGTATTCTCAGTATTTCCTTTCAAAAAACTGAATAGGATGGATAGGTTGATTCCATCGACATGATTTTATATTTCGATTTTATCTTCGGCTACAACAATTATATTTCGACGGTTGCAAAGAATATACGGTTATCTACATAATCATGATTTTACAAGAGAGCATTATGAATACAAAACTGTCATAATTAAAAGAAGAAAAATGCTAATTTATATTTTAACAACATGATAATTTTTTCAACATTTAGGATGTGATGTTACAACAAAGGAAATGGTTAATAAGGCAAATTACTGTAATTTTTTTGTCCAAAATACGGTAGATGTGTTTTTCTACTTCGTAAATAAAAAAGTAAACTAAATGAGTTGCCATTTATGTTAATCTACGCGTGACTTCCTGATTTCTTAAACTTAAATACTTAATTAGAAATATTAAAACAATTTTGTATTCTATATTTTTGATTGCAATAATAAATAAAGTTAAGTATGTAATAATTCCGCCTAATAAATGCTGTATCTCATTAACAATGCATACTTATACTAGTGACTTAATAATTCCAGTTTCGGTAATACCTACTAAAATACTTAAATTGCATAAGGTTCATGATACAAAAACATGTTTATTACACGTGCTACCATATCACGTAGAAACAAGGTTATTCCCATCAAACACATCACTCAAAATTATCAAAGGAAATCATTATTCTTAATTCCGTTCGCTCCGTTACCGTAGATAATACCTACCTACTGTTTTACTAACTAAATAATAAATGCAATCAAAATATGTTTATAGTTAGTAACCCAAGGGGAGTGTTTGGGGAACAAGCTAAATTGTATTTGTGAGGAAAACACTTTATCTTGAGAGAGAACAGACTTCTCACCATCATATTTTATTAATCCCTTGCCTGATGTAAATGCTCCCCTTACAAGTTAGCTAGAGCATTGCGCGTTTGTAAGCGAGTGTAGCAGGTGGAACAATGAGTTTTGTGCAATACATTTGTATCGGTCGGTACTGTCAAGGCTAGGGCTTTGCAAGTTAACTGCTAAGGCCGTTAACTAATAGGACACTTAGTCACTAACACACGAGAAGAACTAATAGGTAGTGTTGAGAGATAAAATAAACTAGTAGGTTAAGTTTATACATGTGGAAGTAACACGGCTAGGTCGCGGATAAAGATCACAGTCTGTTGTCACTCGCAATCACTTAGGATAGAAGGATACCGTCTTTGGCAGCATGTGGCACACGTGGCGGTCTAAACCACACTCTCCTTGTGGTGCCACGGCCTGTTCTCACTGCTTGTTGTACGGAACTGCACAGTTTGCTAAGCCCGTGCGGCTTAGTAAAGCGTGCAGTTCCGTGCAGTCCTACGATGGTCTGATCGGTCTTCTACTTTTCAGAGCCAGAGAATATTTTTATAGTGAAAAAGAAAGAAAGAGTGTTTATTCTGCACAAAACGCACATTAGAAAAAAAAAACAAATTACAATACCCCTTTACAAATTAGCCAAAAGCCTCGTAATCATTATTCAAAACAGAAAAGTTTGACAAATTTTGTCTATTGCTTGCTGTCAGGGCCAGAGGCCAAAGGCAATTTACAATGATTGCGTAATGTGTTGCGACATTAAAAAATTAAAACAAACAATCAAACCTACAAAATGCCGATTGCAAAGTGGAAAAATGACAATTTGTGCGGACGAGACTTAAGTAAGCTGTTAAATTAATACAGGAATGAGAAAAAAATAGGTATTCGTTGCATCCACGCTTTCCACGTAGCTTGTCTTTACAGACGATGAGTTTGAATTTAAAAATAAAATTAAGTGTGTCACTTTTCAAGCTCACATGTGCATGTGCTTGTTTTATAAAAATAACGAAATGTGACCTAAAGGAATTAAGTACGAAGTCTGAAAACGGGCCCAGGTTTTTATGGCATATTAATACATCAGTTTTAACTAAGCAGGTCGAAAATATCGAAGAACACGTCATATAAAAATAAAAAAAACATACAGGCAAATTCGAAACCTCCTTTTTTTATTTAAGACTGGGTTCTGCCCCGAATTCCTTCGCGAGCCTATAACCTTCCTCAAGAAATGGGCTATCCAATGCAAAAATATTTTTTCAAATCCGACTAGAAGTTCCGAAGATTACCCCTCAATACAAACTTACAAACAACCAACCGAACAAACAAATATTACCTCCATAAAATATTAGAAGTCGGTAAAAAAAAATACAGTACATACTGGGGTAATTGTTAGGTAAGGTGTTAAGTTTTAAATAATAACTTATATGTTTTCCCATAGATAATGGCGTACAAAGTTTAAGTCACATCGGTAAAATTATTCACGAGTAGGTAACTGAATAATTTATAACTAAAACAAAAATATCTATGATAATATTAAAAAGAGTAAAATTATTTATGGTTATTATTTATAGACACGTACAAGTATTGCCTATAATAATACGTATTTATGGAGTTGTCGATTCGCCCATAAATAAAATTAACTTCGTGCGCATCTCTACAGTTGTTTTTTTTGTTTTTGACTCGCCCGTTTCGGGTTAGTAAATTCGTGCGAATCAACCAATAAGCCGTAAATTAATATTAATGAAAACTTCTTCCTTTTCTCATTTATTGACAAGTACAATATAAAAATAGTAAGTTCAAGCCGTGGGTAAAATACTAGCCAGACAGCAGTGTGAAACGTATACCTCTGTGATCTACTGGTAAGACCACCTATCTCAGACCTTGTAGTCCCCGGGTTCAATTCCCAGTGGAGGCAAAACATACTGCTCGGTTTGGTTGTTGGTAGGGCTTGTTCTAAGTCCACCTGGCTAGCTACCACCATCTTATCTACGTCTTTCACCATAACAACAATTTGAACAGCATTGTTGTGTTTCGGCAGTTTAACGGTAAGATAGCCAGTTCCTCTGTGATTGAGGATTCCGGGTGAAGCTCGCTTCCACCTTCGGCCTGGTCATCACTTACCATCAAGTGAGACAACGGCCAAGAGATTCCAAGTTGTGGTTAAAAAAAAAGAAAAAAATGGTTTTTCTGTTGTAGAATCAACTCTAATATGTCAAAAATATCTCAACATTATTATTTCATCAGGGAGACATGATAATAGACTCTCGAATTTGAATTCGACAGACAATCCTATTTGTGTATTTAAATAGAGGCAGACATGATCCAGAAATAATACCTATCAATACTCAATGTTTGAATTATAATATTTAATGGAAAAGTGACGAGGTTTGAAAAACTGTCTATGCGATTTTAGGATTCCGTACCGTGTGTCTTTCTGGCTGGCTGTCTGTCTGTCTTACCGTCTGTCACAGCCAATTTGCGCCGAATCTATTAGACCAATTTAGTTGAAATTTGGTACACATTGCGTATATACACATTATGTATTTCTATGACCCAAACACGGACGAGCAACGTAAATAAATGAATTTTGTATATGGGGTCACTTTTGGGGGGACAATAAGAAAACTGTAAAAAAAAATTTGGAAACTATACCGTGTGACATCAAATGAAAGGGCTTATTGCAAGGATTTCAAATATATTTTTTCATAATTTTAAAATTAATGATTAAGATATTTAAGATTTTATTTGAAAATTGACCATTCATTGGGACCTCTTATCTCCGAAACTACTGAGCCTAATATTTTGAAAAAAATATAGTGAATGGTTCTTTACTCATAGATTACAGGAAAACCTTTATAAAGTCTATGGTCTTAAAATAACGGTAAATCTCTCAATGTGCGTACAAACTTACATTTGCAATTTGAATTTATGGGAGAAAATGTTTTTCCACTACAGTGTATATATATTTTTGTAATTGAAAATTCTTTACAAACTATTAACACTAGGTAGGAAATACAATAACTAACTACAAGAATAGATACAAAAAACAAAAGGACACTTAGGCGTCGAAGTATTCGTCCGCATCGCTGTCATCCGGAAACGTGCCCAGAAGACTGGCAACATTGCCACGTTGAATGGCAATGCTAATTCTTTGGCCAAAGAACAAGCCAGCCCTCTGGTCGCGTGAAGTGTCGACCAGTCGGCGAGAAAGTGTTAAGTTTGTTCTTGGGATAAATACATCCCAACGACGGAACCCTTCTTTGTGCGTAGTCCGACACGCACTTGGCCGGCTTTTATTTTTGTTCCATATGAAGGCTTGTGCAGACCAGCGCGACTTGTCGCGCGACGTGACACCGGTTATTGTTCTACTGTGAAGTTTTCTTAGAAATTTTATTGTTCGTGTCGCGTCGCGCGACAAGTCGCGCTGGTCTGCACAAGCCTTGAATCGTAAAGAGTTGGTTGATGAGATTCGAAAAGCAATCAGACTTGGTACATATATGTACGCAGTTGATGAGTTACTTAATTTTAACTCGTACATCGGTCGAGCTTTGAGCACTACGCTGCTGTCAGACGGCTTCATTGACTGAATATCATATAACGCCTACTTCATCATCTAACCAGCTCGTGGCTAAGTCACAAGAGCCGGGTCGATCGATCAGGTTAAGCTACACTTGCCGCGGTTGGTCCGTGGATGGCATACTGAGACCCCTACTCGCCCTCCGTCCCGGCTGTCATTCGTGGATCTTTGACAGTCGTTACAGGTCGTCAGAAGCCTGAAAGTCTGACAACGAAGGGGTATCGTATTACCCAGTTACAGGGTCAGATGGCAGTCGCTCCTTGTATCTGCATCTGGTTTAACTAGAAGCCGACCCTAACGTAGCTGGGAAAAGGATTATTTTATATTAGCTAAAGCCCGGCGGCATGCATGGCAATGCTTTTATAATTTTTTTGTTAGGAACCTTCCTCGGCGCGCACACAACAATTTACCAAAGTTTAATTACAATCGGTCGAGCCATTTTCGAGTTTTTGCGAGACTAAAGCACGGCAATTGATTTTTATATACAACATCTTCCTTTTAATATCCCATAACTCTAGGCCCTAGAGTTATGGGATATCAAAAGAAGAACGTGCTCTAGAGTCTAGAGTATTAATGAGACCATGTCAAAGAATCAACTGGCATAGTAATAATTTTTTATTAATTTGCGTTTTCGTTTTTCATTCAAAATAATTCGACAAAGTCACGATTATTAATGTAAAACACCGTCATGTGAAATATTAGAAAAAAAAACCTTTCATTCTCACTATTTTTGTCCACAAAAAGAATTACAACGTCGCATTTTCTTAGCTTTAAATGTTATGAATGATTGGATTGAATGAAAACGATTTACTCGTATTTATCAATGAAACTTAGATACGTTAAGTTACTCGTATCTTCGAAACTATGTATTTTTGGAACACGTGTTCTAGGACTTTTTGTATTATTTTTACTTATAGCATATAACCTTAGAGTTATGGGACTTCAACATGTTGTATATAGATAGATAAGTATTCGACCTTACGTCAGTGGTAACACTTTTTCATTGAACTGGCGTGCTATGGAGTTTAAATGGAGTTAGAGGCCAGCTTATGATGATATTTTCACCACTGGCTTACTGAATCTATTTTACAATATCTTCTATATTTTTCATAAAAACTAGTGAAAAGGCATTTAGAAAGAAAGAAAGAAAGAAAGAAAATACGTTTATTTGCGGTACACATGACGCAAGGTAAGAACAAAACACGAAAATAAACAGTTTGGGGGAAAACATGCGTCACATCCACGCAAAACGGCCATCGCTCAGCATAAAGCTGCGACCCTATGCGAGACAGAGCCCCAGCGCTGGTTTTCAGCGACAGCCGGCATTTCGGCATTTTTCAGTAGGTGCAGGTACCAAGTTCCGAATCGTTTGCTATCATAATATCTGAACGATGTAAATGTTTTATTTCGTTGAGTGACATAAAATTAATATAATCTTTCTGTTTGTTTCAGATCCTGACATTCGTGAATGTTCATAACAGTAAGTTTTTAAATTTTCTTTTTGTTTTATTTTTCTCTCACAAAGAATAAGCCATTGGCTCCGCATGTGGGAACATTATAGACGCGGTGTTTTGTGTAAAAAGAAGAAATAGAAAGAAAGAAAAATTGTTTATTCTGCACAAACAAAAAGCACATAAAAAGACATAAAATACTCACATACAAAAGTAGCCAAGGCCTCGTATTCAACTAATAAATAAAATAAAAAAACAAAATTGACAATGTTGTTCATTGGTTGATGTCAAGGCCACGGACCAAAGACAATATTGCGTAATCACTCTTGCGATATTGGCAAATGACAACAAAAGCAAAATGCTGATTGCAGAGTATGTATGGATGTATGTGTGTGTATGTTTGTATGTATGTGTGTGTGTTTTTATTTATACAGGGTGTATTAGAAAGGTGTGGTCAAATTTTAGGATGTGGTACAGACCATCGAACTGGACGACTTTATCCATGGGACCAATAGTGTAAGTTGTTCAGTTTGATAGATTGTACTACACCCTTAAATTTTGACCACATGTTTCTGATACATTCTGTGTACTTATTGCAATAACACTAACAAAAAAATCCTTCCGGAAGTAGGTACCTTAAACTTACGTTACCTATTGCTTACTTGTTTTACTTATTTGAAATGAACAGGTATCAAGATTTTACTGCTAAATATTCTCATACAACAATCAATTTTTATTACGCCTGAGGGCAGTAAGTTAATAATTCTTTCAAATGCCTCAAACTTAGATAATTGTTTTCGGTCCGAACAAAGTACCCTGAAATTACCTATCAGCTTCCCTGAGGGACTTGTCTGTTTCAGAAAACAATTCTCAGAAACGACTGGCGGTTTATTCATATTTTCTTTAAATTGTGAGTAAAATAGAGAAAACATTTAGTGACAAAAATTGAAAAGACTATGCTTTGATGGTTTGGTCATGTTGAGAGCAGAACTTGCAACCGGCGTGCATGTATGACTAGATCTATGAACGTAAACGAAATAAAATGAGTATGTAAGTGTAGTGGTATGTAACCAAACATGCTCACAACCTGCGAACGAACAGACTCAAGACGTCGCCCGTCTGTGAGCGGAGATAGTTCGAATTCACAGCTCGAACACGATACGTCAAATATGCAGTCACTATCTACGTCCCGCGTCATTCGCGTTATTTTATATTATCCTACCTAATCTTAGTTACTTGTTTATAAACCGTGTTTAGTTATAGTAACTGCATTATTAAATTCATTGAGTTATATTGAATGAACAATTTCATTTCATCTACTATAGAACCTATAACATACCCTAACAATAGTTCTAAATAAGGATGCAGGAAGCAGGTGGCGTTCTGTTGCTACTGTCTACCCCCTTGTGTAGAAGTCGTGAGTTTATATATGTATGTATAGAGAAATAGGTGAGAATTTTTTATTCTACTTATTACAGTTTGTAATCATAAGTTTGTTTAATTTATATAAAGAATAATTTTTTTCTAACTGAACGGACAGCTGTGCTGCTGGGGACGTTGTTGCGCCAGTTCTTCTTCCCAGCTAAAGTACTAGGAAGTGGTGAAGAGTGGGCGTTTTGGGGGACTGTCTTATGTAATTTTGAATTTGAAATGACTTTATGAATATTGAATTTTAAATGACTTTTTGAATTTTGAATTTTAA
The DNA here is from genome assembly GCA_947364205.1 of Agrochola lota. Taxonomy (NCBI): domain Eukaryota; kingdom Metazoa; phylum Arthropoda; class Insecta; order Lepidoptera; family Noctuidae; genus Agrochola; species Agrochola lota. Next base: position 2,632,991 of record OX376229.1, read on the forward strand.
ATGACTTTTTGAATTTGGAATTGATTTGAATACAAAGTCCTTTTAAAATATTGCAATTTTCAATAAAATTTAAGCACATTCCGCCAGCACTCCATATAGCGTGGGGATATAAACTTACTATTAATACAGTACAAACATAATTTATAAACCAATGAGGAGCTGTACTGCCATTTTATCACGATAGGTCATCAGGCATCGTCGACGTGGCCATTGAAAGCTGTCAATTCCATACATTTTGTAACCTATCATTCAGTAAATATTTTTTTTCTCGTAATATGCTTAAGTATGCTGTACCAGGATGTACTAAACTACTAACCCCGGTGTTCATTTATTTCCTAAAGATACTACGCTAAAAAAAGTGGAAAACTAAAAGAGTACAACTGAAAGTAACCTTCAATATGTTGATTGGTAAACTTCGGCAATATTGTGGAGTTCTGGTGTAGCTATTAACGTTTTGGTGAAGTTCTACAGCAGGAACGTCAAGTGCTTGTCTTTCAGAAGCTTGAGAGCTTTGATTGCCGAAATTAAAATTTCGGTAATAGATAACCTAAAAACTAAAGAATACCATTTATCATTAAAGTAACGTTCTCTCAATTTTCGTAAATTTTCCTACCATGAGTCAAGTGAGGATTAACACGTTCCAACTAAAAAATGATCCAAATCTAGAGCCTAGCACTGATAAAAAATAAACCTAACCTAAAAATTAAAGAATACCATTTATGATTAAAGTAGTATTCTCTCAATTTTCATAAATTTTCCTACCATGAGTCAAGTAAAAATTAACACGTTACAACAAAAAAAATATCCAAATGTAGAGCCTAGCACTGATGAAAAATATTTTATTAGATAGAAGTCTACTTCTCATTATGATCTGATTTCTTTCCAGTAATCCTTGCTTCTCGTTAGTTTAGTTCGTCTTTCAATTCTTCATGCTTCCAGGAACAATACATGTTAGCAATAATGATGGTGGATCGGTTTCAACACAAAAAATAACAAGAAACATTGATGTAAACAGAGCGAAAATGATTTGACAGCTGCCATCCCGCCGCTGGCGACATCTGCGTTGGGCTTTGCGCGTGGATCCCCATTGTCTTAAAATAATTATACCTACAGTCTAAAAAAGGGGGAGGAAGAATCAGAGGGAATCAAAAAAAAAATCCGCATCGCTATCAATATGAAAAGTGCCCAACAGCACAACTAAGTATTTACAACACCTAAATAGATTACATCAAAGTAAACTAAAGACAACGGCGGTTTCTAATTAGGCGATAGGTGTTGCCAAAATAATTGGCTCAGCCTAAAAGCGGCGCGCCTTTGTTGATCGGCTGTTCTTAATTAACAGGTTTTTTCATCCGCTAATTACTGCTGGGTTAGGTTAAAGTGATAAGTTTAATGTATAGAAATAATGTTGCTAGGCGCTTTTAACATGTTTGGTTAAGTATTTAGAAAAGGAAAATTTTAAACTGAACCACTAAAAATTTATTCACGTTTTAATAATGGCATTTTTTTCAAATTAATGAACGTCTAAAAACTTTTTTGCGGTTCTAATGATGACGTTATTTTTAAAATAATTGAGCCCTTTTTTAATTTTCTGGCCTTTTCTCACAGTTGGTCGCAGTAACTAAGTAAGGTATCCCGACTAGCACTACATCCAAGTTGGTATTTCTTGTTCGCAGTTACTTAGCTATTATATAGCTTAGCTTAGCTATATTTGTTAGTATTTTTAAGACCTCAAAATAAAAAAATATATTAGAGTGTTCAATAAAAAAATTAAGAGCGCAACATGGGAGGTATTAAGGCGTGTCCAAATATTAAGCGGCAATCGTGCGCGGATGCCACGCTGTGTTTGGACGACTGCCACGCGCGAACGCTCCTGTCTACGTGCCGCGCACAAACATTTTTAGGAAACATTCGTCACTAATTGTGTCTGGACGTATTTCTGCGGACGTATTACAGGCTAGGCAGATTGATATTGCCAACTGCAAACCGCGCAGTACTGCCGCGCAAACATTCGTCGGTTTGGTCCTAACTAGAGCGCGGCAGAAATGTGTCCTACAAACGCCGCGTGTTGCTGCCGTGCCCTTGCTGCTCAATGTTTGGACACACCTTTAGAGGTTCGAATAAATAAATGCCTTTATAAAAAAAAACTTTTGTGACCTTAGGGGCCTAGACAGATGACAATCGCTTACGAAGCGTTTCGTATTCGACTTGCAATAGGATTGACATAAGCTTTTGGGTAGCTTATGTCAAACCAAAACACATTCTTGACTTTTCCATCATCGTCATCGCTGATAGAATGGCAATTTATTTAGGCCCTCAGTTATCTTCAAACAACGAATGACTCAAGTATTTGCCTGATTTTTTTGATACCTAAGTTGTGTTTACCAACATTTGTAATATTCCGGTCTTTCTTGATCATGTGATTTGTGACTAACCGGGTGTCACAGTTTTTATGCCGCCCATGAGCCTATATTCCGGTATATTATAACTGATCCATAATTTGGTTGTTTGGAAAACAATTTGTTGGTTTCGTTCAGCACTTTGTTTTATTTTTATTATTAAACCGCCTACTTATAAAACAAGAAACAGACTACACTGCACTAAATATATCCCATATTTATATCAAGTCCTACAATTACTGTAGATATTCACTGAGATGAAGGTTAATGAGAGCTCACTACCCTCATCTTGAAAAATTTATCGACATAAATAATATTCATTCCGCGAATTCGAAAGCATACAACAAAATCGTTGCTTCATTTCAACATAAAATGCTTCAAAAATGATTGAAGTATCGACCGCGAGTCAAATATAGACGGCGTTGTGAACGCTTTAGACAGCGCTGTCTGTGATCGCTGCCAAATATGACAGTGACTTGCCGTCACATGATAAAGACATTTACGGCTATTGACTTGTATTGAGGGGAATATACTGCGAGGTTTGCAAATTACCATTATATTACCTTATTTATAACGGTACCCTAATTACGTAATACACGATCAATCAACATTTGAATCGTGAACAGATTGCTAATTCATTGCTTCATAAGTTCGAAAAAAAATCTGCTCAACAACGTAAATAACGCAATGAATGTTGTTGAACTGTCAAAATGAAACAGATAAGTCGTAATCGTTTAAGAAAATGTGTTGGGTAATTAGATTACCTGTGGTGTGAAAATAACCTGCGAAAGTGAATTTGTTTGTTTGTTACGCTTTCAAGCTAATACGGCGGAACGGATTGGGATGAATTTGGCACAGGGGTAGACCATGACCTGGAGAAGGACATAGGCTACTTTTCATCCTGGATCGCAAATGACGTAAGATTTTTTTTTTTACTTGACCATATCAGGGAATCTTCTGGTTACGGATATATTGAAGGAATGAAGGAAAGGAAATGAAAACAAGTTTAAAAACTAAACTTTAAATACTCCCACTATCCCTACACCGTTGCATGAACCCATAAGCACAATGTTTTACGTGCGTTTCATTGTACACTACCATAAACAGCGAATTTTTCGCGTTTGCCAGGATTTATTTTTATTCAAATTCAAAAGTCATTTATTCAAACTAGGCTGAGAATCAGCACTTTTCGAACGTCAAAATTACATAAGACTGTCCCCCAATAACGCCCACCCTTCACCACTTCCTAGTGCGTTAGCTGGGTAGAAGAAGTGGCGCAACAAACTCCCCAGCAGCACAGCTGTCTGTTCAGTTGGAAAAACTTGATTCTAAATAATAGTGCTTATGCTAAAATAATTTACATTTCAAAATTGCAATACAACTCATAAAATAAAAAACATTTTAATGAGTAGATTATGTCAACAATAAATGAAAACAAAATTAAAATAAATTGACTCACAGTCAAATAAAATAATACAAACAATAGTCTAAAATAATTGTTTGTTGCTTTGGTACATTGGAGTAGCTTAATTAGTCCCAAGCCTTTTTGTGTTCACAAAGTTACTTAGTTTAATGAACAAAATGCGAATATGACGGCTTCGTGATGCGTCTTTTTATACCCTTTATAACTGTGATTAACAGTTATAGACTTTGTCTGAATAAATAAATAAATAATAATTATTATTATAAATTCTACACCATCATCTCCCTAGCCTTTTCCCAACTATGTTGGGGTCGGCTTCCAGTCTACCCAGATGTAGCTGAATACCAGTATTTTACATGGAGCGACTGCCTATCTGACCACCACAACCCAGTCACTTAGTAAAACGATACTCCTTGGTAAGACTGGCTGTCAGACTTTCGGGCTTCTGACGACCCGTATGTAACGACGGTCAAAGATCCACGAAAGACAGGCGGGACCAACGGCTTAACGAGCTTTCCAAGTTACGAAGGGGGGGAGGGGTCTTGGTATGTAAAGATGGTCACCCATCCATGGACCAACCGCGGCTAATAATAATAAATTGTACACATAAAAAAGCAATATAATAATAGGTAGCTTCAATAAAACTGCAACCCCACTGAGAGAGCGATGTGAGAAAGAAAATTCAGTACTAACTAAGAATAAAGTGTAGTGTACTCGGCCATTTTGAATTTCTTTTGAAGTAACTTTGACATTTCACCAAAGACACAATGTGGTTGAAAAACACGTTAAAAGTACTCATTTATGGAAATCGGCCCAGTAGATTAGGTCGTACGTAGTTAAAAACTAATTTGGAAACACACAAACGTGCATAGCCTGTAAAAATCATAACCCACCATTTTTGTATTCACCTGTAGTCAGTCGTTTAAAAAGAAAACGATAGTACACAGATGCAGACATACTTAAAAAATGGTTGGAAATATTTCTTAATGTTAATCTACTAGGAGAAAACCACTAGAATACTCCTTGATTTAGGTACTAAACTAGACAATGTAGTACAAGTACCCATTCCACGCAAGCTGTGTAAGTCAGTCCATAATAATAGCCAATTTTACTGGTAATAAAATATATCTGTTCGCGTTAGCTCAGAAAATATTATGAAGCTTGCAAAAGCTAGTAAAATTCTAGAATAAATCTTAGTTTAGTTCTAGAAATGTTTCGTATTTCGAAGTTTAGGATTATGGCTGGCACACTGCATAAATACAGATTTTAATAAAGTTGTACTCTGTTATAGGTTTTGCATTTCACGACCACTTTAGTCATTGTTATTTAAACCTTATTGGAACGACATAAAAGTCACATGACACGCACTCATAATTTGCAACGACTCATCATCAGCATTCCCTTGCCAATTTATCTGTGGTTGGCGCAACATTTATTTTTCTTCCATACTTCTCCATATTTCCTCTCGGTAGTCACTTCATCCATCGTTTCTTAGGTCTTCCCCTACTCTTATAGAAATCCACATTCACACTCAAAACTTTCCTCACGACATTTTCCGTAATTTGCAACGACTATATTATGCTAAGTAAATGGCGTAAATATTATATTTACACCTTTGCTTAACCGTTCGGGGATTACAAGTGAGATGTTATGTCATGTTATAGGCTAAATATCAGCCACCAACAAACTGTATCTAAGGGTGTCACCCACAGTTATCTCTCGCCTCCGGCTCTGGTCCTGGTCCCTGGCCATGGTACGGAGCGACAGGGCATGGGAAGCCGTCACCTCCTTCTGCGAAGCTGTAATGCTCGCGAAGAAGGAGGCAGAACGCGTGAGGGAGAGGCAAATTTCACACCCTCACGCCCGCAGGAGACGCTCTGGGCTTCGGGAAGCGCAGGCCTGCGGACGGTGAGCAATGGGTAGCTCGCCGTCCAATATGGACCAGGACCGGCTCGACAGCGCGTTGTGTTCCAAGCGCGCTTCAAAGAGATGTCTGCACAACTGACAGGGTCCGTTAGGACCGATGCCTGCCGGGGTCACGGGAAAGTCCGAAAGGGATACCGTGGCCCCTGGCAACGTACAGGAAATTTAAGGAACACGGGTGGGTTTAAGTCAGTAAGAGTCTGACACGCCCTCTAGCTCCGGCCAGAGCGGGAGAAGTTATTTGATAATTTCACACCCAAAAAAAGCAAAAAAAACCGTTCACCACAAGACCGATGTAATGCCTTCATGTAGGTCAATTACGTTTTCTAGCTCAGGATTTTCAGAATCCTTTTCTACTAGCACATGACCGAAAATACCAGCTCTCTCTACAAAACTTCCAACCAAAGTTTCCCAAATGAGACACGTTCCAACTAACCAATCTTTCATTCAACTTCGGAGCTCACAAAGCATTAGATAGCCAGACTCAACGTACGAATATATTCTCTGCTTAATAAACTATTTACGAGACCTTGCGGTGGCCGCTGGAACGTGGTAGCCGCGATTTATAAGATACAGACTTGAATTAAGTCTGCTTAGTATTAAATAAATGGGGCATCTTTGTGAAGGAGCTCGTCCGGGAAAGTACTACCACTATACCAATTTCTGCCGCCAAGCAGCGGTACTGTTTTCCTCGTTTGAAGGGTGCTGGAGTAGTAACAGGCCTGAGACGAGACATTTCAGCTTTGCCTCTGGGTTTGGGTTAGCAACGCAACTGAGATGCCTCTGGTACTAATGACGTCTATAGAGAACTATGAATTTCAATAGGACTGACATAAGCTTTTTGGTAGCTTATGTCAGTCCCATACATTTTTGGTTTTTCTACCAACGTTATTGATGATAGAATGTCACTTTGTCTATACCCTCTGGTTTTATATACGTATTCATTCGTTTATACAATTTTGCCCATGTGCATGTATTTTTCTGAATATTAATGAAAAAAATAAATATTAATTTTCGAAAATTAACAAATTAACTTAAAAAATCCTATTAATTTGTCCTTTTAAAGGTCTTTCTTTAATATTTTCATGTTATTTTTTTTTCTGCGCATAGCTGAATTCCGCTTGCGTTTTTTAAATAAATACGGTTTTTTTTTTGAAAAAAATGTCTTCACCTCCGTTTTTTTTTCGAAGTCAACAATAATAAAAAATGTTAGTTAGTCCAATAAATAATATCTCATAAGCTTTTAGAAAAAAAAAAAAAAATATGCAGAATCCAAATCGAGTCAACAACATCGGAGATATGGCAAAGGCTAACCAAAAAAAAAAAAAACATGAAAAATATTAAAGATGATAGACCCCCCCTCTTAAAGTGAATTTTCGAAAAAAAATCATGAATATTCAGAAAAATACGGGCGGTCACATGCCCATGGGTGACATTGTATATTTAAGTTGGTACCAATAACTTATTCGAGTGTTTCCGTGCACAAAAATCATCGTCACGTAATTTAGATAAATAAAACAAACTCAAGTTCTTAATCAAGGATCAAGTCAGAGGCCCATGGACGGCTTTAAAACTCTGACGCCAGATTACTCACTAACCACACGAAAAGAAGAAGAAGAAGTTCTTAATTAATAAGAAACATCAAAGAAATTATAACGCTTGCCAAACAATAACATAAAAAAAAAACTGCCTATTATTGTCCCACTGCAGGGCAAAGGCCTCTTCTCATACAGAGAAGGCACGAGCATTGATCACCACGCTTGCTCAAGACGGGTTGGCGATTGCAGACTTATATTAACTATAAGTCCAGGTTTCCTCACGATGTTTTTCCTTCACCGATGTCAGTAATGTCCAAGATAAACTCAGAAACAACTACAACAATAACATAAAAAATCGTTTTATACTTTCATAAAGGTTTCTTAGCAAATAATAACTTAGACCACCTTTATTAGCTTATCAAAGGTAAGTTGTGAACGCCCATCAAAGCCTGTTTAATATGACAAGACTTATTAGGTAATTGACTTCCAGTTAATTCAATATACTTAAGAACAAAACAACTTTTTAATAACAGGAGCTTTAATACAGGTATTTTAATTTAAACTTGTTGTTGGGATAATAGAAGGATAAAAGAAAACCTTAGGTGCTTACTTTTGATATCTTTTTTTTTTGCAAATATATTTTTTAAGTGCTTCTTTGTTAGTTACCTCAAAGAAATGTTTGTTTCTTTTTCATGCGAAAGAAACAAAAAGACACGGATAAAAAACCCAAGTGCGTGTCGGATCACGCACTATGAAGGGTTCCGTAGTTGGGATGAATTCATCCCAAGAACCAACTTGATATCGTAGTTGAAAAACATCGTCCCCTATACATTCCAAATGCAAATGTAAGAATAAAGTATAGAACCATTTTCTATATTTTATTCAAAATTTTAGGCTTATTAGTTTCCGGTGGTCAATTTTCATCCATTGTCGTAGTTATTTAAAAAAAAACTGCTGTTTCATAGAAAAGTGCAATACCTACGCGGTCAAAATGTATGGAACAGCTGATTTATGTATGCCACACCACTGTTAAACCCGCGATGGTTTTTGTGGTGTGTATAACCAAATGTCTGTTTTTTGTTCTAGTTTTGATTAAAAATTAAAAAAAAAAAAAAAAAAAAAAATTATTACCGATGAACATTTTCAACGAACAGAACGAACCCCTGTTCAGAAGGATGTACTGAATCCATGGTAACAGTTTTCGCGTCGATGTCCCTGCCACCCTGTATTAGCAAATTATCAGCTACAAAGTCAGGCTGTCTTGCGACATAGCATGATCAGCCTATAGCATTCCCACTGCTGAGACACAGGCCTCCTCTCTGAGAGAGGGAGTGGGTCGTAATCCACCACGCGGACCCAGTGCGGGTTGGAAGATGTCACATGTCTTCGAATTTTTGGTTCTAGGACATGTCGGTTTCCTCTCGATGTTTTCCTTCACCATTTTGAGAGTAGTGGTGATGAATTAATTTACACAAAGTAAAGCGCTTGTCAGGGTTCGAAACTTCGACCTACAACTCGTTAGTCACGGCCGTTATCACTGGGCCACCACTGGTCATAGGTCTCCTCTATTTCCCTCTACTTATTCTTACCCAAACCTGTTCTGCGCCAACTGTTTGGCAGATAATCCTCTCACCTTTTCACCTGTCTTCCTCTACGTCTTCTTCTATTCCTCGGGCACTACACTGTGACTTTTTCGGTCCATTTTTACGTCTTAGCTCTCATCATATGCCCTGGCCATTTACATTTTAGTGTTCTAGTTTTTACTTTAACGTCTGCCACTTTAGTGGTGTTCCTTAGTTGTCTGACAATAAAGGTATTATTATTTTAACTGTATCTGGATTACCTACTTGCTATTTAAAAATACTGCAGTATATTTTTGTCAGGGAGAGTAGTTTAATTATAAATAAATAAGTTTATAATTACACTGTTGGCTGTGGGAATAAACCGCCTCGGCGTGCCGTCAGTCCAGTGTCCAATTTTCTGAACTGCACAGGAAATAATTTCAACTTTGCGTTTTAATACACAATTATTTGCTTATTTGATAACTTGAATTTTTATGTGAATAAATAATTTTGAAAGTATTCGTTTATTTTTTGCAAGTTTATGACAAAAATGTTAAAAAGATTTAAGATGTTATTTATGTTCTAAGAAAATGTTACGTCTTTTTGTTTTTCTTCTTAGGGCAACGCAGGGCGCAGAACTAGATATAAAGTACGTTAAAACCACTTTTTTGCCACTTTAGGCCCTATATCGCTCTGCTGAATTGCTTTAAAAACATTTTCACCAAAAAAGTAGCAGCTGTGAAGATTGTACGAGTACCTAACACATTTTTTAAGATAAAAAGGAATGGTAAATTAAATATTTATTTAAAGACAACAACGATCCATTTATGTTAGTTAGTTAGTTACAAAAAAAATTAAAAGCTATGTTAGTGTGTTATTATAAGTAGGTACTAAGCTCACAGAAGAAACAAATATTTACATACGTAAATGTGCATGTATCATATTTCACCGGTTGTAATGAATCACTTCTGCCTAACCAACACCTGCATGAAGTGATTCATTATCGGTGATTCAAATTTGTCCACTAACATCTTCAGAATGCTATTGGGGCTTGACCGCGTTCTCTCCAATAGCGACGCCGTCTTTCTCCTCACCATTGTGTGGAAGTAATGAACATGCGCCTGCGCAAACATGCCAGATGCACTACAAAAGCGCGGGAGCCCCAAAAGCCTTCTGAAGCTGTTATTGTATTGAACCCTTAGGGTAACCATTGTTTTCCGCTTGTAGCTGGTCCACAGGCTGCTTGTGTAGAAGGTCTGGCAGTAAGCCTTAAACAACGTAATTTTAACCTCCTTACTACAACACGCAAACCAGCGAACCAGCATATTGCTTCTCACAGCAAGAGCCCTGCGCTCGCGTTCGATATCTTCATGATCTTTAAGGTCCTCCGTTACGTAATGCCCTAGGTATTTAAATTGTTTCACCCTTTGCAAGGGTTGGCCATTGAGATTGATAACTGGCTCGTATGACTGCTTTCTACCGGAGGCCTTAAAGATCATGAAAAGGCTCTTTTTACAATTATAAACTAGGCCGTGGCGAAGCGTACCTGTCACAATATTGTAAAAGCTCTCTTATGGAGCCGGCCGTTGGACCCAGCAGCACCATATCATCCGCGTAACTGAGGTTATTGACGCAAACGTTGTCAATCCAACATCCAATCCGTTTACTGCTAAGTCCAGCAATAAGGTCGTTGACGTAAAAGTTGAAAAGCTTGGGCGAGGTCAGCCCCCCCTGCCTCACCCCACAGTCCAACCCATACGCAGCAGAGAGTGAATTATTCCACTTTACATAGTTCACTTGATTACCATACTAGTACTGGAAAACACATATAATTTTGGCTGGCACGCATGCTTCCCCGAGCTTTTTCCATAATATGTCATAGGAGACGAGGTCGAAAGCTTTAGAGAGGTCGAGGAAATACGCGTACACAGGCGTGCTTCTGTCTGTATAGTATTGGACAGTCTGTTTAAGACTCAATACTGCGCTTTCAGTGGAAAGTCCAGGCCTGAACCCGAACTGTGCGTCGTTTAATTTCAACCATTTGTTGAGAGTTTTATCTAACAGACTGTCCAAAACCTTAGCTAGTATAGTGGCAAGTGATATGGGTCTGTAATTACTTACGTCGGAGACATCACCAGTTCTATTCTTTAAGATTGGGACAACTAATGTGTCCATCAACTCAGGAGGAAGATAAGAGTGACTTAAACACAAAGAATAAAATATGGATAACACTCTCGGACAATGTATACCCGCATGTTTCAAGTGCTCGATGCTGAGACTGTCACGCCCTGGAGACTTGTCTCTGGCCATTTTCTGTATTGCAGATGATACTTGCTTGGCTGTAAAACGAATGAGAGAGCTATTGTGACAGATCTCAGCATCGACCATTGATTCAGAAGGCTTCAGCGGCGAGGAAACGAAACGAAAACGAAATGAAAATGAAAACGAAAGTGGTTCAGGAAAGGTAAGTAATTTGAACAAATAGTAAGTAAATTGAACAAATGGTAAGTAAATTGAACAAATGGTAAGTAAATTGAACAAATGGTAAGTAATTTGAACAAATGGTAAGTCATTTGAACAAATGGTAAGTCATTTGAACAAATGGTAAGTAATTTGAATAGTTTTGTAGTATTTCTACTCTACTTAAATTATCCCCCATCATGTTCTGCCTCTATCCCAATTTATTTGGGGTCAGCGCAACATATCTTGTTACCCGACTATGGCAAAGCTAAAAGGAAGGGTTATGATTTTAGCAGTTTATGTATGTATGTTTGTATGTATTTACGTGTGTTCCACCGTAGCGCCTAAACTACTGTACCGATTTTGATGAATGAGGTTTCAATAGATTCGTTATAATAGTCCGGGTGACATAGGTTATATAAATTCTCCCTAAATTTATTATGATGGAATTTACACGTAAATTTCTGAGCTCGAATAAAATCTTTTTTCTTGTTATTTTCCTCATTCCCCCAAATAACAGACCCTGACAACTGATTCTTACATACTCATATAATATTTTTTGTAGATATTCACACAGAAAAAATATTTTCAACAAGAAGTGCAACCGCCCACTAATTGACAGCCCATACCCAACGCTAAACGAGGTAAATTTATACATTTCTAAAGCCAATCTAAATTCATGTACACAACGTGCCACGATGTATGGCAAGTTTTGGTGGCTACGTGCAAAATTTACGTAGTTACAGAGCCGGATTGGATACTAAAAAATCTACGTGGCTGGGCAACTTTTTTTGGCTTTTTCTATACAGTTATGTTTTGCTAATTCCTGAAGTGGAACAGAATTCTTTTGTTCGTTTACATTTGCAACTCTATGGAAATTCAATGTTTTAGGAGGTATTTTAAGAATGTTGGCAATTTTAGTATTTATGTGTGTTAGCTTATGCAAAGTTACGGTTTCCTAGAAGACCGGTGGCCGCCACATAGCGTTTGCAATTTACCGGAGAATGACGTAACGGAAAAATTATTTATGACAATAAGTTGTTGTGTTTTTCTAGATTGCGTTTCATCAAATAGTCCTTTGCCGTAATGTTGGCTCCACTGTTAAACACAAAAAAAAAAGTTATAAAAACTAAAACCTACGACAAAAAAGTCAACTAAAAAGACATAGACAAGACATCACAATCAAACAAATAAAAAAATTAGAAGTCACACGTAATCTATTAGATTTATATAACACGTGTGACTCTACCTACCTCCACCTCATTTGTTAAATTTTGATGAGTAGTTTAGATTTAGACATATCGGTCAAAATCAAAACCCTCTTTTTTCTTTTGCCGTAGTCGGGTAAAAACGAACCAATTAGGTAGCGCTGTAGCGTATTCGTGTTCGTCCTACAACAGTGGTACCAACATTACAGCATGGGAACTATTTGATGAAGCGCACTCTATAGAGCGCCCCCCGTCTTCATTTTCATGACAGCCGTCACTACGGCCGTTATGTGGCGGCCACCGCTCATCTAGGAAATAGAAACTTATAAAGGTTGCAACAATGTTTTTCTTAGGTAGACCGTAGGACTTTTGTGGCGTCATGTGGCTTCTCTTGCAGATATTTCTATGATAACTAGATGGCCTGGACAAAGTGACTTTATCAGCGATAACGATGATGGAAAAGTAAAAAAACTCGATATCTAATGGATGGCCACCCATCCACGAACCGGCCGCGGCAAGCAGTAGCTTAACCTTCGATCGTACGTGCTGATGGTTTATTTAGCCACAGTATTTGCTATTATTCAGTGCTGCAATAAAATCCAATACCTAAAATTCTTAAAATAGCATATTTCTTTAATAATTCGTATAAGTCTATAAAGTTGGGATTTCACAGTTCATGGAAAGCCTCAGTCTCTTTCATTCAAAATTCATAGTAAGTCAATTTCAGCTTAGGAGGACTCGAGCAATTATTAAACTAGTTTTAACTAAAATAGTTTTACCAAGAAGGCTTTGTTTGAAAGCCTTTAGTGAAGATTTTAGTTTTGATACATAATAAAACGTTTGGTTTCGTAATACAGTCAGGGAAATTAATTGTGTATAAATCACTACGTTATTCAACCGTGTTAACGCCATTTCATTCAACTGTCAAGAATGACAGTTGTGATGTCAAGTTACTGACAATTTAAGTTGGTAGCTAATTTGCTTAACAATTATTTTCTTTGACTTTCCTTAATTTAAGAAAATAGAGAATATACCCGACAGCCTCCAATAAAACGTACCTGTTTTTTTTGACGCTGTGGGGTATATTCTAAGTGTAAAATGGAATGTTTGCAATGTTTTTAAGGCTAAAAGAACAATTTTAATTGCGATGAACAAGGCTTCACCGTATTCTTGGCATTTTATAGCTGTCAATGACATGCATATGATCAGTAGGAGCTCGTGGCTACGTAAGAACAGCCGCACGGTTCGATCCATCAGGTTAAGCTACGCTTGCCAGGGCTGGTCTGTGGATGGGTGACCATCTTAACATACCGAGACTCCTCCATGCCGGAAAGCGCGTTAAGTCGTTGGTCCCGGCTGTCATTCGTGGATCTTTGACAGTCGTTACGGGTCGTCAGAAGCCCGAAAGTATGACAATCAGTCTTACCAAGGGGTATCTATTACTCAGTTCCTGGGTTTTGGAGGTCAGATAGGCAGTCACTCCATGTAAAATACGGTATTCCGCTGCATCCGGTTAGACTGGAAGCCGACTCCAACATACAACATACTTGGGATAAGGCTAGGCAGATTGAATTTGATATGATCAGTAGGGGTAATCATATTACCCATTAACTGGGTTGTGGAAGTCAGTTTCTCGCCCATTTTCCATACGAAAACTACCTTTTGGAACGGGCGACAAGAAACAATTATTTTTTTGCAAATTTTGACGTTTAAAAGTGTCGTCTATGTGCCCACTTGAAATAAATTATTTGACTTTGACTTATATAGGCAGTCACTCCATGTGAAAGACTGGTATTCAGCTGCATCCGGTTAGACTAGAAGCTGACCCCAACATCGCTGGGAAAAGGCTAAGCAAATGATGAGGGGCAATTCTCGGCGAGAATTAAATTAGCCCACTGGAATTGTAAGTTTGATACCGCTTCTTTATCTTTTCTTCAACCTTCAAACAAGGTCTTCAAAATAACAAATTCCCTTCATTGTCAATATTTTTCTTTTCAATACAAATCAGCATCCGAAAATTTGCATCCACAAAATATTCCACGAGCGTATTCCAGAGTTGAGAAAAAAGTAAAAAAAAAAAAAAAATGTTTCGTTCGTCGAAATTCCAGAAAAATATTTGGGAAAAATGGCCACCGACGCATCTATGAAATACTTTTTGTGCACGCAAGGAATATTATTAACCCGTTGATGTATAGTAGTTTTTATACAAAAAAATCTGGGGTTTTTTAGTGCTGACTCAGGGGTTGGTTTTATCGGTTGTTGGCGTGAGGGGATATATCATTTTTGTCAACGCGGGTATCTTATTATAGATTATCTATGCTGAATACTATGTTATTTAGCTTCTTTGTCGTGTGTCATGTTGTTTATTTATTTAGATAGAACGGTCGAAATTATTATACTCTTATTATTTATACTCGTACTATTTAAACATATAATTTATTTAACACAGTTATGCATTCTTCTCACAAAAATTCAAACATTCTGACAGCATCCTTCCATTCATTCGCAAACATATCAAAATCTGTGTTTGATTTCAGGAGAGCGTTAATAGCGGCTAGTTTCCAAGGAGTAGGTGACTTGGAGTTGTTGGTTGGGGCAAGTGGTGAGTTGTTGACCACTTAAGGCGAATGCACCAGGGTTTCAAAATTAAAGGTTTTTGTTTTGTGTTTTTTTTTAAACTCCGATTTATTTTAAATGTTTTTTTGCAACTCGCAAGTCAGATCAGGGCAATTCCCGTATTTTTTAAGAACGTTTCGCATTTATTCGTATCTCATTCGCATTCATTCGCATCTCATTCGCAATCTGTCAAAAATACAATCAATTTACCAAATTTTTACAAGTTTGGCAGATTGCGACTTGAATGTGAACTTTTTTTAAGTACAGATTTAGCCTTCAGGTTGCTTGTTGATCTTAATATGACTCGTAACCGTAACAAATAGGTATGTATTTATAGAAACATAATCATTAAAATCATAAATGTAACTGTCTAAGTTCATATGCCTTTCAAAATTAAATTTAATTACTATTTTATAAAATTAAATTTGACGCCAATTCTACCTTAAGCAGTTGTATTGCTGATTCCAATGATTTGAACTCTGTAACTTGTAATTTGCAGAAATGTTGAATTTCACTGGCTACCTTAGAACATTCCCCAAAATAAAAGAGTAAAAATATTAACAAAAAAATATTATCATCATGGAATTTATTACATTTTGGACTAGGTATTGTAAAAAACTGGTATTCAACTGCATCCGGTTAGACTGGAAGCCAACCCCAATATAGTTGGAAAAAGGCTGGGCAGATCGATTTTATTGAATGTTTAGGTTAGTTAATTTTTAAGCCGGTTTTGTGATACTCTTTCATCGTTCGTAAGTCTTGTTAGAATAATGTTTAAGTACTGTTCTGGCGTAATTTTTTAGAAGTGAGAGGCGTTTTTATCCACTTATTACGCATTTCAACATGTCAACCCACACACTTCATGATCGTGTTATTAAACCACAACATTTTTTCTTACGCGTCGGTAGTTTTCCAGGCGTTAACGAACGTAAGACGCTCTATTGCAGGTGAAACGTGGCATTAGACTTTAGAATTGGACCTTATTGAGGGATTGTAATTATCTATATCACAATTGTCTCGTTGGTCTTGTGGTTGCAAGCGCTACTGCTGAGCCTGAAGTCCTGGGTACGATTCCCAGGTGGCGCAAATTGTTATTGGGGTCTTTTGTCAAAATTTCTCAGTAGCAGCCCGGAGTTTGTGCCCTGTTGATGGCAATCCCTATTACATGAGACTTCAAATTAACTGACAACATGTGTCTGTACGGTTTACCTCTGCCTAACCCGTCGGGGAATACAAGTGTGATGTTATGTAATTTACAATACCGTAACATTAATACTAGTTCGTTCAAATAATGTCATCTACGAAGACGCGCCCCACTCTTAAACGCTTACAGGTGCCCTACTGTGTTTGAGTCTAAGGTGACGATGTGCCATCCCGGCCTTTTTTGTTGAACTGTTTAAGATGAACCATTCTGTAAAACATAGTTTTTATGTATCTTTTACGGTTTACGTGGTGCACGCCAGTAAAGCTCCCAGTCGGCATAATATTTTCCGACATCTTCAATAATAATCGTCATATTTCTGCCAATTTACACGAAAATTTAATAAATGATATACTAAAACCACCGCATGAATCACTCTGTCCATTGGTGAAAACCGTTTGAAAAGTTCGGGAGTTTTTTTGTATATCGCGTTCAGACAGACACACAGTCCCCCGCCGCGTCTGTCTGTAAGACGCGGCGGGGGAATTTGTTTTATAATATGTAAGGAAGATTTGACATGTTCTACCAGACCATGCACATAATTATCACCCATGTTACACATGCATGAAATTATAACTCCCCAAACAAAAAACACCTGAAAATCAATGCGTATTTCCCCCATGTTATTTCTTCGTCAGTAACGACCCCATTCGTCCCTGCGCACGTGGTGTGACCCTGTGCAATAAATCGCTGTATGGCGTCACGTGACCTCAATTTTTCACCTCGTAATATGTAAAGCTAGTCGCAATATTGTATTGGGACATGGAAAGGGGGTAACGCTCTTGTAATTTCTAGTTTTTGTTTAATTAAAGTTTACACCTCACCTCACGGTAAGAACATTTAATCGGAGTGAAATTTATACAAGCGTTAACTTGTTTTTTTCTCAAACAACACGGATAAAAAATTAGAAAAAAACACAATATTACATATCTCACACTACGATCTAGATATTTCGGTAGTTTTTTTTTAAGAGATGCTTTTATTTACCCTCTTTGCGTAATGCATATTCAAAGACAATCTTAAGGAAGAAACTCCAGTCGTGCGTCGGAACTGACAAACAGACACTTTTTTTGTATTTTTTTCCCCAAATAGTCCCAAGATTTCTTCACTCTGAGTCTGCGATATTCTTTTCTCGTCTTTGTCATTCACACCTAAGCTCGATGTGTCATTATGACGTCTGAGTACCTACTGAATTTCCAGATATTCGCATTTTGATAACCTTAGTAATCTTTTAATGCAATGCCTATATTGTGAACTCCTATTTTTTAACCTACGCCAAAAACTATCCTTCAACAAAAAACAACATGGATTTTCTCATCTATTCTTAACCCGTCTAAAATACTAATCTAACGTTGGCGTAATATGGACTAAGTAAGAAGGGTTAGATTACCTCAGTCAAGGTGAGGTCCGGAAAACTTGATTTAGGCCGCATCTGTTCCTGAGATTTCATTGTTTTTGGGGTTGCGTAGACGTATGCCAAAAACAGGTAGTTTGTTTTGTCTTAGCGTCTTTATACCTATGAGATAAAACGTGTAATTGTGGTGCAGTAAGTAACGGCTTTAAAAAAAAAAGAAGAAACAAAAAAAAAGAAAAATTGTTTATTCTGCACAAACAAAACGCACATTTAAAGATAAAAGACATAAAATACACACATAAAAAAGTAAGCAAAAGCCTCGTATTCAACCAATAAATAAAAATGAAAAAAAATTGCCAATGTTGTTTTTTATTTTTTTTTAAATCAAAGGAATCGCTTATAATACCTACCTTTCTGAACCAACACTTTTAATTAAGACAATTTTTCTAGACTTTTATTGACATACATACATAAATCCAAGCCCCCATGGGTTAGGTAAGAACTACGGTGTGTCGGCATCTACATCGTCACATGCGAACTATCACAGACCTGACGTCACACAAATACTGCATCGCGCAATTAGAGTTTACCGCGCGATCGACATATTTACAAGTTCCCGACTTCAACCATTGGGCAGTTGCCCGCCAGATACGACACCCGTCTGGTCGGAGGATCCTTCCTTTTCTAATGAGGATGAGTAAACTTTACACCCTGTTCCTCATACCTCTAAAACAAAACGCCACTAGCTACGATGCTTACATACATCCTTTTGCCCCGTTTAAGTTCATAAATCTGGTCATACACGCACGCAGGTTACGAGTTAGTATGCCGTTTACTATGCTATACATGACCTTTCTGAAGAACATAACCAATAAGGTCACTATAAGTCCTCCGAGAGCGTCCTCTCCCTGCGTTTCCACTCGTATCTGCCATATACAGGGTGTTTGGCAGAACGTTGAACATACGAAAATGGTGGATAGGTGGGGTCATCTGCTACTTACTCAGCCCAAATTTTTTTGGCCCTGGCCCACGGGATATTTTTTAAAAAAAAAATTTGTCTTTCTTCTTCTTACACCACTTTCTTAACTTTAAAGTGTAATTTTTATTAAAAATGGGTAAAACAGGCAATATTTAGTATAATTTCAATCGATCATTTAATTTTCACCAACTTTGCAGTATTAAATTTCGTAAAACATTTCACTTTCCGTAAAGGTAGAGTTTCGTCAAAAATGTCCTACTTGAAAAAATTATGACATAACTCTTAAAGTTTTTTTTTTATAAAAGCAAATTACATACCATTAGAAAGCTCACACACTAGGGATGTTTTGCTAGAATTGGAACTCCTCAATCATTTTTTGTTTTTTTTTTAATGCAAGTTGAAATTAAGATTTAAGTATTTTTTACATCTTTCTGTAAGTTCGAGGACTCATAACTTTTTTTCTAGCTAACATCTGAATAAAGCAATAATTTTATAAGAATCTGTCAACATAAAAGATTTAAAAAAAATACTAAATATTGCCTGTTTTACCCATTTTTAATAAAAATTACACTTTAAAGTTAAGAAAGTGGTGAAACAAGAAGAAAGACAAAAAAAAATTAAAAAAATATCCCGTGGGCCAGGGCCAAATAAATTAGGGCTGAGTAAGTAGCAGATGACCCCACCTATCCACCATTTTCGTATGTTCAACGTTCTGCCAAACACCCTGTATACTTTCATTATCTATCAATTAATTCGTAAACATTCAATCTAATTCACTTTGTTAGCTCCACCGGAACCCAAAGTGCCTCTCCGACAGACAATTGACCAGTTTTTTCTCTCTTAATAGAATTGCAATTGAATTTTCTGGTATATTTATCCGGATCTATTTGTTTATGTGACAAATAATCCGGAAAACGGATAGAACTAGATTTAACCAGAATTATCTGGATAAATCCGGTTGCAAACAATCGGATTAGGTCTTCAGTTAGATCTTTAAATAAGATTTGGCTCGATTAAAGGCTTGTGCAGACCAGCGCGACTTGTCGCGCGACGCGACACCGGCCCACAAGCCTTAATGACAAAAGTTTCAAAATGTTGTTGGTTTTTTATTCCTCGTTTTTAGATTTTGGGTACAAATAGTTTCTGCTTTGATATTGAAGACATACTTATGTCTATTATGAGACACGATGTCGTGTGTTTCGCTGGCGTAATATTTGATATCGATCTCGTGTATCACTTTTCGAATTATAGCAATTTTTGTCTGTCTCTAGAACTATCGTACTTACAAGCATTATATTATAAACCGAAATCTAGTAGGTATCACACAGCAATTTATTTGGCTACTTAATACGCCCGAACATTCAAACTTATTCCAGATGTTTTATGAAATTTGTATTTAGTACCTGGTTGACCGAGCTCTGCTCGGGTGAAAATAGTGAATACACATTTAATAGTATAGGATAGTTCATACTTATTCCATGCTGCTATGAAATGACATGGTAATGACATTCTAAGGTAGCCATCTTGTTCTAAACTTTGGGCGACCGAGCTCTGTTCGGGTAAAAATACAGAGAAAACGCTTTTCCCAGATATGAGCTAGATCGATTTTTCGCCTCCGTAAACCCCTATATTGCAACTTTCATGGAAATCGTTTGAGCCGTTTTCGAGAACGTGATTACAAATATATATACAAATATTGCTCGTTTAATAGTAAAGGATTTGGTTGTAGCATTTCCGTATAGAACCTGATTCAGACTATAACGAAAACAACTAGCCAAATCAGTCCAACTGATCTCAAGTTATGCGCTTACTAAAGAACATAATTAAATTTTTATTATATACATAGAGAACTTGCGACCAACACTGGGTCTTCGAACATGTTATCTTCAGGTCATTGCGCCTTGTATAGACATCACAGAATACCTAGTTATACGTACATTTGGAATGCCGTTCGCGTCTGCAACAACAATGCGAGCCTTTGTCCTGTGTTCCACTAATTTGCTTTGAGAAATATCTTCAGACTCCCTCGGATCAGTAACCTAGCTTTACTTGTTACACTGATCAAAATTGTACCACTTGTAAAATAGTATACATTTTTATTTATTAAGGAAATACTGATTGCAAAGTAAAGAAAAGAAAGAAAGAAAAATTGTTTATTCTGCACAAACAAAACGCACATATAAAGATAAAAACACATAAAATACACATTTACAAAAGTAGCCAAAAGCCTCGTGTACAACCAATAAATAAAAATATAAAAAGTAAAACAATGTTTTTCATTGGTTGCTCTCAAGGCCACGGACCAAAGACATTATTGCGTAATACTCTAAAGCTGTAAAGTCAACAGATATAACGTGGAAAGTCCCAACAGTATCCTTAAATTAATTGAATGTATTGAGGTTCAAGGAGGAGCCATATGATATATTTTGACGATACAATACAACACATTACCCAACGTTTTAACCACAATAGGTACCCATAAGTTTTTGACAAAACCCAAAAAAAAAAATCTTGACTTCACAATTGTTATTGTCACAACTCGGAGATTTCACATTACTGACTTGGGATACGCAACACAAAAGCCAAGGATGGGCCAAGGTAAGGCCCAAGAGTTAGCAAATACTTATACACAGAAGTGAAGCAATTTGAAAAAAAAAACATTATAGGTTATAAGTTTGCAGACTTGTGTAGGTTGCCACGTGAAAATGTTACAATTCCATTACTATCGTGGAAATTCCATGAATAGTGCAAATTCTGCAAAAAGTGCAAATTGATTGAAAATACGAGGAAATAGTCTACCTACAATTTGATAGTAGTATTAGACTATATTTAAAAGATTGTGGGCAGACTATTTCCTAGTCTTGCCATTTACCTGACGTAGACCCACGTCAGGTAAAGTCTCGTTGTAGAACCACTTTTCTCCAAATAGATTTATACGTAATTAATAAGAACGTACTTAAACATAACTATCGAAATGCGTAGTAGTATAGATACACCTCTGCCTAACCTTCCGGGTAAATCAGGCGAGATGTTATGTTATGTATGTTACTTTATAAGCCGGCTGATAAAGAAAGATGTACTCGTATGTGCAAAGAAGGGATGCAGTTCGAAACTGAAAAAAAAATGCGAAATGAAATAATAAAAAATAAAAAATAATAAAATCGTTTATTTATAAAAAGGGGCACATTTACAATAAGTTACTTAATCATTAAAATAGAGCACGAGAGAAGAAAATAGCATGTTAGCGGTTCTATTTGCAAACAACAAGTAGATCTTCTGTGTGCGCATAATCTATTGTTAGTAAATATTCAAGTTTTTTTTTTTTTACAGCTTAAGTAGTTTAATTTATAAATACTAAGTTTTCTATTTAATCTTTTGTACAAAAATGGGCCTTTTTTTTTTTTTTTTTTTGGATGGGAAATCATCAAATGACTTCTCCCGCTCTGGGCGGAGCGAGAGGGTGTGTCAGACTTTTACTGACTAAAACCCACCCGTGTTCCTTCCGTTGCCTGTGTGCCGGGGCCGCGTTATCCCTTTCGGACAAACCCGCAACCCCAGCAGGCATTGGTCTTTCGACCCCGTCGGTTGGTGCTGACATCTCTTTGAGGCGCGCGTGGAACACAACGCGCCGTCGACACGGGCCTGGTCCTTATCGGACGGCGAGCTGCCCATTGCTCACCGTCCGCAAGCCCGCGCCTACGGTGGCCGGAAGTCGGCTCTGGACTCCCGACGCCCGGGGCGTCTCCTGCGGCGACTAGGGCCGCGAGGGCGTGCAGCTTGCATCTCCCTCGCGCGCTCCGCCTCCTCCTTCGCGAGCATAACTGCTTCGCAGAAGGAGGTGACGGCCTCCCATGCACTCTCGCTCCGAACCATGGCCTGAACCAGGGCCGGACGCGAGAGATCGTCGCCGCCGATCGCCTCCGTGAGGACACGGCGGTGCTCCGCCCAAGCCGGGCAGACCTCCACCGTATGCTCCACCGTGTCCTCCGGGCGATGGTGACACCCGGGCGTTTCCTCCCGCCTTACGCGGAACAGGAACCTCCCGAAACAACCGTGTCCGGTGAGGACCTGCGTCAGGCGGAAGGTGAGGACGCCATGGCGCCTCTCAAGCCACTCCTCAAAGAGGGGACTTATCGCCGCAATTGTGGCGTGCCCAGCGCTGGGTTGCGACAATCGTACACTCCATGCCGCCATGAGATCCCGCCGGAGCTCTGTCCGCTGTGCCGTGATTTCTCGCGGCAGCGGAGTTACACCCCGGCGTTTCGCCTCCTCGCGCAACTCCCACATGTGCGCGAGGACTTTCGCCTCCAGATCCCATGGCGGTAGTCCGGCAAGGAGGCTCGCCGCCTCACGGGAGACCGTGCGGTATCCCCGGACCAGCCTGATGGCCATGACCCTTTGGGACGCGTTCAACCGCCGGGCCGGTCGCAGTCTCAGTGAACGCGCCCACACAAAAAAAAAAAAAATGGGCTTAAGAATGTAAAAAATCTTTCTACGAAGACACGTTTTGAGGTTGCATTAGATGTGCATATTATATCATTACGTCTCTTGTTAGTATTGCCAGCATTGTAGGTAAGCATGGAGTGCTGTTTTAATACTAAGTGCATAATGAAAAGTTGGCGAACAGTCAGCACGTTGCAGGATTTATAAAGCAGATCTGTGGGAAAGAAAAAGGGATGGAAGTTTGCTACCTTTAAAATTGCTCTCTGAGTTCTTTCAAGAGGAAGTAGATTGGTTTTTGGTTCGCCACCCCATGAAGTGATGCGGTATTGAATAATAGATTGACATAGGGCCAAATAAACTTGTGTGATTAATTTTGAATCTGCAAATGTTCTCAATTTAAAAAAAAAAAAATAATTTGCGCACTCTTATAACTAGACTTTCAATATGTTTTTTGAAAGACAGTGTGTCGTAATATAATAAATCAATAGATCATTGTGTTTTTTTATGGATCATGTGGTCTGCAATAAAGATTTTTATTTATTTATTTATTTATTATAAATACGGATAGGGTTAGGAAAGAGGATGACGATATCATGTATTGGAAGATGCTCTACTTAGTTCTTTAACAAACACCAATAAGATTTTTTTTTTTGCTGAACAGACAGCTGTGCTGCTAGGGAGTTGGTTGCGCCACTTCTTCTTCGCAGCTAACGCACTAGGAAGTGGTGAAGGGTGGCCGTTTTGGTGGACTATCTTATGTAATTTTGACGTTCGAAAAGTGCTGATTCAGCCTAGTTTGAATACAATACTTTTGAATTTGATTTAGAATGACATCGCACAGATAACATTGCAAGGTAACCCGAGGAGTTTAGGCGCAGAATGCCCAATTCGCACAATGGCAACTGAGTCTTTAATGGACTAATTCTCATAATGGCTAATTCTATAAATGGCTAATTCTAAAAATGCCTAATTCTATAAATACCTAATTCGCAAAATGGCCAATTATTGGGGAAAATTATAAAACGAGAATTTCATCGTTAATAATATATGTATTATGTATAAAAATTACAAATCAAATAAATCAACAACAAAAGCAAGTAGGTACAGCACATAACACAACTGACACAAATTGTCCCCATTTAATACGTTCGCAAATTTTTGTTACACGCCCTGTACTCCGCAAATGCATTATTGTCTTTAGAGACAATGCATTATTGTCTTTAGAGACAATAATGCATTTGTGAATTAGTACCCATTCACAAATGCATAATAATTAGTTGAGTGAAACCAGGAAGGGGTGTGGTGTGTCACTAGCTGCACTACCGCAGAATATTTTCAAATATTTTTATATTTTACATATATATTTTCGTTTTATTATTTTCCCCAATAATTGGCCATTTTGCGAATTAGGTATTTGTAGAATTAGGCATTTCGAGAATTAGCCATTTATAGAATTAGTCCATTAAAGACTCAGTTGCCATTTTGAGAATTGGGCATTGTGCGCCTAAACCACCCGAGGGTCTAGACAAAGTCACGTTCTATCAGAGACAACGATGATGCAAAAGTCAAAAATGTATAGAACTGACATAAGCTACCGAAAAGCTAAATTTGTCAATCCTTTTGAAACTCGTTGTAGAAATACTAAACGCTTTGAAAGCGATTGCCATTTTTCCTCAGGACTTATGAATAATATTGGCCAAAGACTTTCACTTATTCGAACCTCAAATTGCATTGTTTTATAGTGCTACTAAAACTGAATAAAAATAACATTAAAAAACGTTTTCATGGGTCTCGTGTGTCCCATTAAAACACGGTATTTTTTACTTTAAAACGCCGCTGACGTAAGCCATTTTCAGGAAGGCCATTCCAAATTCTTTCATCCCATAATCCACTTTCAAAAAAGTAACACGATCGTGAGTTTCGAAACACCGCAAAATAAATTCTCTTTTCCACTATAATATAACATTTGTTAGTGATAAACTTGTGACCCCGAAAGTTTAGGGTCAAAATAGGGAATTTTCCGAGCAGTGTAGATGGACCGATTTAGGGTAACCCAACGACTTTTGAGATTTTAAGTTGGTTAGACCTTGTTCCGGTTACTGATTTCGTATTTTCAGGTAGAATGGAGGTCTTCTATTGTTATTTATCTCAATAATAATAAAACATAATGGTGTTTGAATTGAGGGCCCTCTTCAGACAATTCGTTCGCCAAACTTATTTCTGAGATAGAAATGACAATTTTTATTTTTCAATTCAGTTTACTCGATTTTAAAAATGATTTATGTTGATTTTTTCCCTTCTTTCTATGAGAAGAGACGTTACTTTGTTTGATACAGATACCATATTATTATTATCGACTACATAGCTGTATGTGCAGTGCATAACGAATAGATATAGTTCACCGCACGTTGGCGGTAACACTTTGACCTTGAGCTGGTCTAGCGTAGTGCGGAGTTTCAATAGAATACTAGGTCAGTTTATACTGGCTTTGTTACTATAGTCCGCGCGCGACTGCTAGTCACCGTCTGATCTATGTGAGCGGTGAAGGGGGGAGGTCGTCATTGACAAATTGGCAGACTGAGTAAGCTTGGCCTTTGTGTACCTCCCCCGTCTCACCGCTCACGTACCTCAGCCGGGACTACCAGTCGCGCGCGGACTATAATGACATACGGCCTACTGTGCTACATGCCGTATCTATTTTAACGACCTCCTCACAGATCTAGTTTGTAAAGCCGCATTTATACGGTAAAAAGGCCAGATTTATTCATAGAATGTACCACAAATAACCCACATAAAGTACCATCAGACCGATTCCTAAGGGATTCGGCAGTGGTGTTCGAAAGAAGATCGTATACATAAGGATATTATTATGGTGCGACATTGTATGACATGTGGCGGGCGTTCGGCCGGTTTGGCGTGTGCTAGATGTGAGTACGGTTGGCAAAGCAGGCGTAGTTAAGTAAATATTTGAGAATTTGAAGATGAGAACTTGTTTAACCTTACTTTAGCATTACTTAGGTGAAAACCCGCGAATTTCTAAATTTGTTTGCAATAAACGTAAGCAATTATGAATTTTGCGAGCTACATTGAAGAATTTACTCTAAGTAATGCTAAAGTAGAGTTTGTCAAATCATCAACTTGAAATTCTTAATTCAGGACCCGGGTATTTTGTGGCCTGAAGATCTAAGGGAGTACAGTAAGATGTAGTTTTCACTAAGTTGCAATTAAATATTACTAACATAAAGACTAACATGCATAAAAAAGGCCTGTTAGAAAAAAGAAATATTATTAAAGTTTAAGCATGCGATTTTGTTTCTAATAGCATGCACTACACAGGCATTTCTAACGCAATACCAGGAACGCATGATATCATGATAAAAATCCATCTTTGTTACAAATCACGCGATTCGCATGAAAACACAATAAATCAACTTTGCTGTCTCTCCCAGAACATTAACTGATTTCTAAAAAGCCATATTGTAATAAATACTATTGAAAAATTCACCAGAATTTGTATTGCTTACCGCCAGGTCAAAAAGCCATTTTAGGTAAAAAAGCCTTTTTGTACAAAGGATACCCCTTGTACAAAATGGCTTTTTTACCTAGCGGATTTTTTATGGTGTTACCCAGTATTGGGTTTCGGAGGACAGATAGGCAACCACTCCATGTAAAATACTGGTTTTTAGCTGCATCTGGTTAGACAGGAAGCCGACTCCAACATAGTTGGGAAAAGGCTTTGACGTTCTATCATTGATCACCAACTCTGCGTGCCAACCATTTCAGATTTTGATCTTAGGTATAGCTTTTGAGTTTACTATTTTCATTTAAGGTCATAAAACCTTACGATATGGAAATTTTATGAGGAGTGAAATTTATACAAGCGTTAACTCGAAAGCGTTAGCGTTTTGTGAATTAAATTTTGAAAAAAATATATTACTTGGTTCACACTTCGATCTAGATATTTCGGCCGTGAGATACACGATTACTTGCACTTTACTGCATCCAATTAAATCGCAAAGACAATTCTTAATTATGATCTAATTATTGTTTCATTTGAATAATTTTTCTAAGTAAATAAATGCTTACCTTAAAAAAATAAAGAGCTAACTTTATTTTTTTAAGATATGCTTTTATTTATCCTCTTTGCCTATTGCATATAAAAAAACAATCGTATCAAGGAGTAAACTCCAGTCGTGCGTCGGACCTGAAACACATACATTTTTTTATATATAGTATCGAGCAAGACCGATTGAATGAAGTTGTCAGTGAATTATGAAAACTTTGGTTTGTATGTTCTATTGTAAGTACATATTCAATCTTAATATTTGCATATAAATATCTAATAACCTATAAAATATAGAACTCTGATCCAAAAACTTCATACGTTGGCAAATAATACTAGTTCAATAGGTCTAGAACAAATCAATTATGTAAATTAAACTTCTAACTAGACCAGTACTTTAGAATAAAAACGCCTTCATTATCTCCACAATCTAGTTCTAAATGAGATGTCTAAAATTCTAAGTCAGTTTTACACTAGAAGATTGCTAAGGCCTCGCACAGACGAGAGACTTATTTGCCTAAATATTTGATAAGCCAGTGAAACTAACTCGAGCATAATCCTAGACATTTTTATGCAAAATTTCAGCTTGTGGCCTGATATTAAGCCTTGAGGTCTTTTAATAAAAGCTTCCAAGAGTAACGATACTTAAGTATTTCATTCTTAACTTGAGTTATAATTTTACTATAGCACTCGCGACCCACCCTTGCTTGGCACGGTTCTTTAAGACTTGACAAAACAAAAATAACCTTTATTATATGTAACATGAATATTAATGTTTTATACACATAAACTTTCCGGAATAAATTCTCTAAATTATGGTGCAAATCGCATCAAAATCCGTTGGGAAGTTTAGAAGAATCACGCCGTCACACAAACAGACACGAAAAGCTACTTTATTTATGTATGTACCTATATTGATATAGAAGGGCTATTGTTGCATTTTCACATTGTTCAAATATATCAGAATGCGAGAATAGCTCGCTAATCAATTAACAAAGCGATTTTTGTGAAAGGCTGATCCGAATCGCTCAACTGTCAAATTCCAAATTTTCATTCCATTCGATGTTCAAAATTTTGGCATGTGCAATTTCGACATCAAAGCCGACAGTCGTTCAACAAAAAATTGGTCGTGTGGCCGACCCTTTGCCAATTAAGTTAAATGGGCCTGTTTTAGGCCTGGTTTCTCCACAATGGTTCGATTGGGTTGGATTTGGAACCGCAAACTTTCGATCGGGACCTCGTCGGGTTAATGTCATGAGTTGAAATGATGACAATTTTGATCACAATTTCATTTATTTTGTTACAAACGAAGTAAAAGGAGTATGTTAGGCTGGTTTCACAGCTGTGCGGGAGACCCGCACGGGCCGTCCGCACACGAGAGATTAGTACGGACGGACTGTACGGACCATCCGCGTCGCTGTGAAACAATTTTCTAGCGCGTCATGTGTGGTTCCGTTCCGGGAGCCCGTGCGGGTCATATTATGTGTAATACGTACGTATTACATGCTTTCTATATGATTGGACAGTTGCATTATATGCTAAGCACTGTTTATTTCATATAAAATTATTTAATCTGAACCAACCAAAACCTGGCCTGATTTCTGTACGTATTTTGTTTTAAGCACGGCTCAGTTCTTTTGGAATAATAAATATTTAAACGAATACCTAGCAAAAGAACGTCATTATCTAAGACCTGAAGAAAAATCACGAAAATCGGACAAGTGGCGCTCGAGCTGTAAGAGGGCAGACAGACGGACAACCGTTGGTGTTTGTATTGTGAGATGAGCGAATACCTGTCGTGTGGTGGAATATTTTATTTAACATTCAAAACATGACTGTCTTTAACTAATTGGCCTTTTTTCCGAGTTATGACAAAGTAACCTGTAAACGTATTAACATGTTAGGATGATTCCTTTTTCTTAAACATTTTCATAATTCATGATGTTCATAAATTAACGTGTATTTCTCCAGTCTTTTACAAAATACAACTCATTGGAGTCCTGTAAATTGAACCATCATACACGGTGCCAATTAAAAGTTTCATTATACGAATATCAAATAAGCAACAGTAAGATACCAATGACAAATATGCCTCCGAGAATACTACAGATTCGCCGGTGAACGAGCTGCAATTAAGTTACATAAAATATGAACAGTACAGAGTCAATCAATCTGCCTAACCAATTCCCAACTATTTTGAGGTCAGTTTCCAGTCTAACCGCATGCAGCTGAATACCCGTATTTTACATCGAGCGACTATCCATCTGACCTCCACAACCCAGTAATTGGGTAATACGATACTCCTTGGTAAGACTGGTTGTCAGACTTTCGGGCTTCTGGCGACCAGTAACGACTGTCAAAGAGCCACTAATGACAACCGGGACCAACGGCTTAACCTGCTTTTCGAGGCACGCGGTATATACTCAATACTCATTCATCATCATCATTTCAGCCGATCGCAGTAGGGTATGTATCTTTATACTATCCTACTATATATTATGTATAAATATATAATATTATAAATGTGCCAGTACGTTTGGCTGTTTGTTACTCAATCATGCAAAAATAGCTGGATTTGGACGAAATTTAGCACACATATAGTTTAAAACTTGGATTGAGTGTGTGACTTGGTCCCAAAACCCGAACTAAAAGATATTTTTCATATGTAAAAAATGGTCCCTTTTTTCTATCCCTACATGCATTGAAAAATCCGCTAAACGTATTCTGAATCAGTTTTAACAGCTGCAAACCAGTTTTGTTGCCAGTGTTGCCACTATTCGTTTTGCTGACCGTACTAGGGTATAAAGGAAGCATGGCCGGATATCGGCTCTACATCATACAGCCACTCGACGCTAACGTGTGGCGTTTTTGGGGTTTTCTCTATGTTGGTACATATCTTTTTGAATATCTTAGGGATTTTGTTTGCCCCTTCATGTTCAAAATATGTTGTAGTAGTAAATATGTATTTTTGGAGTAATGCAAAAGTCGGTAGGGATAGTCGTTTGATGACAAGTCTTAGGCTAATGCTTGAGTCTTGAATGACGTTCTGTAATACTACAGAACGTCACTCAACACTCAAGCATTACCAATCAATCAAAAGGCTTTAAACGAGTTAAAGTAATGCTTGAATTTTGAGTTAAGTTCTGTAATACGGGCCTTAGACTTTATCGAGTGTCTACCTGATAGTTTGCAAATGGTAAATGAGCTTACAAGAAGCTCATTTAACATTTGCAAACTATCAGGTAGACACTTGATAAAGTCAAAACAAAACACTACGCGTATTGCTTCGAAGGGTTAAGCAGAGGTATACCTTTAGTAAACCCACATTTTGCCAATTATTTTATTTAAAAAAATTAAACAATTGTTTTTTTATTATAAAATACATATGATTCAATCATTTGTTTTGCAGATCAATAACTATCAATAAGCACATAACAAACTACTACGTATAATAATCGTAACAATTAGTTCCAAAACACGATAACATCACAATATATTGGGACAACTAAAACTACTACAAACCCAATTAAAACATTATAAGTACACAACAATAATATGAGATCTCTTCGATAAAACCAATAAATCATTAATTGTTAATACAATATCAACCAATGGCCGGTGGAGCAGACCAGTCCTGGAGTGGAGACCGCGTATCGGTATAACGTAGTGTTGGACGCCCCCCAGCTAGATGGACCGACGACTTTCTGAAGGTTAACCGCGTAAGACCACCTGTCTCAGACCCAGAGGTCCCGGGTTTCATTCCCAGCGGAGGCAAAATTGTCTGCTCAGTTTGATTGGTGTGGCTTGTTCTAAGTCCGCTTGGCTGTAGGTACTACCATCTTATCTAAGTCTGTCGCCATAAAAACTATGTTAACTATATTGTTGTACTTAGGCAGTAAGAGGTAAGATAGCCAGGTACTTAGTACAATGTTAACAGCATTGTTGCAGTTGTGTTAAGGCAGTAAGAGGTAAGATAGCCAGTTTCTTTGTAGTTGCGGATACCGGGTGAAGCTCGCTTCCACTTTCAGCCTGATCATCACTTAACATCAGGTGAGATGAAGGTGTTGTGGAACAGCCTAGGAAGTCCATGCAGCATGATGTCCAGCAGTGGACTGCGACATTCTGAGAGGATTGATTAACTATATTAACTCGCCACAAATAATAGTTCAATTAACTTAGAGTTAATGGCAATCTGTTTGTGGTTACAGTGCATTTAGCTGTAATAGGATCAAGATTATCTATAGGTATTACTTAAGTCTAGACTGCGTGGAGAGCTGTTAACGGAGTTCTCAAGTTTGTAATTAATGATCTAGATCTTTGCTTAGCACATTCCAGGCATCGTGAAGAGTATAGGGCCATTCTCGAATTTACCAGGGTGCGGCGGCTATAATCGCAGTTCTCATCGTGGTTCGATGGGGGTTTCTATACTCGTAAGATAATCCATGAGTACAAAATGGACAAATATATGAATGTGGATATATTTTGAAATGGATATGTAAAATAATGTTCATAATGCAGAGAAGAAACGCTAACACTATTCGCTAACGTAGACATTAGGTCCTCACGTCCGACAAACCCCACGTGTGGAGATTGTCGTTGCTGCGGCTGAACTGAGTCTGTTTAAAGTTTTCCAAGTCGTGTGTCCAAGTGAGATGCTCTCTGATGGCTCGATGAAAGAATCAGGAGGTTTGAGATTCTCTAGCCAAAGATCACATCTTTATGAGGAGGTGTTGCCATCGCAAGACAAAAATCCCTTACTATACTCAAGTTATTTGCACCGTTCGAAATACAATCAATCTGCCTAGCCTTTTCCCAACTATGTTGGGGTCGGCTTCCACCGTTCGAAATACATTAAATTAAATTAGATAATACGTAGGTATGGCCATAAAGAAAATCATTGCAATTTCTACATACCCATGTGAAAAAAGCATAATCTTTGTAGTAAATTTTCGTACCCATATTGTTTTTTTATGCAGCGCAATGCTGCACGGTAAACCTACCGTGCAGCATTGCGCTGACAGGATTTGTAGATAGATTGATTGACACCTCGGAAGCTTCACAGGGACCGCTCGTTTTAAACCTAGGTAAAGCCAGGTAACAACGTGGGAAAATATGTGAAATTCAAAAATAGCATAGGATTTGACGATTCTATGTATGTACCGGAAAGTGTAATCGACCTCTTAATTTCTATACTACTTTTCACAACAAATCAATTTGGAGTGATCTTTTACATGGAGCGACTGCCTATCTGACCTTAACAACCCAGTTACTGGGTAACAGGATACCCCTTGTTAAGACTGGTCGTCAGGCTTTTGGGATTCTGACTACACGTAACGACTGTTAAAGAACTACGAATGACAACCAGGACCAACTTTCTACCACTTATGACAACAATTCTCCCTAAACTGAAATTTCATGAAGATTAAAATTTAATTATAGAGTAGCTTTTGCCCGCGACTACGTCCGCGTAAAAGTCGAAAATGGTTCTAATAGGATTTTTTATTGGTTTTTTACGTTATTAATTTTGTTGTAACATATAAATTATTATGTTAAAATGTTTGAATACTTATAAAATATAACAATCTTTATTATAGTTTAGGGATTTAAAGGTTAAATAAACATGAATATAAAATAAACCTTTGTTATATAATATGAACACAAGCCTTGGCCTTTGATCTGGTGAAATTTACACGGGGCCACTTATTATCTTTTTACAACGAAATCGCAATACTACACCTACCGCAGTATTTCTTTGTAAACACTATTTTTTGTTTTTACTTCGGGTGCTAGAATCACCAGGCTACTCTGTGCACTTACTCTGGAGCATGCCACATACAACAGGCCTTGGAAGAAGCAGCTTTTCCTCAAGTCTACTCTCGCTACCTTAAGAGTTTGACCTTGAGCTTTTTTTTATGGTCATTGCGAAGCAGACTTTCATGGGAAGCTGCACTCTCTTGAATTCGAAGGGGTAATTTGATGGTGTTAGGGGAATCCTAGGAATAAATACAGACCTCTGTAAAGCTAAGAAACCTTCAAATGCGGTACTAATAAAGCACGGTGACTTTCGAGACATTCCAATTTTAAAGAGTTTTGCATTGCATCAAGCTTCTTTAAGAGTTCAACCTTTTTTGAATAAAATCGGATTGAGCTTTTTCAAACATGTGTCAAAATATAATGTAATTTAAATCAAAAGGACTAAGGAGTATTGATATCAACTTCGAAGCAAATCACTCCCAAAATAACTTTCTACCCCTATTTAACCCCAATATGGGATGAATTTAAATAAAATACGAAACCCGTCTTCCATCAACTCTGTTAAAAAATGTTTATGCAAAATTTGAAGTAGATTGGACCAAGGGATCACGTTGTCCCATACAAACTTTGCCCCCCCTTTTCACCCCCTTAAGGGTAGAATTTCAGAAAATCCTTTCTTATCGAATGCCTACGTCATACAAAGAACACACCCTCCAAGTTTCAGGTCGAGTACGATTAGCGGTTTAGGCTGTGCGTTGATCCGTCAGTAAGATGTACACTGATATTATGGCACGTGACCGAAATTGGCAGTAACGCCGCCATCTTGTTTTTTCATTACATTTCACAAAACATACATTCGCGAGTGTAATTTGACATTTCGTACTCGTTTAATATTAAAAGTCTCTCAGCTAAGCCACGGACAGACTGACAGACGGACAACGAAACTATAAGGGTTCCCTGTTGACTCCAGAACCTTAAAAAAAAGCTTTATTAAGCTTGAATAAAAATATTGATGTTAAATCAATATACGTACATAACAAAAATTATCAAAATTTCACTATTTTTATTTAATAATCAAATTCTCCAGATACTATACTCTCTGTACCTAGTCAACTTGAAATTATAATAAGTTAGCTTTTTGGCTTAGACCCTTCACTTCATTTGACTTTATATTTCAGCTAAGCTAGTTTGTATAAGGTATAACGAACGTTTCGTTGAAAACACTACTGAAAGTTTTCGTATAATTTATGTCATTGTCAGCCTTCCCCCATTTATGTTGGGGTCAGCTTCCAGTCTTACCAGATGCAGCTGAATACCGTATTTAACATGGAGCGACTGCCACTCTGACCTACATAACCCAGTTACTGAGTAACACGATACTCCTTGATAAGGCTAGTTGTCAGACTTTTCGGCTTCTAACTACCTGTAACGACTGTCAAACATCTACGAATGGCAGCCGGAACCAACGGCTTAACGTGCTTTCCGAGGCATGGAGGGGTCTCGATATGTAATGGATGGTCACCCATCCACGACCCGACCGCGGCGAGCGTAGCTTAACCTTCGATCGACCCTTGCGGCTGTCATTATTTAGCTTTTGGTTTAACTTATAATTTATGTACTAACATTAAAATTCAAAGCAGCACCCCTCTTTGTTCACCGAAACAAAAAAAATGGCTCAATTTAAAGAAACAAATTTCTTAATTCGAAGGTGTTTCAACCGCGATAATTTATCAACTGTAGCCAACTACTAAATTCGTGTACCTATCTTAATTTAAATCTTAAATTTAAACAATTAATCAGTTGTCATAATATTTCTTTTCGAACAAGGCAGAATTGTATTACGTTGCAACACAACACTTTTATAGTTTTAATAAAACAGAGTTGCAAGTAAGGTGCGGCTTCAGAATAACAAAATTTCGGATTTCTCTAACTTTAGATGTTCGATGGAAACTTTTGAAGTACGTTGGCGTGTAAGGGAAAACTAAAGAAATCCCTGAGGTGAGGTTCTGACGTCTATTTACGTCTGTTCGCAGTGCTGTAAATCCGAGGAAATGTTGCACGAAATCAATGTTGACGGCTCAAATGCAAATCGAGTGGAGTGCTAATATTTATGTATAAAGCCGTATTTAGATTTATACTGCTAGAATTATTTGAAGCCCATTGAATAAGCATCCAAAAAAATAACGAATATTAATATTACTCGGAAATAAGTATTAAATCACAATTAAAATAAAGATTATCCTTAATCAAATGAAGCGAATTGAGACAACGCTGCTACCCTTTATAGTTTCTGCAATCATGTTCGTTTTTCTTTTGAGCAATAACCTTCCGCTTTTCCGTTCCACCTCACCACCACAGTTCTGTAAGGACTTAATGAAAACTTCTTCTTCTACATAGGTACCTACTACGCTTTGGAATGCGCAGCTAGCTTCATATTTCTGGCTGACCGACTCCTTGACAATTCAAAAGTGCCTGTAACTGGTTTAATTGAAATAAATGGTTTGAGTTTGTAATAACGATACAAATCCCTCTTTAAGTATAAATTCGTTGTTCTAAGCCCGCACTTCCCGCTGGCTTCTTTCGCCCGGGTGCACTCGTTTTATTTATTACTGCGCGGTACATCGCCGACTCTTAATGTCACCCAGTCACGAATTGAGTTATACAAGTTGTGATATTTTTCTTTGCTGACAACACTGATGGATTTTCTTTTCTTTATGGTAATCAATGAGAGACATGTTTCGGGTTTTAATGTTTAGGAATATTGATGGAGTTTTTTTTTGTGGCTTTGATATGATAAATGATTTTATTTCTGTAAGTAGGTTTGTGCAATAGTTATTTATGCTATAAGTGCGGAAGGTAGGTGATTTCCGACGAGAGGCATTTTTATTCACGAGCGAGCGAAGTGAGCGAGTGTATAAGTCGACACGAGTCGGAAATCATCTTACGCACGTGTATCATACAACGTTTTACTATGCATTGTGCGAGAAAAAAAAAAAAAACGACCTAGCCGCCTATGATGTGTAACATCTAACGACGTATAAAAATGATAAAAACAACATTCATGTACTAATGACTTTGAGTTTCGACTTCGACTTTGACTTCGACTTCGACTTCGACTTCGACTTCGACTTGGACTTGGACTTTGACTTTGACTTTGAATTTTACTTTGACTTTGACTTTGACTTTGACTTTTACTTTGACTTTGACTTTGTCTTTGACTTTAACTTTGTCTTTGACTTTGACTTTGTGATTTGATCATCGTCACCGCCATCGTCATCTCCATCGCCATCGCCATCATCTGATTTTCTTTTCTCAAATAATAAAATCTCTGAGACGGCCTGACGACGGCTGAAAAATAAAAAATAAACAGAACAGTAAAAAGCACTAGTGAAAAAAAGTGACACTTTCCGCACAAATTGACTGCTTGGAAAACGCTCTTTTCGAGCAAATGCATTGTAATAGTTACTCAATACTCAATACTCAATACTTTATTGCATTCCATAATGTGAGATAAAACAGTTGGTATGTTAGACATTGTATCAATCATGGACCCTGTCGGGCACAGCAAAGTTAATTAAATGATAATAGGAGAGAGGATGAAGGCGCTTTTTGTTTAGAAGAATTAAATGAAAATATATTACTTTAAAATGTTATGTAGCTTCTTTGGTATTTATATTTTGTATCATAATTATATTTAATTGCGTAATTATAATCCTATTTGTATGAGTCTATGTGTATGATGTCTTAATATTTGGGTTTAATTTATTGCATGATTATACCAAAATTATAAAAATATTCAAATTATTAGTGTGTCTTTATTATTGAAATGAGATTTAATTAGTTATTTATTATAATTAATTTAAATTTATAGTATTTACGCGTTTTTAAAATAAGTTAATTTATTAATTTTAATTGAAAATTAAAAGGAAATGTCGGTATTATGTCAAAATGTTTTTATTGTTGTTGAAATTTATCGTCAAAGTATTCGTCAATAGTGTAGTAGCTTTTAATTATTAGGAATTGTTTCAATTTATTGATAAATATATTATTGTTATTAGTATTTTTAATGTATTCTGGTAACTTATTGTATACTTTAATAGACATAACAAATGCACTGGAAGAATGCATTTTTAATCGTGAAGTGGGTATGTTAAGTCTATTTTCATGTCTGAGTGATATTTTAGTTTGAATATCACCTCTTTTAGTATAGAATTAAGGATATTTTCGTACAAATTTACAAATTTCAAGTATGTAGAGGGAAGGCAGGGTTAATATTTTAAGGTCTTTAAAGTGGGGTTTACAGGAGTCAGTTACTTAGATATTCATTAAAATTCTAATCATTTTTTTCTGCAGAGTGAATAGTGTCGGTGCGTCTGTGCTATTTCCCCATAATATAACTCCATACTTTAGCCACGCGAATGCGTACGCATAATACGTAACCAGTGCTGTTTTAAGGTCGGTTGTTTTCTTAACTTCTCGGAGGGCATATGAGAACTTGGATAATTTCGTTCTAATTTTTAGAATATGTGATTTCCAATCTATGTGTGAATCTATGTCAAGGCCTAAAAGTGTGAATTTATTTACAGTTTCTAATTTTAAATCGTTATATTTGAATCTAATAGTTAAAGGGTTTTTTTGTCGTGGGTGGAAAGTTATTATTTTTGTCTTGTTAAAGTTAATTTCGAGGTTGTGTTCGTTCATCCAGTGTGTTGTAGTGTCAAGTATAGAAGTAAGTTGTTGGTTTAAATTTATGTTATTATCACATGAAGTTAAGATCGATATATCATCGGCGAATAATACGCATGACTCATTGATGTGGTTGGGAAGATCGTTTATGTAAACAAGGAATAGCAGGCACCCTGTTACGCTTCCTTGTGGTATAGAAGCGTTTATGGGTATACTTTGGGAACGTATTAATTCTATTTCTTTTGATTTATGATTGTAATGTTCTACTTCTACAACTTGATCTCTATTTTTTAAATATGATGTGAACCAGTCGTAACTTTTTCCGCGGATACCTATGTTATATAGTTTATTTAATAATATATCAAATTGTACTTTATCATAAGCTTTTGTCATGTCTAATAATAATCCGACAGAATATTTTTTATCATTAATTATGTTGAGTGCTTCTTGCATATATTTGTAAACTGCCAAAACGGTAGATCTGTTTTTGCGAAAACCGTTCTGACTGTCATTGAATATGTTATATTTCTCACAAAATGCATATACACGATCACACATTGCTTTCTCAAATATTTTTGAGGCTGTTGGTAACAGAGCAATGGGACGGTAGTTGTTTGGGTCGGTTTTTATATTTTTCTTGTGGATCGGTTTTATAAGAGCTTTTTTTAATAATTCGGGAAAAACGCCTTCTTCAAAAGATTGGTTAATTAAAATGTATAATGGTAAAGTTAGTTCGTCAGCACATTGCTTAAATAAGGTGGGTGGAAGTTCATCAGTGCCATGGCTTCTTTTATTTTTTAGATTTTTAATTATTGTATTTACCTCGTAAGGATCCACTGGGCTAAGATATAATGTATTTTGGGTAGTTGGAAGCGCCGGGGGGGCCTTTGGTTTGCTGGTAGTAAGTTGAGTTCTACCCCCACCAATAGAGGCAAAGAAATTATTAAATATGTTGGCTACCTCTGTGGGTTTTGAAGTTAGGCTATTATTTGTTTGTAGGATTATGTTATTTTTTTCACTTTTTAATTTCTTGTTTGTGCGCTCGTTGATTATTCCCCACATAGTTTTAACTTTATTGTTAGATTGCATCATTTTATTTTTAAAGTGAAGTTTCTTTGCAATTATTACAGCTTTTTTTAATGTTTTTTCATACTTTTTATAGTATTTAGTTAAGACTGGATTTTTTGTTTTTGTAGTTAATGTTTTTAATAGTCTTTTATTTATACAAGATTTTTTTATACCTACAGTGAGCCAATATTTTTTATATTCTGTTTTTAGTTTAATTTTACGCAGCGGCATACATTGATTTAGAATATAGATAAGTATGTCATGAAATATTTTATAATTTATGTCAATGTTATTATTTGTAAGAATGTCATTCCAATTGAGTTTCTGTAATTCCTTTTTGAATTTAGATGTATTTGTGTTATTAAATAGTCTTTTCTTTGTATACCAGTAACATTTTTCTGCTTGTCCAGTTATTTTTAGATGTAGAATTGCACTATGGTGGTCGGAGAATCCTAGTTCTTCAGTTGTTGTGTACGTGTCTTTGTTATTAAAATTTGTGAATATTAAATCTATACACGTTGTAGTGTATGGTGTAATACGTGTAGGGGTTTTTACATGTTGAGTAAAGTTATGTTCTTGCATGAGAGTTAAAAATTGGTTTGTTTTTAAATTATTTGACATTATGTTAACATTAAAATCGCCCCCTATTATTACATTTAGTTTGTAGTATTTATTGTTTATATATTTTAGAATTTGTTTTAATTGTTGATAAAATACTTCCTCCTCTCTTCTATTCCAGTACATAGTTACTATCAATAAATTTTCTTTTGGTAATTCCGTGGCACACAGTTCAATTATATATTCAATCGACATGTCTGAGATATCGTTTTTATTTATGCTGTCGATATGTTCTTGTAGAAGTGTACAAACACCGCCACCTGTTCTAGTGCTGCGACAGAAGGAAGATGCAAATTTATAACCACTAAATTGCATGAGATCAAGTTTTTCTTGAGTTAGCCATGTTTCAGAAATACATATTACTTTAAACATTGGATTTTTATCAAGAAATGCTTCGAGTGTATCTTGTTTATTATAGAGGCTTTGAAAATTCTGGAACATTATTTTAAATGGTTGGACGTTGTTTACGAAATGTCTGGTTCTTAGTTGCGTTGGTCATATTTGAAGGACAAGTTTGGTTGATGTTGTTTGGTGTTATATCGTCTTCTTGGGTGTTATAATCGCATTGGTGTTCAGTATTTTCTGTATTAATCAGTTTTCCGTCTACATATAGTTGGTTGTTTCTTATAATTGCATGAGATCCATTTTTCCTGGCCTTAAGCAATTCTTCTCGTATTTTTGCTCTGAACTTTCGTGCGTTGGCATCGAAGAATTCAGATATGAATAGTCCGGTTCCTTGAAAGTAGGTGCTATTATTAATAATGTACTTTGTCATTCTCTGGCTGATAAATTCAATAACAAGCGGTCGGTTCTTTGGACCACCGGGTCTACCAAGTCTATAAAGGTCTTCTATATATCCTGAGACGTCTATGTTGACTATATCACGGAACACTTCCACCAATCTATCGTGAAGTGCATTTTCAGGCTCTTTGTAGTAGTCTGCCAGGCCGTAGAGTACAATTTTCCTGTGATTATTTTCTTGCATATTTGGGACTCTTGATGCTTCTGAAGCTAGTTTTCTTATTTCTTTCTTTAAGTTTTCATTTTCTATTTGAAGTTTTTCTAATTTTTTATTAATATTTTCTATTTCTTGTCTTCTTTGGTCGTTTTGTGCTGATAAAGTATTTGTTTTATAGTCTATGTCTAGTCTTAGTTCTGTAATAGCGCTTAATATTTCTGTATGTATCGTGTTTTTTAATTCTTGTATTATAGATATGTTGTTTTCTTTAAGATGTGTAATTATTAGTTTGCTCAAACTTTCTATTGTTATTTGGGTAACAGTATCATTTATCTTTAAATTTTCTTCTGTCTGGGTAATGTCCAAGGGTATTGTGTCGCCTAAAATACTCTGATCGTTGGAACGAATTGTATCGTTATTTGGATCATTATTTGGATTTATAGTTTTCTTTCTCAAAGTTACATTTGCTTCCTCAGGTGGTGTAGATGATGGCTGATATATATCATTGCCTCTAGGGATGCGCAAAGGGGTGTTTGTGTTTCCAGTCTTGGGTATTTTACAGATGCATGACTGGCATTTCCATGTATTTTTTATTTCCAGTGTCATCTTTTTAGTGTAGTAGTCTTTAGAAACACCGCCGCACTCTAGATCGTATCTGCATTTACAAAGTACACAAATAAGGTTTTCTTTAATGGGTAGCTTATTTTTACATCCAGCGCATACTGGTGTAGGTGCCATTATTGGTACTCTTGAAAAGCTTTGTGATGAAATAAATTCACTGTAGCAGAACTCGAATAAGCGACATCCAGTGTGTAATTGCAAAAGCTCTTCTCTGAATGATTTTTGTGATACTTAGTTTCGGTCCTCAGCGGTAGATGGCGCTGATTTATAGTATTGTAGATGATGACTGTCGGTTTTTATTTGATGGGGAATTTATTTTCATAGGTGTTATTTGAATAATTATGTACCTTTTTATCGTGGTTTTCTTTCTTCTTACAAGTATATCTTCGTGTATAACACTTCTCCAAATCGTATGGCGCACTCTTGTTCGTAGTTTTTCAAATTGATGAGCCGTTAAAGTTTCTTATTTGTAATGTTTATTTTTATCTCACTGGCTAGATCTCTTACGCGTACTCCAATGTCACACACTATATACAACTTGAATATTCGAATAAATACTTTTCCTTTTGTTTCCAATCACTTATATTATTTTTAATGATTTAAAAACACAGAGCAGTATGTTTATTTACGCACGGTGGCGCCCTCCGTTATTTATTATTATATTTTTCCTCAGTTATTTATGCTATATTTTTCCTATTTGTTTATATTTTTCCTCAGTTATTTATGCTATAAGTGCGGAAGGTAGGTGATTTCCGACGAGTGGCAATTTTATTCACGAGCGAGCTAAGCGAGCGAGTGTATAAGTCGACAGGAGTCGGAAATCATCTTACGCACGTGTATCATACAACGTTTTACTATGCATTGTGCGAGGAAATAAAAGAAAAAACGAGCGAGCCTTACGGCAGTCACCTGTGATGTGTAACATCTAACATACGACGACGTATATAAATGATAAAAACAAAATTCATGACTTCGACTTATACTTCGACTTCGACTTCGACTTCGACTCGACTTCGACTTCGACTTCGACTTCGACTTCGACTTCGACTTCGACTTCGACTTCGACTTCGACTTCGACTTTTTGATTTTGACCATCGTCATAATCATCGCCATCATCATCATCAAATCAGATAATCTGATTTGTAAATACTAATTTGTAAAAACTTTTCTCATATAATAAAATCTCTGAGACGAGACGGGCTGACGACGGCCTCAAAAATAAAAAAAAAACAGAAAAGTAAAAAGCACTCGTGAAAAAAAGTGACACTTTCCGCACAAATTGACTGCTTGGAAAACGCTCTTTTCGAGCAAATGCATTGTAAATACTTTTACACGTCAATAATATTTTTTTAACTAGATGATGTCGGCGTTTCCTATCCTACTACTCTAAAAAGAGAGGCCGAAACAAACTCAGAGTTCACAGTCTTCTTTAAAGTCCAATCATAATCTTGGTCAGCATGATCTGACCAAGATTATGATTGGACTTTTGAGTTTTTGAGGTCGTTTGAGGAAAGAGCCACACAGATTTGAGTGAGATTTGACCTGTCCAGCCAGTGCACGCATTTGTCAGTACTTCTGACGACCCGTAACGACTGTCAAAGATCTACGAATGACATCCGGGACCAAATGCATAACGTGCTTTCAGAGACGCGGACACGTCTCGATATGTAATGAATGGTCACCCATCCACGAACAAGCACGGGCAAGCGTAGCTGAACCTTCGATCGACCTGGGCGGCGATTTTATTGTGATGCTCATTACAAAAAAAAAAAAAAACAAGCAATTTTCGCTCAGTTTTATAAATTGTCCTTGACTAAGTCAAGGTCAAGGGCATTACCAAAGCTATTATTAGCATTATGAGCATGCGTAAAGGGCATTTTAAGGTTGTTAAAAGTTATTTTAATTGCGTGTCGCATGACTTTTAAAAATGCTTGAAAGTTTTATTATAGCAATAAAAAGCCAGAAAATAGAGTTTAAATTTGTTTTTTGTTTTAATCGAAAGTACAATTGAAGGCATAAAAATGGAAATTTGAATGTTTTAATGAACTTAAATTGTGACTTTTCAAGATCAAATAATTATTTTTCAAAGGCAGTCCTTTTATTTGTTTTATTTGTCACCAAATATGAATTTGACACACATAAATAAGAAAAGAGCATCGGGGCCCAGTTGTATCGGGACTTGTAGGTCGCGGGTTCAAATCCAGGCAGGATTTGAACCCGCTGTGATGAAGTTTACATAAAGTAAAGCAACTTTATGTAAACTTCATCACAGTGGGGATGAAGTTTTTTTTTTTTCTTTTACTACGATATTTTCTTTCACCGATTTGAGAGTCACTACTCTCAAATCGGTGAAAGAAAATATCGTAAGGAAACCGGCATGTCCTAGAACTAAACATTTCGTAGACCACCAAGCCGCACTGGGCCCGCGTGGTGGATTACGGCCCACTCCCTCTCACAGAGAGGAGGCCTGAGTACCAGGTACCAGCAGTGGGAACATTACAGGTTGATTATGCTTATGGTTAATTAAGATAAAATAAGAAAGAGATTTCAAGAATCATCATAAGTAAGGATAATCCTCGTTGATTGGCAAATCTTTTTATTACGAAATTAGGTATTGTCGTAGGTATAGCTCATTCCTACACATGTAAACAGGCTAGGCAGATTGACTTCGAGAAGTCAATCTGCCTAGCCTGTCCCCAAATTTGATGGGGTCAGCTTCCAGTCTAACCGGATGCAGGTGAGTACCAGTATTTTACATGGAGCGACTGCCTATCTGACCTCCACAACCCAGTTACTAGGTAACACAATACCCCATGGTAAGACTGGTTGTCAGACTTTCGGGCTTCAGACGACCCGTAACGACTGTCAACGATCCACGAATGATAGCCGCGACCAACGGCTTAACGTGCTTTCCGAGGCACGGAGGAGTCTCGGTATGTAAAGATACGGCAAGCGTAGCTTAACCTGATGGATCGACCCATGCAGCTGTTATTACTTAGCCACGAGCTCCTTGGTGGTAGAAGGGCTAATAGCTTAACGTGCCTAGACGCAAATGAAGTCAAGTCAAGTCAGTATATTTTAAAACTAATCATTGAGAAAAAATGCTGAATCAAACTCAGAGTTCATGGTCTCTTATAAAGTCCAAAAAATATATTATTAAGATTTTATTTGAGTCTAACAATGCAGGGCCATGTGTTTTTTTTTTTTGGGTGGGAAATCATCAAATAACTTCTCCCGCTCTGGGCGGAGCGGGAGGGCGTGTCAGACTTTTACTGACTAAAACCCACTCGTGTTCCTTCCGTTGCCTGTGTGCCGGGGCCGCGATATGCCTTTCGGACAAACTCGCAGCCCTGGCAGGCATTGCCCCTTACGGACCCCGTCAGTTGGGGCTGACATCTCTTTGAGGTGCGCGTGGAACACAACGCGCCGTCGACCCGG
The DNA here is from genome assembly GCA_947364205.1 of Agrochola lota. Taxonomy (NCBI): domain Eukaryota; kingdom Metazoa; phylum Arthropoda; class Insecta; order Lepidoptera; family Noctuidae; genus Agrochola; species Agrochola lota. The sequence continues at coordinate 2,677,303 of OX376229.1, forward strand.
GCCTGGTCCTTATCGGACGGCGAGCTACCCATTGCTCACCGTCCGCAAGCCCGCGCCTGCGGTGGCCGGAAGTCGGCTCGTGGCCCCGACGCCCGGGGCGTCCATGTCTGGAAGGGCTTTTTGAAGAAAGAGCCATTGCAGCTTGGGGTTGAAGTTAAAGACCCACACTGTCCTCCCATACCTATTAATACTGTTATTTAAAAATATTGTAAAGGCCAGTTATTCTTAAAAGATTACTCTTTTAAGAATAACTGGCCTTTACAATAATTTCCGCAAGCAAAAAAAAAAGAAAGAAAAGAAACAAGAAACTGCACGGTTACCCGTGCAGTTTCTTGCCGGCTCTTCTCCATAGGAAACGACCAATTGGAACCGTGCACCTAGCTTCTGACGTTTCATAAGTGCCCTTGTAGGTTTATGTGAAATAAAATATTTTGAATTTTGAATCAGTCGTAGCTCAACCCTATTTTAGGGAGCCAGATTTGCAGAATATTTGTTTAGAACAAATAAAAAATACTCATAATTAATGTACATTGAGTATTCAATGTCGAGTAGTACGTAGAGAGTATGTAGAGGTTATTTTCCCACTAAATTGTTAAAGTAGGTAATATAAATAAAACACAATGAAACTGTTATTTTATAACAGGTTGGTGTAGGATTTGATGTGAGTGTGTACTTATAAGCTTGATATTATTTTTAAGTGTCAGTTTGGAGATCCACTCGAGTTTCCCAGCGAACCATGATCGTTTCGAGAGGTTTTCATATGAAAATTAATTAATGCAACTATATACCTATTTGTGTCGTTCATTTTACGTTCAGGATTTTTAAATAGGTAAACAATATCTAGTGAAATAATTTTGTATAGTCGACCTCGTAATTGCGTTATCACACTAAGGTTAAATGTCACGTGCACGTCATAAAACGATCAGCCGATCAATTCTGTAAAAATGTCATCGTGAAAATTTGTTGGTAAAAACGAAAAAATAAAAAATAAAATAAACATTCATTCGTTTAAATTTTTTCTTTTTTTTAATAAGATGGAAAATCAATTTCATTTATTAATTTCATTACGTATTTTTCTTTAGATTGAGCGGTCAATGCAATGGTTTCAATCCCTAGCATTAGGTAGGATGACATGTTATTTAACTTAGGTTTTCACGGTGAGTTTTTTACCGAATAGACCGGCTGGTCTATATGTCTCTGCGACAAATATTTTAATTCTGGGAATTATTGTCAAAAGTGATACAGAATTTATGGGGTTGACGATACTATACGAGGTGTCCGGGATATCGACACGAAGCCGGTTACCATGGATTCAGTACATGATTCTGAACCCCCCTGCGTTGAAATTTATCGTCGGTTATAAAAAAAACAGCTTTTCTTTTTTTTTCAGAATCATGTACTGAATCTATGGTAGCCGGCTTAGCGTCGATGTCCCTGCCACCCTTTATTCTCGAGGTTATTAAAAGGTCATTCATTTTAGTATGCTATTTGTATACCATTGTGTTAATCATGGTCCTTTGTTCTACGATTTAATTACAGTGTTATCATTATGATCTAACAAATAGCGGTCATTTTTTATAATAACACTGAAAATTTGCTAATCAAGAACCCAAAACCACTTTGATACTTTTCTGTTTTGTCGAAGATTTATCCATGGAAAAATTCACAAAAAGTCGCACTCTATGCCTTACCCGGGGATTGGACCCAGTACCCCACCGTCACCTGCCGGGGTTGCGAGTTGTTCGAAAGGGATATCGTGGCCCCGGCACACAGGCAACGGAAGGAACACGGGTGGGTTTTAGTCAGTAAAAGTCTGACACGCCCTCCCGCTCCGTTCAGAGCGGGAGAAGTTATTTGATAATTCCCGCCATCAAAAAAAAAGAAGGACCCCACCGTCTGCATTCTAGCTTGTGATCACTGGACCAACAAGACAGATGATCATCATTCCCCAGCCCTTATCTCAGGTCCGCGCAACATATGTTTTTCTTCCACACTTCTCTATTAGCCGTCATCTCGATAGTCACCCCTTTTCTAGCCATATCATCTTCCACAACATTCATCCATCGTTTCTTTGGTCTTTCCCTACTCATAAATACTCAAAACTTTCCTCACGACATTTTCCCCATTCCTCCGCATCACATGCCCAAACCATGACAACCGATTTAAACACAACTTTTCAGTCACCGGTGTCACTTTCAGACTTCCTCCTAAATACTCGTTTCTTATTCTATTCATTCGCGTAACAACACACATCTCTCTTAGCAGTCTCATCTCAGCTGCATGCAATTGCCTTACGTCCATTCCTTTTGTAGTCTATCAATCTGATCCATACGAGACAGCAGAGACAGTTTAATGATGACAAACTAAAAATAGCACTTATATTGTACTTTTTCAGATACAATCATAAACGTTATACGTGTATGGGTGCAATATATCAATCTGCCTAGCCTTTTCCCAACTATGTTGGGGTCGGCTTCAAGTCTAACCGGATGCAGCTGAATACCAGTATTTTACATGGAGCTACTGCTTATCTGACCTCCACAACCCAGTTACTGGGTAATACCCTTTGGTAAGACTGGTTGTCAGACTTTCGGGCTTCTGACGACCCGTAACGACTGTCAAAGATCCACGAATGACAACCGGGGCCAACGGCTTAACGTGATTTCCGAGGCATGGAGGAGTCTCGGTAGTTAAAGATTGCCCAATTGACCCATGATTGACCCATGCACGAACCCATCCCGGCAAGCGTGGCTTAACCTGATGGATCGACTCGAGCGGATGTTATTACTTAGCCACGAGGCACAATATATGTTGTAGCGAAATAAACGATTCGAGGCAAAAATGCGACGGCGCAATACCGTGAAATAGATAGCTCAGAAATAATAACGTTGTTTCCTAGCAGTGTTAGATGTTGTGACCATGAGACAAACTGTAAATTGGATAGTGTCCTGACTAGAAATATCAGTTTTAAATAACATGATAACAGAACATCACGCCTTATTTCCCCGAAGGGTTGCGCAGAGATGTAGTACCTATAGTACACCCACATTCGCGAGTTACGTTTAAGTCCCATGTAACAGGAGGCGAGCCTATTGCCATCAACCGAGCTGAAATCCTTTACTTGCTGAAATAATACTTTACCCGACTTGGGACTTGAACCCAGGACCTCATGCTCAGCAGTAGCGCTTGCGACCACTATACCAACTGGGCAGTCAAAAGTAGACCTAGTTTTAAATAACATGATGTGAATATTCATTTATTTATCAGGGATTTTATTTATAAATATAAAGTTCTTTTAAAAACATATTTATCGTAGCCATTTTTTTTTTTTTTTTTTGGATGGGAAATCATCAAATGACTTCTCCCGCTCTGGGCAGAGCGAGAGGGTGTGTCAGACTTTTACTGACTAAAACCCACCCGTGTTCCTTCCGTTGCCTGTGTGCCGGGGCCATTTCCCGGCCCGGCCCGGGGCCGTTGCCGGTGTGGGAGTAGCCATTAAAAATAAAACAAGTTCAATTCAAAAGTATTAAAATGGCTTCGGCCATTACAAAAAAATCCTAGATTCACATGTTGAATTGTGATTTTCGGGTTTTGTCTTCGTTCAAAACACATCTTAATATGAATTATAACATAACCTCCAATGAACCTACTACAACTATTTCATCATTCCGTAATTGAAGAGCAGATGCATATAACAAAGTACCCGCATTTATGAAGGAGATAATTCTTTGATTGTTAATGAAAAACCTTTATCAATGTATGTATTTATTGAAAGTTGTATGTGGATTTATATCTGGACATTAAAAGATTTCATTTCATTTCATTTATTACGTTCAAACATATTACATACAAAGGCCTTTATATGAACAGGCGCAATATCGTACAAAGAGCTTTGTGGCCTTTTTTCAATCACAAAGCTATAAATAAAATCTAATTCCCAAATTGGCTTATGTAGGTTTAATTCTCGACTAAGGTAAGCAATTGCAAGCAGCTGAGATGAGAATGCTAAGAGGGATGTGTGGTGTTTCGCAAATGAATAGAACAAGAAATGAGTACATAAGAGGAAGTCTGAAAGTGACACCGGTGACTGAAAAGTTGTGTGGAAATCGGTTGTCATCAAACTCTAAACTCAAACTCAAAGCATTTATTTCAAATAAACCAATTACAGGTACTTTTGAATTGTCAAGGGGGTCGGTCAGTCAGAAATATGAAGCTAGTTGCCCATTCCAACGCGTAGTAGGTTCCTATGGAGAAGAACGGGCAAGAAACTCCACGGACACTCTTAGTACTCAAAGAATTAAAAGTCATGTGTTAATGAAAAATAAATTACAATCTTAATAACCCTTTTTGTAGTTTGATATTATCTATACAGGGTGGCAGGGACATTGACGCGAAAACTGATACCATGGATTCAGTACATGATTCTGAACTCCCCAGCGTTGAAATTTTTCCTCATTTTTCTTTTTTAAATCTTCTGTTTCATAGAAAAGTGCAATACCTACGCGGTCAAAAAGTATGGAGCAGTTGATAAAAAAAAAAAACCAATGACAAATTTCAACGCAGGGGGGCTCAGAATCATGTACTGAATCCATGGTAACAGGATTCGCGTCAATGTCCCTGCCGCCCTGTATAGATAATATCAAACTACAAAAAGGGTTATTAAGATTGTAATTTATTTTTCATTAACACATGACTTTTAATTCTTTTCGCATTATTTTATGCAGTGATAGCCTAGTGGTGTGACCGTCAGACTGCCCAGTCATAGATCTCGAGTTCAAACCCAAGGCATGCACCCCTGACTTTTCAGATTCATGTGCGTATTGTATAATTATCACTTGCTTAAAAAATGGTGAAGGAAAACATCGTGAGGAAACCGGCATGCCTGAGAGTTATTTCTCGACGGTGTGTGAAGCCAAGTCAGAGGCCCATGAGCGAATTTAAAACTCTGACACCGGGTTAGTCACTAACTCGACAAGAAGAAGATTATTTTCGCTGGATCGAGCTAAAATAATATTTAGGGACTTTTCTTAGTAGTAATACTCGTAGTTAATATCATCATCGTCTATAACTTCAAAAGTTATTTTTCTTACCCTGTATATTTTGGACTTAATAGTGACCCAAGGCTTTGATGAAAAGCCAATTTCAAATTCGTATTTTATTGATCTCATTTGAAGATAATCAACAGAGTAATAAGCAATGCTGATTTATAAAAAAAACATTTCTGACTACCAACAATTATTAAGAAACGAACTTACAAAAGAAAAGAACAACCCCTTTAGGGGTGAAAAGGGGTATTACAGTTTATATCAGAAAATCAGAAATCCACGCCGTCAAAGTCGTGGCAAAACCGTTAGTTAACTATAAAACTTACCCCCAACAAATAAAACAACAAAGCCTCCTTCATCAGATATATCGATACAGGCTATAAGCAAGCTTTTGTACCAGCCTTGGACAAAAGGAGTCCGTAAAAGTTGGGCAAGCCACCCTGTATATTACGTGCTCTCCGGACACCTGCATAGCAAAATTTCAATTTATTTTACGGCCTGCCTCGGACAGGGATAGCTGTGGCCAAAATGAAGAACTACATAGTCTACATACTCTGGTTGTCGTGTGCGCTGTATTTGTGCAGTTTTTTTCGGTATTCAGTGTGCTGGTCAATTCTTTTGTTGGCGAAAAAAGGTGTCAAAAGTTGGTGAAAAGGGGTGCATTTGTTTTTAGTAAAAAACTGGTGTTTGTTTTAGTAACTACGGAAAATGAACTGACAAAAAAAAGACTTGTTGTCGGAAACCTTTCGAAGAAATAATAATAATATTTATTTCGACAAGTAGTAGCAGAGGCTTACTTAAAAAAGTGCGGTCTCTTAAGAGGGTTTGAGCATCAGTCTTCAACAAAATATTATTGTTCTTTTTCAGTAAACATTATTTATTTGCTGAGACGATTACGAAGATACGATATAAACGTTTCCATTTTCCTTGTTCATTGTCTATTATTCGTCGACAGATTTAGTAAAAGGTATCGGATGTTTTAAAGAATAATGGAAGAATGTCCTAAAACGTTGATAAAACATAACACTCCTGTATTAAGTTGGAGTGGTCGGCAAATGTTTAAAGTTTAAATTAAAAACCTCATTTCAACAGTTATGTTTAAGACCAGGGCTGTTACGGATGCAGATTTTGTAACATGAAGAATGCGGATTTTTGGTGGCTTAAATCCGCGGATGATGCAGATCTCGTTTTTTTAAGGGATCCGTTAAGCAGGCCGCGGTAAGCCGAAATTCAAGTCAAGCGCTGTTTCGTTGTAAGTTGATCTTATGTGAATTCGCGGCAATTATAATAAAATAATTACTTAATTATAATAATTTAAAAATCTATATAGCTCTCGAAATTTTATATTTTTGATGGATATAACCTATTTCATTAAATGTGACGATTTAGAGCTATATTGATTGATTATTTGATTTAAATTATTATAATTTCCATTTTGTTGATTATGATTTTACTAATATTCACCGTTTTCCACCCACATCTGCATTCGCATTGATTAACACGGATGCGGAGGTCTAAATAAATAAGGAAGCTCCGCAATTGCGGGTGTGGAAGCGAATATCCATAACATCCCTGTTTAAGACCATCGTTATAAGAGGTAAGGCTATTGTCGCTAAAAAGGCGCAAATCTAGACTTAATGGAATAATGTGCCAGACCTGAGGAACGAAACAAATACCCCGCGATCAGCAGTCGCACTTCCATCCACTAGAGCAATATACATTATCCATATGTATTCTACTCTTAGTTTACCTTTTAAACACAAAACATCATACCTTATTAAGTAATAACCTTGTTAAAGACTACACAGAGATTCTAAGTATTTACAAAATAAAATAAAATAAGATAAAAACCCTTTTGATATCAAGAGGAGTTGTCCAATCTTCTGTCAAGCCTCATTAGAAAGGTCTTATATACAAAGTAAGATAACATTTAAACAAAGACTTATCCTTTCTGAAGTAATTGTCATTCTACTCCAAGCTAGCATTGAATTAAAGTAAACAATACTAAGTAAAATTTATAGAAAATGACCTTTGAGAGACCAGTTTCGAAATGAAATATAACTGGCATTTTGAAATTGTTTTATAGTTTTTAATTTTCGCTTTGGACCGATGATACTTAAGTGCACTCTCTTGAAGCTTAGAGTCTCTTAGAGGAAGAGGTATTATTTACTCGAAGATATTTTGTAATAGGATTCTGTCTACTTGAAATTAATTATTGTAGAAAATAATTTATTTATGATCTATTTGGCCTTATTCCAAAGCTCAAAGTAAAAGGACGAAATAGAGATGGCTTAGCTTGGAGTTTCCGTACGTGATCGAATCAGAAATCAGGAGATTCGCAGGAGAACCAGGGTAACCGACAGAGCCTGAAGAATTGCCAAACTTAAGTGGGAATGGGCAGGCCCACATTGCTCGCAGGACAAATGGCCGATTGAAAGCGAAGACGTAGCGTTGGAAGGCCTCCCACAAGGTGGACGGTAGATCTTGTGAAGGCCGCAGGAATCCACTGGATGCGGGAAGAACAGAACTGGTCGAAGGGGCGGTGCTTGGGGGAGCCATATGTTCAGCAGTGGACGTCTTTCGGCTGAAATGATGATGATGGTCTATTTTTGTATTAAACAAGTCTATAAGATATTAAAAATCAAAAGCTTGACTGAAAAATATCAAATAAAAATAGCTAGGTTAAAATTCAAATGGAACAAAAACTTAATATTTGTGAAAATTTGTCAAACCTTTCATATTACCATTTAAACTAAATTTGATTCAAAGGGACTGGAATCAAATCAATTTCTTTTAAATTGAAAAGTCAAAGTCATTGAAAAGTACGCAGTTTTAGCAGAAATATATCTTTAGTGCCGCGTTCAATACGACAACAGAAACAGCTGAAATATTACAAAACAAACGCTATAAAGCTGTCATCAAAAGTATATATTATCTAAGCCGAATGGTTTCCATTACTACAGAGCACACTTTAGTATAATGAAGGGAATCAAAGGGAATAGAGTCGTTCAGCCGCGAAATGAGACGGCATCCAGAAATGACAGACATTTTAGATGATGCCTTGTGACATTTTTGTTGTGAACACAGAAGGTTGTGTTGTATGGCAAGCCTGTTGGAGGATTTGTTGGGTCCTAGGAAGATTATCTTACCATTACATAATATAACATCATACTTTCGGGGAATGCAGGCCCCGAAAGTATGGGCAGAGGTGCACCTATAGTACACCCACATTTCGCCAGTTATGTTTAAGTCCCATGTAATAGGGGCGAGCTTATTGTCATCAACCGGGCACAAATCCAGACTCCGGACTGCTTCTGAGAATTCCAGATCGAAAAACTCAATAAAACTTTGCCCGTCTCGGGAACCGAACCAGCGGTTAACTTACGCCCTCTTCAAATGAGGAGGACAGAAGTTACCCCTTTCCCTTTCCTCCCCTAAAGACCAAGTCACACGATGATGACGAGTGATGACGATGCGTTGTCACATCAGCTACAGTCGCTGTTCATCTGTACATAGTATTAAATTTCGGCTCCCGACCCACCGCGTTTCGTTTTTGCTTAGCTTTCTTCTCTTAAGGATCGTAGTGATGTTAAATATAACCTTCCACAAGAATTAGTCTATGAAATGCAAAATGATTTTTTCAAGTCCAACTGGTAGTTCCAGAGAACAGCGCGTTCAAAAAAAAAAACAAAAATAAACAAACTCTTCACCTTTATTATAAAATGAAATTAAAGTATAAACAGATTAATCTTAAATATAATAATGAAATGTCGATGTTTTATCATGGTTTCATAGATTGTTAGTACACAACAAACAACTCAGCATTGTCCCAGTGTCACATCGCATTAGTCCTTTTCATAACATCTTTCCGGTAAGGCCGGAGTCTTCCTCCGCACCACACTGTGCGTCATGTCACACCGCAGCGTCAACGCATAGTGTGTTATGGTCAACTCGAATGCCTCAAAAACGGTCGACTTCCTTACGCGAAGATTTGTTATCGCGCAGTGCATTTTCAACTCTCGGAGCTAAGTAGTGCGTTCAATACTATTATATAGAATCTTTTTTTTTTCTAACTGAACAGACAGCTGTGCTGCTAAAGTGGGAGTTTGTTGCGCCACTTCTTCTTCCCAGCTAACGCACTAGGAAGTGATGAAGGGTGGCTGTCTGATGTAATTTTGACGTTCGAAAAGTGCTGATTCTCAGCCTAGTTTTGAATAAATGACTTTTGAATTTTGAATTTCAGTATACAGATCACGATAAAAAACCGCCCGTGGATATGAGGGCTTACAGCACAGTTTGTCACTAAAATTACTATAGCCGGTCATTTTCGATAACTGTATAACAAAACGCCTCTATAACTAACCCTACACAGATTGAAGCCCAATGCCATGTTCAAACAACAATTAAATTACTCCCAACATGCTAGCACAATTTCCCGTCTATAAATCGAGCCCGTCAATACGACACGTAATTCCTGATGAGCTTAGGGCTAGGGTCGCTTTACACAGCACGATCTTTTATTCATTATGTATTACGTCACGAGATAGCGACGACGCCCCTGAGGGTTTGTCAATTGTCTTGTTAGAGCAGTTATCCGTTCTGGGAGATTGGAGACTAGAGAAGTTTGCTCTGCTTTGGAGTAAGTCCATGTATTAGAAGGCATGCGATCGATTCTCGATAGAGCGAGACTGTTTTGTTTTAATAATACTTTGTAACATTAAACATACATTACCCTTGACTTTAAGAGCAATCATCTAAAAAGTTGGCAAAGTTGCAAATGGCTATCAAATATTTACCTGTTTTGATTAATTTGGCCATATTACTTACTCTACGGAAATAAGAAATATGGATAACTAGTGAACTAGAATATTAATAATGAATTGCAATCATAACACTGAATTTGATGTTGTTACCGTTTTAGGTGTAAAAAAGGCATTTGGAAAGTTTCCAAATACTTTTTTTTACATCTTTAACTAAATATTCGGTGTTACATATCTTAATCATGAATTTCATAATCAACAATATATTTCAGTTCACTAGTTAGCCATAGTTTTTATTTCCATACAGAATTATTGCCAAATTAATTATAGTAATTTTCCAGTAATATTTCTCTTAACGCTAAAAATAATTGCTTCTTCTTTTCTACTTCAACAAGTACTACACCTTTTCACAGAAATACCTAAACCAAAATAAATACAAAACACCGTCTTATATTCCCGATAATTTCCGCTATTTTCTAGCTGTTTATCGGTCCGGTATGAAGCGGTTTGAACTGGTTTAGCGACGGCGTGGATATCAGGATAAATCCGGTTCTGCGGTGTATTCAACGGTCGAGAGGCAATAAACGTTAACCCTTTGTTGAATAGTAAATACGAATACGGTGTTTTATCCCGTTTATGTATGTGAGGGTTTTTTGCAAAGTTTATTTTCTGTGTTATTGCGAGCGTTGCGTGCGTAGTTGGAGATTAACTATTTATACCAAAGAAAAGTAAAGGGGAGGAAAAAATAAACACTGTAGAGGTTGGCTTGAATCAAGATACTCAGAGTTTTGCGGAGGCAGATGTGTGAATAAATGAGTATATTGTAGATAATTATGTTTTTTAATATTAAAGAAAATAAAACTTAAAAAAATACCACATTCAAACGGTTGAACATTTTAATAAGTTTATAGATATTCATAATATTGGTCAAAATCTAAAAACGCAACAAGTTTTGTTATGAGTGAAATGACAGTTTTGATATATGAATTATGAATTATTGAGACGATGTAGCATTCTACGTAGTATACAAAACGTTACAGGAGGTATAACATTAACAAGGTTGCTTGCTGTCTTCCTTGATAAAATCAGAAACTTTTTCACCAATCATAATCACAGGACCATTGGTATTCCCTCTTGTGATAATAGGCATGATACTGGCATCAGCTACTCTCAGCCGCTGGACACCGATCACTCTCAGTCTACTATCAACAACACTTCCCATTGCACAAGTCCCAACGTAATTACTGATTCCAGAAAACATGCAGGAAGCATAGCATTTCCAATACTCATCAGTGCCTTTTTCAAATTCACTGCAGCCTCCTGACGTAGGGTCAATTATTTCTGCTCCGATACTTTTGAAATACGTTGTATTACTTAAAGGAATAAAGTCTTTTATATATTTAACCAGGTCGTCAACGTCAGCTTCGTTAGACAAATACCCAGAAGTAATTACTGGAGGATCCATTGGATTCGAGCTCCTTATTGTAACTTCACCTCTAGATTTTGGGCGTAAATTGATAATTTCATTGAATAAACCCATTCTTCCCATCATTGATACAAAAGTGTTGTCACATATATCGTTACTTAGCCTATATCCGAAGGAGCAAAAGAATAAAATCAAGTTTGCGTGTGCCGAAAATGACATTGTTTCATAGTCTGGATAATTCTGACTTTTGTCTAGTGCTGTAAATCCCATCATAGGCGAACCTGGCATAATGTTAGGGTTCAAAGGTTTTGGCTCGCTTTTTTCCATGGAATGAATTATAACAACTCCAGTATGGTCTTGCAAATTCTTCCCTACTGGGAGATCTGATATAACATTAACGTTTTTGCATTCTAAATCTTGTTTAGGACCGATTCCTGACAGCAAAAGTAGCTTAGCAGAGTTAAATGTACCAGCAGAAACAATGACTTCTTTGGATGCTTTTAGATTTATAGTTTCACCATTTTCTAATATAGCTTCTACTCCTACGGCGTTCTTGTTTTCGTCGAAGTTAACTTTTGTGACTAAAGTATTTTTTAGCACATGGAGGTTTTTGCGGTCTTTAGCTGGTCTTAAAAAGGCAAATGCGCTGCTCTGTCGGCCACCTGTCGCTATATAGATAAATGCTTTGGAATACCCCAGTGCACTTCCTGGATCATTAATAATATCATTACCAATCTCTTTGAAGCTTTTTAAAATGTCGTTTACGTTATTGCGAGGATCTTTTGTCAGTCCTACTAATCCATTGTTGCCATGATTAGTCATATCTGTTGACTTGAGGAAGTCAGCGTCTTCGATTCTCTCACTTTTCTTAAAGTATGGAAGCACGTTCTCCCATTCCCAAGTTGGGTCCTTAGCTATGTCTGCCCAATTGTCATAATCTGTGGGGTGTCCTCGAGAGTAGAGCATATAGTTAAGAGAGCTGGTACCTCCTAACATCTTGCCTAAACTCGGCTCAAAGTACGGCTTTTGATGACATTTTTTCGTAAGCTCATCGTTTTCTGTTGTGTAGTTCCAGTCAAACCGAGACCTTTTTAGAAATAAAGTACACCCTGGTACCTGTAAAGGAAATGTTTAATACAAATTAAAGGTTGTTAGTTGTTCTTTGATAATTACATTCGGAATTTCCCGTCCTATTTATTTTTACGCGAAACTACCAAATTAGGTTTTGTAATGGTCAACGCATCTTCACCACTGTAAGGCACTCTAAGCGACAATTTCGTCTGCAGTTGCTAGAACATTTTTTCTTACATATACATATACTTTTACAATATATTGATAGACTGAAAACTTACAACGCTGTCGACGGGAGCATCTCCACCAGCTTCAATAAGAAGAACATTGACATTGTCATCTTCTGTCAGTCTGTTTGCTATAACACTGCCGGCTGTTCCTGCACCCACTATTATGTAGTCAAAACTGGATCCATCTGAAACATTTTAGGTATTTAATTGCTGTAGTACTGTTTAAATTTTTGTACTATTAACACATTCATATATATTAGATCAAGCATGACCGATCATTATTCTTTTGTAAGGATTCAATCGGAGGAAAAAGGATGCTTGGAGTTTCCCTACGTGATGGAATTAGAAATGAAGACATCCGCAGGAGAATTAAGGTAACCGGAAGAATTGCCAAACTTAAGTGGCAATGGGCAGGGCACATTGTTCGCAGAACAGATGACCGATGGAGCCGAAAGGTTCTGAAGTGGCGACCGCGTACTGGAAGACGTAGTGTTGGAAGGCCTCCCACAAGGTGGACCGATGACCTTGTGAAGGCCGAAGGAATCACTGGATACGGGAATCACAGAACCGGTCGAAGCGGCCGTGCTTGGGGGTGGCCTATGTCTAGCAGTGGACGTTTTTCGGCTGAATTATGAAGGATTTACCTGGGCAACATTACAAAATTAACAGATCACGATGTGAATGTGCTGAAGTACTGATATTTTATCGACGTGTACATTTTCTGATTTGCTGTTTTAAGACCGTATAATTCTGTCTGATAATGTTATAATGTTGAAAGACAATATAATGATGTGAAGAAGTTGTCTTTAAACTAACCTTCAACAATAGCTTGATGGGGCCACAAGTATGAAGTGAACTGTAACAGAGCCAGGTATTTTAGACCCGTCTGAATAGTCTTGATTTTGGTCAAGACACCCGCTGAATACATGGCTCCTGTCAGACCTTGAGAAAATACAATAATTATTTTAACTGTTATAAGCAGCAGCAGTGGATAAGTGGATATGACCGCGACTTATCATCATATTCCTGAGGAAACCGGAAACCTGTCTTAGAACCAAAAATTCTAAGATAAGTGATATCTACCAACCCGCACTGGGTCCACGTGGTGGATTACGGCTCACCCTCACACCGAGATGAGGCCTTTTTCCCCGCAGTGGGCTTTTTTTTTATAGTTTGGGAGTCATTCTGTGAATGCATGTTCATCTTACAGACAATGTCTTAACCAGTTTCTCACTGTCTAGTGTAATGTAATCCTCAACACACGAATTTCACAAAAGAGAACAAGAGAACCGGGAACCGCAACCGGCGTGCGTGTATTGCCAGATGTATGAACTTAAACGAAGCAAAAAGAGTATGTAACAGATGGCGTTTTGTAGTCTTTGCACCCCCCGGGGAAGAAGCCGTGTATGTGTGTAGAATAAAATAACACAAATAACCACGATCACTCTCTGTATTTCGGCGATACCTTCAGGCCATGGTTTTGAGCGAGAGCGCATGGGAGGCCGTCACTTCCTTCTGCAAAGCAGTAATGCTCGCGAAGGAGGAGGCGGAACGCGTGAAGGAGAGGCAAGATTTGCGCCCTCGCGCCCTTATTCGCCGCAGGAGACGCCCTGGGCATCGGGAGTCGCAAGCCGACTTCCGGCCACCGTAGGCGCCGGCTTGCGGACGGTGAGCGATGGGTAGCTCGCCGTCCGATAAGGACCAGGCCCGGGTCGACGGCACGCTGTGTTCCACGCGCGCCTCAAAGAAATGTCAGCACCAACTGACGGGGTCCGTTAGGGCCAATGCCTGCCGGGGTTGCGAGTTTGTCCGAAAGTGATATCGTGGCCCCGGCACACAGGCAACGGAAGGAACACGGGTGGGTTTAAGTCAGTGAGAGTCTGACACGCCCTCCCGCTCTGCCCAGAGCGGGAGAAGTTATTTGATAATATCCCAACTACGAATAAGAACGCACTAACCAACGCGACAAAAGCCCGATTACCGTTGAGAATAGCAATCAATCTGCCAATCAATCTGCCTAGCCTTTTTCCAACTATATTAGAGTCAGCTGCCAGTCTAACCGGTTGTAGCTGAATACCGGTGTTTGACATGGAGCTATCATTAGAGATGAGAACATTTATTTGTTTTTCCGTTGTATAAATAATTACACATTTATATTTATACATATTATAAATTAGAGTCGTTTTTCGTGTCTGGCTGTGTGCCCGCGCTGTTCTTCAAAGCTACGCAACGGATTTTGATACGATTTCCACCATCATTTTGAGATTTAACAAAACTATAAAATATAATTTATTAATTAAATAAAGTAATCACCTTATGTAAGTAAGTGGAATTGTCTATCCTAATCAAACTACGCAAAGTCTTCGAATGGCTCTTATTTCACACTTTTCGATCTATTTAAACGTTTAAAATTATTGTAATCTGTTTTTCACTTGACTGTTTCTTCAACAAAAATAAAATGTTAACTAATCGTCTTGCATTTTGTTCACGTATTTAACACATTTTTTTTTTTTTTTTTGATGAATTAGTGTAGGTATAGGCTGATGTTTTTGAGAACAGCGTGTTTTTTTTAAAAATAATTATGCTAAAACAGATGGCTCTTTCCCAATCATTAACCGTCTTCAAAAAAAGATGAGTGTATGCATTGTATGAGTTT
The DNA here is from genome assembly GCA_947364205.1 of Agrochola lota. Classification (NCBI taxonomy): domain Eukaryota; kingdom Metazoa; phylum Arthropoda; class Insecta; order Lepidoptera; family Noctuidae; genus Agrochola; species Agrochola lota. Next base: position 2,692,491 of record OX376229.1, read on the forward strand.
TTTGTTTTAACTCACAGTAGTTTATGTTTTCTAGACAGGTTTTTTGTATTGTAAACCCACAAGCAGAGCCGGTAACACAGCTTGTCGCTAATATGAGAACGATGCTTTTAAGTCAGTATTTCGGAACTTTACATTATATCTTTATCTTAATGGTAAAATTACCAATAATATTGCTTTGTAGGAATAATCTGAAATGTTAACTTATTTGAAGTGATTATTACAGGTCACACGCTGTATAATGAATGACGTACATACATCAACTCTATCCAAGACATATCTTTTCTCATACAAATGTTTTACAATGGAAAATTTCATAATGGAATATTATAAATGATTTTAATTTTGTCTAATACTAGTATTAAATTTAATTTTGTATTTTTTACTGTAATTGCGTACATTGTGCGCACACAATGACGTTACCTTTATTATTAGGTATTGTTTTATTTTGTTGTTTAAGGAAACAAAAATTGTTTTATTTGTTAAGTTCCTGCAGTAGGCCCCACGTCAGTGATAAAACTTTGATCTTGAGCTGGGCTAGCGTAGCAGGGAATTTCAACAGCATAAGAGGCCAGTCTTTACTGGTTTTGTTACTATAGACCGCTACTACCAATTACAGGATTTAATACATTACTAGCTGACCCGACAGGCGTTGTATTTTCCAAATTCACAAATAACAAAATTTATGCAAATAACTCATACAACATTGCCATAGAAAATGCATTTTCTGTTTTTCCAAATTTCCCGCCGATTTGCGGTGTCGAACGTCTACGGTCGAATGCGGATTATTTTACAATCGCAAGTGTCCTCAACATTAGAGAAACGTAGCGCTTGATAGACTCCCTTAAAGTTACTGTTGTCCTAGTATCATTGATAGCGAAATGGATAAATCAATGTCAGAATCGAACTTAAACCAAATGAACCAAGTCAAAACCCCATCAAACTTTGCTCAATCTCGCTTTAAACAAGACCACGGGAGGATGATGGCAGCGAATTTTATATCTTCTCTTATGGCTGAGCAACGGAAGGAAATTGAGAAAGAAATAAATAAGATTAGCCCAGTTATGTGAAACATACAGAAGGCGAACACGAACATTGAGAGCTCGGTTGCCTTTTTCAAAACACAAAACAAGGACATGCTTCGTAAAATTGACCAATTGGAAAAACAGGCTATCAAGGACAGATATTATATAACGGTGTTAGAGAAAAAAAAAAAAATAAGCAGATGTCAAATCGGAAATGTAATTTTCATTTAAAAAACGTGCCGAAGACGAGTGCAGAAACGAAACGACCTAATTGGGATGGTACTCTGACTGTCTAAACCTGTTGAATGCAAAATTGAGGAAAGTGACATCAAAGACATGTACCATCGAAGAAGTTCATATCTATGCACCGTAAGGACTATTTCTGCTTGCAGTGCTCGGCCGCCATAGAACCGGGGCGGTAACAGATGTGGTCATCGCGTTCACGGGATTTTGTTTTCAAATTGCTTAGATATGAAATTCTTCGATGGTACAGAGTGAGTAGCAAGAAGGAAGAACAAAATAGCCCCATCATTGTAGAAACCACCTCAACACTTTTGAAGACTAATTTGCTCAAGATGTGTAAGTCATTTAATACTAAATACCAAAGCAAGCTTGCCGCCAAGCATCTTGGATGGCTACCTTAGAATAATGACATGGCAGCATGGAATTAGTATGTACTATACATGGAATTAGTATGTACTACACATGGAATTAGTATGTACTACTCATGGAATTAGTATGTACTACACATGGAATTAGTATGTACTACTACACATGGAATTAGTATGAACTGTACTATACTATTAAATGAGCATTCTCTATGTTCACCAGAGCAGAGTTCGGTCGCCCAGGTACTGTAATTATAATAAGTACTAATAATAAGTTAGGATAAGAGTTTAGATAAGTACACTAGTGCAATAGGTTACCCTGTAATGATATATGTAAATTGGAAAATAAATATAAATTAAATGCCAGAAACAACTTGTGCTAACAAAAAAAAAAAAATAAGCTACCCGCAACCGAACTATTTGTTTGGTTGGTTGGTTGGTAGTTAGTTGGTTGTTGTAGTGGTGTTTACTGTAAGTGCAGCAAGCAATTGTTATATTAATAAATAAATAAATAGTTAGATTCATTAATTTCAGCCGAAAGACGTCCACTGCTGGACATAGGGCTCCCCAAGCATCGCCACTTCGACCGATTCTGTGCTTCCCGCATCCAGTGGATTCGTGCGGCTTTCACAAGGTCATCGGTCCGTCTCGCGGGAGGCCACAAGGCTACGTCTTCCGGTACGCGGGCACCACTCCAGTACCTTTCGGCCTCATTGACCATGTGTTCTGCGAGCAATGTTTCCTGCTCATTCCCACTTAAGTTTGGCAATTCTTCGAGCTATGTCTGTTACCTTGGTTCTCCTACGGATCTCTTCATTTCTGATTCGATCACGTAGGGAACTCCAAGCATAGCCCTCTCCATTGCAGTTTGGGTGACTTTTAGCCTCCTGATAAGGCCCAATGTGAGCGACCACGTTTCAGTGCCATAAGTCATCACTGGCAATACGCACTGGTCACCGACTTTCGTCTTGAGACACTGCGATATGTGGGATGAGAAGATATTGCGCATCGCAAAAAAGGTTAGGTTAGCTTAAAATTGCGACTCTCTACGCACGAGCTGAGCGAGCGGAGCGACCGGTGCCTTGGTAGCGGCCGGCGAGTGCCAAAAACGACGAGAAAATATAGAAAAAAGAAATACTTTTGTAGATTTAAAGAACTTCAGTCCTTTTTTTTTTTTTTTTTTTTTTGGATGGGAAATCATCAAATGACTTCTCCCGCTCTGGGCAGAGCGAGAGGGTGTGTCAGACTTTTACTGACTAAAACCCACCCGTGTTCCTTCCGTTGCCTGTGTGCCGTTGTTGCCTGTGTGTCCGAAAGGGATAACGCGGCCCCGGCCGCGTTATCCCTTTCGGACAAACCCGCAACCCCAGCAGGCATTGGTCTTTCGACCCCGTCGGTTGGTGCTGACATCTCTTTGAGGCGCGCGTGGAACACAACGCGCCGTCGACACGGGCCTGGTCCTTATCGGACGGCGAGCTGCCCATTGCTCACCGTCCGCAAGCCCGCGCCTACGGTGGCCGGAAGTCGGCTCTGGACTCCCGACGCCGGGGGCGTCTCCTGCGGCGACTAGGGCCGCGAGGGCGTGCAGCTTGCATCTCCCTCGTGCGCTCCGCCTCCTCCTTGAACTTCAGTACTTGCCTGTAAATTATTTGACCGAAATGGAAATTGCAACCATGATCACTTTGTGATTGGTTTACAAAATTTATTATAAAAAGTAATTTAGTCTAAACGATGGTCTAAACGTGATTTTTCCAAAATAGTCTAAATATTAAATGAAAAACCGGCCAAGTGCGTGTCGGACCACGCACAATTTGTGATTTTTTTCATAAATCCAAGTATAACCATTTAGTTGGCGGGGGGGCACTTTTTTTTTTGTTTTTTGGGTGGGATATTGTCAAATAACTTCTCCCGCTCGGAGCAGGAGGGCGTGCCAGACTTATACTGACTAAAACCCACCCGTGTTCCTTCCGTTGCCTGTGTGCCGGGCCACGATATCCCTTTTGGATAAACTCGCAACCCTGGCAGGACTCGCAACCCTGACAGGTGGGGGGGGGGACACTTGACCCCCCCACCTGTCATTTTTTCTTTGCAGTTATTTAGTTTTAGTAATGACAGTATTACGGAACTTGAAATACCAATAAACTCACATTACTAACATTGCATTGGACTATTTATAGAAAAAGTATTTCGATTCTTTCTAGTACATTCGTTAAAGGCCATTGAAGTCTCAGAAATGTGGTCGCAGTTTAACTCCATGGCCACAATCTACACGCATCTTGTGACAGGGACTGCGGAGAAAACAAATGAAAAAAGTTGTTTAGAGCTCAGAGTAATAACTAAAGCATAGGGGGACCGTAAAATTTCAGTTAAGCTGTTCATACTTATGACACATTCAGTGTGAAAAACAAGGACAGATATATGGTTATAAGGGTTGCTTATGGCAATGCTGTCCACTTTTTTTGTCTCGGTAGTGATGTGCCGTATTTTGCAGAGTTATCGATATTAGTTTATTTCAGACAGGTAATTTACTTATTGAATTGAATGTACGTTATTGTCATGTCCTACATTCCATGGATGATAAAATCAAAGAATACATTGTTTTTTTTAAAACGCTCTGGTTCGAACAGGCTTTTACATGTTAATCCTATTCTTCTTCTTGTCGTGTGAGCTGCAAGATCTATCACCCAAACACTGATGTCAGTTTTTTTACCGCTTTCAAAGCTCCAATGTAAGTAACGACCATTAGTTTGCAGCTTATCGTTCCTTCCGAAGCATGAAACCATCTTACTTTTCTTTTTACCGGCTTCTAAAAAAAGGTTATCAATTCGATACGTATGTATCTAATATTGTTGGAATTGCACAATATTCATGTATGTTACTCTGTGTGGGCTTTTTCGTAAGTGTATCTATATATGTTTGTCCACGCATTTCTCCGAAACTCGTAATCGGATCGTGGTCATTCCTTTTTTATTGGATTAGGTATCTCTTAACTTAGGAAACAGTACAAGTTTCATCAAAATCGCTTCAGCAGTTGTCAACACATGGAACATATAAACGAACTCCTTAACGACAAACAGTACGAATGTGTAAATTGTGTTCTTAAGGGTATTTTGTCTTCCTTCTGCGAGAACCGACTTCCGGCCACCGTAGGCGCGGGCTTGCGGACGGTGAGCAATGGGCAGCTCGCCATCCGATAAGGACCAGGCCCGTGTCGACGGCGCGTTGTGTTCCACGCGCGCCTCAAAGAGATGTCAGCACCAACCGACGGGGTCGAAAGACCAATGCCTGCTGGGGTTGCGGGTTTGTCCGACATCCCGGATATCGCGGCCCCGGCACACAGGCAACGGAAGGAACACGGGTGGGGTTTAGTCAGTAAAAGTCTGACACACCCTCTCGCTCTGCCCAGAGCGGGAGAAGTCATTTGATGATGTCCCATCCTCAAAAAAAAAAAAATATCTAAGCAAAATAAAATTATCTTCTTATGTTATATATCTTCTTCTTTTATTATAATCTTTAAATTATTTGATTTTCAATCGATTAATTAAACTGCTTTCTTCTCAAACTTTAACGGGCACTTTTGAATTTTCAAGGACTCGGTCCGTCAGAAATATGAAGCTAATTGCCCATTCCGAAGCGTAGTAGGTACCTATGGAGAAGATCGGGCAAGAAACTCCACGGACACTCTTTTAAATAAAATAGATTGTTACAAAATATTAGTTACATCATTCATGTTGAAATTTGACACCGAAAGATTTAATTTATTTATTTAATTCGACCGAACAAGCTTGGTTGTTTTCTGCCAACCCCATGCCTCGATGCCTACCGATATGCAAATGGCCGCCACGCCATGACGCCATCGAGATGCAAAAAACTAATCGCAATTCCCATGGTGCATCTAGGAAACTATGGTGTATCAATGTAGACATAATATACTATAATATGGATTGTTAGTGTATTATCGAAATTATTATAATTACTCAAATAACAAAAAGAAAACACACCACACTGTACACTACAAAATACTTTATTTACCACACTGAAACTGCACACATTTATATTAATTACTTATTATGGTACTTACTTTTATTCTGATTGTATTATGTTCTAAGTTTATGTATTATATTATTTCTTAAATTTATGATATGCTCACATACAGATATATATTTTTATTACTTAATGTATAATCTCTCAGTGAAAAATAATACTAACCCGATAAATTAGTTCACGCAGGGGGGCGTCATTATGTCATTCCATAGGTAATTGCTGAAAACCAGCGCTGTTGACATTGGGTTCGTCCGAATTTCACAGCATTTCACTGAGCAATGACCTGTTCTTGCACAGATGCGACGCACAGCATTATTTTCCATAATATTTGTTACAAAAGTAGATATCTCTGCAATTAGCATTTTGCTTCTGTTATGTTTACGTTGTCATTTGCCAATGACACAAGAAAGCTAAGAGTTAATATAGTCTTTGGTCCGTGGCCTTGGCATCAACCAATGAACAACATTATTTTTATTTTTTAAATTTTATTTAATGGTTGAATACAGGGCCTTTGGCTGCTTTTGTATGTGTGTATTTTGTCTTTTTGCTTTTTTATGTGCGTTTTGTTTGTGCAGAATAAACAGTAATTCTTTATTTTCTTTCAAAATTATACATGTGAGAACAATGTAGAAAGACGTGCACGTGAAAAGCGTCCGTAATAAAAAGATAAAACAAAGAACAATTCAAAAATTAAAATCAGCCATGGCAGCTAAGAATTGGCCAGTCCCAACTGACGGCGCCCGTTCACGAACATGACGCATGGATCAGCACCATTCAGCTCATTCATACAATAACATACAATATTTCTGAAAACAATAAAGAAAATTAACTTGGTGTGTTTTGTTTTATCTACTATACTTTATTTATAGCCAAAAATACATATTAAATACGTTAGGTAAAGTATATAGTAAAGTAAAACAATTGGTAAAGGTTAGTTACCAATTGTTTTACTTTACTGTATAATTTCTATATACGTTTACTGTTTTCGTTCACAGTCCCCATACAAAGCTTTTAGTCAACACCTTTTTTTAGTGGGAATTTGGCATTTGCCAAATTCCCTTAACTTATCCTGCTCTGGGCGGAGCGGGAGGGCGTATCAGACTCTTACTGACTAAAACTCACCCGTGTTCCTTCAGTTGCCTGTACGTTGCCAGGGGCCACGGTATCCCTTTCGGACTTTCCCGCGATTTTAGTCGACCCCTCAAGCCTGCAAGAAAAACAAATGAAGATACAAGAAAAACATTTTTTTTCACGGAGCTTTGGGGCACAGAACTGTGAACTTTTTGTGATAGGTAAAAATTTACGCGAATTGACCACTAAGTGAGCGCACGTGAAGATAGCTTTACTAACCAATAATAGAGATGGTATGGCGCCAGGTTTAAACTTTCTCCATTTATCGCTACTTACAAAGCAGTCGTTCGTAAAATGTTTAGAACATACTCGGCTATGCATAATCCAATAATTTCTGGCTCTTGGAATCACTTCACACTAATTTTCTTTCTCATTTGAAGGTATACTGAAAAAGAAAACAATAAACTTAATAAACTTTTCCAATTTATCGGCATAAAATTATCATATCGATAAAAAGTATCTACATCACTAGCATAACATAACCTCACAATGTAACAATATTTTTTTTTGAAAATTAATTCGCGATCACAACATAATTTGTAATAAAGATAGTTTGAAGAGATGATTATCATTCTAATATGTATGTTATCAGTGATGACGTCCAAATATTTCGCGTGATTTTATAGGAAAACTGTAAAAAAACACTTACCGATAAAAGCTTACGAATTCATTGTTTTCTTTCCGTTACGAATGTGATTTACACGATAACACAAAACAAGCCATGTTAACAGCCTAATGATCTGTCCTTTGCACCTATTTTTTTTTAGAAAATTGTGCATAAATCTATAATTTTGAATAAAACAATGACCAACACCTCAACCAGCACACGTACTGAAATTCACGACGTAATATACGACTAAATCAAATACTTTGTACGGTTAACCGTGTACTAAGTAACTATTGTGCTTTTTTTAATTGGTCGTGTAATAAGAGACCAAGTATGACCGTTTGACAATTTCGGAATGTCCATTTAGTTTTAAGCATAGATGGATCCCTTTGCATTTGTCTCTTTTAAGTGTACAATTTGCGCCATAAGAGAGAAGAGCTTAGATATATTGTAATTTGTCTCTAATTTGTATGCTCCCTCTATGCTTTAGTTATTACTCTGAGGTTTAGAGTACTTTTCTTTTCTTTTCTTTAAAAAAAAAGAAAAGAAAAGTATGCCACGAGTCACCGCAACGCGACGGACACAAGTCGCGTCGCTCGAGTACATGATCGGGGGCCTAAGATAATAACTATCATGATTAGTTATCATTATTATTATATTCATCAGTGCGAAGGAACGCCTCTCATGTTTGAAGACCCTTAACTTTAAGGCCATCAGCACACAATTATCAGCTAAGATGTCTAGAAACAGTAGTTTAGACAAAAACGGTGTGAATGAGTGCTTGTCGGGTACTGCGTAGTGAATGAGTTCGTGTGTGTTTGTGCAAATGAGTTGTTGACACAAGTGGTTTGTCTACGTAAGTTGAGCAAATTACTGTTCTAGTTTACAGTTGGTCGGTCCTATTTGCTTATCTTTGAGCTCAATTTCCGCAGGGCGAGGGATCGCACAACGGTATGTAATTTAGACTCGGTTGACTTTGTGTTTATTATAATTTATTTAAGATTTTCTTTTTACATTTACATAGGACCTCCACAGTAAAGTTCGCTACATTATTTAACACTAACTAGTACTGTAGCCCGCGACTTTGCGTGTATTTCGTTTCTTATCATTCATTTGAAACGAATATTCAGGATGAAATGTAACCAGTGTCCTTCTCTAGAGCCCTGGATACCTATCTGTCCAGTTTTTAGGGTTCCGTAGTAAACAAGGAACCCTTATAGTTTCGCCGTGTCCGTCTGTCAGTCTGTCTGTCCGTCTGTCTGTCCGTGGCTTAGCCCAGAGACGGTTTGTACTATAAAGCTGTAATTTGGCATATGTATATACATATTAATCATGCTGGAAAAGTGGTAAAATAAAATCAAGAAATATATTTTTTTTTTAGGGTTCCACCCCTACTCGTAAAGTGGGGATGTTTTTTTTTTATCTCATCTACCCCATGTTGTAGAGTATCGTTAAAAAGATCGTTCAAAAATTTGTGAGTCTGTGAAAACTATTTTTAAATTCAGGGATCCGTTTGCTAAATATTAAGCTATTAACTGAAATTTTTTGTTAGAGTCAAGTGTCACCCCCCCCTGCCAGCTAAATGGTTGTACTTGGATTTGTGAAAAAATTCACGGCAGGAGCATATATAACGAAATTAAAAGGAAAACTATCAGATCTAAGTAAGCTGTACAGGTTAACGAGTAATAATCAACCAACTTAAATTTGCAGTTTTTAAAACATGATCTCCCATACATTCCGTATGGGAGAAAATGTGTCTCAAGTACAATGTTAAGTTTCTTCTTGGGATAAATTCATTCCAACTACGGAACCCTTCATTGTGCGTGGTCCGACACGCACTTGCCGGTTTTTAAAAGAAGCTCCAGATAGTCAGTACCTGGCAACAAAGGTCAGTTGAACTTTACATATCTAAATGTATCATCTCTATAGTTACGTTATTCTGTTAAGTCTGTTTCTTTCCTCACAAGTGTGTTTAAAAACGTCGTATGAAACGCGCGTGTATTGATCATTACACACTTGGCTACCTTATGGATCGGTTCAGTGCTTTAGGCGTGAAAAGGTAACAGACAAACAGAGTTTATTTCGCATTTATAATATAAGTATAAATTATTTAACGCTCTAAAACATGACTAAATAGTAATAGAATGTTCTTGTCCAACTGCAAGAATTAAAATTCAAAGACAAAATCTCTTACAGAGAACAAGCATTGATCACCAAGCTTGCTCACTATTGATTTGCGGTTTCAGATTTTTTTCAGATACTTCTTCTTCTCCTTCGTAGCACTCTTGACAGAGCGGTCGTGGTCTTCATGTAGTTTCTTGTCCAGGGGCTGATGTGATTCGCCCCACGATTTCTCGCAATCTACTCCGATTTTTGGTGTTTTTTGTGCACTCACACAAGGGTTCGCCCACTGCGGATTTGATTTGGTCAGTCCATTTCATGGGCTCACCCATCCACGTGGTCTAATGCCCTCCACTCTACCCTGCACGACAAAGCGCTCTATAGAGCCAGCATATCGCGTCTGGACCAGAACAGAAAGACTTTTTGATGCCGAGTTCTTGGCGTATAGAGGTGTTGGTGCGAAACTCCATCCACAATACCCCAAGTATTCTTCTCCAGCACCACATTTTCAGAACGTTTATCTTCTTTTACTCGATGTCACGGAGTGTCCACGCCTCAGCAGCGTAAAGGAAAACTTACACACTTTCAAAACTTTTTCTTTTGCTTGTATAAGATCCTGCAACTACAACCATGTCCCTTCTCATCACACCATACTATAGGTAGATAAAGTCTTAACGAAAACAAATTTACCACTAACTAAAGTAAAATTAAAGCTTATTATTATTTTAGTAAGTATTTAAGTTAAATTTTAACTAGCTTCTGCCCCTGACTTCGTCCGCGAGTCTATAACCTTCCTCAAGAATTGGGCTATCCAATGCAAAAAATATTTTTTCAAATGCGACTGGTACTCGTAGTTCCGGAGATCCTACAAATATACAAAATAACAAATTTTACCTATATATAGAACTATAGATAATAACAAACCTTATCCTTGTGTATGAATTTCAATTGAAATTATGATATCTTATTAATAATTATTTCCCACACAAACAATGCACCTACCATGTTACTCGTATCTCTCCGCCAATCATGGTTGACTGGTAAAGCCGACGACGCATTAACGAACAAGAACGTGACGAACACGAACATCGAATACTTCCCTCCTGCCTTAGAATAGTGTCAAAGTTATTTAATATAATCCGGCAAGCAATTATAATATAAAATGAACATTTGTATTCCACATATATGAACTCCCAATTTGGTGCAATAGCTTCACACGTCCCAAGAGAGTAATCCCATTAAAATCACTGCTTTTACTTAATGATATGTATTTATTAAGGTCGGGTTGTTTACTACAGACGGTTTTTGTATTTAACGTCGGTTATTTTAGTATTACGTTTGATCTTTTGCTCATATTAGCTTTGGTTAACTAATACAGAAATTGTATCATACTGTGTTTGGGTTGCGTAGGCAAATGGCAAAAACGGAACCCTTATTATTTAGTCATGTTTGTCTGTCCGTCCGTCTGGATTACACACAGTCTGTTTATTCGGAGACTACGAGTATGGCATTTTATTGATATTTTTTTAAAGAAGGTGTAATTTCACTACGCCATTGTTTACAATTGTTTTTTTTTTTTAATAATAATAATAATAATAATAATAATACTTCATGGTCGTCATCCTCATGACCTAGAACAATCCCATGTGAACACAGTAGCATCAAATAAGTTTCTCAAAATAGGCAATTTATTCCCAGAAACTGAAGGTTTTATAATTGCAATACAGGACCAGATTATTAACACTAAAAACTACAGAAAATTTATTATCAAAGATCCTTCAGTAACAAATGATAAATGTCGCAAGTGTCACATCCAACCAGAAACAATTCAGCACATAACAGGAGCTTGCACAACTCTCACACAGACAGACTACACACACAGACACAATCAGGTGGCAAACGTCATTCATCAAAAATTAGCAGTCAAATACACACTAATACAAGACACAAACACTCCGTACTACAATTACACACCACAAACTATCCTAGAAAATGACACACATAAGCTATACTACGATCGCGCCATTCTCACCGACAGAACAATTCACTACAATAGACCAGATATAACCCTACAGGATAAAATAAATAAAGTTACTTACATAATAGATATTGCCGTTCCCAACACACATAATATTCAGAAAACAATATCTGAAAAAATTAGTAAATACGCAGAACTCAAAGATGAAGTACTTAGAATTTGGCGCCAACAAAAAGTATACGTGGTCCCTATAGTCCTCTCTACAACAGGCGTCATCCCGAATCATCTTCTCCACAGCCTTAAATTACTAAACCTAAAAGAATCTCTCTATATCACCCTACAAAAAGCTGCAATTTTAAATACATGTCGAATCGTGAGAAAGTTCATGCAAATCGATGAAATCGAAATAGATCCTCATCATAACACATTCTCAACATAACACACCACACGCTGCATTTACTTGGTTTCGGCCCGTAAATGTTGCAAAAACCAGCTAAAGAGCTGAGAAGAAAAAACACTCTGCAAAAATAATAATAATATGTTTATTTGCATAAAACATGGTATAAAGGGGTGTTAAATAATACTATATAGCACAAACATGTTTAGCTAGGTTATAACAAAGCATGCAAAATACTTAAAATTAAGCAAGTAGACAAGGAGCCATCAATAGTGAATAGAACATCAAAATTTTTTGTCAACAAATTCCTTTAAGCTATAAAAACTATGTTCGAGCATCCATTTGTAAAATTGAACTTTAAACAATTTTGAATGTAAGTTTTTAAATTGCCTCGGTATTTTATTATACATGCGCACACACATTGCTAGGCAGTTTTTATTATACTTAGTTAGGCGAGGCAGATCATTCAACACAAGTTTATACGGATCTCGTCTGTTCCGAGGATTGACATCATTTGCAGTCTTAAATAATTGTTTATTTTTCATTACAAACATACATATTTCGTAAATATAAAGTGACGGTAACGGTAACAAACCAAGTTTCCTAAATATTGGTTGACATGAGTCATCAGGTTTTAGTCCACAAATTGATCTCATGCACTTTTTTTGAGCGATGAATACTCTTTGGAAGTCGGTGCTGTTGCCCCACATTACAATCCCATAACGTAGTAATGATTCAACGTATGCACGGTAAGATATTACAGCAGTTTTTACGTTAGTTACATTTTTGACTTGTTTAAGTGCATATACAAATCTATTTATTTTACTGCTAATATTATCTATGTGTTCTTTCCAATTTATATCTTTATCTATTATTACACCCAAAAATCTTGTATGCGTTACTTCTTTGATTTTATCAATATTAAGTTTTATGTCATTTTTGTGATTATTAGATTGATTAAATTGAATGTAAACTGATTTATCTAAATTTATCTTTAAATGATTAATGTCAAGCCAATGAAGTAATTTGTTAATTGTATTATTAATGTCAAACTCATGGTCTAAAATGGTATTATGTTTTTTATTAGATGTCACTATAATGGATATGTCGTCGGCAAATAATATGCATTTATGGTCAGTTATTTTTGTGATGTCATTAATATAAATGAGGAACAATATTGGGCCCAGCACGCTTCCTTGTGGAACGCCACATTTGTTATATTTATATTCCGATGAGTAGGATATTATGTCATTATTTTCGTTCTTTTTATTGATAACGACACATTGTTTTCTATTACTTAAGTAAGACGATAACCATTGGAGTGCTGGTCCTCTAATCCCATTAGCTTCTAGCTTTTGCAGTAATGTGACGTGTGAAACCAGATCGAATGCTTTCGACAGATCAAAAAAGAGACCAGTAGTCATAAAATTATTGTTAATATTTGAAAGTACAGCTTGCATTAGAGAAAAAATTGCCAACGATGTGGATTTGTTCTTCTGGAATCCAAATTGTTTGTCACTAATAATGTTGAATCTATTACAGAAACTAACTAATCGTTTGTACATACATTTCTCATAAACTTTAGACAAAATGGGTATTAAAGTAATAGGTCGGTAATTATTTATATCATATTTGTCTCCTTTCTTGAATAAGGGCTTAACTAGGGACATTTTCAATTTATCTGGAAAGGTTCCATGGGAAAAAGATATATTTATTAAATGAGTGAGAATGCCAGTCAGTTCATCACTACATGCTTTTATGATTTTTGTATTCATTTCGTCATAACCCTCCGACTTGGCGTTAGACAGAGACATTATTTCCTGTCGTACCTCGTTGAGCAGCATTGGTCTAAGGAACATCGAGTTGGCACATGCATTTTTGCAGGGGTTTTGATGTGAGGTTTTACCTCCTTGTGTATGCGTTACATTAACATAATGATTATTAAATTCTGTGGCCATTTGTACAGGGTCTGTAATTATAGAATCATTTAATTTTATATACTCTATGTTGTCTTTGTAAGAGTTATTATTTATTTCATTTTTGATGACAGTCCATGTGGCTTTACATTTTTTATCTTGGGAATGAATATATTTTATGTTAGTGTTCTTTTTGGAGCTATAAATGCATTTCTTTAACAGCCTAGAGTAATTATTATATTTATTTTTATTATCTATATTTTTGTTTTTGTAGTACTGATAACGTAGTTTCCGTTAACAATGGTGTAGAAAGAAAGAAGGAAAGAAAGAAAAAATATATATTTGGGACACGCACAATTAATACAAACAGTAAGTAATAATAAAAAATTATAAAAATAAAAACAAAAAAGGAGCATTTAGAAACTAACAGAATGCAGAAAGAAAAAAAAACTGATTTTTTAAAAAAAAAAGTACAAAAAAGTGAAAAGTTAAATTACTAGAAAAATATGAAAGTCGGCACTCACGTACAGGTATCTGAGAGATGAAAAAAATAAACAATGCACAAAAGCGCGTGGGGTATCGTTGGATCCCATAAAATTAAAAAGATGATGATTATTCTAAGTGAATACAAAAATAAACAGTTCGTGATCTATTGGATGTTTTGTATATAAAAAAAACTTTATTTTGGATGCATAAATATTCATCTCAACTACGGAACTATTCACTGTGTATAGTCCGACACCCACTCAACCGTTTTTTTTATTAATTATTGGTTAGCAAATAGAAGAGTCCATTTGATGAAAAATTACGTTCTATACACACTGACAATACCCCGAGGGGTTTGCCGATGTGTAGCCTTATAGACAAAGCGGAAATGTGTGGAATGCCTCTGTTATTTTACCAAAACCCATGTCTTTCATACCGGTATCGCTTGGTGGCGTAAAGGGGTATGGTAGAATTTATTCGTCGCACGAGCCAACTAAAACTATTGAACTACGTTGGAGTTTATTTTTGTAAAGACTAGCTTGTGCCCGCAGCTTCGCTCGCGTGGATGTCGGAAAATATACCACGGGAAACTTACTACCTACTGGGATAAAAAGTAACAAGCTATAAATTTTCTGCGTGCCAAATTTTATCCAATATTTACGCGACACACGCCAGTAAAGCTCCCAGTCGGCAAGATTTTTTCCGACATCTTCAACAATCATCGTCATATTTAAAAAATAATGAATTATACGCTTAAACCTTCCTTATGAACCACTCCGTCCATTGGTGTATACAGTTAAACCAAATGAAAAAAAAATTGTTAGCAGTTTTGTTATTTTTAAACGAAATTATTGAAGTTTGAGCAATAAAAAAAAAACATTAAAAAAACCGTGTGGCCTGGGTTTTATTATTGGGCCTAAACACGTAACAGACGGCCCCATGGATCCGCGATTTTCCTATGTTCGACCGTCTGCCTAACACCCTGTATAATCCGTTCGGTAGTTTTTGAGTTTATGGCGTTCAGACAGACAGACAGACAGATGCGGGAGGGACTTTGTTTTGTAATATGTAGTGATAACATAACATAAAAAATTATGCAAGTGTATCCAAAATATACAACGCCGAAGGAAGTTCTCATTTACAAGCAGGTACGAAATAAAAACTTTTTGGACTTGATAACAAAAACAGCAGAACATTTTCTACGCCATATATCTTTAAAAAAACGGAAGAAAGGCTGAACTTCCCCTTTAAAACTTGGTAGCCGCTTTGTACAATTCATTAAACGCGAGAAATATTACCATATATACTCGACGCGGCTAAAATTCAAACGTTATTCATAAAAAAATGAACCTAAAGTGGGTTTTAGTCGGAAATTTGCATGTCTACTTTGGTGTTGGGCCCAAATTTTGGCGAATAGCGAATTAGTTGAAGCGAGAACGCTTTGTCAGTCGTTTATTACACGCATGGAGTATGTGGCAAGAGTCTGTCATGTATGCTCGTAACGGCTCTAAGATAAGCGGCAGACTCAATATAGACGGATTGTATGAAATGTGATATTATTATGGCTAGGATTAAGAGATTTTGCGCACCAGACGACGACGACGATCAGTGGTCTCCTTTTGATATCCAACATGGCATCATTTTGTAATATTTTTTTTTGCCATGAGTTTATGTTTTCTAGGGGGCGCATATTCAATTTCATGTGACGTCACTTAGGCTATAACCAGCGGACGATCAAGACGCTTCTAATGATACCTCATTTGTCAAATTATGATGACTACCTAGTTAAGAAGTTAGGAGGGAACAGATGAATACTTTTGCTTCGCCGTAGTCGGGTAAAAATAAGTAATATACTTGAGTGAAAGAAATACTATTTCACCGAAGTATACGTATATTACTTGTTACTTAAGCCACATCTAATGAAAAGGGTAACTGGTTATTTTATAACGAGTAACCCTGTCGATTATACGGTATAACTCGATTTTTAGGGTTCCGTAGCCAAAAGCCAAAAAGCCGTTTTTTGCCAATGGCAAAAAACGGAACCCTTATGGATTGGTCATGTCTGTCTGTCTGTCCGTCCGTATGTCACAGCCACTTTTTCCCGAAACTATAAGAACTATACTGTTGAAACTTGGTAAATAGATGTATTCTGTGAACCGCATTAAGATTTTCACACAAAAATAAAAAAAAAAACAATAAATTTTGGGGGTTCCCCATACTTAGAACTGTAACTCAATTTTTTTTTTCATCAAACCCATACTTGTGTGGTATTTATGGATAGGTCTTCAAAAATGATTTTGAGGTTTCTAATATTTTTTTTTTCTAAACTGAATAGTTTGCGCGAGAGACACTTCCAAAGTGGTAAAATGGTTGTCACTTCTGTAACTTCTAAAATAAGAGAATGACAAAACTAAAAAAAATATATGATGTACATTACCATGTAAACTTCCACCGAAAATTGGTTTGAACGAGATCTCTACTCTCTCAGAGTAAGTAGTTTTTTTTTAATACGTCATAAATCGTAAACCGCAATTTACCTTTCATTCAATCAACTCAAATATAAAAATAAAATAAAAAAATAATTTCATAAACATAAACCTTATGCATAAACCGTGAACCATTATTTTCTTGCTGCTGCGGAACCCTTCATGAGCGAGTCCGACTCGCACTTGGCCGCTTTTTATAACTGTCCGCTTGGAGCTGTCAAAATCGTAGATTGTTAGTATTGAATTCACCTCCTCAGTACCCCGACGCCTCTTAATACGATCTACACAACTCGTGTCGTCTTCAGATGTCTGTCTTATTATTCGTTAAATTGTTATTGTTATTATTTAAACCACCTACACTGTACAATTTTGACGTTGACAGGCTCACAGTTATAAAAATCGGGTTATAATAGTCACAGAGAATCGCCGCACCGGCAGCGGCCGACGAAGCGTTTTACGCTCTGTGGTAATAGCAGTGGCAATGTTCTCGCATTCTCGAAATATTATTATGCAAGAAAGATGAACCATACATACTGCCGCAGGAATTCCCATGAAAACCGTGGCCGACATATTTCCACGTGGCGTAAAATGGTGGTGGGAAACAATGGAACTTTTAATACGAACTAAGGAGCCATTTTGAGCGTAGATCGTTAAATTTTTAAGTACTAAGATGACAGAGCTTTTAGCATTGAAAATGATTATTCGATCGCTTCAGTAATAGAATACCCGTTTTCAAGAAAAGTGCGAACGGGGGTTAGCCTCCTCAATTATGAAGATAGAGAAATAAAAATGGTATCAAAAGATGCGTTTCTGAAAGGGCTACAAAGCTGTTTTATTTCTTAAATTTTTATTATGTTTTTTATTTAAAAACGCCTTCTTTTTTCCAATCTTAAACTTCTCATAAACGAAAAGAGATATCGAAAAAAACAAGGATCCTAGTTTAAAGGGCTTCAAAATGATACCATTCTGGTTTCGATAGGATTATAATTAAGGGTGGATGTTTACCTCTTTTAGAAATAGCTCTGATTTTTAAGTGCCTTATTGAAATAAAGTCATTGTCAATGCGGGGACCATGAGTTCTGTGGGTTTTTTATCATTATAATTTCGGGTTGGTATGGATGATCGAAGGCCTCCTTGGTCAAGTAGCCCGCACGTAGCACGTCTACTGTTCGTGAGGTTCCTTCCTCTTCCTGGTTTCTTTACCCAGCTCAAGCAATTTGTGTCTTCTATTACCTATAGGTAGGAATATTACTATCTCTAATACTTTCGTATACGGCGTAAGTAATATCAGATCTATTAGACTGGTCATCTCTTAGCTGCCGTTGCTTATTTTAATTTTCGAATGCTTTTTTGTTTTTATATCGGTTATAAAAACCAAAACAAAAATAATATATTTTTAATACGGACGCTTTTAACGTGCACGTCTTTCTACTTTTTTTTTCACATATATTATTTGAATATGAATGATTTGACTAATATTTTGTAACAATTTTTTTATTTATAAGAGTGTCTGAGGAGTTTTTAGCTCGTTCTTCTCCTTAAGTACCAATAAGTACCTACTACGCTTTGGAATGGGCATCTAGCTTCATATTTCTGACTGACCCGACTCCTTGACAATTCAAAAGTGCCCGTATAGGGTTTAATTGAAAAAAATGCTTTGAGTATGAGTTTTAGTTTGAATGTATTTTGGTCGTAGTTCAGTATTAACTTTTGGCATTTATATTTTTATATTCCATTCCGCTAATATCTCATAACTTGCACTGTTTTTCCCGTACCCAGTATGAGTATAAGTTATTTCTCGTAATTTACCGTTACAGTTCTGCATATGACCCGCAACTGTGAGCCGTTAAATAATGTCAAAAACATAGAATGTATATTAAATTTAATAACTCTTGAAAACTGCGAGTTGAATTGAAGTAGCAAGCTATTTTGGGAAACGGGAATTGTACAGGTTGAAATGGTGCTGCCAACATTTCAGTGCCAAAATTTTTATACAATTTCTGTACAATTGTCGAGAATAAAAGGCTGGTTAAACACGTTTCTCACGTTTTTTTTAGCGAATTTGCCTTTGACAAGGTGTGTAGAACTGACTTTTTTTATCGAAGAAAAGGTATACTGCTGAATATCAAAGTAATCAAAGCATCGCAACGGATCGGAACGGATTTTAAAATCTTTAGACGATATTAGATCGTGTACACATTATATAAAGGCTACAGCCGCGCACAGCAGCTTGACCGCGGGCGTCTTCCACGACACACGATCGTGGCCGAATGTATGCTGCGCCGCGCGACCGGCTCCGTTCGCCTGTCGTCGTAACAATGAAACTGTTTGACTAGGCGCAGAAACGGAAACTTTCGCAAGCGATGGTATGGGGCCGATCATATGCGTCGACATCTTGCTGGACGCGATCGGCTGTCGCCGCTTCCGTTCGTATCCTTTCCGATCCGATGCGATGCGAGCCGTTTGGTGGAATTCATCCTTTGCTTAATATTTTCAAGTAATATTTGGAACTTTTGATAGATGATGCTAAATTAGAATTTGCAAGCTATAATGTTCTCGTTCAGTAAAACATCACCGATATATCCCGAAGAATTGCCAATCTTAAGTGGCAGTGGGCAGGGCACATTACTCGTAGAAAACAGGGGTGATGGAGCCGAAAGGTTCTGGACTGGCTACCACGTACGTACCTGAAGATGTAGCGTTGGAAGGCCTCAGGAATCCGCTGGATGCGAGAAGAACAGTATTGGTCGAAGTGGCGATGCTTGGGGGAGGCCTATGTCTAGCAGTGGACATCTTTCGGCAGAAATGATGATGAGTAATCTATGTTCTATGTTATGGGGTTTGGTTTCCGCACTTAGTCCTTCAGTAGACCATTGTGCGTGGGCCATAGCGGCCGTTGGTGATTATTCCAACCAGCCCACCTCCCTCCAGAAGTTGATTAAATATCCTGGTCTGTTCAGAACATCTGTGTAAGATCTGGGTGTCCCGAGAGTCCCTGTTCTAATCTGGATGAACCCTGTGCATTAAAAAAGCACGTGCTCGACGGTTTCCTCAGCCTCCATGCACGCCCTGCACAGAGGACTGTCCGTTATGCCCATTGTGTGGAAGTGTTTGTTCAGCGAGCAGTGGCCCGTGATGGTCCCCCTCACCATTCCAATCCAGGCGTAGTAAACCGGTTACCGGCTTAGCCCGGTATGCCAGGATGGCGTGGCTCCCTTGGACTGCCTGCAGCCCGGTATCGAGGTCCACCAGTGCTCCGCTTGAGTGTGGGTGAACTCCTGTTGCCACCTTCGTATCTGGGTGAAGGGGATGGGTACGATAGGCTCGGGTCCACAGACTGCCATGCTGGACCCTCGTCTAGCAAGTTCGTCAGCTGCGTCGTTACTTAGCGATCCGCTGTGTCCGTTTATCCATTGCAGTGTCACCGTGTTGCGGCTAGATACCGTTATTTGTTCTAGTGCATTGTGACATTTTAGCTTTGTGGTAATATGTTTTTTCCGTAAGGATTGAAGAACTGAGGCGCTGTCGAAGAGTATGCGTATGTGTGTGTCCGTAACTCTCCTGGCTTTTAGGGCGTGGACCGCTTGCATGATGCCCACATACTCCGCCTGGTAGACGGTGTTGTACATTCCCAGCAGGCTGGATATCTTTATGTTGAAGTCGTGTGAGAAGACTCCAACTCCAGTCCCGGAGTCGGTCTTCGATCCGTCGGTGTATACTCTCATCTCTTTCGGGCTTGAGTAGTCACACTGTTCTTCTGTAAGTATTATGTTGTAGTGCTTATGAAAGTAGTGTGTTTTCGGGGCTTTATCACAAGGTGATGCCATCATTGGTCGTCGTTTGATCGCATCTTCCTTTATACGTGTTTGCTTTGCCATAAAATTTGTCACTTATCTCGCATCGACATGAGAGTATGTTATACGATTCGGCGCGAGATAACACGGCGAATACATTTGTCACGGTGCGCATGTCAGTCTGGCTGGGACAGATTTTAAATCCATAAAAAAAAATACGTGTCCCATATTTTTTAATAACCAACCAGACGGATAAAAGACATTCAGACAACATCCCTGTTCAGTGACACTGGATCGATATCAGATACCATCCAGTATTTAGCGCAGAGATAAAAGAGCAGCCGCTTATGTCAATACAGTGCTACTAGGTTATCAAACTGGATTGATTGGACAAAAATGGAATACGCGATAGTTTATGCCAAAATCAAAAAAACAAAAATGGGAAAATCTTTATTAGACAGTGAGCATAATATGCTAGATAGATTAATCAATTGTTTTTTTATTTATAAGTATTCATAATATGAATACTTTTAAATAAAAAAAACAATTGAACTCCTAATAAATAAGACATACATACAATTTATAAATTTATTATATTTATTATTATAATTATTTTGACAACCTTCTTCGAGAAAAATCGAAAATGCTGTACTGGTCAAATACATGCAAGCGTCCGGTCGACAATGTTTGTATGAAAATCCATAACTGTCTTAAAAATGGAATGAACTTTTTACTGCGACACATGGCGACCAAGGAGTACCTGTCAGGTAGAAAAACATTATGATTTTATAATGTCATTTCGTTTAAAATTGGTTTTTATTTTTATTAATTTATTTATCTTCTTTAAAGATTCTTTTCTATTTTGTGAATGTGAGAACGCTGTAGGTTTAGTGGACTGTGGATTTGTTGACCATCTTCTATTTTGTTAAGTACCTGGTACTTGTTGAAAATTCGAGAATATTGTAAAACTCAATTATTTTTAAAAGAGTAACCGTGAAGTTTCTTGCCGGCTCTTCTCCATAGGAAACGACCAATCGGAACCGTGCACGTAGCTTCTGAAGTTTCATAAGTGCCCTTATAGGTTTATGTGAAATAAAATATTTAGAATTTTTATTTACGAATGTAAATGAGTGGTTAGTTCTGTGGGTAATATTTAGGCATGTGTATAAATTTTACACGACTGTCCAAAAACGAGTGTAATGTTGTTTTGCTTTCGTTATAGAGAAACGATTATTTTTTACTACCTAAGCCACCTGTCTCACCGCCGGCGATTTACGAAAAATGAGTAGAGCTAGCGACTAATACAGGTTGGCGAGCAGCGAGTGCGCGACGGCGACGAGCGATTATTTGCTGGTAGGCATGTTGACCAAGCGAAAGCCTCTCAGCGAGTGTTCTGCCTGCCAAGCAAGAGTCGCTGAGGGAGTACTCTCTATGATAGCTCTTGTCACTGCGACAAAGGAGTACTCGTCGGCGCTGATCCTAATCTATCTACTTATACATATAAAATTCTTTATCCTGAATGACTGACTGACTGACGGATCAACGCACAGCCTAAACCACTGATCGTAGAGACCTGAAACTTGGAGGGTATGTTGTTTGTATAACGTTGCCTACGTTATACAAAGAACACACCCTCCAAGTTTAGATTTTCTGTTCCGATAAGAAAGGATTTTCCGAAATTGTACCTCTAAGGGGGTGAAAAAGGGGGGCAAAGTTTGTATGGGACAACATGATTCCTTGGTCCAATCTACTTCAAATTTTGCATAAACATTCTTTAACAGAATTGATGGAAGACCTGTTTCGTATTTTATTGAAATTCATCCCCTATCGGGGTTAAATAGGGGTAGAAAGTTATTTTGGGAGTGATTTGCTTCGAAGTTGGTATCAATACTCCTTAGTGCTCTTGATTTAAATTACGTTTTATTTTGACACATGTTTGCTAACTCAATCCGATTTTATTCAAAAAACGTTGAACTCACTTATAAGCTTGGTGCAATGCAAATACTTTTTAAAATTGGAACGTCTCGAAAGTCACCGTACTATATTAGTACCACATTTGAAGGTTTCTAAGCTTTACAGAGGTCTGTATTTACTCCTAGGATTCCCCAAACACCATCAAATTACCCCTTCGAATTCAAGAGAGTGCAGCTTCCCATCAAAGTCTGCTTCGCAATGAACATAAAAAAGGTCAAGGTCAAACTCTTAAGGTAGCGGGAGTAGACTTGAGGGAAAGCTGCTTCTCCCACGGCCAGTTGTATGTGGCATGCTCCAGAGTAAGCGCACAGAGTTGCCTGGTGATTCTAGCACACAAAGGAAAAACAAAAATATTGTTTACAAAGAAATACTGTGGTAGGTGTATTATTTCGATTTCGTTGTAAAAAGATAATACCCCCGTGTAAGTTTCACCAGATCAAAGGCCGAGCTTCGTGTTCATAAAATATAACAAAATATTATTTTATTTTCATATTTATTTAACCAACACTATAATAAAGATTGTTATATTTTATAAGTATTCAAACATTTTAACATAATAATTTATATGTTATAACAAAACTAATAACGTAAAAAACAAATAAAAAATCCTATTAGAACCATTTTCGACTTCTACACGGACGAAGTCGGGGGAAAAAGCTAGTCCTAACTAATATTATAAATGCAAAAGTGAATTTGTTTGTTTGTTACGCTTTCATGCTAAAACGGCTGAAAAGACGATACAAATTAGTACATTGGTAGACCATGACCTGGGTTAGGACATAGGGTACTTTTTATCCCTATATTCCCACGGGATTGAGACTTATACGGGTGGAACAGCGGGACGCAGCTAGTTTAATATATGTATCCCTTTTACTTACACGCTACAATCTTTGTTCGTTTCTTGAGTGAAAAAATCGTTGAAAGCTAGTCGCTTCCTTGTCGGAGGTGGGACAGGTGCCTAAAGGATAATGTTATTTTTTCATTAGCCAGTTTTGCCGGAGGCTGCACGTGTTTTGTTACGAGCTAAGTAAAGTTGTTTTGGTGCGTTTCCATGGTGATTTGACCTGCTATGAGAATATTACGAGTTATATGAGATTAGTTTTGCAAACAATTTTGGGATTTAGAAAATTTACATGAAAAAAAAGGGGAACTTCGAAAGTTTAAAAACCTACATACATATATGTAGGTCTTTATTTTTGCCTTTCACTCCAAGTAAAACGTGTGAACACAACAATTCATTAGTGAAATGCTCCAACGATTTTGGATTGCAGCACTCGGCGGCACCTTTCACTCGCCTACCGAATGATCGAAAAATTAAATGAAAGGAGTGGCTAAACGTTCATGGATGGATGGATGTTTGTTTCCCTTTCACGCAAAAATGACTAAACGGATTTGGATGAAATTTGCCACACAGATAGTTTATAACCTGGATTGACACAGGATAGTTTTATCCCGATATTACCACGGGATCGAGTCTCATATGGGTGAACCCGCGGGGCGCTGGTAGTTCCTATATAATTTTGTCTTGTGATTGTGGAATGAAACGAAAATGAACATTCATTCGAGTGAACCATTCACTCGCGTCTGATATGGGCTTAAATAGTTTCCAATAAACTGCAGTCTGGTATAGTCTATCTCTTAATTGCATTACCACTTTTGGAAACAGTTCCTAGTAAATTGAAACTTCACTAAAGATCAAAATATCTCACATACACACACACATTTATCACATAGATAAATAGATCTTGTCGTTTTATGACGTGTAAGTGTAATTAAACCAACGTCAAAGTCAAAGTCAAACAATTTATTTCAATTAGGCACATAAAAGGCACTTTTGAACGTCAAAATTTACAAAAAATAGAATTGATTCTAGTTGCCGGGGTTCCAAAAGGTAGTTTTCTTATGGAGAAGAATGGGCAAGAAACTCCACCGTTACTCTTTAAAATGTTTTCACAATATTTTGTATAGGTACATTAATATATAATTTGATGTGAAGACGATGCACCTGGAATAAGATTACTATACCTACACGATAGGTAAAAAGAATGAAAAATGAAATGACAGATAAATTAATTATGTGATAGATACATGGTGTGCCCATATTTACAAACATTGTATATTTATACGATATTCCTAACATTTTAACAAGTAATACTAATAAGTCAGTGTGTGGGATCAAGTAATCACAGAATGTAAAATCAGTGTTATAATAAAAATCTAAATTATACATTTAAATTAGCAACCAGTTTGATTTTGTCTAGACTCTAAAACATGGAGCAGGACCAGCATGTTTCCAAGCATTCTTATCTTGAATATAATCCTCTAATTTGTAATATGCTTGTTTACAAAGCGTACTTTTAATATGAGTTTTAATTTTTTTTTTCATTTAATTGTAATTTATCACAAGGTATTTTGTTGCAACATTTACACATACGTACACAGTACCCCATAAAAGATTTATGTACTTAAGATAATCTGAAAAATAGGCCTTAAACCTTAGGGTAACTCTTCTATACTTACAATAGGGATGACGACAAAAATTTTTTTTTTGTCCGTCTTTGAGATTATAAAAAAAATATTGGTCACGTATTTTTTCTTTTTTTACGTAATCTAAAGATTACAGCGATACATTGAGGTAAAATGTGCCATGACGTCACGAGTATTTAGATTTTATACATACTAGTGACGTAGCGACCTCCACTCCCCAACTTAAAATGCGTTTAATCTAAGTAATTTTTTATTAATATGATAAAGTAAAAAATACGTGTCTAATATTTTTTTATTATCTCACTGACGGACTAATCAGAATTTCATTTTTTTTACCCAGGCATCATCCCTATTTTAACCAGATTAAAGAGCCAAAAGAGCTTGTTTCGTTGTAGCATCATCAGGTCATACAAGACCAACCGTCAAAGGTGAGAATAAAGCTATGGGAAAAAAAGCACCCGCCACCATCCAACTTTATCCAGCCCCAGGAGTACCTGCCACCCGGAAGTGACCTGCAGTAGTGTATATGGAAAGCGATCAATCGACTGCGGACTCAAATATTCCGCTACAAGCACAGTCAAGCGAAATGGGGGATTATTGACCCAACCGACAACCAGTGCGAATGCGGTGCTACTGATTTAAACCGTGTCCCGATGTACGTTGGAGTGTCCAAAGTGTGCATCCGCCTGCACTTCCGAGGATCTAAAACACTAATAAAGGCGCAATAATGCCGCGTTTGGCATACAGACACAACACGGCAATAATGCCGCGATTGACGTGGCAACCTACTGGGCCCAAGTCATCTGAAACAATATAATATTTTTACCTTTGCCATCGACTCGAAAAGAAGATGAAAAACGTACTAATAATATTGTTTATGAAATGAATAACCTCAATAAGTTAGCTTATATGTAGATAAACATGTTCTTTCACTATACTAATATTCAATCAATCTGCCTAGCCTTTTCCCAACTATGTTGGGGTCAGCTTCCAGTCTAACCGGATGCAGCTGAATACCAGTATTTTACATGGAACGACTGCCTATCTGACCTCCCCAACCCAGTAACTCAGTAATACGGTACCCCTTGGTAAGACTGGTGTTACATATCGCATGTAAAGATGGTCACCCATCCACTGACCAACCCCGGCAAGCGTAGCTTAACCTGATGGATCGACCCGTGCGGCTATTGTTACTTAGCTACGAGCTCCCCCCCTATGTTCTATGTTATGGAGTTTGGTTTCCGCACTTAATCCTTCAGTGGACCATTGTGCGTGGGCCATAGCGGCCGTTGGTGGTTATTCCAACCAGCCCACCTCCCTCCAGAAGTTGATTAAGTCTCCTGGTCTGTTCAGAACATCTGTGTAAGATCTGGGTGTCCCGAGGGTCTCTGTTCTAATCTGGGTGACGCCCGTGCATTCAAAAAGCACGTGCGCAACGGTTTCCTCAGCCTCCATGCACGCCCTGCACAGAGGACTGTCCGTTATGCCCATTGTGTGGAAGTGTCTGTTCAGCGAGCAGTGGCCCGTGATGGTCCCCGTCACCAGGCGCAGGCCATTCCTATCCAGGCGTAGTAAACGCCGAGTTAGCCCGGTATCCAAAGATGGCATGGCTTCCTTGGACTGCCTGCAGCCCGGTGTTGAGGTCCACCAGTGCTCCGCTTGAGTGTGGGTGAACTCCTGTAGCCACCTTCGTATCTGGGTGAAGGGGATGGGTACGATAGGCTCGGGTCCACAGACTGCGGTGCTGGATCCTCGTCTAGCAAGTTCGTCAGCTGCGTCGTTACCCAGCGATCCGCTGTGTCCTTTTATCCATTGCAGTGTCACCGTGTTGCGGCTAGATACCGTTATTTGTTCTAGTGCATTGTGACATTCTAGTGTTAGCTTTGTGGTAATATGTTTTTTCCGTAAGGATTGAAGAACCGAGGCGCTGTCGGAGAGTATGCGTATGTGTGTGTCCGTAACTCTCCTGGCTCTTAGGGCGTGGACCGCTTGTATAATACCTACACACTCCGCCTGGTAGACGGTGTTGTACATTCCCAGCGGGCTGGATATCTTTATGTTAAAGTCGTGTGAGAAGACTCCAACTCCAGTTCCGGAGTCGGTCTTCGATCCGTCGGTGTATACTCTCATCTCTTTCGAGCCTGAGTAGTCACACTGTTCTTCTGTAAGTATTATGTTGTAGTGCCTATGAAAGTGGTATGTTTTCGGGGCTTTATCACAGGGTGATGCCATCATTGGTCGTCGTTTGATCGCATCTTCCTTTATGCGTGTGTGTTTAACTCTAGAGTCTTTGCTTAGTGTGCCGGATACATGAAGCCTAAAGGCAGCTAGGGCCGCCTCCTCCCGCACGATGAGGTGCAGAGGAGGCAGTCCAAGCATTGCCTGTAGGGCGGCAGTCGGTGCAGTTCTCATACTGCCAGTGATTGCAACACAAGCAAACCGCTGCAGTTTTTCGAGATTCTTTTGGGCTGTGCTCAGGTCTGTCCTGGGCCACCAGACCAGTGAGCCGTATGTGATGACTGGTCGGATGACTGTGGTGTATAGCCAGTGAGTAACCCTGGGGCTAATTCCCCAGTTCCTGCCAAGCAGTCGCTTGCACTGCCACAGGGATATGCTGGCTTTTGTGATAATATAGTTGGTGTGTTTCGCCCAGTTCAGCTGTTTGTCTAAAAAGATGCCCAGATATTTAGTTTCAGTTGATAGGCTTAGGGTTGTTCCGAAGAATCGTGGTAGCTGTAGTGTTGTCAGTTTTCTCTTTTTTGTGAAGAGAATCAGTTCAGTTTTTGTAGGGTTCACTGAGAGTTGGTGCCTGTTGCACCATTCCTCTACTATTTTTAGGGCTTGGCGCATTAGGTTGCATAGAGTGTTTTCGTGGGTGCCGTTTATTACAATGG
The DNA here is from genome assembly GCA_947364205.1 of Agrochola lota. Classification (NCBI taxonomy): domain Eukaryota; kingdom Metazoa; phylum Arthropoda; class Insecta; order Lepidoptera; family Noctuidae; genus Agrochola; species Agrochola lota. Next base: position 2,720,436 of record OX376229.1, read on the forward strand.
TAATGTCATCGGCGTAGCCTACTGTGAAGTAGCCTTTGTCATTAAGTGTTTTGATGAGGCTGTCTACTACAAGGTTCCATAGGAGCGGCGAGAGGACTCCTCCTTGCGGGCAGCCCTTCGCAACGATGGCCCTTGTAGTGTCATTTACTGTGACTTGTACAGCTCTCAGTTTGAGCATGTTCGTAATCCAGCCACTCAAGGTCGGGTCTATGTTGTGACTGTTGAGTGCCATGTTAATGCTGTTGAACATGGTTTTGTCAAAGGCTCCCTCGATGTCAATGAAGGCGGCCAGTGCTGAGCATTTGTGGTCCACTGCGCATTCAATTTTGGAAACCACGCTATGCAGCGCGGATTCTGTTGATTTGCCTGTGGAATACGCATGCTGGTATTTGTGGAGTGGTTTTACCCGAAGAGGTCCGTCTCGGATGTGCCTATCACAGAGCCTCTCGAGGGTTTTCAGAAGAAAAGATGTGAGGCTTATAGGTCTATAGGCCTTGGGTTGCGTGTAATCAGTTTTTCCTGGTTTGGGTATGAAAATGACTTTTACCTCGCGCCATGCGAGAGGTATCTGTCTAAGTGCTATGCAGGCTCGATAGATCTCCACCAGCCATGGTGTTAGATAATCGAGCTCCCCCCCTTGACTACACTAATATTATAAAGAGAAAAGATTTGTATGTTTGTTTGTAATGAATAAACTCAAAAACTACTGGACCGATTTAAAAAATTATTTCACCAGTAGAATGCTATATTATCACTGAGTGACATTGGGCTATAATTTATAAACATATAACGCGGGCGAAGCCGCTGTCGGAAGGTAATATAAGTTTTTTTTTCCCCTTTATTAAATTAATAGGTCGCCGGGCCAGTTAGTAACCAAATTACGTTTTTAAATATGTGCGAGTTTTTTTACAAAGCCGTGCAAAAAATACTTCAAAGAGCTAGCTGTTCGTATAAAATCACAGATTTTTATCAATTTTGTGATTGAAGTTACCAACCTACATTTTAAAAGGTCGGGTTTTGGTAAAACCCTTTACGTTTGTTGTTTCATGAATAATATTTTCAAGATTAAAGACAACATAAATCCCTTTTCGATAAAGGTACTAAACGAAGGTAAAAACCTTTGTATTTATATATCTAGATAAAGTGTCGCGCTGACAAAGAAATAAAACAAACAAGTCAACTTTGTTATGCTGGTGCGTGTGACAGCTACGTCTTACACTCGCGCCACGTCATTCTGCTGTCATTTTGCTTTTCTAGTGTGCGTCCATTTAGCGGCCAACAGTTGGACACTGTTCTTTGTTTTCGACAAGTTTACACTGTCAAAGCTGGCAGTGTAAGACAGCTTTGACTGTCTATCTAGACATATTTATAACTATGGTACTAACAACTTTTATTTTTGGATAAATAGTTGCTTGTGGACGTAGAAAAAAGTATTATAACAAGAATAACAACTACCAACATTAATCATTTTTCTTTATTTCTTTAACAAAATATGAGCTGATCAGTATGATGGTATCAAATTTAGCCCAGGAATACACGGGCAATTTCTTAACGCGAGGATTTTTTAAATCGTGTACTGGATTTTTGACTCTCTGTGTTAAGCCGAGCATTGAGAATCCAACTGAGTAGATCCTAACGCGGCAGAAAATTACAATGTTGGATTTTCAACTCTCGGCGCTAAGCAGTGCGTTAAAAAATCGCCGCCCGTGGGTACGAGCACCCATCTACGAACCGACCGCGGCAAGCGTAGCATAACCTTCAATCGACCCGTGCGGCTGTTATTACTTAGCCACAAGCCCCTCCTGTGTATGAAAATAAAATGGCAGCACATGGCTCGACTCTAAACAGCTGATTTACTAGCTATTGTTGCCAATTATTTTATTGCTCTTTGTTGCCTGATATTAATATGTATGCTGTAGCGGAATAATGCATCGATCGCCACGGGGTAGGCAGTGAATGGAGTGTTAGGCGTGGCTGATGGTGTGCGTGTGGTATGCAGTGCATACGATATGCATAATAGCTCTATTAGGGAAAACACGGTGCGTGTTAATGGATAGGAAGACTTGCATAGGCCACGTACTGATTTCATATAATTAAAACAGAATTTATTGTTAAAATGCTACCTGTTGCCTTCACTACAGTGAATGGAGCGATTAACAAAAAAAATAAGGGAAGGTATTTTTCCTAAAAACTTACTAAGCTACTTAGGATATGTATAATACAAGCCGACAATCGCCGACCAAACCGTCATTTAATATTGTATGAATATCAAAACACGCAAGCATTCCATTCATTCCCTACTCAATGTCCGGCATTGTAATTTAGGAAATAATGGAAACCGCAGTATGTGGCGGCGTAACTAAAAGAGTAATTAACGCTAAAATTCGCCGTCCTAAATAAATTGATAGTGTTTTGGTATCCAGTGTAATTAGGAAGAATCAATTTACACGGAATTGGGTCGCTGTAATATTTGTTATTATTGCCTTGGGCGAAATATGTTATTATATTAAATTATAATCTTGTTTTACTAGGTTTGGGTTATAGGAGATAATTAACAATAGATAAGTGTACCTAATTTGTGAAAAAAGGACTCTGGTAGGTTCCACCGGGTATCCTGAAACCACACTGCGGGTGATTGATATCGATCTACGACATAGACCACTCATGTCGATCCATTGTGGTGCATGGCAGACGGATTACAGTCGATCGTATTTATTTGTCAACGAGGTATTTACTAGTAAAGATCTCCCATACTCACAAATTGACGATCGGTCGTTTTTCTTTATTAAAAAGAATCAGGTTTTTAATAATTAATTTCAATCTAGCCTATAGACTACGAAGCAATCTTAATGGAACTAAATTGTTTACGTACATTTTGATTTGTATTGGGCACAAGTTCGTTCCACTTTCTTAGAGTCTGGAATAGTATTATTTCTACACTTTCGACCCTATAATTACTCTAACTGTTTTGTTAGTTTTTCGTCGGTATGGAATGTCGAAAATGTTTTGTGGCGATCAACAGCAACTGATCGATTTCGATTACAATAGTCTGGTTGCACCTTTACGTGCAGAAGACAGCAACTGTTTAGAGCTGCCATACACTTAAGTTATAAAGAAAATTAGCAGAAAATTCGTTTCAACCATTGGTAAGTAATAGGAATCGGTCCTGAAACACCCTATTCGTTCCAATCCATCAACTCAGTCCCGCTCATCCCTTAAGCTGCCAAACCCAAGACTATCGGCTATCGACAAAATGGCCGTTAACCCAGTTATGGCGCCGTCCGTACGAGGCTTTTATTTCTTTTCCTTTGACTGATTAACTAAGCCAACTGTTACACCGACTTTCAATTAACTGATCGATGAGTTTAAACGGTCAGACTTTATTTTTATACGTTTTTGTTCGAGTGTGGCGCTGATTGAAAGTACGACTTATACTAATCGTATTACGTCTGGATTATATCTAGTCTTTCGGAAGATTGTGACTGAAATAAGACAATACACAGAGGTGCAGCATAGGCTTTAACTCGTATAGTTACTCCTAGATTATAAGTAATCTGAGGTCTAGACCTGATGGGATCCTAAATCCAAAATTTCTCACACTTGTTTTATACAATTCAATCGTGTGGGAAAAGAATTCAACAATATGTTGCAAAACGTCCCTCCTCGGACAAAGTGCGCCAAAATAAAGTACACCCAATGCTCTTGTAAAATTATATTTTATAAGTGATTATGTAACTTAACTAATGAAATAAAAATCTATTCTATTCAATTCTACACAGAGGTGTAATGAATAGTACACTTATTTTATTTCACAAGTTCCACATAATAGGGGACCAGCTTATGCCATTTACCAGGCACAATTCTAAGACTGCTATAGAGAATTTTCGTAATAACTAAATAATTCGTAATAAAAATAAATAAACGAACCCCATTTTTATTTCAAGTACCAAATTCATTCTCCCTCCATTAAAGATCACATACAAGTTACTCGGTAGAGGCACAGTATAACAAAGTAACAGTATTATGTCTCAGCAGTGACATAGAGTAAAGGAGAAAAGAGTAGTAGATAAAGCTTCCGCGTCCGTGCGTAACTGCCGCGCACTCGATACTGTTGTCTACTGATACACTGGAATCGAAGCGCGTCACTTTCTATGAAAACATAATACTGTTACTTATTTATACTGTGGTACAAGGGTGGGAAGCATAATTTACAATGATACCAGTCAGGGAAACAGTTTAGCTAGTAATTATAAGTTACAATCGTACCCTCGGTGTGTAACGAAATTGCAGTTTTGCTTTGAGAACGGCTGAAAACTATTGAACTAAAGGACCAAGTATAATAAATAATTCATGGAATTGGGGTTTTTAGTTTGATAATGGTTTTGTTTTCAGTTTTGATATCTTTTTTCGGCTTAAGTGTAATACAAATCATAAACAGAAATATTCCAAACTGGAATGCAGACCTACCGCAAAACGGCCCTTAAATTTTTTATTTAAACTTAAGAATTTAAAATTGATCTGCGTAGTTATTCCACAAATAGCTAAAAATAAAATGTTTTTTTTTGGCATAACAATTAGTGTAATGAAAATGGGAGAAGGCGCTGACTACTGAAATACAGGTTTTTACCTAGTTTGGGATTCAGAGGCTTCATAAGATTCTGTAACCTCATATTATGTGAAGTACCTGGTCGACCGAGCTCTGCTCTGGTGAAAATAGAGAATGCTCATTGAATAGTACAGGACAGTTCATATTAATTCCATGCTGACATGATAGTACAGGATAGTTCATATTAATTCCATGCTGACATGATAGTAGGTACTTACTAATTCCATGCTGCCATGATAGTAGGTACTTACTAATTCCATGCTGCCATGATAGTAGGTACTTACTATAGCCATGCTGCCATTTCATTATCCTAAGGTGTCAATTGTCATTATTCTTGTTCTACATAAACTTTGGGTGACCGAGCTCATCGGTTGAAAATACGGATAAAACGAATTTTCCGAGATATGAGACCTAGCTAGATCGATTTTTCGCCCCCGTAAACCTATATTGCAACTTTCATCGAAATTCTTAGAGCCGTTTTCGAGAACGTGATTACAAATACATTTACAATGTCGCCCATGGGCATGTGCCCGCCTGTAATTTTCTGAATATTCATGAAAAATTATGGAAAATTAACTTTTACTCTTTAATATTTTTCATGTTATTCAATTTTTTTTTTTTGTAGTGTTTGCTACATCTCCTATATTATTGGATCGATTTGGATTCTGTTGAGTTATTTTGTCGGATTAACTAACATTGTTTCATAAAATATGTCGACAATGAAAAAAAATTTTTAGTGAAGACTTTTTTTCTAAATAAAGTCAGTATTTATTTTAAAAAAACATCGTGTAAGTCCATAAAATCATAGCGAGATAATATAAAAAAAAATAAGATAAAATGAAAAAAAATTAAAGATAGACCCAAGTGGGGTCTAGCTTTAATTTTTTTTATTTTAAATTTAAAGATAGACCCCCCTTTTCAGAAAAATACGGGCGGGCAACTGCCCACGGGCGACATTGTTTATGCAGGTTGGTAGGGACATCGACGCGAAAACTGTTACCCTTCAGTACATGATTCCGAAAACCGTCGGTTATTCAAAACAAATCAGCTGTACCATACATTTTGACCGCGTAGGTATTGCAGGTGTCTATGAAACAACTTTTTTTTTTTTAAGTAACCGACGAAAATTTTCTACGTAGGGGGGTTCAGAATCATGTACTGAATCCATGGTAATAGTTTTCGCGTCGATGTTCCTGCCAGCCTGTATATATATATACGAATATTGCTCGATTTAAAAAAAAAAAATCGTGATTATGTAGGATAAAGATTATTATTATTAACATTTGTTCCTATAACGACAAAAGATCCTCTTGACTCAAATTCTAGAAAATTCCACAACAAGGCTTGTTCTCCATTTAAGAAAAGTGACTGCAGACAAAATATTATATATAAAAAAACAATTGCAAACACACCTAGGTACCGCAATCCCGCCGCAATGCAATTACGATCAGTAACTTGTGGCAACTTGCGGTATTGAATCCGATCTTATTGAACAAGCACGGTAAAAGATATGAGCTCACTCATATTTCAGACCGCACGAACGACCTTGTTATTTTTATAAAATCTAGTCTGGGCGGTACAGTGTCTTGGTAAAAAAGAGTATTTTTGGATAATTTAGGTTTTTAAATGAAATGAAACGAGTGCAGGCTCTAAAAGAAATGTTATATTTCATTTATAAAAAACCGGCCAAGTGCGTGTCGGACCACGCACAATGAAGGGTTCCGTAGTTGGGATGAATTTATCCCAAGAACAAACTTAACATTGTAGTTCAAAAACGTGTTCTCCCATACGGAATGTATGGGAGATCATGTTTTTCAATCTGCACATTTAAGTTGGTTGATTATTTCTCGTTAACCTGTATAGCTTAGTTAGCTCCAATAGTTTTCCTTTTAATTTCGTTATATATACTACTGCTGTGAATTTTTTCACAAGTCCAAGTACAACCATTTAGCTAGAGGGGGGGGGGACACTTGACTCTAACAAAGAAAATCAGTTAAAAGCTAAATATTTCGCAAACGGATCCCTGAATCCAAAAATGGTTTTAACAAACTCACAATATTTTTGATCATCCCCAGTTTACGAGTAGGGGAGGTACCCTAAAAAAAAATTTTTTTTCATGATTTTATTTTACCACTTTGTCGGCATGATTAATATGTATACATATGCCAAATTACAGCTTTCTAATACTAACCGTCTCTGAGCTAAGCCGCGAACAGACAGACGGACAGACAGACAGACGGACATGGCGAAACTATAAGGGTTCCTTGTTTACTACGGAACCCTATAAATGTTTGCTGAGAAGCAATGTCTCCTCTATCAAAGTCATAGAACGTAATAGTACAATAGTATTAGTAGTAGAGTAGTAGTGTTATATAGAGTATTAGTAGTTTTCTAATAAGTTAACGGCATTCAGAAGGATCAAACTTCGCTTCCGCTAAATCCTAATATAATTTTAGCATACTAGCACACTACCCATTTCTAAAATGTTGTTTTGTTAAAGATATCAGATCTATAGTACTGTAACGTACTTTATTCGAAAGTGCAATTTAATTAATTTAATTTCAAGTTTCGACAATTTAAATACATATTTAGTTACTATCACTTTCAATAAAAAATCTCCCTTAATAACATAACATAATTAAAAAAATACAAGCATATTAAATAGCGTGGCTTCAAAACTGTTCCAAAAAATTTCGCGCGAACATGGTTTACGCTAGACTTAATTTTGCCAGAAAATGAGAACCGTTATTAGTCCTAACACATTTTTGGGCTAGTAAACTACTTTGATTTCATTAAACCCTGATGGGCGCCAGTAACGTTCAATTGACGCCCAACATGGGACAGAAGCTAGGGAGTTTTAAATTCAATTTGGGACCCCGAATATGTTGATGGATCTTTAAAATGTTGGTGTCAAGCTTAATATCGCAATAATAATTGATTTATTCACAACAGAATCCTTTATTTAATGTTCGTTGTTATCCTAATTTACGTAAATCTTTTGTTTGCGGTCACTAATACTTTCACGGCGTTTAACTTTAAACCATCAATTACAAAAAAGAACTTCACAGTTGTGCGTATTTTAAACCCACAACAAAGAGTGTTAAAGACAACCAAAAAATTTGACAATATATTTCATTTGATAAAACATCGATAAATTATAACATGCCAAAAACCAGTTAATCCGCTGAACTGTCGAGCGCTTCATTCAGGGGCTAGTCGCAATTTTAAACGGATCGACGGCCCAGAAAATTAATATCAAGTTGGGAGTAAAAACATCCGGTTGTCAACAGATCCTTCTTAACATTCATGAGAAATGCTTTGTTTAATGTTTCCGGAACAACTGTAAAGGAGGAATGGAAACTAAATGTGGTTTGAGGGTAGTTTCTAGTTATAGACAAAGCGATCATACATAATTATCTGTTCAAAGTTACGGTTCAGGAGTTGAGTTAGCTTCTGACTGCAGCTGGATATCACTTGCTTTGTAGAAGATTTACAAATAAAAAAGTATGGCAATATATTGTATCGTTTCAAGAGAATAAAGTAAACATCATCATCATCATTTCAGCCAAAAAAACGTCCACTACTGGATATAGGCCTTCCACAAGCACCGCCGTTTTAACCGGTTCTGTGCTTCCCGCATTCAGCGGATTCCTGAAAGAAAGAAAACAAATTTATTAGACGCAGGTTATGGCACACAATATTCACATAATAACATCAGAGAGAGAAAGCTTAAAACAGTTCTGTGTGCCTAACGGTTGCTTGCGGCCTTCACCAGGTCATCAGTCCACTTTGTTGAAGCCTTCCAACGCTACGTCTTCCGGTACGCGGTCACCACTCCTGAACCTTTCGGCCTCATTGGCCATCTATTCTGCGAGCAATGTGCGTGCCCATTGCCACTTTAGTTTGGTATTTCTTCAGACTATGTTACCTTGGTTGCCTTGATGTCTTCATTTCTGATTTGATCACGTATCTGACTCTAAACATAGCCCTCTGCATTGCCCTTTGGGTGACTATGTAAAATAAAGTAATAATAACTACATTCTTACTAACTTATTTCAGTTCCAGTTCCAGCAAATCTGTTTGAATGAGGACCCACTCAGACCCGGCGAAACGCAGCGCAGGGTGATTTTCACCGTCAAATAAATATCACCATTGCGCAAGTTGAAATTACTTCGATTAGACCGCGAAAACATCTAACAGGACAAAGGCACGCGGTTGGCATGTATATATGTTCTTCACAAATACTTTTTTTTCACGTTACAGAAAAGCGACGTTTGATCTTGTCAACGTATAATTATTATTGTAATCGTACCTAAAACTCTTTGTTTCTGAAACGTTCATCTACGGTATGCAAAGCAATTTCACTAATATCATTTGTATGTTTTTTCTCCTGTTTGCCAAAATCCTGGCACACGAAAATAATTTAAAACATTCTTCCCTATTACCAGCCCTATTTGAGCATGTTTTTGGGTACTTTGTAAACAAAAGCGGGTGTTATTAGGGATTTTGTCGCCAAATAACGATCTTGTATAGGATCGTATCTATTTGCCATATTGAATCTGTTTCGCATTATTTCTTGTAGATTTTTTATCCAGTTCTATTAAGATGTAAATATTATACAGAGTGGATTTTTGAGATGGGGCAGTAAGGACAGCTACCTTAAACGTTATAGCTACAGGAAAACGGTCTTAGAGACTGTCCTTAACTTTTTGAAAGATTTCGATCTGCATTCAGAGATTTTGAAAAAAATGTAGTCAGCAAGAAAATGGGCAATTGTCACAAAAACTTTTTTTGATGCCAATCGATCCTGTTTCTTATAAAGATCAAAAAACTCTTCTGGACTAACTGAGCTTTGAGTACTAGAAAAGTCAGAAATCGCAGAAAACGTTTCCCATATATTTCATAGGAAATGTGACTCCAACTTACTATTTTATGATGATAGACTGGCCGAAACTAAACTAAAACAAATTGAACTTCAAATTTCGAACGAATAGAGAACAAAATTTAGAACATTTGTTGCTTTTGAAAAAAAAAAATATGGGTAGATTGTTTTTTTGCAATTTCTGTCTTTTGTAGAGGACAGTCTTTTTTAACGTTTTCCAAACAAGTTTGAAAGTTATAAATAATTTGAGGTCATTTTTAGAGTTCCGTATTTTCTCCAAAAGGAACATACGGAACCCTTTTAGGATCACATCGTTGTTCGTCCATCAGTCTCGCAAGACCCTTTTTCTCAGGAACGCGTGGAGGTATCAAGTTGAAATAACATCAAATACGTAGGTCTGCGGTCCCTTGAAGTTTAAAAAAATCAACCTTCTAGTCAACGCAATAAAAAATACGGCCATTTATACGATATACCTACTTATTTTGATACTCGCAAATAAATCAAAACCTACAGGGTATTTTCTGCCTGCTAACCCAGAATGATGAAATTAGGCAAGAAGCAAGGTCTCATAACCAATGATCGGAGTAGGTAGATTGATTTTTAGTACTTGTATCATAAATGCACACAGAAAGAATAACATGGATAAGCCATTTTTCCGGAAAGTAATTCCGGTATTTCCGGATTCAATTAAATATTGTTAATGTTGGTAGTGATATTATTACTACTGTACCACCCATGATCCTTTGTTCTGATTGGTCGTTGGGTTTTGTCAAATCGTGACAAAAAAAAAATAGGAAGAATAATAAAGAATAAAATTGCTCATTTTATTACAATTCCTACCTTTTTTTTGAGGATGGCAAATCATCAAATGACTCCTTCCACTCTGGCAGAATACAATTCCTACATAAGTTCCGGTTTTTTTTTAATAATCCACCAATTCCGGAGGAATGTCCATAGTAATATATACGTTTCGGATCAATGACCCCAGTTCAATCTACCTACTCCGATCACTGCTCATAACACAAGTAAAGGGAAAAGGCCGAAAATCGGTAATTTGTAGTTTTACCACACAAAAAAAAAATCATTTACAAACTTACACTTGCAGAGAATTGACCGTAACGTATATCGATGTATGGGAGAAAATGTTTTTAAACTACATACAATGTTACAAATTTGTTTTTGAGATAAATTCATCCCAACTACGGAACCCTTCATTGTGCGTGGTCCGACACGCACTTGGCTGGTTTTTTTCTCAGAATGTCGGACATCACAAGCAAACAATCTTGTTCGTAGAGTAAATAAAATTATAACGCAAGTTCGTTCGAAGTTTAAATTTTTTGTTTCTGTTTGGCTAGTCTGTCTATCATAATGAAGTACTCGTATGTTGGAGTTTCTTTCTTACGAAATGTATGGAAAAAGTTTTTTGCGATTTCTGACTTTTCTAGTACTCAAACCTCAGTTGGTCTAGTAGAGTTTTTTGATCCTTATAAGAAACAGGATCGATTGGCATCAAAAAAAGTTTTTGTGACAATTGCCCATTTTCTTGCTGTCTGTATTTTTTTTTTAAATCTGTGAATGCAAATCAAAATGTCTCAAAAAGTTAAGGACAGTCTCCTAAGAACGTTTTCTTCTAACGACAACGGTTAAGGTAGCTGTCCTTACTGCCCCATCTCAAAAATCCACCCTGTATATAGATGATCTTGTTTACTTTTCTTGTGAAACGACAAGTTCAGCATTCATCGATCAATTGACGCGATTTTTCGTTCGATTCATTCGTTGTTTGAAGTGGTATAGTCAGCATCAAAAAATATGCTTTATTCATAATAGACATTTGGAAAAACGAAAGTAATTCCGTGATAGCCTTCTCGGCTACTGAATTTTCATTATATTACATACTTTAACAATGTGGTAAATTTGTAGAAAACTATTATCTTCATATTCTATTGAACACGGTACAATAATCAGAATCAGATTAAAACAGAAAACAACACAAATAATGTTCTTGCACTAATTGCAAGTTTTCTTAATTATTATTAATAGAATTTCTTTTTAATTATTAGCTTTTACCCGTTAATTATCTCCTGTAGTGTATCAGGAAACGTGCATTTTTCCAGAATAAAAAAATCTTATTGCTTACGTCACTCTCCGGTCCATAAACTATGTCTATGCCAAAAACCATGTTGATCCGATTCTCTGTTGCTGCATGAAAGAAGGACAAACGAACACACACACTATATTATTGTTCTGTAGACTGTACTACAAATTCTCCGTAGAAATTGGCAGGCGATTAAACCGTATCTTTGGAGTATATTCGAGAATATCATAATAAATATCTTATAAATTGATTCCAGATATTCATACGCAAAATGGCTTTCGTATAAAATTCCAGATAAGGTAGGATAAGCGTTCTATTTACTTAAAAGCAAATTCTAAGAAGATATATAAAAAAGCATAAAAGATTACTACTTTTTGTAAATAATAATAATCTTTGCCGAAATACGTGTATTGCTAGACGTATATTGCGTTACGTGTATTGTTGTGTATTGTGTGTGTTGTGTATTGTTAGTTGGAGGCCTTATATATATAACAATTGAATATCAAATCATTTACAAAATAATATAACTTACATAAATTACTTATAGGTATTATGGAAATGATGATATAAAAAAATATACTCCTTATATATTTTATGCAATAGGTAAGAATTTAGGGGTATGAGGAACAGGGTGTAAAGTTCACTCATCCTCCATAGAAAAAGGAGGATCCTCCGACCAGACGGGTGTGATATCTGGCGGGCAACTGCCCAGAGGTTAAAGTCGGGAAGCTTGTATATATGTTTATCGCGCGGTAAACTCTAATTGCGCGATGCAGGATTTGTGTGACGTCAGGATGTTGTGTGACGTCAGGTCTTTGATGCGTAGTTCGCATGTAGTGATGTAGATGCCGCTACAACAATACCTACTGTTATCCTCCTTTCAAAGTCCTGCCCTACCTACCTTGAAGATAACCCCCACCATTTATCACACCGCACTATCCAGACAGAATCGCCGCTTTAAGATTAATACCCCAAATTTGCACTAATTAAAACTGAGTTCCTCCCAACAAAAGCCAGGGTAGCCACAATTTATGCCGGCCGAGTGGACCGGGAAATTAATCTGGTTGGTTGTAAGCAACCGCAGATGCGTTTGCTCTGCTGCCTGCAAGCGTTGAGCAAAAAGTGCATTGAATAGATTTTGGTTGATTGTGAGTTAGGCTTAGGAATTTAAAGAAATCTATATTTATTGAGCTGTTGAAAGATGGTTTAGGGAATAAAAAAAAGCGTTTTGCTAATTATAGAGCGTGTATGTGTGTGTTCTGATACATGCTGATAATTTGGCGAAACACTTATTTGTGTTATTATTATAATCTTTGGAAAAGCTTATTTTTATATTAATAGTGTCGATATTTTGTATTTTTTTCATGAGGTGAATCTTTGTTAGGTACAACTGAGTTTCAAAATAATAGTGATACATCTTTCCGTAATCTGAGTTTCATATCCAAATTATAATATACATATATATATAAACTGTTAGATTTGCTTGTTTTGGTCTGCATATGTAGGTTACCGGTATGTGGCCGGTTAAACAGGACCCTTGGATCGCGAAGATTACAGAATATGGAATTGTATCTATAAAAGTGTAGGCAATAATAATAAAATCTTGTTTAAGAGAAAAATATTTATAATATAATGAATAAATAAAAGTTTTATTTCAGACAGTCCATTGCCCAATGGCCCAAAGGCCCAAGGCCCTATGGACTCCGTCTGAAATAAAAGTTTGTAAGTGTTGTTTGTAAATGTTAAGTAAAATTGTTACTAACCCTATGGCATAGGGTTAGTAACAATTTTACTTAACACGTATATGGGCGTTTGTTATTTTAGTAATTTATTTTGAACCTTAAGGTGCTCCCTCACCCGGACCACCTCTCCCTCTCTAACCACTCGCCTGTGTGAGAGGAGAACCGAACATAACAGTGCGCAACCTGTAATGATACAATTCAAGCATTACATCGGTGAGCGAGGTGACCGAGCATTACAGTGCGCAACCTGAATGATACAATTCGAGCATTCATCAGTGAAGGAGTAGAACTGAGCACTACTACAGTGCGCAATGTGTGTGATGTTTAATCTAAAATGTTACATTACAGGCGAATGCTTGTCAGTCAGGGAGGCAGTATTGTAACGTAATGCCCAAAATCGAATCTGAAATGTTACATTAGAGCGAATGCTTGTCATTTAGGGAGGCAGTGTTGTAACGTAATGCTCAAATCGAATCTGTAACGTTACATTACAGGCCAATGCTCCCGGTGAGGGAGCACCTTTACAGCCGAACACGCTTGCTATCTAGAAATAAATTAGTGACTGTCAGCGATAGTAATTCAGCACCGAACGTATCCACGCCACGGCTGAGACGTGTCAAGCCGCCGTGACAAGCCGTATCGTGTTCCTAATGGTGGACAAGGTCGTGGAATACTAACAAACTATATGAATGAATGAAATGCACCGATCCCAGCGTGGTTTAACCAGACTCGATAAATCGAATGAACCCCAAGATTTGCACTAGCCCATGAAGCCTCATGTTTCATGGGACTACAAAGGCCATTGCATATCTAGGAGTAGACCGGGGGGCGCGGGTAATGGTAAGGAAGACGTGCCCTTAGGATAAGGAAGGATTTGAGAGCCGTACCGGATATGCATCCTAGAGTAAGCATTGGAATAGTGGAGAGACGGGTGTTAATTATCTATGGATGGGCATCTTTTTACGACGTCGCAGCCAGTTGGCTTAGTCGATCTTCGCCTGTGAATCCTTTGGCGGAGTTACGTTTCTTTCTAGGCTCTTTTCTATCTCCTTGCTGTTCTGTTTTAGACTTTACTGTTTTCTGTGTCTTCATCAAAGGACTCGCTGTCCGTTTCAAGTTTCTAGTACCTCTCGCTGGCCGTCTTCTTGATATTGCATCGGTCTTCAGCCGTGTCCATCCAAAAGTTGATTTCCTTATCGAAGTGCGCCATGTCCTGCTTAAGATTGTCGTTCCATGTGTAATCCAATCGGCCAACGTTCTTAAATTTGGGCTTGTACTGTATTGCTGCATGTAACAGGTGAGGTTTGCCGCGTCTATGAACGTCTGCGAGATAGCACACCTGTGGTTCTTGATGAGTATGGTTACTGTTTTTTCCGTCTAAAATTTCGTGTAATTTCCTTAGCTTGGTTTATTCCTAGCGTGGTTAATCAAGTCTCTCATGATAACTTTCTCATATCTTCTCGTCTTGGTCTGTTAGCTTTTCTTTTATTGATTGTCGATACTTTCAAACTGTATATCATACAGGGTACGATTACTATTCTATACATGAGTCTGGCTGCTTGCCCGTCCATCTTTAAGTTTTCTATGAATGGTAGTAATGATGATTTTGATTTGTGTTTCTAGTGGCCTGTTCGCATCGTTTTCTAATTGTGCTTCTCTTGTTTAGTGTAGATGTTATGTATGTGCTTAGGTATTTAATTTCAACGATTGTAGGTAGATTTAATTCATTCATTGACACGTATGTCGCTTTCCGTGTAGTTATGGGGTCTCTAATTAGTATTTTTGTTTCGTTTATTTGGAGGCCGACACTAGCTATTAGGGGTTTACTAACTAATGATAACAGCTAATGAAGATGAGGTCATCCGTGAATTATAGTACCAGAGGGAGTGAGATTTCACGATCTTGGTCTAGTTTGATTAGATGGGTTTCTTCCTCGAGTGTTCTAAGAACCTTATCCATGACCAGTGTAAAACGGTGAGGGGATAACGGGCAACCTTGTTTGACTTCCTTTCGTTTGATGATTCACCTACTTTGCTGTCCACACCATTTATTGTGTGTTCGTTCGTTCATGCATACCTTGATTATCCTGTTGTTTAACGTTTTTTTGGTTCGATGTATT
This sequence comes from Agrochola lota, assembly GCA_947364205.1. NCBI lineage: Eukaryota > Metazoa > Arthropoda > Insecta > Lepidoptera > Noctuidae > Agrochola > Agrochola lota. Next base: position 2,735,880 of record OX376229.1, read on the forward strand.
AAAATATATCGCAGTGCTTGGAGCTTAACCTTTTGAAGCGTTGCCTGACATTCTTTTACCCAAGTTTAGGTTACCAGGTTTTCTTTTTGTAAGAATTTTGCCTTTTGTAGGTTGGCAAGAGCTATACGATGATCCCTAGGGTTAATCGGCTGAAAAACTAAGGTTTCCTGGGCAGCCGCTTTTCAAACTCCAGTTATGGTGCTCCATGATATGTTGATGCTTTTCACTGCTGAGTTGATTGCTATGTTTTCCAGTTTTTTGTTATGCATGCTTGGTATTTTGTTTTGGAGGAATTTTTATTGAGAGCGGCATCGGTAGCATTGTTTGTGGTTGAAATCTTTGTTCTCAATTGTTGTCCGATTCTTTTGTGTCACGTGTTTGGTGCTTTCAACTTTGTTTAAAATTTGACTTGTTTGAAGTTGTCCCCAGATTATTTTATGGTCGGAGGGACCCTACCGGATCTAAGGGGTTTTCCTGTTGCCTGTAGCGTAATAATGTAATCCAATTGGGATTTCTGCGTGGCCGTAGATCATGTTATCCTACATGATGATGTCCTTTTTGTTGTTTCTATTTGAAGTTTTTCCCTATTGGCTATAACCATTAACATTTTAGTAGTTAGAATATTAATCATGTAGATTTTGGTGACTCAGCCTTTTGCGTTGAGAGTTTAGTGTATCCTGTCTACCAATATAGGCGTTAAAGTCGCCTAGTATTAATAGAGTACATTTCCTTGGTTTTTTGTCTAATCAAGTTTAATAGACCTGTGAATGATCTGGGTTGCTTTAGAGGTCGAGCTGTTGATGTGAGAGTTAACTATATAAAGAGGAGCAGATTTGTCGCTTCCCCTATCAACTTTACTAGTGATTGACATCGCGTCAGTATCCTTCCTACTGTTTATTGTTTCGATTTGCGCATCGTTTCTGATTAAAATTGCAAATCCCCGGTGAGCTTTATCTGCAGTTCCAGATAGGTACCATTTTTAGTGGGTGGAAGTTTTACGTTCCTAAGTTCATCCCTGTTTCTTGTAGGCAGGCTACGTGAATAGCCCTATTTGAAAGGTCCGCATCTGCTTTGTTTCTTTTTTTGTCCAGTTACGAGGCCCCACGGACATTCCAAGTTGCAATACGCAGGTCTGGGCAAGTGTACTTAATTGATCAAGAAGGCGGGTTTCTAAGTATTGTGTATACAGTGTCGTCCTCGACTTCCCCTGATATCGGTGTACGTAATGTTGATTCTAATTTTTCACACGGTATTAATGAGCTAGCTAATTGGAGGCTGTTCCGGAATCGGGGTTTTGTGGTCTGCCCTCGCTCATCTCTCGTGTTGTATTTGTTACCTACCGATTTGTTATGTTGTGATGGTTGGTTTGGTTTGTTGGTTCTTGCGTTAGGCTTTGCAGGTTATTTTTGTATTGTTCATCGGCCATCATGACCTTGCTGTCATAATGCTGATCCTATTATAATATATGTATGTTTCCGGGTACTGAAGTGCCGGCAACTGAATATTCAATTCAATTCAATTTATTCAGGAGTAATTCACGCTGTGTTTGAAATCATAAATAAATAAAAACACGATCATTAAAACTATAAAACTAACACATTCACAACACAATAAATTATAGATAAAACGTTTCTTTTTCCAAAAAATTCAATAGCATTACAAGCCACTAATACCAACATTACCCAGTCTCACATTAACGAATATTAAACGTGGTTAAGTCATCGTCTATCGCATACAGACATTTCTCGAATAGGAACGCTCTGAGTTCCGACCTATAAGAGCTCTTGTAAATTATAGTTTTTAAGTCCAATGGCAACCTGTTAAAAAAACCCGCACACCACAAATAAACCAGTATATTGTCGTTATTGCACATGCATATTTACGAGATAGAATTCGGACGCAGCGATTATGATGTATTTTCCTCCCCAGAACGTCTCGTTAAACTGCGCGGTTATGTGTTTTGTTATTATTTGTTCCTGAGAAAGCTAGCTGTTAGGAAGAAACTCATGAATGTTATTTATACGTGTTAAGCGAATTCTGGTGTCACCTCGGTTCGTTGAAACATAGGTAGCGAGGTCTCGGTGGACGGACACGTGGTCGGATGTCAACCCGTAAACGGGCAGTTACCAACTTTTTGTAAAAACTTACCATTACCATTGTAAAACTTTTGTTTGGGTAATAGAGTGGGTTTCGTTTTTAGGGATACATAACTTTGACAGGGCTGCGGGTTGCCCGGAGATTTTTTATTGCTTCTTAGTTTTTCTGTAGCATCTTGTTATGTAGACTTAGATTTCCGGGTTAATTTTTTTTGTTTTTTTTTTGTGAGTGGGCCACTTATGTGCCATCCTTCATAAAAAGCTTGCGCAACGTAGGTACTACACTGACCGAAGTCCTGCGCGCATACGGGTATAATAAAACTTGATTAATGGCTGTCAGAAGTAATATTTGTTGAAGGAACTTTTTGTATGGCTAATAGCCAATTAGTTAAGGGTAGTTTATGGGGATTATGCTTGATGTTATAATCGTCAGCATGCAAGAGGTTAGAACACTGGTCAAAATAAAAAGTTTTATGAGAAGATAGTTTTTATGCTAAATCTAAAGCTAAAATTAGCTTAGAAAATAATGAAATAAATAGTTGAATGTGCGCTTGACATCAAACGCCAGACACTTCACCACTGTACATGCGCGCTAGAAATGTTGTCCCATAATTTATTAAATAAAATAACGATTTTGCAGAGGGAAGTAATGCCCTGAAGGATAATGGAAAGGTCTCACCAGATCATCTTGGGTTCCTTGGCTCGCCTGAGATTAGGAACACACCTCACTTTAGCACAATTTTAATATCCTCCTACTACACACACGCTATACACTATTTAACTTTTCTTTTTCTCTTACTGCACTATTTTAATGTATTTATTTGGCGGTTAGTAAAGTCACAGCAGTATCCAAACAAAGAATCACTATTCAATTTCGCCGGCAAGTGCCGCGCCACACGTGCATTTGTGCAAGCATGTCTCACTGCTTTTTTTGTTTTTCCTTTTTTTTTTTTTTTGGTCGGGGCTCTCTCCCGGGACGACCGCGCTCTTTGACGTCCAACGACCGAATCCGTGGAATACTAACAAACTATAGAACAAATATTTGCATTTGTAATTTATTGTAAGGAAAAGGTAAGAGGTGAAATTTGTTGATAAAAAACACGATTATATAAGATTTTAAGTATAGTCTACACAATATATATTTTTGCGTCATACGTCTTCCATGCTCTAAAACTGTGAGTGGTACCAAAGTTGACTGGACCGCGAGCACCTTCACAACAAAAACTTCCAAATTCAGGACTCACCTCTTGGCTGTCATGGAGAAAAAAAGAGACGCGCAATGATACAGACACAGTATAGTTACATTACATTACATTACATAACAAAACGTAACATCACGCCTGAAATTCCCGAAGGGTTAGGCAGACGTGTACCTATGGTACACCCACATTTCGCCAGTTATGTTTAAGTCCTGTGTAATAGGGGGCGAGCCTTTTGCCATAATCTTAACATAAATCCAGACTCTGTCCGAGCTGCTACAGAGAAATTCCCGATGAAAAACCCAATAACACTACACTTTTCCCGACCTGAGAACTTGTTTTTTTGTGTTCATTCTTTGCGTCAAGCTTACCGCAAATAAAAGTACTTTGTCTTTTTTTTTGTTTAGTTTAGTTATTTAGCCACATCTGAAACTGAGTACCGAAAACTATAAAGGTTTTTTTGTATCCAGTAACAATTAGTACGGAAACAATATTAAAACCACAATGGCACATGAGCGATGAGTTACAAGGAGATAAAACCGCAATATCCACTGACACTGTCAGTAGCAATGCCCCGGTAATTGCATGGCCCGTTCTGTGGGTAAGTGATAAATATTCAACTACCTACATTTCGCATTTTAACACAGTTGTGTGTGAGCCAAGGCTTGTATATGGCTATGTATTATGCATACGTCGTTCTGTTGCCTACTTAATTCTTTGCCAGTGTACGTCTAGAATACTTCTCGATGTCTGAGAGGCCATGCTTATGGTGCGTTATTTTTCTCTTATGCAGTGCGGTTTTATGTTTAAACTTACGAATTTTCCACTTGAAAAGTTTGCGTTAGAAAAGTTGGAAGATGGTCGTAAGTTGCGCGATTTGAAGAGAAAACAATTGAGCAGCGCCTGCACTGGACACGAGACGTTCGACGTTCAAAGAGTATGCGGGAGACCGCATGCGGTTAAAATTAAATCCAAATCTGTTCAGCCGTGAAGGTGTGATTGATTCACAAACATAATGGGGTCTCCTATTTATTTGTTTATTTACTTTAATTAAAGCGATTTCAAATCATTAAATACACATACACATAAAAAAATAATAAGGTTGATGTTAAAACATAAAAGGCTTGTACAGACCAGCGCGACTTGTCGCGCGACGCGACACCGGTTATTGTTATACTGTGAAGTTTTCTTAGAAATTGTATTGTTCGTGTCGCGTCGCGCGACAAGTCGCGCTGGTCTGCACAAGCCTAAAAAGTTAACAACTCTTTCATTAATTCCTCTCACAGTACTTCTGATATGCCACTTAAATCTTCGTCCATTCATCCGCAAATACGTTTGTTGGATTAGAATTCATGAAATCGTTAAGTGCGGCCAGAGTACGAGGAGGAAGTGAAAGAGTAAACCTACTTAATACCTAACTTTGCCCATTATTCATGTGTCATGTCTTGTGTATTTTTCGTTGGAAATCCAGAATAAATAAAATGAAATGAGTCCAAACGGCTGGTTGATACTTCCCTTTGACCCAAGGCCTGGCTTTTACCTTGGCCAGAGGCTAAGCATTTCTATACAAATGCGGCAATACCGCCAGCCTCTTGGGTACATTACCCGACGACAGTGATGCGGAGAAATTTTTCGACGCAATATTTTAGTTTGTTAATAGTTTTAGTTAAGTTAGGATAATATATTATTTTAATTTTATTTATTAATTAGGTATAAGTTGTTATTTATGTACAGTTCATTTTAATTCTGAACGAAAAATCTAGTTTAAAAAAAATAAACATCCAAACTCAGAAATATTAATTTTTTCACATTTTTAATATTAATAGGATACGTAGTAAAGGATTGCCAACTGGTGTTGTCAATTTGTAACCGCATGCGGACACATCATAGTTTAGCACGTATATAAAGTTGTGATTAGCACCAAAACAGTATTCAAAACTCTGTTTGACACGCGTACATTGAGTTAAAAGTTATAAAACTACATATATTATACAGTGTCATGTTGTTACCCTGTCTAGTTGTACAGGGACCAGCTTCGTTCCATTTTTATGACTTCACCTCGAAAGTGAGAAGCCACTTTATGAATTTGGCTTGAGAGAGCTGATTCTTTTATTAATTTTCGTCCGCGAGGCAAAAGAGCGAAAAGATGATTTGCATAATAAAGACTTAACGCAGGGTAGCCTTTATCAGAAGTGGTCATTGTATTAGTGGTTCAGCAGCTTCAATACCATCAGGATTGTGCCGGAATATAGCTGTTCGTCGTGGACGTGGTATACAGCGGCTGCCCTGGCATCATTAACGATCGACGCGACGCTTTACTAGAGTGACATAATCAGCCAGTGTCACTCTTATCCGACCTCTTGGGTGGTACCAGTAACTTTGTAATAAAACTAGACGGGCGGCGCCACTTGCAGCGCCATCAGACTTATTCACATTGTTCATATGTAACTTTTTTAAATAATGGTAAATACTTGACTAAATCGGGACTTTATTAACTTCAATAACAAAAACCACGATTATGTTTCGAATAAAACATTTTCTGGTTCAATATATTCAGATCTTATTTATTTAGCAACTTTATATTGAAATAATACAGGTTTGCATAGAATAAAGTTTTTTAAAGGTAGTGAACAGAGTAGTCAACTTATAAAAAAAATAAACTATTATATTTTTTGATATGGTAAGCAGTATCGATGTCGACAATTCAGACGTCAAATGAAAGATTAATAATAAAACATTTTATTTTTATACAAATTATTCGTTAGTTATATTGTAATACACCTCTTTAGCATTAAATGGAGTATAATAGGATCAGTTAACAACATGGGTATCTAATAATACCTAAAGCTATTACCTGCAGGTGTATAAGCAGAGATATAATCCATGAATCTGCCATAATCTCCGTACAAGTTAGCGTCCACAATGCTGTTATAATCCCCAGTAAGATGTCACACGGATCCGTGTTGCCACACGGAATATTGTAGCACTAAGGTCTTTACAGTGGGATCCATTCTATTGTTCTACCATTACTCAGATAGTTACTGGTATATTTGGGGATCGAGCTCTGCTCGGGTCAAAATACGGAGAAAACAAATTTTCCCAGATATGAGACTTAGCTAGATCGATTTTCCGCCCTCGTAAACCTCTGTATTGCAACTTTCATTGAACTCGTTAGAGCCGTTTTCAAGAACGTGATTACAAATATATATATATATATATATATAAATATTACTCATTATAGGATAAGACATCTCGAAAATATTTTAAGTAAAAAAAAAAAACGCCACTTTATTAGTGCTTGTTTATTTATAAAATTTTATTTATTGTTTAAAATTATGTACATTAATTAATAATAGTAGCAAAATTATATACTAACTTAACTAAAACTATTTACAAACTAAAATATAGCATCGAAAAATTTATCTGCATCGCTGTCGACTGGTAGTGTACCCAAGAGACATTGCCAATTAATTCATAAATTGAGTTAAAACAAATATAAACTAACAACATGCACAAAAATTATGTACATTAAATCTATCTATATAAATCAAAATAAAATGCTGTTCGTTGGTAAGCGCATCACCCGAGAACGGCTGGACGGATTTGGCCGTTTTTTTACCACCGACGCAAAAAGAGGGGTGTTATAAGTTCGACCGCTATGAGTGTGTGTCTGTCTGTGGCACCGTAGCTCCTAAACGGGAACCAATTTGAATGCGGTTTTTTGTTTGAAAGCAGATTTTCTAGCGATGGTTCTGAGTCATGTTTTATCAAAATTGGTTCAGCCATTTGAAGATTAGCTTTTCTAGTTGATGAATGGATGTGAGCGTCTTCCACAGGTCTGATCGATTTGGAATTTGGTATTCTGTTACTTCAATGATATTAGAAGAACATAGTAACGTTGAAATGATGCTGCAGCATCACCTTGAATTTGCAGGATACCCAACTCCCTTACTGACTTACAGCACATGTATCTTGTTTGGGCTCATTGGAATAGGTAATAGATAGATGATGGACAGGGTCTGGTGATGGAGCAGGAATGAGAAATGAGGAAATGTTTGTGCCAGAGATTTTAAAATTTTAGTATACTATATATTATTTATTTATTCATATCGGACAGCAATTTGTTAGTAAAATACCTTATCACTAGTGTGTAGTAGTGTAGTAGTATTAACTTGTTGTTTTGAAATGTTCGAATTAGGCAGCGAGTCGACTCGCTGCCTTGCTTGTCGGCTACACAAGGCGACTGCCGTGAACAGTAAAAATGTCGACACGATCCCATGTGAACAGCTAGATACGACCAGTCGTCCAACGATAAATTTATCGTCACGATATAGTGGGAACGCGGCAGTGTAATGGTTAGATGAAGAAGACGAGCCCGTTAGACTTAACGGAGGTAAGACTCTAACCTTAGAGAGCAGCTTCTATGTTTTAAGATTAAAAACAAACTTCAGGAAGCGCAGCTTAAGGCGCGAACTGACTACGATTTTAAACGCTACAGCTGCACTCACACAACTTCGTCTGCGCGCTATACGGTAGTCCGACGACTAAAGTATGACCGCAATATCTATTTTCACAATAACTGAGCATTAAATAAGGTTGAAAATTGAATAAATATTTGGGTTGACGATGTGAGTAAGCTGCGAATGGGCATTTATTTTACGGGTTACATTTAGATTATTGAGAATATACGTATACACATTAAATTAAATTATTGTCTGGTTAAAGTTATAAAATAATGTTTAAACTATTGAACTCTTAAAAAAAAAAGTTTTTATCGCTGAAAATACAGAGATGTTCGACGCCAAAGTTTATTTTTGTGAAGTATTTTTTATTGGGAATATCAAACTATTTTCTACTATTCTATTCGCTTAAATTTTTCTTTAAACTCTTTTCTGTCCACTGTATTTTTTGCGTCGTATATTTTCATTGCGTTACGTCATACTCGACTATCCAAGAAACCAGTTTTTTGTGAATATTGAGGTAACACCGCGCCTTAATCTTACAAATGGGTCTCATTTGCGCGAATTCCATAAGTCACGAGCCGCCATATCTAATTAATAAATATAAATAAATTACACACTAAAACGGCTGAACGGATTTGGGTGAAAGTTAGTTTGGGTACACCATGACCTGGAAAAGGACATAGGAATCTTTTTATGTCAATATTCCCACGGGATCGAGACTTATGCGGGTGAAACCGTGGGGTGCAGCTAGTACCTAATAAATAGCCCAGTAATAGACCTCATTAAAGATTTATATGTAGACTAAAAAGTACCTACCCACTTTCCGCCACAAGTTTTACTCTTAATCAAAATTCATAACCGCTTTCGATTGGAAGTGCTCTAGATTTCAGCTGAAACAGCGAGAATCTGCAAATATCTGCCCAGAATGTTTTTAAATGTTAAAATCTTTTAAGATTCGAATCGCAGTTATTACGAGGGTTTCTTTAAAAAAAGGAAGGTTTTGACTGGTCTATTGAAAATAGTTCTGTTATGTAACTAACCATCACGCTGTTCTTTTGAAGGCATTGGCATAGACATTGCTACTGTTTCATATCAACATATTATTCATGATGACCCTTAAAAATATTATTACCCTTATAATTTTTAAACTTTGACCGTCAGTATCGTCATTCGATAAGCCATTTTAAAAGCAGTGTAAATATTTATTACGAGGATTATTGGAGTAGCTTCTGGCTAAGTAATAGTAGCCGCAAGGGCCGAACCATCAGGTTAAGCTACGTTTGCCAGAATTGGTCTCTGGATGGGTAACCACCTTTACATATCGAGACTTCCCCGTGCCTCGGAAACACGTTAAGCCGTTGGTCTCGACTGTCATTCGTGGATCTGTGACAGTCGTTACTGGTCGTCAGAAGCCCGAAAGTCTTACAACCAGTCTTACCAAGGGGTATCATGTTACCCAGTAACTGGGTTGTGGAGGTCAAATAGTCAGTCGCTCCATGTAAAATACTGGTATTCAGCTGCATCCGGTTAGATTAGAAGCCGACCCCAACATAGTTGGAAAAAGGCTAGGCAGATATAAATATTTATTAACTGTAGGATGTTTATTTAATATTGAATTGCAAATACACCCCACATTGAACACATCTCAAGAGAAACTTTGCCGAGAATCAGTCATTTCTCGTTTCGCCTCGCTCTGTTAGTTTTCGTCGAGTAGAACGTATTACTTTATCGTAGTTATAAGTTACTTGTAGTAACTTTGAAAACTTAAGTGTACATGTACCGCCATCAGCGAAATTCGGTGTGATTTCGATATTTGGAAATTAAATATCACATAATAGTCTTGACTTGGTCACGGCTGCCATTTGTAGATCTTTGACGGTCGTTACGTGTAGTCAGAAGCCCAAATAGTCTGACAACTAGTCTTACCAAGGTGTATCGTGTTACCCAGTAACTAGATTGTGGAGGCCAAATAGGTAGTTTCTCTATGTAAAATACTGATATTCAGCTGCATCCAGTTACACTGGAAGCTGACCCCCTGTATGAAGTAGATAATCGATAATTACAATTATAATTGATTGATTGATAAGCAGATTTGACTCTTTAGTTTTGTAAGTCTGTGTCCAGGGATTTATTTAGATATATCTTGGCTTAGTTCAATACGTTCATACTTTTAAGAAAGCGACAGACCAGTGCCGATATTACGTCATGTAATCTCGGCCTGATATTTCGCAGGTAATTTAAAAAGCATTTCAGGTTTAAGCACATCGAAATACTTGTCGCGTAATTTCCGTATATCATTAGACCAACATGTCTTTTTCTTCCATACTTCTCTAATAGTCGTCATTTCGGTAGTCACCCCTTTTCTAGCCACATAATCTTTCACACAGTTTGTTCATCGTTTCTTTGGTCTGCCTATACTCTTATAACCCACCATCATAATCGGCACTAATTATTTAAAGATGTCACCATTTTTGCGTCTACCTGCATTTTATAATGATACATTCCCAACATTGGACCAGACTTTAAAAAAAGATTATCCACATCCTCCATCAAAACGCCGGATACCCAGCGAACTCAGTAATGTCAGTTTATCGATATGAACATAGACATACACACACCTCCACACACATTTTACAACACCTCCATTACACCCTCCACAACACTACCATTTACACACTACACCGCATAGATACCCACCCGCACACACTACAAATATTAATAATTATGTAACTCTCTGTTTTTCATATTTTTCTGTGTACTTCATAATTGGCGTAATGTTTAGAATAGTTTTAATGTTATGAAGCTACCTTATAATAAATAAATAACCATCCACATTCATACTCTTACCTTTCCTCACGACATTTTCTTCCGTTTTCTAACACAGAGATAAAATTATAATACAACTAGCGAAATATGTGAACCTAAACGTACTACATAGCGTTATGCTCAACATGTCAATGTTGAGCATAACGCTATGTAGTACGTCCATACGTTTTATAAATTAAAGTCGGTTTTCATGATACGAGTATGTTTGTCTCTGTGACCGCATTATTTTTCTAAATTGCGCAATTAATTTTGATGCGGTTTTCACCATAATTTAGAGAATTTGTTCCGGAAGGTTTATGTTTCATCATTTCAGCCGAAAGACGTTGCACTGCTGGACATAGGCCTCCCCCAAATGGGGGTTTGCCATAATCGCCACGCTTGGCAGGCGGGTTGGCGATCGCAGTATAGTGTTAAAATACATGGAGAACGCTGCTGCCCATTCTCTAGTGAGTTCCTTAGTCGCCTTACGACACACATGGGAAGAAATGGGATGGCACTATACGTCCGGCACCACACGGAATCGGTTTATGCATAGATTAATATTAATCTTACATAATACAGGGTGTTTGGTGCATCGTGTGCCAAATTGAGATGGTCGACTGAAGGGGTCACCTGCTAGCCTTTCAGACCCCTTAAGACCCCTCATACCCTGTAGTTTTTTTATTATCGACTTTTTATTGTTTTACTAAAAAGAGACCCAAACATTTACATTCAATACAAATTTAAAAAATATATAAGGCGTAGACTCTGAATTTTAATTTTATTTCGATGTGTATTGCTTAAGAGTACTTTTAAATACAAAATTAGTGACATTAGTCGCCTAGTTTTTTTTTAATTCACTCACAAAGGTAAAACTTAAATTAAAGCTGTACATGTTACAGCTGTTTATATGGCTACAAAAAAAAAAAAACAAAAGCGACCGGGATCTTCCAACTCCCTCATTAATTCTCCAGTCTATCCTCTTGCTAATGATGTGCCACATGCCATAACAATCTTTTAACAACTTTGTGAATTCGCTAAAATTGTGAATCAAGTCACATAAGACTACATTCCAAATTCTAATGATTTTTTTTTTATTGCGTAGCTGTTACTTGAAAAAGAGGTAAAATTTGTTTTCTCACTCTTGCGCAGTAAAATCTATCTTCTATCTCTTTTTTGCATACCTGAAATAGGTTTGAACAAATCACGCACTGCCACCGATCCGTCATTTTTTTAGTCGAGACATCACTGCCTCTGCTACCTAACGTGTGTGCTAGTTCACCGTACTCCGCGATTCTTTCATTTTGTTACTTTGTCATCGTTGAGGTTTGTTGGTTCTTGTTACGTTTTTTTTAACTTTTGTTGTTATTGTTAAACTTTGTTGAGTTTTTTGTTATTGCAATGGCGACATTCTCTAACGAAGAATATGCGGACATCATGATGGCTTACGGAGCCGCCAATGGTGTCGCTCGTGCAGCGCAACGACTTTACCAGGAACGCTTTCCTGGTAGACGATTATCTGGCCGCAGAGTCTTCCAAGGCACATACCGACGCATACACGAGACTGGCAGTGTCACTTTTAATTAACCAAGGGGCCATATTGTGCGACTTAACGTTGAAGTGGACGAGAGAATACTGGCACTTTTTGAGGGAGACCCTACAAGAAGCATTAGAAATGTGGCATCACATCTTGATCTTTCAATATGGAAAGTGTGGAAAGTGCTTCGTCAAAACGAAAAGCATCCATTCCACTACACTCCGGTGCAAGGTACGTAATTTTAAACTAACTTTAAACCCGTACACGCTTTGTTTGACGTTGCCTTTGTTTAGCAGGTAATGGGTATGGTATGGCGTCACTTCCAGGTAGTGAATCTGTTAGCACGTACAGCGGGTCCTTGCTTGTGCAACTACTTACTGCCCAAGAGAAATTTCAAAGAGTTTTTTGTTTGTTGCAGGTCTTGAGGGTGGCGACTTTGACAGACGAGTGGCTTTTTGTCGGTTTCTTTTACACACGGATGTGTATGATCCTGATTTTTTTTAAAGAATAATGACGGATGAATCCAAACTTACCAAGGATGGGATCCTCAATTTACACAATTTGCACCACTGGACAACGAAAACGGAAAACCCACGTGTTAAAAGACAAAAATCTTTTTAAAGAAGGTTTAGTGTAAACGTTTGGGCAGGAATGATTGGGAAACAGGTAATTGGACCGCATTACCTGCCCGATAATCTCAATAGCGAAAACTACCTGGAATTCCTACAAAATGACCTGTCCGAATTAGTGACCGATGTGCCCGTATTTAATGAACGAGTGCCCATAGTATTTCAAAATGACGGCTGTCCCGCGCATTGGCGTTTGACTGTGAGGGAATATCTTGACAATGTGTTCCCCAATGCGTGGATTGGACGTGATGGCCCTATTCCATGGCCGCCACGTTCCCCAGATCTACCTTCGTTAGACTTTTATGTCTAGGGACGTGCCAAAGAGCTGGTTGATATACGCCACGGAGGTTCCAACTAGGGGAGGTACTAGTCCAACGCATAGAAGCGGCATTCAATACCATTAAGGAGGAAATACGACTTCCTACAACATCTGTCGAAATACGAAACAGATGTCGGGCCTGCATTCGCAACAGAGGCCAACAATTTGAGCAGGATTTTTCAAATATGAAATAAATGTTAAAAATGCAATTTTATTTTATTTATTTCAAGTTAATCCCACGAAAAGATAGAGATACGAGACATTTTACCTTATAAGAATGAGATAATAGATTTATAGGTTTGTCAGGTATCATTTAAGCAAAAATATTTTTTTAAATCATAATTTTGAATATTAGGCTTAGGTGACTCGATTCACAATTCTGGTGAACTCACAAAGTTGTTAAAAGATTTTTATGGCATGTGGCACATCATTAGCAAGAGGATAGACTGGAAAATTAATGAGGGAGTTGGAAGATCCTGGTCGCTTTTTTTTTTTGTAGCCATATAAACAGCTGTAACATGTACAGTCACGAGCACCAATATGTATACACTTAGCAACTTTAAAAAGTGATTTCTCCTACTGTGGTGATTGTAATTTTATGTTGTTACGAACATAGTATTTTGAAAACCACACTAACATGAAATAAGTCTTATCTCAAAGTTGCAGTCGTTATTCCATGCGAAAATCGCTATTGAATTTTGCTAAGTGGATACATATTGGTGCTCGTGACACTACAGCTTTAATTTAAGTTTTACCTTTGTGAGTGAATTAAAAAACAACTAGGTGACTAATGTCACTGATTTTGAATTCAGAGTCTACGCCTTATATATTTTTTTAAATTTGTTTTTGAATGTAAATGTTTGGGTGTTTTTTTAGTAAAACAATAAAAAGTCGATAAAAAAATCTACAGGGCATGAGGGGTGTTAAGGGGTCTGAAAGGCTAGCAGGTGACCCCTTCAGTCAACCATTTCAATTTGGCACACGATGCACCAAACACCCTGTATAATGGAATCTCGATGTTTTAACAAATCGTAAAAACCGTGCGAAGCTGGGCTTGGTCGCTAGTAAAACCATAAACAATCATCATAACCGTTCCAATTTCTTAGAACCACAGATAAAGTAGCGTTAGCTTGTAATGGGCCGGATTTCTCAATATGGCGGACGGAAATTGGCTCTGCAGCGGTTATTAAGCCAAACAGGAAGTGACGATTTCGGAAGGATCGGGCCGTAAACGATTGTTTCGTTTGTGTAATAGTTCTGTTAGTAATAGATATTTGTTTAGGGCGAATGAGATATTCTGAAGTTATTATATTATTGTATTATTGTTAGTTATGTAACAAGTTCCTTCGTGATTTTTCTATTTTGTTTATGTTCAATTATTAATAAAAACTATTCCTAATTTAAGTTTTAAGATACATTGAAATCTTTTTCTGTGATCAATGTACAAGTCAATCAGTTTATTTTGTTTATTGGTGGATTGTTGATTAAGAAGTAAGAAAGAATATTTCAGAGCTATTTGCGCCATTGCAAGCTTTCTGACTGAACCTTCTTAAAGTCCATGTCTTCTTACGTTGTTTTCCCACAAAGTAGATTGTTTCTTAGCTTATCTGAGGTCAGTGGCGTCACTTTGACACATACCTAGTTCGTTTCCATAATAAGACAATGCAATCACAAACGTAATGGCAATAAAAACATTGTTAGTGTTTTTATTTAATTATTAGTTAAATTTAGATGAGAATTCATGTGTCCATTGAAACAAAACGTTTTTTTTTACGGTTTTGATGAAAATCTTGGTCTTAAAAATTTATTATGATGAATAAACTGATAATACTATAATTATTTAAATACAATAGACAGAAAGATTAGTCAATGGAAATGCATTTCGTGGGAAAATCTGTTATAAAAACTCTGTTTTAGAAACAATAAAACATTACGTACTATTGTTGTTAGGCCAATTTAAATAATGTCACTCTATCAAATATCGTTTAACTTGGTTTAGAAGTATATATAAATGAAATGATGTTTGTTGGTTGGTAAGCGCACTTGAAAACAGCTAGGCCGATTTGACTATTTTTTGTTTTCATTTATGCGAAATAGTCCGAACTAGGTTTTTATGGAAAGACAAGACATTGGAAAACTGTTAACCAGAAAATTGTCAAATTCGGAAAAAACTGAACGTCATTATTTTATTGTATGGGATTTTTGGACAGGACTAAGTCAGGTCAGCTAGTAAAAAAATAATATTAATCCACTTTTCAAATTATTTAAAACCCGAAGATTAACGCGATTGAATAAATTTGCACATTCGTTAATCTCAAAGTTTGTAAAACAAATTATTTACCGGACCAATATTCCGTAAATTAATTGGGATTCGATTTATCAACTGTAATTAAGTATTGGAGAATTTACGTTTAATTAACCGATGCGTTTTGTTTTTGCTCGATTTTTGTTGACGCTTTGTGATTGCAAGTTAGTTTGCGCTGCATCATTATTAACGAGTTTTCCCAGTAAAGTGGAGTTAATTTTTTTTTTTATCGAAAAGTAAAAAACCATAGAGCGTTAAAAAAATGTATATTGTGCATTTATTATTCATGTATTAAAGATAACATCTGTGCTTTAAGAGAGACTTTAACCTCTGAGTTGGTTTCGGTCTTTCTTATCAGAGCTGTCAGATAGGAAGCACCAAACTAATCTAGTTTTAAAGTCAAAGTCAAACAATTTATTTCAATTAGGCACATAAAGGCACTTTTGAACGTCAATTTTACAAAAAAAAAAATTGTTTCTAGTCGCCCCTTCCAAAGGTAATTTTCACATGGAAAAGAATGGGCAAGAAACTTCACGAAAAAAAGTTTAAAGCTTCAATTATTGTTTGAATTGTCATCATTTTTATCATAATTATCGTCTTTCTTCACTTAGAATTTATTAAAATGTTTTATAATTACTGTGTTCAGTCCACTTCAATTTCTACGAAACTAAAATTCACTTTACATTTTTCAGATTCTGATTACATTAATTGAACATTAATTAATTAATAAGGTCGTCAGTATCGCTATAACTTTCTTCATATGAACTAATTAATAAATACATAAAATATTATGTTTCTTATAAAAGATATAATAAGCTTACTCATTATTTTGTCTCATTTCAGGTCACTGCTGAATCAGAAATATACCGAAGTAAGTGGGAATCCAATTAGTACGAATTTATCTTAAGTAGATTTTATCAATAGCTTGTTGGTGCCAATAACATTAATTCGCCAATTAAGTTTATTGGCGCCCAAATGGGACTCTCTGAAAAACTCATTACTTTATGTAATATTTTTTTTTGTTGTAATATGATAAAGAATGATGTATTCTTGTTAATTCGTAATAGTATATACTGATTTTAATATTGCAGCTGAAAGTAAATATAGGACATGATTTGATCTAAGCAAGAGTGCATTGACAAATCCTCCTTTGATCTTTAGATTTAGTTTCGTCGACTCCTTTTCTGCCTTTACGCAAAATAAAGTCACACGGACGTGCGACGTACGTGTCACAAAAGTCAAAACGACTAAAAACATACCTCATCCATCCAACATTTATTAAAAAGCCACGGGTCCTTGCTTCGACATAGAACGTGACTTTTCAGATATACCGGTCAGAAACCAAGTCCTCAATCCCATACTAACAGGGGTATTTTCAGCAAAATCCTAACATGGAACGAAAAAAAACTAGAAAAAATGTCACACGAAATATCAGGGAAAAATCAGGCGCTGTCGTATGAATAGTTCTTCAGTCTGCCAAAGTGTCATTGAAAGCGACTGAGGGTAGTTCAACAGGAAAGTGAACTGTCGTGTGTTAGTGATAGGGTTGGTTTTTGTTTGATGATGGCAACTAATTATCGCGACCGTCTGGCTTGAAATAAAGAAGTGGAAGAAGCCAGTGAAATCATGCGCGACGATAACCTATAATTATAAGGAGACGATTAACGGAGGGCTTCTTTAGTGAAGTGCCACTGATTTTATCGATTTTGTTTAATTAATTTACGAAACTTATGAGACGGCGATAAAATGGTATTGAAATGTTTTGGTTTCTGTTTGTGTTTTTCTTAGAGATTTTTAAAGGAAAGGTGTCAATAGATATTATTGATTTAACAAAATTAATTTGAATGGTTCCGAGTTTCAAATGCTGACTAGAAAGCTGAGTATTTAATGGTTTTCATGATATGACAATATTTTTCAGAGGTTGCCTACCTTTTAAAAACATCCAAGATCGATAATCGTTTTTATGAATCATTTCTAGAATCCAAAACCAACAAGTTTCAAATGAAAATAACTTGATTAATCGGAACATTTTAAGGAGGATGATCATAAAAACTATCGATATAATCTTGAGTGACGTGCGCACTATCGATGCTCTACAATTCACGACGACCACTGATGAAGGCTTGTTACGTTCATGAATACAACTCGTATCCATTGTGGCCCGCTCTATTAAGTCCAAACTTTGATTTGTATGATCTGTACAGACGGTAATTATGTTTATTATAGGGTCTATAATAGTTTTAAGTAATTATTTCTGAATAATATAATATATTGTGCGTTGATTAGCGTGTTGCGTGATTTTTTGTAACGTGTATTCTATCATCATGTATAGTCGACCGTCCACTAAGCTATTTAGAAAGTGCACGGAGAGATATTGCCACGTTAGTTGTGCAGTTCATTTGTTTGCTAGTAATGCATCCGTGCGTGGCCTGGCTCCCATCTGTATTTTTGCATACAAAGCGTAGCTAAGTATACGTGCATAGCTCAGCCGTGTGCTGGTGTAGAGCTGCGCCATAAATAAAGCTTCTTTGCCAGTTCCTACGGTATTGTTTTGTTATGACTTACTGGCTCCCTGTGTATACAAAATAATTCCATAGTGTTAAAGCTTCATGATGTAGAAAACATCAAACTATTCATCTTCACAACCGATAGTTTGAAACAATTCATCTCCATACATTGAAATTGGATATAGTATTTCAAACAACAAACATCGGAACAACGGTAGGTGCCGGCTGAGAACCAACAAATTAATTTTAACTGGCAAGTCTGTAGATATTCGGAAGCTGCAGAAGAGAATAAAGCACGAATGCAAGACAAACTATCGCTCGAAGCAAAGTTCGGAAGTCGATTGGCACGATTGTATGAAATTCTTAGAAGGAAGGTAGTCTGTTACGTATTAGTTGCATTAGCCAATAGGTTGTCTGGCTGTTGTGGGTAGTTTAGATTTTGTTTGATCATTTGGACGGTAGGCGTGTTTTTTGTAGATGTTGTCTTCGTTTTGGAGATGGTGTTCGTATGTGTAATTCGTTAGTAATTCGTGACAGCGTAAATAAATCATTCCAAAGCTAAAGGTTTGAATGATTTATTTATGGAGTAATTACCGAAATTTGTACTCTGTAATCTCTGCACCTCTCCTTTAAATGCTGACGTCATTAAAGGTACTCGGTACATGTACGCAAATAAACTATACTACACACTATATCCAATTTAATAAATGACTTACAAAATATCAAACTGGTAAATGTACATAATAACGGTTTATTGGAGTTTTTTTTAAATGGTGGAATTTAATATTCATACCAAGGTCCACTTTTCATTGAGAAATTGTTTCTATTCGTTCTGAAAATTGTAACATCTTTTATTTCCGTTATGATGGAATAACATATCGTCGCTTAAGTTCTAACACCACGGAAGTCTGTTTTACAGAAATGAAACGGTTTTTTCTCTCCTGAAAAGTTATGTATTTTGACATCCGCGGTGTTGGAACTTAAACGATAATAATTATGAATATGTAAACTTTTGCATGAACATATTGGTTTCGATTTAATTATAATTAAATGACAAATCTATGATTAGTTGATGCTTATTTTAAATTAACAGTTGTTGCTACCGCTTGTTAACATTGAACGTGTTAATAGGTAATATAATTATAATTGTCACTGTTTCGAATAAATAAAGTTAGTACCTATTTAGATTTTATTCATATTTACTCGTAATATATCAAATGGTAAAAAGTACCTAATTATCTTAGCCATTCACTTATTGTGTTACAAAATCATTATTGCAATCTACTTACAGGCACCTAATTAAATATTCTCAATCACTTACCTGTTGATAATATATTAACGTCTTTAATTTCAAATTAGTTGGTAATTAATTATAGTTACCTTTAAATGAAGGGTTGAACTGGGGCAGTTATTGTTAACAGTCCCAGCATGGGCTCCAGTAAGCCTTATTGCCGCCCAACATGGGACCTTTACAGTACAATCATTAATCATAGTATACAATTACATTTGAATTACTTGAGGCAACAAACTTGACAATGGTTGGCCTGGTTGTGGTTCTTTTATATGTCGTTTTGGCATCATACATTAAGAGCATCATTCTTTTGTCCATATTTTATTTTAGGTAGGTACAGTCGCGGTCTAAAAATGTTTATCAGTTTTCAAATTAGATTCTTTAACACACTTTGTGCAGTAAAGTCTAAATTGCTTTATCTAGGTACATAATACTTTTTAATAGTTGTGAAGCTTCTATTCTAACAAAAAACTATTAATGACTTTTTGATGATAAAACTGATTTCTTAATTTAAAGTTGACATATTGACATAATTGGATTTGTTACACTGACATTTATCAAAAATAAGTGTAAATTATAATAAAAAAATATGGGCTAAGATGGCTTGAATATTAGTGTTTTAACACGAGAACTCCATATATCTCGATTCACTGTAAGATTTTGTACTCGGCGGCGTCATGGCGAAGATGGGCAAATAACTTATCATAGAAGCAATTCAGGATGACGACGGCCGATACTAACCGCCGCCATGCAAATAACTGATATGGTTCGACAATACGAAGAGTACGGCTTCAGATCAAGTTGATCATTTTGCTGCTTTGTATTATGTGAGTCCTCGGACGGTTCGACGAACTTTGCATCTAGCGGAGCTACACTACAGACACCATGCTATTAAAAAGGAAATCAAACCTCACCACAAAACTTAATTTTGCGTAACAATATCTAGATTTTCATTGGACGATTGTTATATTTACCGTCGAAAAACCTTTTAAATCGAATCAAATCGGAAGATTAACTAGATGGCTCATTATCGTGCTTTTAAATTAATCTGGTCGCTGTTGTTGACTGTTATAGTCCACTTATGGCGGTGAATGAGCCACGACGACGCGATGACGGAGAACTGACGTCGTAAGAAAGTAGGGCTTCTGCATATAATTATGTGTCGCTTTTGGAAGATTTGATGCTGCCTCCTGTGCGCGTTGTTTATCCTGCAGCAGAATTTGATTACTTTCAGGATAATGCACCGATACACTCGGCCCGGTCTTCTATCGCAAGTTTCAACGTGCACCGTGACATTCGTCTCATTCAATGGCCTACTCGGTCAGCAGATATGAACCCGACTGAAGATCTGTGGGGCATAATCGTTCAACGCTGGGATTGTTAGAACGAAGTAAACCCTGAAGCTTTTAAGATCACATTGTGCACGGATATGGGATGATATCGAAGGGACTGATTTATGCGCGGGCCTTGTCGCATCTATGCGAGAAATCCTCTCGACTGTCAATACTACGTGCCGTCATAGCTGCTGATGGAGTATATATTAAATAGATTATTATTGAGTAAATTTGTTGATAGAATTTAAAAAATAAATTTCCTCAAATAAATACAGATGTTTTGAATTTCTATTTGATTTTCTTCCTATTTTTGCATTTTCAGTGATAAGTTCGACCTCGCTTGGTTAATGTCTGTATTTATCCCAGTTAATATTTAATCGTTTTTTTTACAAAAAAGGTTTTGTATAGCTATCCCTATGACGATGACGTGTAAATAAAAAATAATCTATGCTCTATACCTAATCAAATCACATAGAATATCATCGACTTTGTGACATAGATGTGTGCATGCAATTATAAACCTTAAGGTGGTAAGCATTTTCAAACCGCGACTGTACATCTAGCAGGTCACAGTTACTTGCTAAGATATTGGTCGTTGACATTTAATTATAAATGACATAGCGAATACTGTGTGATTCGGAGAACGGTGTGAAACTTAACTGATGGTATAGTAACAAAATGTGGGTAGGATAATGAATGGTTTACCTACATTTATATACAGTTTAGTTTGTCATTAGCGTCAGCATAAATGGTTAAAATAAGCGTCTATTCTTAATGCGCACTGTCTTTGTCTAATACTGGTTTCATAACAAATCTAAACTTATTGGCAGGTCTTTGAAAATTTAACGAAAAACGCGTAGATCATGTACTTACCTACATGATGTCACAGAAGGTCCCAAGTCACAACCAATATATCAAACATGAGACATGTTCGATCTCTCATTAATGTAATCTGGTAACTGATAACATTACACACTATCAATTATGACTAAATGCTAAGATTGAGGATATAGGATAACATACTTACGTCATGTTTTCTATCGTATTACATGAATCTGTCTGTATAGTACCTGCTTTAGTTCTCGAGAGGAGCAAACAATATTAGTTAAGAAATTCGGAGCAAGTCTGAAATCAGACCTAAAGCTAATTTTCTAGAGTGTTCTTTAAAGCAAATAAGGTTTGCGGAATATCTGTGAATAAGGTTATAAAAGGCAATGGTAACTAACCTGAGGTTGGTATTTTGCGATTTGTGTTAGTGGTACATACTATGCAAGTGCCAATGAGGCAATTTTCTCCTAGCAGCCATTATTTTTAAGGACTATTATCTATGCTCAGCGGTAGTTACAAGAATAGAGTTTGGATGATGAGCAAAAAAATTAAACGAAAAACTGCAAACGTTTGAAAAACGATTGAAAACATTTTGAACGCTCTAGAATTGCCTTTATATTAATGCTAGCGACCCGCTCCTGCTTCGTACGGTTTTTATGACTTGACAAAATATGAAGATTTCTTTATTATATCTAAGTTTATATTATTGTACTTTACACATAAATCTTCCGGAACAAATTCTTTAAATGATGATGAAAACCTCATCAAAATCTGCAGCGAAGTCTGGAAGCAAAACGCGGTCGCCTTCAATTTATAAATAGATGTGTGAGACGCTACAAAACTGCATAACCCAGCTGTTTTGTAAAAACAGTCACAAATCAACATTCAGAATTCCCGAAAGACATTTAAAATACGAACAAACAAATGCATCTAATTGCTAAAACTGCCGCAGGCGCTGTTCTACTGAAATCGCCAAGTTTCACTAACTAAGCTAATTTACGATATCAGTTCGTTTATCCCGTCGTTTTGTTTTTTGTAATTTGAAAAAGGGTTAAACGAGACAGGTCCCAAATGATGCTATTTTTCTTCGTTTTTTAAATGTAACCTTCATTTAAACAAAATCGTTAGTAAAACAAATAAATCGATTTGAATTTGAATTATAGAATTTCTTCTGTATCGTGGATGATGGACATCCTTGAAAGTTTTTGTTATTGCTTTAAAAAACCGGAATATTAAATGTATCTTAAAATTTAGTGATTTATGAGCATTCAGCCGTTAATTTCACTGTTGCCCTGTGTCGGGTTTACGTATCAACTATTACAATTTATAATAATCATAATAAACCTTTATTTCAGAGCATAGGGAATCCATACAGTAAAGAAAACTTAAAGCTAATGTTAGTATCCAAAATATATTAATGCTAGGTAAAGTCTGGAGCCGAACTTCACACTATCCACGAAGTATATAGTAATAGTAATTTTATTTCCAAACTTCAGTAAATCAAATCAAATCAAATCAAATAATTTATTTGCATAATACATGGTTAAAAGGTGTTACAGGTATAAAAGGTACATTGTATTATAACCTAATAAGGTGTGCAAATTAATATCTTAGGTACTAATCGCAACATTAATTAAACAGAATAAATTTTAAATTAAGATACATTAAATAATAAGATACATTAAATAAAGCAATGTCAAAATAAAATGTCAAATCAAAATTTCAATACTTAATCATTATACTTGTGGTGCCATTACAGATAAAATCAGTCATCTTTCATTTAAATAATCATTAATTGTATAGTAACATTTTGCAACTAGGAATTCGCGCAAACCTAATTTGAATTGGTCCATTTTGTGTAGGTCTGTGATACTTTTTGGCAATTTATTGTATATTTTGGGTGCCATGCCCAAAATGTTTTTATTAAATACTGCTTTTTTATGACGTCTTACGCATATTTTATTTTTGTGTCGTTTGCTTCTTGGATGTGTATAATAGTACTCGTTACATCAATGAGGTGTCGACAACTGAACTTGAAAATACTGTATAACAGGGGTGGAGGTTTCTCCAGTTACATGGATCAGCATGAGAAGGCTTAGACTATATCCAATTTACACTTAATTTTTACAATAATTAAAAGAAAATTGAAAATGAACACAAAATATAATTAATAATTGTAAAACATGTTCTGTTTTAGAATAGAATAGGGGTAGAATAGAACAGCGTGTAGTTTGTAGTGAGATTTGCGATGGGTGTGCAGGTAGGGTACATGTTCGTAGACGTATGGAATTCGACCCATTGAAGCAACATACGACAATTCTACTTACCGCACAACGTGCTCAGGATCATGTGGGAACTGGCACGCATTCTGCGGAAAATCGAGGGACACCACTTCCGAATGATGTCATGAAAGCCATCAATCCTCGTCTCAGCAAATATCCCCGAAGTGTTACAAAAACGCGGCAGTCCCGAACGCCTTTTTATACTGCACACGCAGGGCGCTGTACTTTGCGTATACCTAACCCACAGACTGCACGTGTAGAATGACTGGCAGTAACGCCTGAAGAGTGTCATTTTTGCTTGCTTTTATCACAAGAACATTTGTTAACCATTGTGGTGGTCATTAACGTATATTCTATTCCATTAATCCTTATCCTGAACATAACCTAACCTACCTAAATGTTGGTTTAATCTTTTGAAGTAAGATGCAAAGTTCATTGCCTATTCAACCTAGGTTCCCAAAACCTAATAACTTGTATTAGCTAACTGCCCAACTGAGTCCAAACCTAAACAGAAAATTCACAGCCAGTAGATATACTCGTAGTAACCAATATCAAGGTTAATTCGGGGTTCTCATTAGGGTCAAGTTTATTGAGGGTATAAAAACGATTTTGTATGTTGCATAGTTAATTAGCACCCAATTTCTAGGTCTGGTAGATTTGACCTCACTTTTGGTATCTTTGGGAAAATGTAAAAGGATTTTTTAAACGTCTTTTAGCGAGATTCGTTTCAAAAGTCGAGTAAGGTTAGAAATAATATCAGTACTTGAACAAAAGAACCGGAAGCAAGTGTATATTTAAAAAAAAGTTAAACGCAATGTTAACACGTGACTCTAAGAATCGACCGGCCAACCACAGCAGGCACCATCTGGGGACAGTTTCCGCGCGCTGCCGTCACGCCCCGCCGACGCCTCCGGGTGTCGGCTCGCGGCGACACAGTTTAAATATTATTTTTGCATCGACTATGCAATTAAATCGATTAGTCGATTTTTCCTACATTGGCAATAATATTTGTAAGCCATAGAAAATAAATAATGCCAAAAATCACTAACGTCCAACGCTGTCAAAAAAAATTGAAAAACGTAATGTTTGACGTTGTCAAATAATGGCGGCTAGTCGTGACTCTGTGTTTGTGTTTATTTATTGTGAGGTGTTGTGATGGATTTTTCAAGTAAAACTTAGGTAAGTACATGAAACATCACGTAGTAGTGTATTGCTCAACTTTTTAGGTAATCGTTTGAATGAAACAATATAATAAAAATGCTTTTCGAGCCAATACACTTACGTAAATTCGATGTAAACAAAGCACCATATAAAATCTGATTGTTGACTGTTTTTCAATGAATTTGTATCTTTATACGGTGATTATCTATGCAAAAACTAATTTTAATTAATTATTTCATGCATTCGAGGCCTATTCATTTATTTTTATCAATTTTTCTAAGATTTTTGACTAGAACTACGCGGTTCGAAACTTTAGCCGCGCACTACGAAGTTTGAGTTGGAATATTATGGGAATATTGTATGTAAGACTTATAAGAAAAAAAATCTTACTCGATTATATGTGTATTCATGATATTATTACCAAAATTTTACGTCAATTGTTTCATTACTTTTGCCAAAAATCAACATAATACATCAACAAGTCGTATGTCAAGTCGTTTAAAATTTAAATGAGATTGTTTATAATTCTAACATGCGGTTATGAGTGTTATTCTTGTTATCATGAGTGGCCCTACTGTTCAAGCACCGGCGGCATCTGTTTACAGAATGTAAATAGACGCAATAGGATCCAAACGCCAGCGTTTTTTGTGAGCGGGGTCAGCCCGGGTCAAATTACGCCGCGCGACGCGGTCTTTATAGGAAAGTTCGCGCGTATTTTTTGCGGGACTCTGTCGGTTAAACACGTGTTTATTTTAATCAATATATTATAATACGAGGCTCTATGTGGAGTGAAAAAAGAAATAAAGAGTATTCTCTGTTTATATCTAAGTACTTAGTACTTAGATATATTACGCTGCTTGGTAATTTTATTCATAAAAGGAGATATTTTTAGAAAATTGAAGTTTAGTTAAAGTGATTAGCCGTATACTTATCACCCTGTCCTCAACTTATTTCGTTTATCCGAAATAAATTTAACCCAGTACTACTAGCAAAATAACCAAGTCAAAACGTCAAACAAATAGTTTTTATGACAGCTACGCACACAGATTAGAATAAGACGACTCACCCGCCGCCAGCTTATAGTAATCTGAGTGCGCAGCACAAAAACCTACGAGAAAACTAAGAGAGGATTTCGAATAACAAAAATCGTCTAATTTACGTATCATTTACTCCGCGCGTTCGTGATAGGCACACTGTACTTAGAACCAGCTAGATCCAACAAATTGTTCAATTCCATATTCAAAGTGTGGTCCACTGGGCTCTGTCCAAGTTATTAGTTCAGGAACTTTAACGTCATTGGTTGCAACCGGAACTTTGTTTCGGACATATTGCTTTTACAGTTCAACAAGGAGTTTCGCTTTGAAACGTAACGGCCTAAGTCCGAGAACGGGTGGTAAATACTAAACTTACTAATCGTGACTTATTGGAATTCCCTTGAAACTATTCTTGATATAGTTATACTTAAGATTGATATAGGTAACGATTTATTAGGAGTGTAAGTTTATTAATACGGTATTCGGACATTTAAAACTGAATGCGATCAGCACATTTAAACCGCGTTCAAGAGCTGTCAGTGTCATAAATGTTGTGGTATTTTGACGATGACAGCTCTTCAACGCGGTTTAAATGTGCTGATCGCGCTCAGTTTCATTAGGGAAACTCGCTTTTAGTGATACAATTTGCCATTTGGGGATCGCAAAAGTCATGCCTGTATAACCGAGACAAAAGTTTCACAGTCGCCGAGAGCCGTCAGTGAACTATTTTAATAAAGCACAACACGAGGGTGGCTAGTAAATGTTTACAGTTCATTGCGACGCCATCAGATAAACAGATGGAAAGAGACTTAAGGGGTCTTCTAGGAGATACGTTTTTTTCACTTCGAGATACGAAAAAAATATCTATAGATACAATATACGCCAGTACTGTGACTAACAGACTTATTAAACAACTAAATCTAAGTGCAAGCATTAAATAAAGATAAAGATTTTCTTTTGTTTACCATCTTTACATACCGAGACTCCTCCGTGCCTCGGAAAGCACGTTAAGCCGTTGGTCCCGGCTGTCATTCGTGGATCTTTGATAGGAGTTATGAGTCTTCAGAAACCCGAATGACAACCAGTCCTACCAAGGGGTATCGTGTTACCCAGTAACTGGGTTGTGGAGGTCAGATAGGCAGACTGGGAGCCGACCCCAACATAGTTGGGAAAAGGCAGATTGATTGATTGATGTTCTTTTTGGGTATACAAGGTGTAATAAAAAAAACTGAAAGCGCGAAGAAAAAATCAGCTGTTACAAACATATTTTATGTTCGTTTGACATGCGCGCCTTTATAGGAGGACGTGCGGTCGTGGGATCGGCCGCACTTGGTGATGGGGCCCACTAGGCATGGCGGGCTGATACCAGTCGGGGGTGCGGCGAATGTACAAGTATCTCCCAGGCCGACTCATGGTAGCAGTAGGAACAGTGGAGTCCGATAAACCCTCCGTTCTCCAAAGACGGAGGGTATCCATGAGGATTTCTCCACAGAGAAAAAAAGTTTGGTCTCATAATGGAAGTTGTTCATAATGATAAGTACACATAATGAATAACCCCGTAGAAGTATTCAGTTATTTCAATATGACCTTGTAGAGTTGTCCCGATAAATAAATATGTAAATAACACGATACCTCTTGGTAAGACTGGTTATCAGACTTTCGGGCTTCTAACGACCCGTAACGATTGTCAAAGATCTACGAATGACAGCCGGACCCAACGGCTTAACATGCTTTCCGAGGCACGGAGGGGTTTCGATATATAAGGGATTGTCACCCATCCACGAACTGACCGCGGCAAGCGTAGCTTAACCTTCGATCGACCGGCTGTTATTATTTTAGCCACGAGGCCCTCAAGTCCAAAATAAAGTCGAAACGATTTCGCGTGTAACAGCTAGTTTAACGACTACTGTGACGTTATTTCCATACATTTCCTTCAACCACCCATGTACGCGATACGTTAGTCTGTTAATATTTACGCAAAGTCAACAGAGGGGGCTTAGAACAACAGCAGAGACACGAGTCGTTTATTTTGCAAACACGTCATCTCTGCCAGCCGCATCTTCACGGCTGTGTGCTCCGGGGTATACAGAGTTGTTAGGTGTATTAATTGACTCGTCTAGAGAATCATGCTCGAAAACGTAAGCGAATGGTTTCGAGGTTGAATGTTTTATGATTATTAATTTCTGTTTTTCAGCATGAACTTTTTTAAGGCTAGGTTAAGTTTTAATGGTTCAAAATCCAAATCATGTTTCGAAACTGTTTTTAAAGTTATTACATCATCTGCCCAGCTTTTTCCTAACTATGTTGACCTCGGCTTTCAGTCTAACCGGATGCAGCTGAATACCAGTATTTTATATGGAGCGACAACCCAGTAACTGGGTAATACGATGCCCCTTGGTAAAACTGGTTGTCAGTCTTTCGGGCTTCTGACGACCCGTAACAACTGTCAAAGATCTACAAATGACAGCCGGGACCAACAGCTTATCGTGCTTTTCGAGGCACGGAGGGGTCTTGGTATGTAAAGATAGTTACCCATCCACGGACCAACTGCGGTAAGCATAGCTTAACTGGATCGATCGACCCGTGCTGCTGTTAAAACTAGGCCACAAGAAGTTATTACGATCGTAATAATAATGCATTTTGCCTACATAATGGAAATAAATATTGATTTCATGTACAGTTACTTATTCCTTTTGTTCACTGTTTGTATACTTATAAAGGACTATAATGATTTCGCATTGAGAACTTTCAATATTGCAAAAGTGTCAGTAACAACTTACGAGTACCTCCTATTCATAACTTTGTTTAGCATGAATTTATGAATATGAAATTGATGAATTTGTATAAGGACATTTTTCTCCTTCTCTCGTATTGGATTATTGAACTATAATGAGAACTCTAGCTTCTGCCCACGGTTTAGGCCGCGTCGGGGCCGAATATATTAGCCACCGGTCTTCTTCTTCTTTTACTAACCTGGTGTCTGAGTTTTTAAAGCCGCCCATGGGTTTCTGACTTGGCTTCACATGCCGTCGAGAAATATCTCTCAGGCATGCCAGTTTCCTCACGATGTTTTCCTTCACAGTTTTTGAAGCAAGTGTAATTACATAATACGCACATGAATCCGCAAAATCAGAGGTGCGTACGTTGGGTTCGAACTCGAGACCTCTGACTTGACAGTCCGACGGTCACACCACTAAGCTATCACTCCTAATTGGGCACCGGCGCGGTGCCGCGTGGGTTTTAGTATTCTGGAATATTATCTTGCGATCGCCCGACGCCGCTGCGCCAGTGCGGCGGCGGTGCCAGAAGCCTGATAGGCTTCCTGTTCGTCACGCCGCGGCTGCACGGGCGCATGATTGTGTATAAGAATGAATATCATCCATGCGCCGCACCACCGCCGCACCGGCGCCAGATCGCAAGATGAAAAAATTCAGAATAGCTCAGAATAAGTGTAAAATGTACGCGGCGTCGGTGCGGCATCGGTGCGGTGCCGGTGCGTCATGTACAGGAAGCCTAACCCAGGTCATGGTCTTCATCCTTTAGGGCTTGAAAAGGTCAGATAGACATAGAAGGACATAGTTGAGTACTTTCGCATTTATTATATTTGTATTTGGTTGTAGTAACCTATTGGGTTGACTATCTAGGGTGTGCCAGACGTATATTTAAACATTGCCGTTCGTGAAAGTTTTTTTAAGTACAATGAAGGTAAATATTGATACTTACGCACGGACATTCACAAAAGTTCAATAAAAAAATCTGTTTAGTAGCAAAAGTTGAAAATTAAAGGGAAACTATTTTCAAAAATACAACGCCATATGCAAAACAGGGACTTTTTAATGAAAAACAGCGGACGCGAGTTGACTCCATTTTTCACAGAACAACGAGACGAAACTAGTGTTTGGGGGTATCCATTAAAAGTGGGGGTTAGGTCAAAAGTGGGTGCACAAATACCGCCAAAAAAAAAACTGCTGAAAGCATAAACGTGTACTTTTGTGGAGCAAGTTTTGGCTGGATGTGATAAAATTTTATCGCTCTCTGTTTACTGAAAGTGCAAATAGGGAGGACTAATAATTTCTGTTTTCCATGGGTGCCGATGACATAGCAGGAATAAGGCCCCAGCCCCACGGCAGAGGAGGAAGGGGCTTAGCTATCATCGATTTTCATGATCAAGAAACGTACAAAAGATTGTTAGTCATGTGTTAGAAAAAGAGATACATATATTTCTAGCTATCAAAGAGAGTACTCACTCAGCAACGCTCGCTTGGCGGGCAGAACACTCGCTGAGAGACTCACGCTTTTTACATAAGCATACTAGCAAGTAATAGCTAGTCGCCGTCACGCACTCGCTGCTCGTTGCTCGTCAACTCATTTTCAGTTGCTAGCTCTATTGTAATTGCTCGCTTATCGTTAATCGGTGGGACAGGTGCCATAGACTACGTTTTTTTTGGGTGTGACAGATTTATACCAGGGTTTATTTAATAAAACCGATCGGTGACAGGCGACAATTCCAAAATTTTATAATTTTTTCTTAGTTTTATCCAAGTCAGAGGCCCATGGGCGGCTTTAAAAGTCTAACATCAGGTTAGTTACTAATCACACGAAAAGAAGAAGAAGATAGTTTTAGCGCTTACAGCATCTGTCGTGACAGACTTTATGAAAAAATGTATATGTCACATTGCCAGTTAAATTTAATAGGCCGTAAGTCCACACTAAGTGACACTTCGTTTTTGTTAATTATTAACAACTTAAAAGCCAAAATTACACTACGAAATTCATCATTATCATCATTTCAGCCCAAAGATGTCCACTGCTGGACATAGGCCAGGTTGCCTGGAAGAGATCGCAGTAAGCGATAAGGCCGCCAATTGTATATTTTGTAGTGTATTACTTTTTCTTTATGTAATGTATAATCTGGTGTACAATAAAGTATATATAAATAAATAATAAATAATAGGCCTACCCCAAGCACCGCCATTACGAAATTAGTCACATAAAATTATAGAGCGTTTTTGTCGTACAAGTGTGCGGGCGGTTGGACCGCCTGGCGGGAGCGTCAGTCGCTCGCCCGCGTGAACCATGA
The DNA here is from genome assembly GCA_947364205.1 of Agrochola lota. Taxonomy (NCBI): domain Eukaryota; kingdom Metazoa; phylum Arthropoda; class Insecta; order Lepidoptera; family Noctuidae; genus Agrochola; species Agrochola lota. Next base: position 2,766,750 of record OX376229.1, read on the forward strand.
GATTATCACCAATGAAATAAAAATAAAAACGGACCAAAAAGTCGCCGTATAATTTGTTGACACTAATTTCGTAATGTAATTTTGGCTTAAGGGTTTCATATTCTACTGATTAACAGCAGCTAAGTAGGAGTCGATCCATGTAAAAAGCCAAACGGATGGAGCCTGCTCTTAATATAATAAAAAAAACCTTTGTCTCACAACTAGACAAGCACAACTACGCATATATTTTTCAATACAATTCGAGTCACAACTATTATTCAGACGAAAAGTAAAAAGAAGTCCATTTCGCGGAATAAACCGACCGTTACGTCGCTGTCCATCCGGAGTAACCAGCAAATATTTCAGTACCGCATCCTGCGCATGTATTTCCCTGTTCTAAAACCGTATATATTCCGTAGGAAAGCCTGGCTGGCCGGCTGCAGGCAATAACTTATGTTTATCTGAACCAACTGTTGGTGCCTTTTCTGTTGTAAATTGTTTCTGTTTAAAGTTGCAAGGTAATTATGTGTTATTTAGCGAAAAGTTAATCAGAGAACAATTATATTTAAGAACCTAACAATAAAGGGGGAATTAATAACAAAAAAACATTTCACACTTTAAAATGTTTAGCTTTAAAATTAATTGAATGAACTATAAAAATAATGGCTTCCACTATAAATAGTAACACCATAATATAGTAAGGAAGTCAAAATTGTATATTATACAGGGTGTCAGGAGACATCGACGCGAAAACGGATGCTATTGATTCAGTACATGGTTCTGAACGCCCCCCTGCGTTGAAAATTTTACGCAGGGGGTTCATCATGTACATTGTGTACATTAATCATTTACTGAATCCATGGTATCAGTTTTCACGTCGATGTCCCTGACACCTGTTTATTATTGAAAAAAAGTAATTGCTAACAGGTGTGGGAATGAGCCTGTTGCAGAAAATATATTATGTTTTGTGATGTGTATGTATAAATAGATACTCGTAGTACTCGTACCTATAAAACTAACAACGGAACGACCCAATTACGAATATGATAGTAGGTATAAACATATTGTGGTTATATGAACAGTGGCAATTACTAGTGAAAATGTAATTAATTAGCGGTTCATGAGCCAAGCCGTAAACGATAAATACTGTCTGTAGTCGGTTAGTACCTGAACTGCAGGTTATTTTTGTGGTTATAAAAAAGTTTGAACGATAAATAATAATTATATTTTAAAATATCGCCGCATTATGCTGAGAGGGCGATTCTGGCTTCGCACTATGCCTGTTATTCAAATGGCTTATAGAAAAATCATTTTATTCTGTGAATGAGTACCTAAACTTTAAAGATTCACATTGACATTTTACTATTATAATTTGGCAAATAAATGATCCAATTGTATTAGCTTATTTCATATAATTAATGAATATAATTTTGCATGCTAGTATTAGCTAATTGTTTTAGAAACTGTTAAAAAACCCGACCGGTAGTCACTCCATATCATCATCTTGGGGTCGGCTTCCAGTCTAACCGGATGCAGCTGAATACCATTATTTTACATGGAGCGATTACCTATCTGATCTCCAAAACCCAGTTACTGGATAACACGAAATCCACTAGTAAGACTTGTTGTCAGACTTTCGAGGTTCTGACTACCCGTAATGACTGTAAAAGATCTATGAATGACAGCTGGAACCAACAGCTTAACATGCTTTCCGAAGCACGTAGGAGTCTCGGTATGTAATGGATGGTCACCCATCTACGGACTGACCTCGGCAAGTGTAGCTTAACATTCGATCGACCCGGGCCGTGCGGCTGTTATTACTTAGCCACATGCTCCTCATTAGTAGTTGTATTGTGCGAGTCACAATAAATACTTTTTCTTTCTTTCTTTCTTTCTTTCTTTAGTTACTTCATGTAGAATACTGGTATTCAGCTGCATCCGGTTAAACTGGAAGTCGACCCCAACATAGTTGGGGAAGGGCTAGATTGGTTGATTTTTGGTCCGTGTTCAATAAAGTGTAGAACCTACCGACGTCAAATGTTGAGTGACAGAAATTTTTGTCCAATGTTGGGTCGTGTGACCGATTCTCGTACCGAACAAATATTTAACTTACAGATGGCTTTTCCGGGTTAAGCTGTTTGTATTTGTAAGATTGTGTGTTTGTAAACACACCCACTGTACTGGAGAACATTCTAGCGTGGGGCAAAGATTGATTTTGGTAAAAACTTTTAGGACTTATTTTTTTGGCTTTAATTTAGACCTTATTGCGATAGAGATTTCTATCAAACAGCATGAATAAGATAAAATTAATTAGATTGGAATAAGACAGCATTTTGTTTTATCAATCTTAATCAATATCCATGTTAAAAATAAATATGATGGTCTTAAATTGTCTATAGATTAGTTTTACGTTAAGTTAATTTTGATATATTAATTTATTTGACGGCCCTCATTTTTAATGTTATGTTGTCTGTCGTTGAGATTAATTCGGTTTAGAACATAATTAATTTTAAATTGCCATAATTAAAGAACTTACTAACTATGCTATTTTATCTGACCTATAAAATCCATATCTTGTTTTTTTTGACGTGCGTTGGTACACTAATCGAGAATCTACATATTATAAATTTTGAAAGCATGAATAATATATCAAAGCATTTTTACTGTTAAATCTAACAAAGATAATTAAATTTAAACTAAGTTCCTTTTAATATCTTTTAAAACTACATACACTTTACTATCTCGGACAATAATCAACCTTATGGCGTTATGTTCAAAGCAGAAAATTTTAAGAATGCGGGAGAATATTTCCAATCCAGAAGTGAAGTGAAGCTATCTCCTGCATTTTAAATTGGCTTATCCAATTACTGGTTGCAAGTAATATTGTTTTAAAATACTCGACAAAAATCGTTCAAATTTCGACCTTAAACTGTTCGCTGTAGGGTATTAAATTAATACAAGTATATACACACAAACATAAACTTACGCCTTCTTCTCATGATGATGGGGGTAGGCAGAAATTACAGAACGCCACCTGCTACGGTCCTTACATACTGCTTTTACCTCGTTTACTTTCATATATCTGGTCATACACGCATGTCGGCCGGTTGCGAGTACTATGAACCTGACCTCTCCAAAGCACATCACCAGTAAGGTCACTATAAGTCCTCCTAATATTATGAGGATATACATAAGGTCACCATAATATTATGAGGAGATACATTATTGCCACTTAAAAGCTGTCAAAACAACGCTAAAACAACATTATTACTTAAGCAAACGAATAATAACAATTAAGTAAATATTTATTCCGTCCATTGTGAAGTAATACATAGGCTTGTCTATGTAACAGATACTGCTATTGAAATCGGTTTATCGGATGAGAATATCTTTTGGTGAAAACATACAAAACGATTTCAATTAAAATATTAATTAATTGAAGTGGCGATTATTAACAAGATTACATTTTGTTTGGTGTTTACTTCCAATGAACCTTTTCAAACTGGTTGTACGCGGGAAAATTAATCCGTCTGTTTGTTTTGTACATTGTTACATCTCTAAATAACCTAAGTGTTTTTGATTAAATCTTCTGAAAGGTACCTTTACTACTTTTTGTATCTTTCATACTAGCTTTTGGCCGTGACTTCGTTTGCGGGGAAGTAAAATAACAGTCACATTTTTATAAAACTCCCTTCCCCCCCGCGTCGCATCGCATCGTTCACTCGCGCTATTAGTTTGTTTTCACTTAGCGTTCTTTCTGGTTTTTTTCTTTTTCGCTCGGCTCCTAAGAGTCGCAGCGTGATGTTAAATAGCCTATGGCTAATCTTTCTCAAGACTATGGCTATCAAATGCAAAAATATTTTTTCTAAACTAGTATAATTATTTCGTGCCCAAAAAACTGTTAAGTTAACGAATAAAATATCCATTCCTAAACAAAATTACTTACATACTTCTCTCGATTAAAAAATGAAGTCCATATAAACATTTCGCTCACATTTAGACCAGTGCCATAACTGAGACCAAAACATTTGCGCTCCGAAAACATTTCAAAAGAATATAAAACTGAAACTGACATTTGATAAACAGAAGAACAACTACAACCAAACTTGCATATCGAAGCACTCAGACAGACACATGCCTGCATGCAGGGCAATGATGCAATGTAATGCAATGCATTTAATGCATTTATAATTACTCAAACAGTAAAAAGAGGAAATCACACCACACTATACACCACAGAGAACTAATAACATACTAAAACTGTACACGTAATTAAATATTATAGGTACTTACTTGTTTATATTGTCATCGTATTATGGTTTTAGATTATATATTATTATTATTTCTTATATTTATGATATGCGCAAATACAGATATATATTTTTATTACATTTATGTATAATCACACATATTTCAGTTAAAATAATTACTAACCCGTTGAAATATCTCACGCAGGGGAACGTGAATACGTCATTCCATGGGTAATTGCTGAAAACCAGCGCTGTTGACATTAGGTTCGTCCGAATCCACAGTATTTCGCTGAGCAATGACCTGTTCTTGCACAGATGCGACGCACAGCATAAATTTTCTTATTATTTGTTACAAAAGTAGTAGTAACTCTGCTATCAGCATTTTATTTTTGTGATGTTTTTGTTGACATTTGGTAATGTTGCAAGAGTATTACGCAATAATGTCTTTGGTCCGTGGCCATGACAGCAACCAATGAAAAACGTTGTTTTACTTTTTATATTTTTATTTATTGGATGAACACGAGGCTTTTGGCTACTTTTGTAAATGTGTATTTTATGTGTTTTTATCTTTATATGTGCGTTTTGTTTGTGCAGAATAAACAATTTTTCTTTCTTTCTTTTTTTTTTCTTTCATTTAGTCTATGGTTTCGCATCTTAAGTGGCTGCGTTTGAGTTTATAAATTACTACTTGATTAAGAAGTTTTGACAACTGTGAATCGTGAAGAAATATAATGTTTTACTTAATACTAGCGACCCTCCCTTGTTTTGCAAAGGTGAAAGTTTTTAGATGTCGCTATATCAGTAGGATATGGCGACATCTAAAAACTTTAGACTTCTGTGCTACGAGTATGTTTGAATTTAAATATTAATATTAATTAGTATAATACTAATTAGTATTATACATATTATAAACATTCCGGAATAAATTCTGTAAATGATGGTGAAAATCACATCAATTCATTGTGTAGTTTAGTAAAACTAAGGCACAACTCAGACAAAGATGAAAAGCAACTTTGGTTTGTACTAAGCAGTTGTACTTAATAGATTGTTTTTAAGTAAAAAATATGAAATGGTGTTTTTTTTTCTTTTTCTAGCTAAAACATTAACAAGCATAAACGAGGGGAGTTGTAATGTTTCACAGCCGCACTTAATGCTTCGATTTGAAGTCAATCGGCCTAGCCTTTACTCAACTATACAAGGGTCAACTTCCACTCTAACCGAATGCAGCTGAATACCAATATTTTACATGAGCTCCACAATCCAGTTACTGGGTAACACGATATCATCCCTTGGTACTTGAACTACTCCCTTGGACTGGCTGTCAGACTTTTGGGAATTTGACAACCCGTAACGACGCGACGGTCTACGAATGACAGTCGGGACCAACAGCTTAACGTGCTTTCCGAGGCACGGAGGAGTCTCGATTTGTATTGGATAGTCACCCATCCACGAACTGACCGCGGCAAGCGTAGCTAAACATTCGATGGACCTGTGTGGCTGTTATCATTTAGCCACGAGCCCCTCGATACTTCAATGAGCTTCGATGGGGAGTAATTAACAAAAAATTGTCTACTTGACTTACTGTTTTACATTCGAACTGTGACAGTGTTAGTAATAATCACGAAACAGGTTTGAAACATTTGGCGTGTGGATCCTAGATACCATCTAGATTAAAAGCACTTGTGGCGGTACTTGGTAGGTATGTACTAGTGGTACTAGTGGTACTTTGTAGGTACTTTTGTGCAGTTTTGTTTAGATAAGGATCTGTGTTTAACAGAACTTGAAATAAAGTGGTACGTGTTTTTAGGAATGATGGTTCGTGATTTGTTAGTTTGTATTTCTTTTGTTTGTTTGGAATCTTTTTGTTGTTATGCTACAGAATAGAGTTGTACCATGGTTTGATAAATGCTTTTTAAGAGGAAAAAATATATGGGTTTTATTGCGATAGTGGTTCAGTCTGGGTCTATTTAATAAAAACGACAGGCGATAGGTGAGAGGACAATCCGATTTTTTAACCTCTTGACCTCGCCCACGCCTGTCGGAAAGCGATGGTTGAGGTCTTTGATGGAACGAGCAAGACCAGAAGAAGCCTGCTCACTCTTACATTTAAGGGAGACTGGTTATATGTGGAAAGGAACACAGACAGGCAAAGACAACGCTGTCAATTACTTATACAAGCTTTTTCGTCGTTTTTTTGCTTTAGTAAACAGCACCGGTCGTTAAAATGTATGTCGCATTGACAGTTATAATAAATAGGCTCTCTAAAAAAAAATATGAATACACCCCGACTTTTACGCCTTCCATAAATTATAATGTTTATGTTGTACAATGTTGAGAGCAGTGGTAGCGACCCCGACTGACGAGTCGTACTTCGTGGGTTCGAACCCTTTATTGTTTGTAAATAATTTCATCACCACTGCTCTCAAAACGGTGAAGGAAAACATCGTGAGGAAACCGGCATGTCCTAGAGCCAAAAATTCGAAGACATGTGACATCTACCAACCCGTACTGGCCCCAGTGGTAGATTACAGCCCACTCCTGGGTCCCAGGAGTGGGAACATCATAGGCTACCTATGCTATGTGATACAATACCCTACCTTATTACAGACACACTTCAAAATCAATTTACTTCCTAAAACTTCTCCTGAAATCTGTAAAACAAGATTCGACGGAACTCTCACGTCATACTAATGACGTCACTCGGTAATTATCGTATTTGTTAGTTATTCTACCAGCTTGTAACACGTACAAGTTTCTAACCAGCGCGTGTTTGAAGGAAAATTATGTGAATTTGCTTCGGGTGTGCTACTTTACAAGTTATGAAGTATTTGTACAATGTTTGGTTAATGTAAGTAATAAATTAGGTATTTTCGATGTAGTACCTTTTGACTGCCTCGTTGCCCTAGTGATCGCAAGCGCTGCTGCCGAGCATGACATCCTGGGTTTGATTCCTCGATCGGCCAAAGTTTTATTGGATTTTTCCATCAGAAATTTCTGAATTTGTGCCTGGGTGATGGCATTAGGCTCGCCACCATGGGACATGGGACTTAAACATAACTGGCGAAATATGGGTGTACTATAGGTACACCTCTGCCTAACCCTTCGAGAATAATTGTGTCATGTTGTTTTTGCGTCGATGGTAAAGTGGGTTTAATAAATGCTGATCGAAAGCTGCTAAGATCGATTCCTGTGTCAGTGTTAGGGTTTGTGAATCATCATGTTTACTGTGTTTTTTGGAGTCGCCTCGTTAGTTTTGTGGTCAAAAGCTTTTATCTGTTCTGTGGTCACAAGAGTGCCTGCTGAGTTTAGGGTTAAAAATTAAATATGCAGATCGAGCATTTGTCATTGGGTTTAAGGATTTGAGCCCAATTGAGGTGGACATCGAATGGGCAGCGATGGGTCACGCACGCTCACGCAGCGTCAAGACACTTCTTCATAGTTTCATAACTCTATCCATATTAAGCACATTCTTTGCGAATTTAAATACCTTAAAATGGAAAAACACGGATAATTTTGATGTGTCTTTCTGCCTGGCAGATGCCAAAATTTATTCTCGCCCACTACTGAAAAGGGCTATTAATATAAAATATCTCTTATTAGGGAATGGCCTTGCTTTTTATGATAATCTGAGTAGACTATCTATTTGATTGATGTTTATAATTTACTTTGTACATAAATCTGAATGCCAAGCGTGGTGACTAAGGTTCATTGGAATGATCACGTTCAACAGTAATAAATGATGGTGATAAGAACCCAATGTTTGGCAGTATGACATTTATATGGTGCTACGAACCAGGTTCACCTACAGCGCAATGCAGTATCTCTGCGGTTTGTCGTTTCGCTAATGCGCTCCACGCTTAACTTACAATTTCTGTTAATGCAGCAAAATATCATTCTTTGCTATATAATTACTATGAAACTATTTTTGGAAAATTTACTTTTTATGACGAAGAGTTGCAATTGGCATCGTGAGTAAACCAGGACTTATGTTTAATATAAGTCTGAAATCGCCAACCCGTCTTTAGCAATCGTGGTGATCAATGCTCGTGCCTTCTGTGTATGAGAAGAGGCCTTTGCCCTGCAGTGGGAAAATAATAGGTTGTTTTTTTTTTACTATGATTTTTGAAACATGCTTATGGCACAACAGATTAAATTCATCCCTTACCAGTGGGAACGAACCCAAAAACATTGCAACATCATTGGATTTGCTAATGTGTTGTCAACCTTGGTAACTGAGTTAGTTTCTGGATCCTGTAATTTCACACACTACAATCATGTAATCCACTGCTGGACCTAGGCCTCTCCAAGGCCCCGCCACAACACCAGTACTAGCAAGCTTTTAAAGGTCGTTGGTCCATCTTGCTGGGGGGCGTCCCACACTAAATATGATTGCCGATACGTGGTCTCCACTCCAGGAGTCTTGCGGGCTTGCGGACGGTGACCAATGGGTAGCTCGCCGTCTGATAAGGATCAGGCCCAGATCAACGGCGCGTTGAGTTCCACGCGTGCGTCAAAGCGATTTCAGCACAACTGACGGAATCCGCTAGGATCGATGCCTGCCGGGGTCGCGGGAAAGCCCGAAAGGGATACCGCGGCCCCTGGCAACGTACAGTCAACACTGAAGGAACACGGGTGGGTTTTAGCCAGTAAGAGTGTGACAAGCCCTCCCGCTCCGGCCAGAGCGTGAGAAGTTATTTGATAATTTCCCACCATCAAAAAAAAACAGGAGTCGTCTATTCCATAGGCCTTGCTTACTGTGCTAACACCTAAAATTCCCTCATCTTCTTAAAATATTTAACTAACCGTTGCCTCCTCTCGAAATATTATGCCAACATGCCAAAATCTTATACCGCATTTAACAACTTTAATACCGCAACCCATTTGCTTCATAAAGGGGTCTTGAAAGCTAAGGGGAACTAATAGGAAGTGATAGTCAGTGATTGCACTGACAAGGGGCTGATCCAATCAGCTTAGAGCAAAAGTGCTGTATATAAGTACCTACAGATTTCTCGTGATGGGTAGTTTGCAAGGGGTTTTAATAGCAAGTACCGTTAAACAAGAAGGACATATAGTGACTTTATTGGTGATGTTCTTCAGAAAGGTCAGGTGCGTAGTTGTCGCAACCGACGTGCGTGTATGACCAGATGTATGGACGTAAATGAGGTAAAAGAAGTATGTAAGGATCCAAACAGGTGACGTTTTGTAGTTTCTACGTACCCGCAAAGAAAAATGGCGTGAATTTATGTTTAAGTGTACTGTCTAACAAACTATTTGGTATACAGGAAAAACTATTCATATTTCCTACACTACCAGTATTCATTTTTATTTTGTATGTAATATAGCCTTTGGCTTTTATTATATTTATTAAAGAAATAAAGAAGACAAATAGATAGGTACTGAATAAATTAACAGACTTGGTTTTATATTAGATCTCACATCTTTTTACCGTAGAAGAACTGTGTTGCGAGACTTGCAGTTTTTTACGTTATATTTTTGAAGGGATTAATATTTCCTACCACACTACCAGTATTGTTGTGTATGTAATAGCTTTTGGCATGCTGAGAATAAAAATCAAAATAAAATAAAACATGATATAAAAAAAATTACTACTCAGCATACTCACAATATTTTTTAAAGTTAGTTACAGGTGAGCTGCCTCCGCCTTTATACCAAATGTGCGCTTTTGTCATTTCTATGGTGACGATATTATCGTTGACGTCCACGGTTGGTATAGAAATACGTGCACTTGATAACGTTACCGTGGACGGTGGACGGATTTATAAGCATCTCCATAATATATTTCCATTTAAAAAATATCGCTGTGATGTCGTGATGCCGTCGACTTCCACGATAAAGATAGAAATTATAAAAGCGCATCTTAGCTTGTTCGACAATGCATTTTGAAGTTAGTTTTCTAACGACGATTTTTTATTTGAATTTTGACGAGTAAAATCATGACATTCATGAGCCAACATGTGGGCTTAGTATGAACTCGCGTTATAGACGTAACATAAATTCGGACAATTATAGAATTTGAAATGCTTGCTTTAAACATATTATTTATCTACCTAATTGTATGACTTTATTCATAGCTATGGGTCATACTAATTTTGTGTAGCGTCAGTATAGCCAAATTGCTATAGTATAGTCGAATTTTCGTTACGTTTACGTCGCGCGTTTGTGCTAGCCCTGGCCTGAAAACATCAACAAGCTGAGAGTATACGGATTTATGATTTTATGGATGTCACGGTGCGTGACCTAATTAGGTCCTAATGAAATCCCTGGTCTAGTTAAATTTGTAGCTATTTTGCTAAGCCATTTTAGACGTAATATCAAAACAAGAGGTACTTTCTATCCTACCCATGAAACAGGTTCTTGTTGGTTGGTTGTATTTTTTTGTTTTTTAAATTTATTAACATGTATGTTGACTTGAAAGATTATGGTAGCTGAGAGTATGTCATGCTCACTTAAATGTCTCGCTGATGGTGGCGAGTGTGTTGTATCATTCGGTTCCCTACAAAATGGTTGAGCTGAATGGTGCTGATCCACGCGTCGTGTTCGTGAACGGGCGCCGTCAGTTGTGACTGGTCATCTCTTATCTGTCATGGCTTATTTTTAATCTTATATTTTGAATTGTTTTGATTATTTTTTGTACATTGTTCTCACATATAGAAGCAACAAGAATAATGTACCCAGGATTTTGTAATTTTCTATATTTAAAAGAGTGTCCTTGGAGTTTCTTGCCCGTTCTTCTCCATAAGATCTACGTTTTGAAATGGGCAACTAGCTTCAACTTTCTGACTAACTGACGCGACTATTTGACAATTCAAAAGTGCCTGTAAATAGTTTAATTGAAATAAATGCTTTGAGTTTGAGTTTGAGTTCAATTACACTGGACTGAAGTGTTGCTACGGCGTAGCCCAGGTTATTGTGTAAAGGCTACGCCAGCTACGCTTGTAGCAGATACCCAAACCGCAGGCTGCGCGTTACGGAATATTAGTAACTTTTTTTATAGGTCCTATTACGTGTATAGTTTTGTATGTGGTTGGATTATTTATTTCAAAGACTTTTATATCAGACTCTAAGAAATTGGAACGGACTTATGTAAAGTACAAGCAACACTATTCGCAATTTTAAAATAATTACCACGTAAGTTAGATTAAAATTGATCATTAGTCATAAAGCCTATAAAGGGTAGATTGTAATTAATTATTGAGAACCTGATAATTTTTAATGAAGAATGAAAAATAAACTTTTATTTAAATCTTTGCAGGTAAGGTAGTTTTAAATTGGGTAACGATAGTCACTAAGAGCCATTATATCTGCCTAGCCTTTTCCCAACTATGTTAGGGTTGGTTTCCAGTCTAACCAGATGTAGCTGAATACTATTTTACATAGACTGCCTATTTGACCTCCACAACCCAGTTACTGAGTAAAACGATACCCTGTTCGTAAGACTGTTTGTCAGACTTTCGGGTCTACGACAGCTATTAAAAATACAATGGTGGTAATAAAATTTGAAAAATAAAACTCTCCATCCGCACATAACGTCCCTAAAACGTTAAAAAAAATCCTATGCTCTTACCTAGCACATAATTTTTAAGGTACCTAATTTAAAAAAAAAGGTATACATACCCTTCGACCGCGTAAAATATACGAGTAATTAGCCCTATCGCAACGATCGCTCTTGACCAATCTATATCTGTTAATGTCGAAGCTCCCGGATCACAATGCATTATTGAACTATTAATGTGCACGGTTCCGAAGATAGAACAGGTATTTTTGGACGAATATTAATAAGGAACTGTTCCGTAATAGGAATGTTGACTGGGGAAAAAAAAAACTATTTAGTCTGTCAGTCAGATAATAAAAAAATATTACACACGTATTTTTTGCTTTATCAAATTAATATAAAATGGTTTAGATAAGACGCATCAAAGTCACAAGTCAGTATAAAATCTACCGGCCAGTGACTTTATTACCTACACTACTTTATGACTTTGCTACATTTTAACTCATTGCCTACTCAATGTATTGCCGTAATCTTTTGACAACGTAAAAAAAAAAACGTGTCCAATATTTTTTAATAATCTATCTGACGGATTCTTTTTTTTTTTTTGTTTAGTATGATTATTGTAGTGTATTTTCTTCAAGGTTATCCCAAGCTTGTGGTACAATGTTTGCTGTAATTAGATAAATGTTACTTTAATGGAGATTTTTCTTTTTTTATACAACACTTGGTTTACCCGACTGCGCGAAAGCAAAGGCAGGGTTATGTTTTTCACGCGTATCTTTGTATTTTTGTATATGAGATACAAAACGCCAGCATCCCAATGGCTGGATGAATTTTAATACATGAGGTGTTTCTCGATTGGTCTAGGTTGCGCGATGGTTATAGGCTAGGTTTTGTTTTTATAAAATCAAAATGGCGGAATAATTTTTGTACCATGTTCCAAGTGGCCATGTGGGTTTCAAAATAAATGGCTTGAGGAGACGATTCCAAAAATATAACACTAAAAATTTAAAGAAAAAAATATATAAACCCGAGTTAAGATAAACATAAAATAAGATGATCCTTAATTTGCACTTTTGTTGAAACAATGGAACGTGAGACTCTTGTGGTATCGTGCACTGATTTACGGCTGTGAAGTATGTAAATAATATTTGTCCAAAACATAATATACACACATACATAATATATAACATAATATACACACATGACATGAAAGATGTTAAATTAAATTATATCACTGTCATGTTTTGTCTTAACGGTGTACGTATTAAATAGATATGTTATTACCAGTGATCGGAGTAGGTAGATTGAACTGGGGTCATTGATCCGAAACGTATATATTACTATGGACATTCCTCCGGAATTGGTGGATTATTAAAAAAAAACCGGAACTTATGTAGGAATTGTATTCTGCCAGAGTGGAAGGAGTCATTTGATGATTTGCCATCCTCAAAAAAAAGGTAGGAATTGTAATAAAATGAGCAATTTTATTCTTTATTATTCTTCCTATTTTTTTTTTGTCACGATTTGACAAAACCCAACGACTACCACTAATAATAATACCACTAGTAATAATATCACTACCAACATTAACAATATTTAATCGAATCCGGAAATACCGGAATTACTTTCCGGAAAAATGGCTTATCCATGTTATTCTTTCTGTGTGCATTTATGATACAAGTACTAAAAATCAATCTACCTACTCCGATCACTGGTTATTACACAAACATTAAATCATTAAATAATTTGATACCTATAATATTTTTTGGTTGTAAAGGATAATGTGGTCGACGATGGCGCGCGTCTGTTTTGAAGTAAATTTTCACTCGTGGGTTCAACAGGCTAGAACTGATTATACTTACTGCGATATTATACAACGTTATCTTTTACGTATCATAAATCTGTTCAGGAGAAAATCAAACCTAGCTACTTTGGTATTTAAATCAAGACAAAATAGGATGAAGATTTAAGTTGATTACTTTATATATCATTTAAATTTTACTTTTTGTTTATTGTTGCGTGTTTGTTAACTTTACATGTTATGTACTCCTACAATTTGTGTCTTTATTACCAGTAATACCTTTCGTAACTATTTTTAAAACAATGTGGAATGTAGATGCTGTTGGTGTTCTTTAATAAATAAGATTTGTGTCAAACCAAAATCCGCAAAATAGAAGTAGTTAGTTATTTCGCCTGGTAACAGTTCCTTTTCCCGCGGTAATGCAAACAAATCACTGTTCCGAATACTAATGATTTTTAGAACAAACAAAGTTTGGTCAAACTCTATTAGGCTGGCAGTTTGCTAGTCTAGCTTCAAAGCTCAGTTTTTGTATAAAATGTTAGCTTGTTGTTTTAAACCGTTATTTGGGGTCGAAAATTGTAGTTTTTACTCGCCTACGGTTAAATTGGAGGGTTGTGATTTTAGCAATTTAGACGAGCGTACGGTTTTATCGATGACCCCCGGTTTTTCGAAAGCTTGCTAAAATGGTTTGTCGAGTATTGTCGTTGTTATTATCTACATCGAATGAAATAATTCGGAAAAGAACCGGAGTTACCGACATAGCTTGCAGAGTAAGCAAGCTGAAGTGGCAGTGGGCTGGCCATGTTTGTTGAAGGCCCGATAGCTGGTGGAACCAACAAGTGCTGGAGTGGAGGCAGCGTATCAGCAAGCGTGGGGCGCCCCCCAGCTAGATGGACCGATCTTAAAACAGACCGGGTGTTGTGGTGCAGCCTGAGAGAAGCCTATGTCCAGCAGTGGACTGTGATAGCGAGAGTTGATGGATTATCGATATTTAGAAAAATTCCCCCGTTTTTATACACGTACATTAAATTTTATTATTTAAGGTTTGTAAATAGGATTTATCTATAAATAGTATAAATACAAAGTCTGTTTTCCTGTCTGTATATTTGACAGCTTAGATTTTAAAACTACACAATGGATTCTTATGCGGTTTTCACCATCACTTAGACTTTAATCTGGAAGGTTCATGTGTATAAAACATTAATTTTTGACTCTGATATGGCTCGACATTTTATTTAGCGACCCGCCCCTGTTTCGTTCGGGACCAATGGCGACTTGTCAAAACAGATAAATTACTATATTATTACATAAAGCAAACACTTTGTACCCCTTTTTACGAAAATTATGCGGACGGAGGAGTATGAAATTTGGCACAGTTAAAGTTTATATGAAGAAAGAGTGCAGAAAGCTAATATTTTTATATGATATACATTAGAAAAAAATTAAAGTAATAAAAAAAACATTACACACACTACCATGCGTTTGACACAAGATGGCTACCTAAGAACCATGACATGGCAGCATGGAATTAGTATGTACTATACAACTTAAAATTTAAATGAATTATGGTCGAATTTCGACCTCTGGGCGACCACTAATTATGATAATAAAATAACGTGTTTGTCACTAAATGTTTTCTTTCGATTATTGGCTTAGTTGAAATATCATCTGTTTGTATTCACTTAATAACTTTCATATCACGCCTTGTTTCCCCTAAGGGTTGGGCAGAGGTGTATCTATAATACACCTAGTTACGCTAGTTATGTTTAAGTCCCATGAAATAGGGGGTGAACCTATTGCCATCGACCGGGCACAAATCTAGACTGCTAGCTCATCATCATTTCAGAGGAAAGACGTCCACTGCTGGACATAGGCCTCCCCCAAGCACTGCCACTTTAACCGGTTCTGTGCTTCTCATAAAACTAACGATGTTATTCACATGCATGCATGGTCTATTATTTTTATACGTATAATATGCACTAAAGACCCTTTAAAATATCTTAACGACACGATGCTCAATCATTTTAATTGACATCAAGAGCTTCCAATTAATATTTTAGCGAAGTTTAAATCCAATTAAAGTTTCTTGCTGTGGTATTAACACGACCAAATGTATTAATGGGTTTACGCGACGATATTATGTTAGTACGGAATTTAATATGTAGGTACATTATTTAATTCAAGTTGGTTAGGTATATAGCTCGGATGTTGGAATGAACGGAGTTCGAGGTGGATAATTTGTTTTAAAAATAAGTGTATTGGTTAAGGTTGTCAACTTTTTTATATCAAACTAGCTTTTGCCCGCGACTTCGTCCGGGTAGAAGTCGAAAATGGTTCTCATATGATTCTAATAGGATTTTTATTGGTTTTTTACGTTATTAATTTTGTTATAACATATAAATTATTATGTTAAAATGTTTCAATAATTATAAAATATAACAATCTTTATTATAGTTTAGGGATATAAAGTTTAAATAAATCTGAAAAAAACAAATGTTGTTTATTTATTTATTTATTAAAACTTCATGCACAAGTAAAAAACTGTACAAAGGCGGACTTAATGCCTGAGGCATTTTCTACCAGTCAACCTTAGGGTGATGCAGAGACAAAACATAGCAGGTGCAACATAAGGGATAGATAACTTGAAAATTAATACACACTAATACATAGATACATACATACATACATATAAACCGAATAAACTTTGTCAGGAGAAATAACGATTGGTAGAGGAGAAAACAAATCCAACAAATCAGCGCTGCAATGATTCCGCCAACTTTTTACGAATATGTTCACGTGCCTTCACTTTGAAAGATAAGCGACTGGTTGCCATCCTGATGTTCAGAGGGAGCGCATTCCAAAAGAAAAACCGCCTGGACAAAGAAAGAAGAGTGAATAAAACCAGAACGGTGAGAAGGACATCGTAGAAGACGATTGTTGGTAGAACGAACATTTTTACTATGGGCAGAGCATAGGTATTGAACGTGGGAAGTCAGGTAAGAAGGAGAAGTGGGATTGTCCAGTATATAATACAACATAGACATAGCCCTCAACTCTGTTATATTTTATGAACACGAAGCTCGGCCTTTGATCTGGCGAAAGTTACACGGATGTATTATCTTTTTACAACGAAATCGAAAGACTACACCTACTGCAGTATTTCTTTGTAAACAATATTTTTTGTTTTTCTTTCGGGTGCTAGAATCACCAGGCTACTCTGTGCGGTTACTCTGGAGCATGCCACATAAAACTGGCCGTGGGCGAAGCAGCTTTCCCTCAAGTCTACTCCCGATACCTTAAGAGTTTGACCTTGAGCTTTGTTGAGCATTGCGAAGCATACTTTGATGGGAAACTGCACTCTTTTGAATTCGAAGGGGTAATTTGATGGTCTAGGGGAATCTTAGGAATAAATACAGACCTCTGTAAAGCTTAGAAACCTTCAAATGCGGTACTAAAATGTATAGTACGGTGACTTTCGAGACATTCCAATTTTAAAGAGTATTTGCATTGCAAGCACAAAGCCTTTATGTGAGTTCAACCTTTTTTGAATAAAATTGAATTGACTTTTCAAACATGTGTCAAAATAAAATGTAATTTAAATCAAAAGTACTAAGGAGTATTGATATCAACTTCGGAGCACATCACTCCCAAAATAACTTTCTACCCCTATTTAACCCCGTTAGGGGATGAATTTCAATAAAATACGAAATAGGTCTTCCATTAATTCTGTTAAAGAATGTTTATGCAAAATTTGAAGTAGATTGGACCAAGGAATCATGTTGTCCCATACAAACTTTGCCCGCCTTTTTCACCCCCTTAGGGATAGAATTAAAAAAAAATCCTTTCTTATCGAATGCCTACGTCATACAAAAAACACACCCTCCAAGTTTCAGGTCTCTACGATTAGCGGTTTAGGCTGTGCGTTGATCCGTCAGTCAGTCATTCAGGACAAAGCATTTTATATGTATATAGTATTTTCGAAGCTATTGCCTGTAAAAATATAGTATAAGGCGAAAAAATATAATAGGTATATTTCAAAACATTTTTATATGATATTTTATTTAATATATGAATATTTTTTGTTATTACGAACCTTTACTAACAGGTTTTGTTTCCTAAATGTCTCATAACAATTTTTACACCCTAAATTAAGATTACAAAATACCATTAATTCAATTTTTATGATATTAATAATGTCCCTATTGCGATCATTCCTCCATTTTGTATTGACATAAAAATAAAGTAGTTTCGCCTACTATGTTTTTTCTTTAGAAATATTGTATTTAAGCCTCTAATATAGTAGAATAAGACCAGATAGGTAAGATCGATAAGGACCAGGTCCGGGTCGACGGCGCGTTGTGTTCCACGCGCGCCTCAAAGAGATGTCAGCACAACAGAAGGGGTCTGCTAGGACCGATGCCAGCTGGTGTCGCGGAAAAGTCCGAAAGGGATACCGTGCCCCTGGCAACGAACAGGCAACTGAAGGAACACTGGTGGGTTTTAGTCAGTAAGAGTCCAATACGCCCTGAGCTTCGCCCAGAGCGGGAGAAGTTATTTGATAATTACCGACCCTAAAAAAAGAAGAAAAAAGGCTTCGGGCATTTAGTGAGATGATTTTCAAAAAGCGTAATAGCAGTTTGCCCGATTGTGAGATCGAACTCAGGCCCAACAGGTGCACTTGCGACCACTAAACTAAGGTAGTTATTATTACCCACTCACTCATTTTACTTTGTTTTCACATAATATCATCGTGTATCTGATCTGATCCAAACATTTCATTCAACAATATTTGTGTCAGTTTAACTCCTACAGAAAACTCCTAATCTGACAGTTAAGGACAATCGAAAGAAATAAACTTATCCATTTTCAGTAAGTTCGCACTGCCTGTCAAACAAGATTATGTCCGGGAAAATTGTGCCTTGTGCCAGTCATTCCAACTTAACAGAAAAATGTAGTAAAATAATACTGGTTTTTTGGATTCACTTTTGCAGGCGAAATATTAACCTAAGGTATAGACTATTGATCCTGCTGGGGTTGCGGGTTTGTCCGAAAAGGATATCGCGGCCCCGGCACACGGGCAACGGAAGGAACACGGGTGGGTTTTAGTCAGTAAAAGTCTGACACGAACTCTCATTCAAAAAAAGTATAGACTATTGATAGATTATATTAACCGACTATTTATATTCTGACGTGTTTCTGTGACAAATAAACCTTTTTCTTCCTTTGTTTTCTTAAAGTCTCATGGCTCATTCTCATGAGTCGATAACTCGGTCGATTTATAGCATGCGGGGATCTCCCCGCAGGTTAATAACTAATTAAAGTCATAAGTCAATAACGCGGTCAGTACACCGTTTGGCCCCTCGTGCCCCTGTAGCTAGCGTGGCGGCCAATTAAATTCATCGGTTGGTAAAAAGCGTGTGGACCCAAAGAAAATCATATAGCTAATAGAAATGGTTCCCCGAATACGGGCCTTATGGCATGCTTTATCGAAATCTCCAGCAAATCACATGCGGGTCTTATCGACTAATCAAAACGTGCATGGACATGCACATGCTTTAAAGAAATCTCCCGCACCGCGCATACTAACTCTATTGACCAATGAAAATTAGCCTTTGAAGATATTTTTAACCAATGGGTTAATTAAGCTAAAATAAAAGCACGTTTAATAGACACTCGTTCTTTCGTAAAACGCCACAATTTCAAGGAAGATTTAAGCGCAGAATTTAACGGGTTTGCGCCATATTTTTTTATAAGGTGTTAATGACCACTCAGTTCAGTCATTTTTTATGATAAACTGGGGAAATATAGCCTTTTACTTGGAAAGCACTATGGGGAAGGTACCGTTACAAAAAAAAGCAGGGAAAAATATACCTTAATTAAACTCTTAGGCACAATGTATTTTTAAACAAAGGTTGGGTTATCAAAACTGAATAGGTACACACCGGTGCAGGTAAATATTGACCGATTTTGATTAAATTTTATGTAACACGAGTCGTATACCTTTATTTGCCAATTTTATTGGGTCCGGCAGTGAACTATTGTTTGATTTGCATATTTTTACCAATTTAAATGTTACATGGGTCGAATATCACACGTATATTTTGTTTAGAAAGTCTATATTAATGTCTACATCTATGTTTGACTGCCACATAGCATGGCACTGACAACCCCATGACTAAGGGCCCATTTCACAGCATGAGCACTATCTTTTAGATAATTTAATTAATTGGTTAGAATTTGATCTTTAAAATGATTGAAAAATAAATTCGATGAATGAAGGGCAACTAATAAAAAGTATTTACAAGGCAGATACGAGTGCAAACACTCGGTAGGAAATAATAGTGACCTTATTGGTGATGTTCTTCAGAAAGGTCAGGTGCGTAGTAGTCGCAACCGGCGTGCGTGTATGACCAGATGTATGGACGTAAACGAAGCAAAAGGAGTATGTAAGGATCGTAGCAGGTCGCATTCTGTAGTCTCTGCCTACTCCCATGAGAAGAAAGCGTGAGTTTGTGTAAAGTCCAAATTATATGGCGGATCAAATGAAAATTTCAAACAAATATGTGGTTTTCAAATATCAATATTTTACCTCATTTGTATGGGATTTGAGTAGAATTTATTTAATTATCATTCGCAATGTTAACCTTTGGTCAATTAATACATTTGGAAAATTAATAGGAAATCGCTAAAGCGTTTGACACACATTACATGCGATTTACAGCAAATTATTATGTTTGTTGGTTATCCTGAATTACGTTTGGCGTTTAAGGCTATCATTAATTACAATATCGCAATCAAAGGCTTAATTCACATCTGCAAATCATTTTTTTTTACTGCTAAATAATAACAAGGATCCCCCGAGGCTCAATCTTTGGTCCAATTAAATTTAGATTTCCTTTAACATTTACATTTTAATGTATAATTCCCGCATAAAAATCAGGAATCGTTAGGCAAAGCAAGATGCAGTAGGTGGTAGATAACTGCATATTTTAACGTATAACATACCGAGAACGTGGATTAAGGTCAAGAATACAAATCTTGTTGTTTCATAAATTTTCAATTTCATACGCAGTTGTAGTAGCTTTGCTGAGTTAGTGAGTGGTTTAAGTTAAAGGGTTAAGCGTTAAAAGGGTGTCTCATACCTTGAAGAAAAAATAACCGCTGATGCTGATTTTTTTAACTTAAAAGCAAGGTCTGTAACCCCAGTATAAAGCTTCGTTTGAACATGGATAACCTTTAAAAGAAATAATGGGTAACGTTACGGTTAATGAAAAATAAGCATGATTCTAGACAGAAATGTGAGTTCCAATTATATTTTCGGTTGTGCTTAATAAAGATATATATTTTGTCATGTGAAAGAAAATGTTTCAATTTCATTTTCAGAGAATATTTATTTTTATCTTTCCAATAAATTGCTTTGTTACAAAATATCGTTTCATTTTATGCCGCATAGACTTTTATTCACAAATGGAAAATATTTCTCATATAATTAAATCTATTCCTCGTCTCTGCATTTTAGCGCAATATCTCCCATGACTCATCACTTGCACCCCGAATCCATCAGGAATAAAGTGGCCACAACAGGCACGGTACAACAAAAGTATTTTACCAACATTCTCCGACCTGAAATTACAGCATAAATTCCAAAACTACCAATAACGTATTCCTTCAGAAATTCCATAAAACTTCTCCTGTATTCTTGATATTTGATATTAATAGCAAGTTTGTTCTATGATGGATGTTTGATTTGAAATTGGTTTTGATTTTACTACTGGTTCCAGGCAAATGATAAAGTTTGAACTATTAATGGCTGGTATTGATGTTTCCTTACTTAAATTCTAAAATTTGTCCTATATTATGCTCACGTTATCATCATCATGTAACCAATAGACGTTCACTGCTAGACATAAGCGTCAACTAAGCGTCGCCACATCGACTGGTCCTGTGGTTTTCCTAGCGGATTCCCACACCTTTCACTAGGGTATCGGCCCGCCCTGTGGGACGCCTACCTACGCTGCGTCTTTCGGTAAGGCCACCTGCCTGAACTTTTAAACAGAGAGACGGAACAAAATAAAATAAGTACAGTTATTAATTCAAGACTAATCCTGTTTCCTCTTCTAGCACAGAAAAGGGACGAGTATTGATAACCATTCTCGCAACCAGAGTGTTTGGAATTTTGGGCAATTACGCTTATGTATCCTCATGATGTTTTGCCTTACTACACCATAAGCCACGACCTGAGTGCTATTCAGGTTTCGAGCCCACGTTCAGTATACCTTTATACCACCACTATATTCAAGCTCGTAACGTGGTAATTAAGAGTTATGTTGATTGCCACAAACTTAGACGTAAGAGTTAAGCGTGGACGTATCCTACCTGTTTGTACTCCCAAGTCACATAAAATATAATCAAAGCGTGCTCCTCCATAACTGGGATGGCTTAGCGGCTCCCAGCTCCCACTGAATCGCATAAAGGCTTGTGCAGACCAGCGCGACTTGTTGCGCGACGCGACTCAAACAATGCAATTTCTAAGAAAACTGTACGGTATAACAATAACCGGCGTCGCGTCGCGCGAGAAGTCGCGCTGGTCTGCACAAGCCTTAAAGTTGTATTAAATTAGGATAAAACACATCGATTGCCCACACCTAACATAGAAAAAGAACGCTTTCGTTTGTCATTGCGCAGGTTATGCGTAGAAGTATAACTTTGATTATTTTTTAAGTTTAAGCTTTTGTTTTAACATTATTAATAAATTACAGGCATTTATGTCTTTTTCAGAAAACTAGTAAATGAAGATAAATGATATTTATTTCTGTAAATTGATTCAAAAACACACTTTTACACGTCAAAACTAACGTATGTTTCAAAACTAGATGAGTACGTTGTTTCCTGACTATTCTGAGAAGAAAGACCGAAACAAACCAAGAGGTCAGTCTCTTTTGAAGTCCAGACATATCTTGGTCAGGCCATAATAGGACCATGCAGATTAATGTTTGTCTGGTCTTTTTGGAAAGAACCATACAAATTTGAGTGGACCTGTCCACGCATTTATCAGCAATCTTGTAGATCGGCTCGGTAACTAAGCATCGGGCCATGTATTTCTTTGGCGTTTTAGATTGTGCAGTGCCAAAATGACTTTTTAAACATCAGTAATTATTTTACTTTTTTTGAAAATCTTTTTATTCGTGAAATCCCAAATTTTATGCTTATTACCATTGACAAAATTACCAGTGACATTTAGCAAATTATAGGAATCTGACAGCGTGATTACCCAAGCCCTAGGTCACTTTGAATGACATTGAACTATTAAAAGAGGGTGTACTTTTCTTGAAAGTCTGATAACACAGCTCCGATAACCATCCCTGAAATTAAATATTCTGTGAGCGGATTTTAATTACCAAAGTTAGTTATTAAATAAATTAGTTAGATCTAACTTTCGTATATCTTAGTTGATCACTTTAGTGATTTTATAAATATTAATAACTATTTTAATAAATTTAAATCAAAATATGATTGAAAAGTTTGTTAAGAAATCTGTGAAAGTTTAATCTTATCTTGATTTAGGCACCTACTTTTAGGATGCCGTCTTTTCGGTATTCGTAGGTGTCTGAAAGTTAGAGACTGGTTTTAATGGCCTTTTTTAGATTTTTAACTGTGTCTATATTTATCTGATTTAGTTTGATTTTTTTCCAAAAGGGTGAGGTCTACTCAAAACTGTGTGGGTCTTTCCTCAAAAGACCATTTCAGACATTTATCTGCATGGTTCTCATATGGCCAGACCAAGATTATGCCATCAAATGTTACAAACATCCATAAACATTTACAATCATATTTAAGACTAGCTTTTGCTCGCGGCTTCGCCCGCGTGTATATCGGAAAATATCCCACGGCAATGTACTACCGGAATTAAAAGTACCCTATGTGTTCATCCAGGTTGTAAAATATCTATGTACCAAATTTCATCCGAATCCGTTCAGCCATTTTTGCACTAATCTGGAACAAACAGACAAAAGGAAAAACATTCTAAAACTATATTTTCTGCATCAGAATCGTTCACTCAACTCGTAGCAATTATTTTTTTTCAAAAATATTCATTGTATAGTTTTGACTTCCTTACTATTTTATTATGTGTATAGATATCCTCTACCAAAAAGTAAAAGAGTAAAAAAGAAACAAAAATTCGGTAAAGCACACAAACCACGAGACTTACCACAGAAAATTGCACCCGATATTCGGTTTCCCGTTACCGACTCGGCAACTGACAACGATTGACAGCGATCCGATTTCTCAATTTACCATTTTGAAAGAATCGTTTCACTTCTCTATTTACTGAAATATACCACAGGGCTTTAGGTTTTGTAAACTTACCTGTGAGATTGTGTTTTGTTACAAAGCCTTGATTTTAGCTAATCTAAATTGATAATGCGTGTCTTTTTTTCGCAGATATTATAGATGAGAAAGTGATCGAAAATAATTAGATATATTAAATATTAAAAGTTTTTTTCAACTTTATCTTTGATGCTCAGAAAGTGTCTTTTACATTTTCCGAATAACATATACTTTCAGTTTAGTTTCTTTTCCTCCTTTCCTTATTTTATTTGACTCTTTGTTGGTTTTGTGATCGCAAGCGCACACAGCTTGGGGGCCTGGTTTTGATAAAGTCAAAATCAAATAATTTATTTCAATTAGGCACACACAAGGCACTTTTGAACGTCAAAATTTACAAAAAAATAGAATTGAGTCGCCCCTTCGAAAAGGTAGTTTTCATATGGACTACTCCACCGTTACTCTTTTAACATGTTTTACAATATTTTGTATAAATTAATTATTTAATTATACGTGAAGACGGTGTACCTAGAATAAAATTACGATACCACAATAAGTAAAAAAATATTTAATTTGATTTACATTATTTCATGGGTCTCAAACATGACTGGCAGAATGTTTATTTATTTATTTATATCTTTTATTATTTATGTACACACAGTAAAATACATACAGATACGACATAATTATATTATAATAACATATATTATTATTTATTTATTCTATTATTTATCAACAGATGGTAAAATAAAATACATTGAGATACGACATAGTTATAATTTTGAGTACAAAGGTGCTGCTATGATATTCTTATAATAAAAATTATAAAAATAAACTTTTATTTACTTTTTCTAGATTTGACTGGCCTATTTTTTGCCCAAAAAATCAGCATTGTCATACAACGTGGCATTGCTGCCAGCCTTTTGGGCACTAATTCTGTTGACAGCGATGCGGACGATTTTTTTTATGCCGTATAAATATTTCCCCTCCATTTTTATATACTTGTACATATTGTTATTTTAGGTCTGTCACTCTTTAAATGATGTAATATTATGTAGACAATAGTGTGTGAGAACAAGAAGAGAAAAGTATGAATAGATTATGTTATATGCTTCTATTGATTTCATTTAACACGGACAACCTCGTGCCGAGAACACAAGGCTTGAACTTCTGCCAATCAGCTGCCATCCGCTATAAGGCGACAATTCAATTCAGGGCACGCGCAAGCAAGTTGATCTCGTTCCATTATCGGGTCTACGGGGAAATCGGTGGCAGGTACATAAACAACTCAATCGAGTATTGTTCGAGCAGTTGGAGGTCATTTTTGTTTATTATTGTTACATTGATGGTTTACAGGAATCGAAATAAATTTGGTTCTAAGGATTTTTTTACAATGAAATTTTGTAAAACCAATGTGTCACATGAGTAAAGTAAAAACAAAACCAGCTAAGTGCATATCGGACCACGCACCATGAAGGGTTCCGTAGTTGGGATGAACTTATTCCAAGAATAAACTTAACATTGTAATTGAAAAACATGTTCTCCGTTCCAACTGCAAATGCAGGTTTGTACGCACAGTATTGGGAGATTTACTATGTTATTTTAATACTATAGACTCCATAATGGTGTTCCTGTAATCTACAAGTATAGAACTATTTTCAGTATTATTTTCAAAATGTTAAGCTCAGTCGTTTCGGAGATAAGGGATGGACGGAGAATGGTATTTTTCTTAAATTTAATAACTTTAAAACTATTTTCTTAAAAAAATATGAACCCGTGACTCTCACGGTCAGCCCTTTCATTTGTTATGTCACTCGGTACAGTTTGCAAAACTTAAAAAAAAAAAAAAATGTCTCCCAAAAGTGACTCCCACATTCAAAATTAATTTATTTACGTACCACGTCTGTGTTTGGGTCACAGAAAATGATATGTGTACCAAATTTTAACTTAATCAGTCCGTCAGTCAGTTGATTTGGAGCAACTTTGCCATAACAGACGAAAAGATAGACAGACAAACAGACACACGAGTGATCTTATAAGCGTTTCTTCATTTGGACATACGGAACCCTAAAAAGTAAAAAGTTAATTGTTACAAATGAGAGCATCTGTCAGAATTAGGTACATAGATAGGTACGGTATTTATTTACTCTTACTTAAGTTACTGAAACTACAGACAGGGCTTGTATTTTGGGAGTCAGGCATCAAACGTGGATCATTACAAGGAAATCGTGATAAACTTAATTACCCGGGGATCGAAAATGGCATCCACTTTAACAGTCATACCCTAGCACAAACGTGCGTAACATAAATTTCATTTTTCAATCGAAAATACAACTGTCTTGTAGAATTTTGGTTATTACCTATAGATAATTATGAATAAGGTCTTAAAACATAAAAAACCTCACGCTTTATTCATATGGGGGTAGGCAAAAACTACATAACGCTACCTGCTCCGACCGTTACATACTCCACGTTCATATATCTGTCGGTCGATTCTGTAAAAATATTAAAGTGAAGCTTAGGTGAAGTGAGCTGTCACTGCCACAGAATCGACCGGCAGAATGCTAGGGATTAACACTATTGACAGCTCACTTCACGCTCACTTCACCTAAGTTTCACGGTGAAATTTTTACAGAATCGAACGGCTGGTCATACACGCATGCCGGTTGCGAGCACTACTCACATTACCATTCTAAAGAACATCACGAATACAGTCACTATAATAATAGGTAAAGTCTTAAAACCAGGTAAATATTTAAAGACAATACCAAAATAATAAAAAACACCGCAAACTACCTCGTTGGTCTTGTGGTTCTGGGTTCGATTCCCGATTTGGTCATAGTGTTATTGAGTTTTTCCATTTAGAATTTTCTAAGTAGTAGCCCGGGGTCTGGATTTGTGCCCGGTTGATGGCAATTGGCTCGCCCCCTAGTACATGGTACTATAGGTAAACAATATACAAGCTTTATGTTATGTTACCACATATGCGAGAAAAAAATGTTCCAGAAAAAATAAAAATGGAAAGTTATCAACGGTATCCCAGTAGTAACCACCTGTGTCTCCGAACATCATCCGCTGAGAGGTTTATTTATATCCTGACGCTTTCATCGCTTTGTTCTCCTTTTAAAGATTGTTATTGTAGAGGAAGAAATGTGGTAAAGATATCGAAATCGTAGTGTAATAACAATCAAGAGATGTTCGATTCCCAATGGGGAGAAAATGTTCTGCTCAGTTTGTTTGGTGGTAGGGCTTGTTTTAAGTCCTCCTGGTTAGCTATTACCATCTTATCTAGATCTGTCGCCTTAACAACAATGTTATCAGCATTGTTGGGTTTCGGCAGCTGAGGTAAGAAAGCCAGTTCCTCTGTGGTTGAGGATTCCGGGTGAAGCTCGCTTCCACCTTCTTCCTCATCATTACTCAACATCAGGTGAGATGCTGGCCCAGATTACCTCTCTCTATGTTCTAATTAATCGTGAATATCAAAGAAACTTCATTATAATTTCGTTAGAAAAAAACATTTATTTTCACTTTCCTCAACGTCGGTAAAATATATGAACCCGTATTTCTCCTAGCCCCTCGGAAAATGAAGTGTTCTAATCTTAGACGCACACACACTAACACACAAATACACCCACAGCTTTCGAAAATTAGTGGCCAAAAGAGCACTAGTGAATTCCCGTCGGCTCGGCTCTAATTAAATGGCAAAAATCGACTCGACTCGGCTTGACCCAGTTGCGGGACAATTGAGTAGACGAGAAATGGTTGGGCCAACTCGTCGTTGTTGGGTGTGTGTGTTGGAAGATATAGCGGGTTGTGTTGGTTCATGTTTATCTTGTAAAGTAAGATAGTTCGTTAGACCAATAATACTAATCAAAAATATTGTTTTAACATACATATGTACTGTTTTATTACTACTAATAGGGTTCAGGGCGAAGATTGAAGTTTCTTCGGTGAGCAGCCCAGTTGTCGGACGTTAGACAGCTGATGTCAAAAGACGGGTGTGCGTCGTCGGTTTTTAAGGAACCTTCTAGAATGTTTTAGAAACTTCGGCTCGCCCTTATTGGCCGAGCGGGAACGATAAGCGGTTCCGCCAGAAGTGCGCGGATTGTAGAGGGAGCGGTTGCAAATAGTTACGCGTTTTAATGTGAAACATTAAAATAGTGATTTTGGATGATTTCCTTGGTTAAGTTCTTATTTGTTTAAGCATGATAGAATCCATAATACAAACCCTTTCTAAAATCAGTGCTCTAATTAAGTCTTCCAGGGTGTTTTTCCAAGTCTCTTTGACTCATCTTTTAGTGAGTATTACAAGACTCACGGTGAAAGTTTTTAATAATAAAATATAACTTTTATTTCTAAACGAAACCGCTCTCAGTCTCCACTCGTGGCACACACTAAAGTGAAACATACAGTTGTAGGCAATCTGTAACACGTAGTAATTAGCTAGATTTTCATACCTTGTTGCAGCTGTTGAACTTATGCCCAACCGCCTTTAAATTTATAAGCCTTACTGCGCATAAATTTAATTTATTAAAATATTTATACATGTTCAGAGAATTTATAAGAAATTAGTATTTAATTTAATTTTGTAAAATGTTGTGAGGGATATTAAAGGTGGGCGAAGTTCTAGCTTGGGGAATCTCACATCTCAAACTCAAAGCTCTTATTTCAATTAAACCATTTACAGGCACTTTTGAATTGTCAAGGAGTCGGTCAGTCAGAAATATAAAGCTAGTTGCCCATTTGAAAGCGTAGTAGTAACGTGGGAAAACAACGGGCAAGAAACTTCATGAACACTCTTTTAAAACAAAATAAAAAAGGAGAAGGTGCCTATACTCTGCGCTGACGCGACACTAACACCGCATCTACGCACCTTTTTATCCGATACAATGACGTTTATTTTACTTGAATACGACGTCAACCCACACCAGATGCAAGAACACTCATAATGAGACGAGATTGGAGTCTATAGGGGCTAGTGGTTAAGTAATAACAGCCGCAGGGGTCGGTCGATCAGGTTAAGCTACGCTTGCCGCGGTTGGTCCGTGGATGGTTGACCATCTTTACATACCAAGACCCCCAGTACTTCGGAAAGCACCGCTGTAGTTGTGTTAAGCTGTTGGTCCCTGATGTTATTTGTGGATCTTTGACAGTCGATACGGGTCATCAGAAGCCCGAAACTCTGACAACCAGTCTTACTAAGGGGTATCGTATTACCCTTTAAGCTTCGTACAGATTAGCGCGACGCAACACCGGTTATTGTTATATCGTGAAGTTTTCTGAGAAATTGTATTTTTCGAGTCGCGTCGTGTCGCGCCGTCGCGCTGCTCTGGTCTGCAGGAGCCTTTTAGTGGGTTGTTGAGGTCAGATAGGCAGTCGCTCCATGTAAAACACTGGTTTCAGCTGCATCCAGTTAGATTGGTAACCGACCCCAACATAGTTGGGAAAAGACTAGGCAGATAACGGTGGAGTCTATTGCAATTTTTCACAAAACTAAACTAACTTTTCTAAACTTAATCTCTCGTATCCGCACGAGTTATATGAAACTAGCTGCGCCCCACGGTTTCACCTGCATAAAGCTTCGTGCAGACTAGCGCGACCCGACACCGGTTATTGTTATACTATGAAATTTTCTTAGAAATTGTATTGCGTACCGAGATTAGATGGCGCGACGCGACTCGAATGTCGAATCTCGGTAAAAAAATATTCCAATTTTTATAATAAAACAGCAGCGATCCGCCCCTGCTTCGCACGGGTGCAATAGCAGTAAAATTCAAAATTAAAAATTCAAACTAGACTGGGAATCAGCACTTTTCGAACGTCAAAATTACATAAGACAGTCCCCCAAAACGCCCACCAATTCCTAGTACATTAACTTGGAAGAAGAAGTGGCGCAACAAACTCCCCAGCGGCACAGCTGTATGTTCAGTTAGAAAAAAATATGATTCTATATAATAGTATGCAAAATAAATCACAATTACACAAAATATAATTTAAATTATTAGCCATATATGTAAGCTAGCACACGCCATTAAACCAACCAAAATTATCGAGAATACTCAGGCAGAAATAAAAACTAAACGTAAACAGAATTTAATATCTAAATAAAAGCCTCCAGGTGTAAAGGGTGTGCCCGCTTACATATAGATATATATAGCTGTAACTGGAATCAGACAGTATGTCAAAACATTGACATATCTGTACATCTAAGTTTAATATTATAAACCTTTATTAATCTTTTTTTAACCTTTATTATTTACAAACTTCGCTCCGCGGTTTCACCCACATAAGTCTCGATCCCCTGGTAATACCAAGATAAAAAGTCCTATGTCCTAACCCGGGTCATGGTCTACCCATGCGCCAAATTTCATCCAAATCTGTTTAGCCGTTTTAGCGTGAAAACGTAACAAACAAACTTACTTTCGCATTTATAATATTAGCTAGGATGAAACTGATGTTACAAATGCGAAAGCAACTCTATTTGTCTGTCTGTATGTCGCCTTAACGGCTGAACGGATTTTGATGAGATTTGGCATACAGGTAGACCATGACCTGGGTTAGAACATAGGGTTTATCCCGGTAGTACGGTCTGGTGGGATAATTTCCGACCTCCATCCGGGCGAAGCCACGGATAAAAGCTATATAAGATATATTTTATATACAAACGACTATGGCTATTCGCAGGAAGGTTCCCGTTATCAATTTCTCCCGACATCCTTGGCCATTCAAAGCTCGTCTGTAAGAGATGTCTTTTAGCGATAAAACCGCCCATAGCAGGTTCACTAATATCTTTTGATTAAAATTGTCGACGTAGATACAACAAAAAAACAAAAACAATAACTTTTCTCAAACATGCTTGGAAATTCAAAAATTATTTAGACAACCTTCTTCGAGATAAATTGAAATAGGGAACAGACAAAACATTTTTTTTTTGTCTGTCACGTAGTCTATTAAAAAAGTATTGGAGAAGTATTTTTTACTTTTTTTACGTGATCCAAAGATTACGGCAATACATTGAGTAGGCAATGCGTTAAAATGTGGCATGACGTCACTGGCCGGTACATTTATATTGACTTGTGACGTAGCGAACCCCTACTCCCCAACTTCAAAGGCTTGTGCAGACCAGCGCGACTTGTCGCGCGACGCGACACCGGTTATTGTTATACTGTGAAGTTTTCTTAGAAATTGTATTGTTCGTGTCGCGTCGCGCGACAAGTCGCGCTGGTCTGCACAAGCCTTAATGCGTTTCATCTAAACCATTTTTTATTATTATTAATATGTTATACCAATAAATACGTGTCAACCTTTTTTTTTCGCGGGCGCACTAAATAGTTTTTTTTTTCGCCAGTCAACATTATTGTGGTACAAATGGCAACCAAGTAGGTAACTTGTCAAAGATTTTATTTAAATTTCGATCTGGCTTGTAAAGTAAAGAAGAGAAACAAATGAACATATTGGCGCATAAAAATATATCGTTGTTCTTCATTGATTCTGGAATTTATAATTCATTTACTCAGTTTGTATTTCCGCGCATTATTTGAGAAAAGTATTATACAAACCTTGGTAGCAACCAAGCATTGATGTGATATAAGTGTACTATAAAGTGTAAGTAGAAATAGTTTTGACTCCTCATACCATAGACAAATGTTTTAAGTGAGGTACTTACCTCAATAGTGTTTATGTAATTGCTGATTAAAATTAAAAGAACACATACACATAACATCACCCCTGTAACCACAACACACAACGCAACGCAAACCCAACGCAACGCAACGTGTCGCGGGTTCGATCCCCGCACGGAACAAATATTTGTATGATCTGCAAGTAGTTGTTCCGGGTCTGGGTGTTAGTGTATGTGAGTTTCTATGTTTGTAAACGCACCCACGATACAGGAAGAAATTCTTAGAGTGGGGCAACGATAAAAAAAAAAAAAAAACTTGAAAGATTTGACAGAGGCGTACCCATATGTGTAAGTGTGTGTGTGTAAGAGTGTGTGTGTGTGTGTTGCGAGTGTATGTGTGTGAGTGCGTGAGTTGTTTTCGAATTAAAATATTATTTTCTAATTTCGAGAAACAGCAGTAAACGTGCCAAGTTTATTAAAACTTAGTGTACCAACAAACGAACTATTTTACTTATTCATTAAAATATAAATTCATGGAAACGCTGAAAACTGAAAGTTTAGTTCGCCTGAAAGATTTATAGTTGCTTGTTGCTGCTTTGTTTATTTTTAAGATTTACCTTTTAAAAATGCTTTTAACCTTATGCTCACTTTGAAAGTTTTTGGTAGTTTTAAAATATAAGACGCTAAGAGAGGTAAGACTAGTTTTTACGATAGAAAATCTTGGATGGACCAGTTAAATCATTTTACTGTTAAATGTGCGTAAATGTATATAAATAATTTTATTAAAATTATATTTACCTTTTGTCCAGAATAATAAAATAAATAATTAATTAAGACAGCCATAATTATTCTTGTTACTGATTAGTTACATTTTTGAAATATTTAAAATAAAATTAGTTGATTCAAATAAGTTGAATTATTTAGAGATTAAAATACTCTATCCAATCAAGTAAAAAGAAATTTAAAAATATAAGTCGGCCCGTTTAAATACCTATAAAACTAATAAACATCAGAAATCGCGGTTCAACTCTAATTTAATTAACTTAATTACTCAAAAGGACAATTCTTTACTTAATTTTAATTGACGAAAAAAGAACGGCTCGATCCCTAGTCGACGCTTCGGCAGACAAGCCCGAGAAAGCACGAACATTTCCGAAGTTTCACGAACAGTTCCGGAGTTGTACGAACTAGAACTTTCTTATTACAGTCTGCTTTAAATGGAGTGTACCAGCGAACTTGGTGCAGCTACTTCAGTTTCGAGCACAAGTATTTCTTTAGACTTGAATATCCATTCAGCAGTATGTAAGACGAGTTTTTTCTCTGAGGTATGCATAAAATGAAAAACTACATCGAATATTACAGCACTGTTTGAATAAAAATAGAACTAGTGTAAAAAAAATGTAAATTGTAGATACGATACGGGTGCTACTCTATTTGCTATTACTTAAACAATGCAGAACAAAAAAAATACACTTCCACATCTGACCTGGAAAATAAAAATACAGGATTTCAACTATCATGCTACAAGGTGTATCGCGTAAATCCACGAATGCGCAAAGCCACAGAATTCAAAAGAATACTATTATTCTAGCATTTTCGTTCCGTTCATAATGGCTTTGCAAAAAATATCTATGAAAACAAAAATAGTATGAAACAAAGAACGTAAACCTACGTAGGAAACGATCATAGCGCCGTTTACGTTCTATTGTTTGAACGTAAACGCTTTAGGTTACGTAATAAGCGCCAGCTTTAAGGTAGAGAAAAATTCATGCTTATGATTTTTTGAGGTTTTTCTTACGTGCTTACTTCAGGATTGGGTAAATTGTTTTGGACTGAAATGAGGCTCTTATTCAGGAGCCAATCAAGGGTAGGATAGCTAGTAGTATCATAACATATCTTTCCATTTCTAACACTCCACCTCATCATCATCTGCCAGGCCTTTTCTTAACTATGTTGGGGTCGGCTTCCAGTCAAACCGGATGTAGCTGAATACCAGTATTTTACATGGAACGACTGCCTATCTTACCGCCACAACCCAGTTACTGAGCAACACGATACCCCTTGGTAAGACTGGTTGTCAGACTTTCGGGCTTCTGACGACCCGTAACAACTGTCAAAGATCTAGAAATGACAGCCGGGACCGACGGTTTAACGTGCTTATCGAGGCATGCCAGAGAGCAGGAGCTATACAGATAGTATTATGCCATCCTTTTTTGGCATGGTAAGGCCCAGACTCCACCAAAGCGGAGATGTGCGGAGATGTCCGAAGCAGAGACGAGAAGAGATGTTTTTAAGCTAGGGTGTATCCACCTAACCTGTGCGGAGATTCGTACTGGCTATACTGGAGCGGAGATGTGTGCTGGCAAGAGCGGATTTGTGTGATTTATTCCCTATACGACTCCTAAGAACAAATGTTAACTGCTATCAAAGCGTTTTGTTATTCAATAACGACTTTCAACAGGATTGACATAAGCTTTTCGGTAGCTTAAGCCAATACATTTTTTATTTTTCCAACATCGTTGTCGCTGATAGAATATCACTTTATCTAGGCCCTGTGGCATGAAAAAGGAACGCAACTGATTTCATTATCCCACAAAGAAATTTCAGACAAAAATGAAAGAGAGAATATACCATTATTACTACGAGTATATAACAAATACTGACTTCTAGTTATTACCCGTACTGTTCTCACAATAATAACGTTTATAGGCAATAAAACGATCCAGCTAGGATCTGGGCAATGGCTAGGATAGAACTTAGCTTTCATTCGACGCGAGGACAGTGCAAACGGCTCAGTGAAATGGCGAAGCAATATAGAGCATGGCTCCCAAACTAGCGGGGACACAGCTTATGGGAATTTAACCCGGGATAGGCATTGGAGGAGTTTGTTTTCCAGTTGTGTTTTAAGACTTTTTAGTTAGTTTGAAAACTGGTATAAAGGAACTGAAGTTTTGGAAAGACTCGGATTTTAGGTGAACTAAAAAACTGGATGTTTGGAGGTAAAATAACAAAGGCTTTTAAGAACTAGCTTGTGAAGTTTTTCAGATTTTTTATACAGTTGTTTCAAAATTTTGGATTGTTAGTAGAAGATAATCGTTCATAGTTGCCTCGTTGGTCTTGTGGTCGCAAGCGCTACTGCTGAGCATGAGGTACTGGGTTCGATTCCCGGGTCGGGCGAATTGTTATTGGGGTTTTCCATTTGGAATTTCTCAGTAGCAGCCCGGAGTATGGATTTGTGCCCGCTTGATGACAATAGGTTCGCCCCATTTTACATGGGACTTAAACATAAGTGAGGAAATGTGGAAAGGAAAGAAAGAAGAAAGAAAAAAGAAATACAGAAAGAAAGAAAGAAAATAAATTTATTTGACCCAGGTAGCACACAATATTCACACAAGAACAAAAATGAAAACAGAGAAAGCTTAAAACAGTGTTGTGTGCCTCACGGCTGCGCCAAATAGGCCCAGTTCAACATAAATGCCAGACAACTAGTGCCTGACGCTGGTTTTCAACTGAACCTTACGAGAGTCTTTTTTTTTATTTGAGGGTGGGAAATCATCAAATGACTTCTCCCGCTCTGGGCAGAGCGAGAGGGCGTGTCAGACTTTTACTGACTAAAACCCACCCATGTTCCTTCCGTTGCCTGTGTGCCGGGGCCGCGATATTTCGGACAGACCCGCAACCCCAGCAGGCTACGAGTGTGTCTTACGAATGTAAATCAGTTTTATAGTCTTTGTAATAAAATATATAAATAAAAAATAAATAGATATGAGTAGCAAACAATAATAAAATCGATATGATATTTTTTTTTTGTTTTTGGTTCACTATGTGCACAAATCTGCCCAACCCTTCGGGGAAACAAAGTGTGATGTTATGTTATATTTATTTTATGCATTACAGAACCAGTATTGAATTTAAGATTTGAATTGATGGTAAGTACCTCTCCTAACCAATGTCTATTATCCTAACTAGTCAATTCAATCTTATCGTGGTTGTTACGAGTAACTGCATAATCACAAGTCTTGCCAAGTGAATTAGTCTCCAGTGAGTGGTTCTAGTACCCTATTGGCATTTTCCGACTGGAACAAAGCGGTTTCCCCCATCACTCTCGAGCTTGGCAGCGCAGAATGATGATATGTACAAACAGCAACATATTCGTTACCCAGTTTTCTTCAGTAATATAGTAGGTAGGTATTTTTCGTTTCGAAGCGACGCGCGCTTTACTTGTGGTTACCAAGCGTACAAGCACCCTGTGAATGTGTGTGTAAGCGCAGGAGCTCTCGGTATTGTCCGAGATAATGGCGAAGTCGGAAGTGTGAGGGTGTGTGCATGTGTGTATTAGGTGCTGACGCTACTTGTGTTCTCGCACACATTCTCAGCATTTTTGTACACCTAGTTACCACAAGTAAAGCGCGCGTCGCTTCGTGAAATAAATATACTTATATTAGATATCACGCGTGAGTGTGTTACCAATAATAAATGCGTCTAGACGTACATACAACTTAGTAAAAACGTGGCAGACGATAGGGTGTTGTGGCGCAGCCTAGGAGAGGCCTATGTCCAGCAGTGAACTGCGATAGGCTGAGTTCATTGTAGAGTAACATGACCCAATCTCAGTCTTCCTGGCCCCATATCTATTATAAAGGGTAAATACTCATGTATTTGTTCGCGTACACGGCGGTATGGGCTCAGTATTGCTGGGGTCACAGCGAATACTTTTCCGATACATTTAACTCTATAAGCGGGTAGTTTTACACGCTGATTCGTTTGTATTGTACACTGATTTAAAAACTCTTTTTAGGGTTGGTTAGCTCTGGATCCTGTAAGCCTTCTCTTAGGAGCGTAAGTATAGCATAATGAGCCTATATTGTTCCCACTGCTGGGACCCAGGCCTCCTCTCTGTGAGAGGGAGTGGGCCGTAATCCACCACGTTGGCCCGGTGCGGATTGGTAGATGTCACATGTCTTTAAATTTTTGGTTCTAGGACATGCCGGTTTCCTCACGATGTTTTCCTTCACCGTTTTGAGAGCAGTGGTGATAAAAACATTTACACAAAGTAAGGCACCTGTCTGGGTTCGAACTTATGACCTACAACTCCTAGGTCGGGACTGTTACCACTTAGCCACTACTGCTCACGTACGTATTTGTTTTTATGAGATATTAGCTGCGCCCCGCGGTTTCACCCGTATAAGTTTCGATCCCGTGGGAATATCGGAATAAAAAGTATCT
This sequence comes from Agrochola lota, assembly GCA_947364205.1. Taxonomy (NCBI): domain Eukaryota; kingdom Metazoa; phylum Arthropoda; class Insecta; order Lepidoptera; family Noctuidae; genus Agrochola; species Agrochola lota. The sequence continues at coordinate 2,803,469 of OX376229.1, forward strand.
CATGTCCTTATCCAAGTCATGGTCTACCCATGAGTCAAATTTCATCCAAATCTGTTCAGCCGTTTTAGCGTGAAAGCGTAACAAACAAACTCACTTTCGCATTTATAATATTAAAGTTATTAATATTGAAATATTTTCATTTGCAAATTTTTCTAAATTAGTAAAACGTGAGTAATCAATTTTTTTTTGGTAGGTCTTGCGACTATTTTTAGTTCCTAGTTACTGTTTAATTTCTGATTTAAAATAAAAACTTTAAATTCTCATGGATATTGATATAGCCTTCAAAGTCTTCTGCCCTTGAAGACTAAAATTTCTTTGGTACAAACACTTATTATAGATTATAGATTATGCCGACGCCTGCTACCTGGATGCTACTGAGGAGTTATTAAATAAGCTTGAGCGCTTGCAAAACTTGTGCATTCGCTTTGTTCTCGGTCTACGAAAGTATGACCATGTTTCTCACCTTCGCAAGGAACTCAAGTGGCTCCCAATCCGCCTTCGCAGGAACACTCAGATTTTATGTCTCGTTTTCAACATCTTACACAACCCGTCTTATCCTTCCTACCTGCGTGAGCGTTTTTCTTACGCTCGCCCTAGCGACGCTCCGTGTAGATCACACCTTAGATCCCTCCTTAAATCTCATCCTCATAAAACAAGCTACTATTCTTATTCCTCCTCTGTGCACGCAGTAAGACTGTGGAACTCACTTCCGCCTAGCATTCGTGATTTAAAAACTGTTTCACAATTTAAATATCGAGTAAAAGAGCATTATCTTTCCTCTCTACTGTGAGTATTTATATACCTATAATATGTATGTTTATTTATTTAAGCTTATGTATTTATTTAAGTATATGTTAATTTATTACGTTATGCGTGTAGGTATATTTGATATGTTTTAGTATAAGACTTCGCAAATTCATATTTTTCTCTTTTTGTTCTCACACACTATTGTCTACATTTCTTTCTCATTTCTCCTTTCGCAGGTCTGCTGGAAGAAATTTCTTAAGAAATAAGCAGTACCTTTGTACTCAAATTATAATTATGTCGTATCTCTATGTATTTTACTGTGTGTACATAAATAATAAAATAAATAAATAAATGTAGGTGTAAAACATAGCACGTTAAATTAAAGGTTTTCATGAATAAGTAGGTGGATACAGGCCCATATTACAAATCTCAAATTGTCCCTTTTGAGCGTAAAAATCCTCATAATTGGGTGGAAATTGAGCCTAATTGTGGATGCTCTACATGCCCTATAGTACTGCTTATGCCGTAACTTCCACTAAAGTATAAATTTGCGATGTTTCTACTTCCAACTAGGCGTAGCAAAATGTTATGACAGCACACAAACTTCACCGACGTTCGTGTTTGTGCACTATGGCCTAGTAATAGTCATATGCACGTAGGTTTGGGTTTTAACCTGAAAATGTTTCATGTGGTTTTTAATTTTTCTCCTGAAAGATAGCCTACGAAATTATAGGTGTCCATTGCAATGTACTTCAAAATATTAATTTACACGTTTCCATATCGTCGCCTTAGAGTGAAAAGTTCGGGAATGCAACTTTGACTTTTTATTTTATTAAATTTTTGGAAAAAAAACCCTCGCAACACACGCAGTTTTGTGGCGGCATCTATATCACCACATGCGACCTACGCATCATACTGACGTCACGGAAAATCCTGCATCGCGCAAGCAGATTTTACCGCGCGATCAGCATATAATAAAACTTCTCAGTTGCCCACCAGTTTCTCGCATATAAGAGGTTTTCGCTCTAAGACGATGAATACAGTTGTTTATAGATAGATAGAAAACTCTTTATTATGTACGTACATACCATAAATATTACAGATATAAACGTAGGAATTTTCATAGGATGACACAATGGGCGGTCTTATCGCTAATATGGCTCCTCCAACCGGCCCGAGCGAACCGATGTTCTATAGCGATTTTTTTATATTTCTATGGTCGAGGTCGAAGAGCGGGCAAAAAACTCCACGGTTTCAGTAAAAAATAAATTGTACTTTACTTTTTCAAATTACACTGTTAATAGGTACAGGTAGGTATAGGTAGGTGTTGGTAGGTAGGACAGTGTAGGCCTGTCAACAAGTACCACTGTACTGAACCATGACGGGATACTACGTTTAATGACAACGCAGGCCTTTTTTTGGGCCAGTAACTAGATGACAGTTATATGGAGCTGTGCATTGGTACCTAATTAGAAAGTGGCTTTCAAATCATTAAGGCCAGCACCCTTTTTTTTCAAACTCAAACTTAAAGCATTTATTTAAAATAAATCAGTGACAGGCACTTTTGAATTGTCAAGGGGTTTGTCAGTTAGGAAGATGAAGCTAGTTGCCCATTCCAAAGCGTATTATCCCGTATCCCTAACTGCGGAATACACTTTCTGCCACAATTCGAAGGATTTTATCAGAAATTCGCAATCCATTGCTTTATTTGTATGATTAATTACTCTGCTCGACAACATTAATAACGCAATGAATGTTGTTGTATTGTCAAAATTATTGACTTGTTTTATTTTTTTGCATTGACATTTTATTATATTCTGACCTATTCTGTTACAGTATTGTGATATTTTATTTTATGTAGAGTTTTGCCTGAATGAAATGTTTTTTTTAATTAATTAATTTATTGTTATTGTGTTACGCAATAAAAACGTTAAAATAAAATAATATTTTAAATATTGACTAGTCAAGAATTTCTATACCTATCTATACATATAATAAAATAGAAAAGTCAAAACAGTACATTTAATACACAGTACAGTAATTGCAAACTATACTTTATTACTGTGAGCGCGAAGGTGATGGTGGGAGCGAGACGAAACACTGTATGTGTGTTGTTTTAGGTGGGTACAGTGGTGATGCCTGCGGATAATTTATATATGTTATTTAGTAATTTTATTCATACTGTTGGTTGTTGCATTATATAATATTCTATGTACTATTTGTTTTATTTTATATTTATGTATAATTCTAAATTTTAAACCTGTCTTGGTTTCCGTACGTTTTTTTCGGGTGACCACTGAAAATCAGCGCTGTGCTGTGGGTCTCCATAGCACAGCATCATGCTGAGTGGAAGCCTTCTTGTCACAGTCATGACGTGCCAGCAGCTGCCTACTATTTCTGTTTTGTACTCGTTATTGTATACGTATTGTTATTGTTTTGTTACCTACTCGAGTTTTTATTATTTTTTTATTCACGTGTTTCTGTGACGAATAAAATTATTTTTCTTTCTTTTTTCTTTACATGGTATACTTAAAAAAAAAGCGTTTTTCTGTTTGTCTGGATGTCCGGATTAGCGCAAAAACGGCTGCACGGATTTGGATGAAATGACATATAGATAGTTTATAACCTGGATTAACACTTTAATAAGAAAGAAAGAAAGAAGAAATACGTTTATTTGCGGTACACATGACGCAAGGTAAGAACAAAACACGAAAATAAACAGTTTGGGGGAAAACATGCGTCACATCCACGCAAAATCCCGATAGTACGTTCCTGTGATATATTTTTCCGACATCCACGCGGGCAAAACCGCAGAAAAAGTTGGTAAGGATACATAAACTCGTAAAATCGTAAACGGCACACCGGTTCAACCAGATTTTGAACTCGTAACCCTATGCTTAAAAAGCTAATCCTTTAACTTCTAAAACACCACCACATTCCGATTTACATAAAACATTTAAACTATCAATTTCACCCACACCGCTTAGGATTATCCTTTCTCAAAACAATTAAACTTAGTGCCAACATAATGCACCTAATGCGACACGTATTCAGTATAGAGTTGTACGTGTCGCGTGTTAGTTCATACGTGATTCGTACGAGTGGCCCGCGTGAGCCGTACGTGACCCCGCCGCGTCCCAGTTGCGATGACGCTCGATGTTACGCGTAATATACATATTCTACCGCAATTGTTTGAACGATAGTGTCGATAATGGTGCACGTAAGTGTACGACATGGTATACAGGATGTTTGGTTAAACGAGGGACATAATTTATGGGAAAAAAATTATTGTTCCCTACAGTTTAATTTTACGTACGTGACAAAAATGTTTAAAAAAATCTGCTGTACACACTTGATTGTATGTCTCCTATATACAATCAAGTGTGTTTTTATGTTTGTCATAACATTGAACAGCTTTAACTAGGGGACCAACTCTGCAATGTTTAAAAAAATACAGTTTTACCCTACATTTAGATAGCGTAGGAAAAATTATACTTTGTAGGAAAAAGCAGATTTTTTTTCAGGTTTGGTCCTATTGTTTCAAACTCAAACTCAAAGCATTTATTTCAAATAAACCAATTACAGGCACTTTTGAATTATCAAGGGGTCGGTCAGTCAGAAATATGAAGCTAGTTGCCCATTACAAAGCGAGTAGGTTCCTATGCAGAAGAACGGGCAAGAAACTCCACGGATACTCTTTTTTTAAATTGTTCGTTTTCATGAGTACTACACATAAAGTACGTCCATCGTTTAACCTAACATCCTGTATAGACACGAATGAACAGCGGGAATAGCGGAAAGGCTGAAGGAGACAACGCTCACTATACCGTATCATACCATGACTGTAGAAAAGTTGGAGACTATGCCCAGTAGACCGTACCGTCACCGACCAACACCGTCGTGTGCCATGCTCGGAGCGTCAACAGTTGTCGATGAGAATATTTTGCCACGTTGTTAATACGTTCTAGTGAACATAGTAGTCCGTGTCATGTTTCTTACCATGCTTGATACGTTCAATTCAACTGGCTCGCGTCATATTCCGCTACTCAAGTTCCACGATCGGAACATGACGCGAGCCAGTTGAATTGAACTACTGCGGTTTCACTGCTATGGTTTCGCGGCGGAGGTGTGCTACTGGTGTCATACTATGGTGTAGTTTGCAGACTCCTTAATGCGTCAATTTTGTGACAAATCGTAAGTTCAATCCCCATGCTTAGCACTTTGGGCGTGAAGCCACTGAAAGCACAAACATAGTAATGTAGATACATAACATTTCGTAGCTGTTAGAAGCTTTATCTTTATCAAACGCAAGATTATGCTCATGACCTCAATCACACCTGATGGAAAACGGTGGATAGGGTCTACAATTGCACGAACGTGCTCAGAAGATGTATGTTCATTATTTCTTTGAAGACACACGGGTTATATGTAGAAGGGAACGCAGACGCTGGCAGAGGGTTCTACACTTTGGCTGTGCGCATAATAAATGTGGTGGTGAAGCGCTGAATACGACTGAACGGGATATCAACCAAGCGCACCTGCTCCTGCGCACACTCTCTGAAGTACAGTCTGGCTTCTTCTATTTTTTGTGTAATTAGTGACTAACCTGGTGTCAGAGTTTTCAAGCCACCCATGGGCCTCTGACTTGGCAACACATGCCGTCGAGAAAGATCTCTCAGGCATGTCGATTTCCTCACGATCTTTTTATTCAGCGTTTTTGAAGCAAGTGGTAATTATACAATACGCACATGAATCCGAAAAGTCAGAGGTGCTTGGATTCGAACTCGAAACCTATGACTTGGCAGTCTGACGGTCACGCCACTAGGCCATCACTGCTCTCTACAGTACGGTCTGTAGAAGACCGAGAGGCAAGCAACATTACGCCAATGAACCAGTCTGTGAAACCTACGTAAAAGTATTTGTAATCAATTGATGCATCCAAATTCCTGTGAATTCGCAATTCGTAAAAAGTAAACCACGTTTTTCTGTGAATTTGACCTTTATTAAATCTTTATTGCCTAACATATTCGGAGTTACTTCCATCGTTCATTAAAACGGGTTTCAACGTTAACGAACCATGAATTTAAAATGTCCATATATTTGTTGTTGGTAAACAAACATTCAATCAACTCAGTCTATTGCAGCCCACTGCTGGACATAGGCCATTGCCAAAGTGCACCGCAACACCTGGTCCTCCGCCTTCCGCATCCAGTCTGTCTTAGCCGCCTTCTACGCGTTCCACACTACACTTTGCCCACACGCGGTGTCCAGGACTCGTCTGCTCCACCAGCCATCAGGCCAAACAAACATTCGACAAACAAACATTGATACGAATGAATGTCAATAGTAACAAAATAATCGAAATAATTAAGATATTTAGTTCACATCGCCAAATTCAATTCTGTCCAAATGCACTTCGATTAGATTTAGCAGGAGCATCTTTTATTGAAGGACCTCAATAAAAAAAAAGCATAATCAGCCTATAATATTCCCACTGTTAGGAGACAGGCTTCAAACTGAAACTTCAAACTCAAACGTCACCCTCAAACTACAAAATCAAAACTCAAACTCAAATTCATTTATTCCAAATAAACCGATTACTTTTGAATTGTCAAGGGGTCGGTCAGCCAGAAATATGAAGCTAGTTGTCCATTCCAACGCGTAGTAGGTTCCTATGGAGAAGAACGGGCAAGAAACTCCACGGATCTTCCTTTCTGCGAGACGGAGTAGGCCATAATGCACCACATGGGTCTAGTGCGGGTGCGTGGAAAAATAACCGTTTTTTTGACAAAACTGTAAAAACAAAATACAAGTAAACATCCCTCAGCCTTCAAGCAAGCTAATACAAGGATGACATAAAATGAGAAGAAATTATTGTGATGCCAAAAGTTCAAAAGATTGGGGTTCGAACTCGAAGACTCTTGTTTATTAGTCCCTACTAGTAGACTTAAACCTGACTAGTATTAAAAAACGTAACGAGCGAGCCTTACAGTATTCGCTTAATTATCATAATTAATGTTGTAGCATCTGAAATCTTGGCTGACAGTACCAACCTCTCGGAAAATTGGTTGGTACCATCTGACGGCCAACTCTAGCACCGCGCGCGCTCATTGGTCAAAACAAATAGCGCGCGCTTTCTCGGCTTCCTGTTACACACTTCCGTCCCTTTTCACGAAATAACTCCCACAGATGGCAGGAAAGCGAGAGAAAAGATTTTACACATCAAAAACAGGTTTGTTGTCGCTCAAAAATAACATCCACTCCTGTCAATCATAATAATGACATACGATGGCAACAATGTGCAAATAGAAATCATCATCAATCAATCCTTCCTCTATGATTATGCAATGTGTGTTCTGTATACACGGTCCTGAGGCATAGATTCAATATCCGACAGAGTCGACACTTCACACAATCGACCTGAAATAGATGCAGTCAACCTCGAAAAGACACGATACGCAGAATAAACGAAGAACGAAAATACTTCTACAAAAAATCATTCTACAAATTGTGTTCCATAATACTGTATCACTGTGTAGCTTCCGTGACGGCCCACGCCTCTCATGCACGAGATTGTGGGTTCAAATCCGACCAAGTACCAATATGACTCCAATTCATGTGTAATTACTGAATTTATCGTGGACATTACCGACATCACTGAAGGAAAACATCGTGAAGAAACCTGGACTTATAGTTAATATTACGTCTGACATCGCCAACTCGTCTTGAGCAAGCGTGGTGATCAATGCTCGTGCCTTCTGTGTATGAGAACAGGCCTTTGCCCTGCAGTGGGATTATAATAGGCTGGCATTATTATTATTATGTGTAGCTACAATTAAGTACCCAATGTGTAATTATGTTTTGATGCTATTCATTGATTCCTATTGTGGTATAGTAAGCATATTCCAGGTGCATCGTCCTCACATATAATTATATCATTAACCCGCTCCTGCTTCGCACAATTTGACGTTGACGACTTGACAAAACATCGTGATTTCTTAGGTAAACGTAACTTTAATATTAACGTATTACACGCAGTACTTGGGCGACCGAGCTCTACTCTGGTGAAAATAGAGAATGCTCATTTAATAATATAGGAAAGTTCATACTAATTCCATGTACAGTACATACTAATTCCATGCTGCCGATGCACCTGGAATAAGATTACTATACCACGATAGGTAAAAATAATGAATAATGAAGCAATGACAGATAAATTAAATAGGTGATAGATATACAATCTATATATCTATCACCTATAGTGCTCACATATTGTAAAATTATACGATATTCCTAACATTTTAACAAGTAATACTAATAAATCAGTGTGTGAGTTCAAGTAATCACAGAATGTAAAATCAATGTTATAAAAAATTCATAATAATAAATTAAACAATTAAATGTCTATTTGAAAGAAATTATGTAACTTTGACAATATTCTGGAGCAAAGATGAGACAGTGAGATGAATACTTGTCGAGGCTCTTTTTGAGGCTGACTGTACAATACCGCTGTTAGGTGCCCTAACTAACCTATGCCAAAACTAGCTGTCGTTTAGGCAACCGTGCTCCATCGGCGAATGCATAGCCAATTTACCATAACGCCTCTGATTCAGAGGTTTTGGATTTCGAAACGAAGCGATTCGGAAATATTGCTATAGTAAAATATGGCATAAAAGTAAGTGAGTAGGTATGGTGGTTGATTTTAATTTGTTGTCAATACAGTGACAAAATGTTAGTTGACGCGAAGGAAAATGTTAACACGTTCAGTGCCAAAAGCCCTCCTGGAGGGTTCACTCAAGTCGCAAATGGGATGCCGGGAGCCCTCACGAACTCGTTTTAAATGTAGGTTATTCTTATCGAATTCGGCATTATAAATTGTGAAAATAAAATCAGTTGTATATTTTAACAAGATTTCAGCCCTTATGCCAGAGAAACTTCTCGAGGGTTAACTTTAGCGCAAACGTAATGCCGGTGACCGTCCTGGAGTCAACTTGCAATATGTATGGCGGCATGGCGTATGAGCTCTATGAAAAATGGGTGGAGTCGAAAGTTTTAATTTAGGGCCGAAACAGCAGTAACGAAGTAATTTTTACATTTTAAAATCAAGCCATAGAACAAATTACCAAATTTTGACAGCATACTCTCATTCTTTTTGAACTCAAATCTTTAAAATGGAGGCAGGCAGAAACTAAACACTTCCACATAGTTACCTATGTCTTTAATAACGTTATCTTTGTCTCATTCAATTTTGACTTCAAAGAACCTATTTATTTAATTATTTGAACCACCACGGGGAAGCTCCTGCATCCCACCTGATGGTAAGTGATGATCAGGCCAAAGGCGGAATCGAGCTTCATCCGGAATCCTCAACCACAGAGGAACTGGTTCCCTCTAACTGCCGAAACGCAACAATGCTGTTAACATTGTTGTTATGGCGACAGACTAGATAAGATGGTGGTAGCTAGCCAGGCGGACTTAGACTTAGTACTTAAAAAAATTGCCCCACTGACAATCGAACCCGGATCTCTCGGTCTGAGACAGGTGGTTTAACCACTAGACAATACACAGTGGCGGTTTAACCCTATATACCTTCCATTTTTTATAAAACAAACAAAACATATTGTGCAAAGAAAGCTTTCATTTTGCTATCGCTGGCTATAATAACAGGATTGACTGCTTTATTGAGATCCCTGGATCGGCCTGTCAATATCATCTGACATCCCGCGTCCCCCATATACATATATAATGCGGGATCTTGTGGTCCCCATACGTTTGTGATTCAAGGGATATGGGGGCTTGGAGGAGAATTTATTTTTACAACATGTTTTTGGGCATGAAAATGGTGGTATAGTAAATGTAATACGTAGTTGCGTTTGGTAAATCTATATCTATACTATGTGAGTTTGTATGTATGTAATCTTCAGAACTACTGATCCGATTCAGAAAATTGTTTGACTAATAGTAAGCTACAGAATTAGAGTGTCATAGGATATATTATTTTATGTTAACACACGGACGAAGTAGCGGTCAGAAACTGGAAATTTTCAAATATGGTAGTTTTTTATAAAAACTACCATATTTAAAATCCAGGGGAAAACAGTGAATGTTGAAATAACTATTTTTATTTTGGACATAAACTTAAAAGTATATTAGAAAGAAAGAAAGAAAAGAAAAGAAAGAAAATAAAAATATTTTACTCGGGACACGCACAGGAAATACAAACACTAAATAATAAAAAATAAAAAAAATAAAAAAGGACCATTTTAAAAACTAACAGAATAATAACGAACTGTGCCAGGCCAAAAAGGCTCCTATCTCAGCATAATGCGGCATATTAACAGATTATGTACAGTCTTAACTTCAGAAAAAACATATTTTATAAAAAAAATATGGTTAATAATAATATATTGTTTTATTCCAACATTGAAAAATATAATTTATATGTATAAAATGAAATAAAGGATAATAATAATAATAATTTTAATAATGGTGGTGATGGTGTGGTTCTTTAATCCATCCAAAGGTTGTCTGTAAAATATCGCTTTTAGCGGTAAGACCGCCCACTGTGTCACACTATGTAAAATTTCTTCATTTATATCTGTAATTTCTATGATATACAATGTGTACATACATAATAAAGAATATTCTATCTATCTAATAGTAGTTTATGAAACTGTTACATAGTAAGGCTTATTAAAACACGAGCGAGAGTTTATATACAATGTCGCCTATGGGCATGTGAACACCCGTATTTTTCTGAATATTCATGAAAAGTTATATTAATTATAATATTTATTTATATTTAGTTATAAATAATTTTTTGAACACCGTTTGCTATATCTCCGATGTTATTGGCTCGATTTGGATACTGTTTATTATTTCTAAAAGCTTATGAGTTATTTTATCGGATTAATTAGCATTTTTTGTAACAAAATTGTCGACTATGAAAAAAACGGAGGCGACCACATTTTTTTCTAAAATAAAACAGTATTTATGTAAAAAAACACAAGTGTAAGTCCATAAAATCATACTGGGATTGAATTGAAGAAAATTAATTGAAGATTGAAAACATTATATAAGAAAAAAAAAGATAGACCCCCTTTTAAAGTAAATTTTTGATAATTTTTCATGAATGTTCAGACAAATACAGGCGGTCACATGCCCATGGGTGGCATTGTATAGATATAATAGTATCACATGAGTGTTTCCATACCTACCGGTTTTTGGGCAGTTTCATAAATTATCTAAACTCAAAACTTTTCAATTTCACGTAGAATAAAGTCTGTCATTCACGTACAATTTTTTCTTTCAAAACTTTATAATAAGTGTAGATAAATGTTCATTACCCAGTTACGCGGAAATATAAAATAGGGAAGCTTTATACTTAACTAGACATAAAGGTAGAAGAATCACAGTAGAATGATGCTCTAGAATATCACAAAAGATGTACCTACTTTTCATCCCAGTAAATGATTCCCTTGGTATTAAAGCCCGCGCGGAAAAAACTCACGGGCAAAAGCTACTACACATTTTATAAACATAATATCCTTACTTATTCAACAAATGCTAAAGGAAATGTCGTCACGTTCCCGATGTAGCAACGAGTCGGTGCTTCCTAAAGCAAATTGAAACAAATTCCTTGAAGAAAATAACAGTAGTCTGAGAAAACAGATAAAAAAAATGTAGGCAGGTCTCAGCCCTAATTTCTTTGAAAAGTAGACAATAATGAAGGGAGAAGTTTTGTTAAGGGATGGAACTTTAAACGATTTACCAGGAAGTGTATAGATGCTTTAAATTGCCATGTTTACAAAGGGGAGCCGAAATAATGAGCCTTTTTGGATGTACAGACATTTCGAAAATTGTAGATAGAATTGTTAGTATAAAGGTGAACCCACTGCATAGTCAGCCTCTGATGTTCCCACTACTGCTGCACAGGCCTCCTCTCTTTGAGAGGGAGTGAGCTGTAACCCACCACGCGGGCCCAGTGCGGGTTGTAATGTCACATGTTTTCGAAGTTTTGGTTCTAGGACATGCCGGAATCCTCACGATGTTTTAAACCTTCACCGTTTTGAAAGCAGTGGTGATGAAATAATTTACACAAAGTGGAGTGTCTGTCTGGGTTCGAACCCACTCGTAACTCGGACCGGTACCACTGGGGCACCATTGCTCCGCTGCAGTTTAGTTAATAATGATGTTCAGTTGTATGTTGCAAGGGAAAACCGGAAGAGCCAATAGTCTGCTCGACATTCTAGGCGGGAGGTCTCGACGAGAACATTTGCCGAGACAAGGCAAGATGAGAGCGGTGCTCTACATTCTTGCCTGGCCCAGTAGTATTGGACTCTCTTACCGAGATGGACGTCTTGAAATATCTTCCACTGTAGCATTAAGCGTTCCTGCCGCCAATTATAATTATTTATTGATTCGTTAAAAAAAAAATTACGAAAAGACCTTGGATTAAGCGGAGGTGGTGAATGTATAATACACCGTAACAGATGATGATGAGATTCGCTCACTAAGTGACTTGCGGCCAACTGACTGCGAGAGCGATCGAGAATGTGGAGGAACGGTTTCACATAAACAAAAAACTATTCGAGAGTCCTTTGATGTACCGACACGGAACGGAGATAATACGAACATACACGAGACAACAAGAATATAGACGAATATTCCCTCTACACTCTCGTATTCGACAAGTCTCGTGTAGTTTTGCAAAGAATGTGGAGCTGGCTTATTGCCTTTAATCCTGCACTTTGCCAAATTCCGGGACTACTGTGAGAATTTGTTTATAACACAACATAAAGTCTGGTGCAATCTGGTACCTAAACGAAACCTACTAAAGGTACACCTCTGCCTAACCGTTCGGGGAAAACAGCCGTGATGTTTGTTGTTGAAGTCAGAGACATAAGTCGAGCGCAACTGTACCAGGTATATTTGGCCTTTCATACAACTCAAGAACGACCGAATAAGCCCTGCCACATTGCGTAATCTGTCAAACTACATCGCAAAACATTTTGCTACCGTAAAAAGAAAGCCTATCCGCCAACCCATACTGACAAGAAAAATCCTCTGCGAGCATCTGCCAGGTTACCGGAGCATCCCCCGGTATGCCGCGGCATCCGCAGAATAACTACCGCTAGCCGGGATTTGATTATTCCACTAGCTATTACGCAATCGAAAAGTTTCTATTGAAAGAGTGTGGCAGACTGGCAGACTCCAGCGCATAACGCCACCTCCCGCCGCGGTATCCGCCAGCGTGCTCTTCGATACTCCAGAAAAAAATGCGCTGCGATGCTCCAAGGTCGATCACCGTCGATCAGCATTGAAATATATACCTTATTAAGATTGGATAAGTATTAAATTCAATTGATAAATTAAAAATCCTCTGCCATCTCGTCTGCCAGTCTGCGCAGGCCATTCTTGTGTTTTATTATTATAAAAATGGAAGCTTCCCACAATCCAACGATAAAATAAAAAGGACACCTCTTTGTACACGCACCTAACTTACAATACCGATTAAACTACGTCATAATATTACATCAAGCCTGTATTTCCCGAAGGGTTACGCAGAGGTGTACCTATAGTTCATCCACCACCCAGTCATATTTAAGTCCCACGTAATAGGGGGTGAGCCTATTGCCATCAACCGGGCACAAATCCAGACTGAGAAATTCCAGATGAATATTTTTTTTCCAAAATTAACCACTCAAACTCAGGACTAATCCCGCGAAATACATAACCATGGCAACACGAACGGAACCAGTGATCACGATGATTGAAAATGATCCGTACTGGTGCGTGCCACGCCAGAATGAATATCGCTTGAATTCGATCAACCGCCTAAAGTAATCGCTGGTGGCGCGTATTATTGTATTCAATAATCACAAACATAGTTATTAATATAACCATGGGTGTGTGAAATGTTCATATTCAGTCTAGTGTAGATGTTGGTGCGAGACCTTTGCACTTTAACAGCTGTCAATACGTAACCACAGTTAGAATTGAAGTGAAGTAAAATAAAAGTATATTAATTTATTCCAATTAAAGTATCGTCTCGAAATAGGAAACGTGTAAGACTTGCACCAGATAGTACTGATTTTTAGGGCTCCGTACCTCAGAAGGAAAAATCGGAACCCTTATAGGATCACTTCGTTATTCGTCAGTCTGTCTGTCTAAGACCCTTTGTCTCAGGAACACGTGGAGGTGTCAAGTTGAAATGAATATTAAATACGTAAATCAATGGTCCCTTGGAGGTCTAAAAACATCAAGCTTTTAAGTCAACGCAATAAAAAATACGGCCATTTATGCGACATATTTTGATACTCGCAAATAAACCAAAACCTACAGGATACTTCCCGTTTATTTATTTATTTATTTATTTAACACTTTACACACAAATGTACAGAGGCGGACTTAATGCCATAGGCATTTTCTACCAGTCAACCTTTGGGTGATGCAGAGATAAAAAGTGGTAGGTGCAATAACGAAAATTGTGGAATAAATATTTATTTAAATATAAGGATATACATATACCTATTAACCTATATATATAATACAATGTAAATAAATACACATAAATACACGAATATACTAACACAAATAAGACAAACAATGGGAAAACATTACCGTTGTGATGATACTGCCAGCTTCTGCCCGTTGACTTAGAATCATGAAATTTGGCAGGAAGCAAGATCTCACAGAAAACATAACCGTCTGAAAAACGTTAATTTGTAGTTTTATCATATAAAAGGTATTTTTTTGCGATTACAAACTTACATTTGCAGTTCGAGAACTGACCGTGACTTACATCGATACATTTTTCAACTACAATGTTAAGTTTATTTTTAGGATTAATTTATGCCAATTTCCGGAACTCTTCATTGTACGTAGTCCGAAACGCACTTGGCCGGTGTTTTAATCCTATATTATGTTTTTGTTTTTAGGTGGTAGGTAAATGTGTTTTGGGCAAGTCTTGCCCTATCTTAGGCACGAGTGGTGGACTCTTTGCCCGTCAGAAAGTAAGTGGTACCTTTGGTTGAGTGTGCGTTAGTTACCAAGTTGTTGCTTTTTATATGTATGTAGTCTAATCCTCTTGAATACTATCCGTCAGCGGAAAGACTTACCCCTTTATTTGTAAACGTTGCGGTATGGTTTGGGTCGGCACGGGTACACTAATAGTAAGTGAGCGGAGTTTCGAGACGTTTAACCGGCAAAAATTTAAGGTTAACCAGTCGCTAATCATTACCTAACTTGCAACGATTATAAATAAATTCTCTTACTGGTTCTTAGTGGTAGATAACTGCCTTGTTGGTGTAGATGTCGCAAGTACTGCTGAGTATGAGGTCCTGGGTTCGACTCCCAGGTCGGGCAAACTGTTATTGGGTTTTTACATCACGAATTTCTCAGTACCCGGAGTCTGGATTTTTGCCCGGTTGATGGTAATAGGTTCGCTTCCTACTACATGGGACTTAAACATAACTGGCAAAATTTGAGTGTACTCTCTGCCTAACCCTTTGGGGAAATACACGCATAATATTATGTAATTTCTTTTTTTCTTTCGGTGGGAAATTATCAAATAACTTCTCCCGGCTTCTCTGGGCGGAGCGGGAGGGCGTGTCAGACTCTTATTGACTAAAATCCACCCGTGTTTCTTCAGTTGCCTGTACATTGCCAGGGGCCACGGTATCCCTTTCGGACTTTCCCACGACCCTGGCAGGCATCGGTCCGAGTGGACCCCGTCAGTTGTGCTGACATCTCTTTGAGGCGGGCGTGGAACACAACGACCCGTCGACCCAGGCCTGGTCCTTATCGGACGGCGAGCTACCCATTGCTCACCGTCTGCAGGCCCGCGCTTACGGTGGCCGGGAATCGGCCGTGGCGCTTCTCTCCTCAAAGACCGACTTATCGCCGCAATTGTGGCGTGCCCAATATTATGCTATTTCTTTCTTGTTAAAAAATAGGCCTTCACAATTGTGGAGTATACTTGCGCCTGGCAATGAGCGGCTTAATTGCTAAGTACGTAACAAAATCGTGTGTCCTTAATTAGTAGCCCAGCGTGGGTAGACTCTCATACTAATAATTGTAAATAATACGCAAATTACTAACTCAACTCCTTCAGCGTTTTCTCTAATGATGATTATTTCTGCAACAGAAAATAATATTGAAGATCGTTTATTCGGGTTCTCTCTAATTTCGACCTTTATAATATATATTTATATAATATAACATTTACTAAATATGTTTAACCCGTCCTAATGATTTGCAAGAAAACGTTTGATACTTGAATATTGCGGAAAATACATTTAATTTTAAATAATAACTGCTATACACATACAACAGACTTTTCGCACAAATACAAAACATCAAGCCTGTATTCTCCGAAGGGGCAGGCAGAGGTATACTTAAAGAACACCCACATTTCGGAAACGAGCTCCTAATATTGTTATTAACCGGGATAAGTTTATTACCAAGAACCTGAAAAATACAATAACACTTTGCCCGACCTGGGTTTTTGATTGATTGAACCTAAGACTTCAAGATCAGCATGAGGTTCTGAACAGTTAGACAGGTTTCAGACTTTTTAGTCTTTCAACTGGCGACTGCCATAGGTTTTCATTTGACAACCGGGACCAAGAACCATCCCCAACTATTCAGAACACACACACACAACACATTAGTGAACCCTCAGAACCCCATAGTGGTACTTCTCCCTTCCTTCTCATCGGCAAATGCCTTTGGCACCCCAAAACCTTGAAACTTATTTAGAAATTGAAGTACAAAGGGATTCTTGACAATCGTCATTTTGTCGCAAATCGGAACAGTTCTCACTATCGAAATAATTTGAATTTCTTGGTCCTGCGCAACTTTGTTAGTTTCGTGTTGGTTCTGCAAGGCTGGAATATACGGGAGGATGATTGAAGCGGGCGCGTTTGCACGTTACCATTGAAAATACAGAACTGAGAGGTATGGGCTGTCCTAAAATTATCTAATTAAAAGGTAAACAAATGGATTAGAAAACGTACTTGTAAATGTCAATTTGTAGTGTCACTTATAAATGCAGTTTTTGATTTGTTTATTTAAATCCTTAAACCAGACATTCTGATTTAAAATTATGATGTTGATATGTTTTTCATGTGACAATTGAGATTAAATTTAAAACCTCATTATTTTCGGCGATAATTTTTCAATTGCAATTTTATATTGTCATTCAAAAAATTTACAACAGATATTTTTGGAACAGACATTAGGTAACTTCTATTGAAATCTACTTGTGCCCACAGCGTCACTTGTGTAAAAAAACTAGCTGGAAGGAATAACAAAAAAGAATGAACTGGATTTTGACAAGCCTTGTAGGAATTGTAGATAGGTATCGTTGATCCCCAACAGTGCTACCTTTATAAATCCATTTTGAAACACTCATACCAATCGATCCTGTCGATCCATTCTGTAAAATTCTCACCAGCTCAGCTGTCAATAGTGTCAATCTCTTCCATCAGGTGGGTGGAATGATAGCTCACATCAAGCTCACTTCACCTCAGTTTTCACGGTGAAATTTTTACAGAGTAGCACGGCAGGATCTTTAATTGAACATTTCAATCAGTTTTTCAGTTCCAAGCGTTTTTTTAAATATTTCGTGATTTCCAATATTAAAAACATGCCAGTCATACGGTCCATTGTAAACTGAAACGCCATCTGTTGCGCTACTGGTATTGTTGCCAATAAGCCTTATATGGAGGTGGTGGATCGAATAGAGCGGCGCGCAATGAAAACCGATAAAGATACACAAATCAAGTATCTTGACTTGGATAACACAAGGTTGTCGACATGTGGGACGTGAAGTGGACTCTGCAATCGTTGTACCGATAATCGTTACGGTTAATTGCCTAATAGCGGAGAACCTCGACCAACACCTCAGAAAGCTCTCATTGCGCGGCTGGGTCAAGAGCTTCATTCAGAAAGCAGTACTCCTGGACACGCCACGCATAGTGAGGTTCTCTCTTTAGAGCCCTGACCTTCTGCAGCTTGAACCCAGTTCCCGATATTAATGGGCTACTAATCTTTATGTATTGAAAATGAAATAGGTAGAAATAGAGTATAGGTAAAGGAATAAATAATAATAAAAGCTATTTAGTCACACCAGTAGGTACTTTAAAGAAACCACAAAATACACAGCGAAACTTCAAAACAAAGAATGAAGAGGATCAGGAATGATGAAAAAGATCTTCAAAAAAGGTGAAAAAACCTTGCTGAAGAACACCCATCTCACTTATGAGCCAAGTATACAAGTTGTTCTCGAGAATCGTCACGAAACTGTCTTGCCCGACTTGACGAGTTCCAGCCACCACAACAAGCCGGTTTTCGAAAACGATTTTCAGTACCTTAGACCACATCCATACTGTTCGGCAAATTGTATAGAAAATCAAAGTGTAGAATCAGCTGACGGTGTGTACGACATTTGTAAACTACGAGAAAACCCTCGACTCCATCGAAATATGGGCAGTTCTGACCTCTCTGCAAAAATGTCGAATTGACTGGCGCTAGAGTCCGCGCCACCACTGAAGTCCGGCGGAAAATTGTGGAACTACATTTTTTTTAATGCAATTTGAAGCAATGACATAGACACTAGCGCCGCGTCTTTCGGAGTTGAGTGGTGCTGTGGACTTTACATCGAGGTGTTGAGATATTTGAATGATGCTGCCAGGATGACTATCCAGTTCCAGGATTTAAAAAAAACTGCCCCATCCGACTGCTCGGAGGGGTAAGGCAGGGTACTTACCATGGATATTTTAAATAAAACATTTATGGTACTTACTAATTCCATGGGCCGATCTGACATCTGACAGTAGCCAAACGCCGACACAAATAAAAAAAAACCTGTCACGAAACTATAGAATTTTTATGTTTTAGAGCTACATATTGAACAATAATTATGATTTCCAAACTATTTCACAGAATCTCTCATAGCCAAAGAATATCCGGCGTTCGCCATTATAAGAGCAGACAAAACCCCTTCAAAAAAACATTGAATGTTCTAGCAAATGACATGCCTTCATTTCTTGGTTTTAAAGGTAAATCTATGGTGTATCCAGAACATGCTGATGTAGTTATTATAGGAGGTGGCTACATTGCATCAGCAGTTGCCTATTGGTTAAAAAAGAGAACTGGTGACGGTCTGACAGTTGTTGTTCTAGAAAAAGATTTCACAGTAAGTATCAATCCATTCTTAATTTATATCATTTTTTGTATCATTCGAATCTGGAGTAAAGCGAATCTGTCCTTACGTTAACAAAGGATTTTTATGTACAAGTATGTAAAGAAAAAATAAAAATAAAGGGAAGAGCTCATTGGGCATAAATAAGATTTGTCAACAATAAATATTTTAAATAGACAAAAAAAAAAAAAATTGCCATAAAATAATTAACATAATTACCTTTATTACATTTTAAATACTTATAAATTATATTTTTAAATATTAGAATATAAAAAATTAAAACATTTAAAAATATAAAAAATAGTAGCCCACCGGTATGGGGAACAGGGTCCAAGCTACCGGCGGTCAGGGCTCCAGAGAGAGGAACCTCCTAACAATGCGAGCCGTGTCCAGAAGTACCGCTTTCTGTTTTTCAAGCCCTTGATCCAGCTGCCCAACGATAGCCTCCTCAGGTGTTGGCACGGCACAGCGGACAGAGCTCCGGCGGGATCTCATGGCGGCATGGAGTGTGCGATTGTCGCAACCCAGCGCTGGGCACGCCACAATTGCGGCGATAAGTCCCCTCTTTGAGGAGTGGCTTGAGAGGCGCCATGGCGTCCTCACCTTCCGCCTGACGCAGGTCCTCACCGGACACGGTTGTTTCGGGAGGTTCCTGTTCCGCGTAGGGCGGGAGGAAACGCCCGGGTGTCACCACTGTGTGGATCGCCCGGAGGACACGGTGGAGCATACGGTGGAGGTCTGCCCGGCTTGGGCGGAGCACCGCCGTGTCCTCACGGAGGCGATCGGCGGCGGCGATCTCTCGCGTCCGGCCCTGGTTCAGGCCATGGTTCGGAGCGAGAGTGCATGGGAGGCCGTCACCTCCTTCTGCGAAGCAGTTATGCTCGCGAAGGAGGAGGCGGAGCGCGCGAGGGAGATGCAAGCTGCACGCCCTCGCGGCCCTAGTCGCCGCAGGAGACGCCCCGGGCGTCGGGAGTCCAGAGCCGACTTCCGGCCACCGTAGGCGCGGGCTTGCGGACGGTGAGCAATGGGCAGCTCGCCGTCCGATAAGGACCAGGCCCGTGTCGACGGCGCGTTGTGTTCCACGCGCGCCTCAAAGAGATGTCAGCACCAACCGACGGGGTCGAAAGACCAATGCCTGCTGGGGTTGCGGGTTTGTCCGAAAGGGATAACGCGGCCCCGGCACACAGGCAACGGAAGGAACACGGGTGGGTTTTAGTCAGTAAAAGTCTGACACACCCTCTCGCTCTGCCCAGAGCGGGAGTAGTCATTTGATGATTTCCCACCCTCAAAAAAAAAAAAAAAAAAAAAAGGTGTTGGTCGAGGCTCTTGGCTATTAGGCCATTGGCTGTCACGACTATCGGCACAATGATCGCTGAGTCCACATCCCACATGTCGACAACCTCGTGAGCCAAGTCAAGATACTTGATTTGATTAACATAATTATTATTATTGTGGCTCAATTGATTTTTTTTTTCAATTTCAGTATAAGGAATCTCAAAATAATGTATCTTTAGGTACGTTGAACCAGCATTTCTCCTTACCTGAAAATATTTATCTATCTCAATACTCCGTGGATTTTTTGAGGAATATCAAAGAGAACTTGGGATATGATGCTGAAATCCAATACATCCCAACAGGTTCTCTTATTTTAGCAAGTGAGCAATATGCTCACAGATTAGAACAAAATGTGACTCTGCTAAATGAACTTGGTGTAAGAAATATTCTTTTAACAACAGCCGAAATAAAGCGCAAATACCCATGGATAAACACAGAGGATGTCAAGCTTGGTAAAATATAGCCTTTACGTAAAGTAGTAAATTTAAATTTTCTTTCATACATGCTATCCCAACTCTGCCTGATACAAATGTCTGTCACTAAAACATTCCCAAATAATATTTGGGATGTTGATTGGGAAAAAATAAATCCAAATAAGTCCGTCGGTCAGATAATTAAAAAATATTAGACACGTATTTTTAGCATTTAATAAAAAATGGTTTAGATATAAGGCATTAAAGTTAGGGAGTGGGAGATCGCTACGTCACAAGTCAGTATAGAATCTACCGGCCAGTGACGTCATGCCACATTTTAACGCATTGACTACTCAATGTATTGCCATAATCTTTTGACTATGTAAAAAAAGAAAAAAATACGTGTCCAATATTTTTTAATAATCTACCTGACGGACAAAAAATTGTTTGTCAACATCCCTATTAGTTAACATAACAACTATATTATATATATAGTCGACCTTATAGATTTCTTTCCTACTAGCCCTTTTAAGACTCCCCAAACCGAATTTAGTTTGAAAAGGACTTGTCACACTGGATGCGTTCTGCGTCCTGCGGTCACGTCAAATCGAACGCAGCCCGCAATCTATACAAACATCATTTGCATTTTATATAAATATTTTATGTAATTTTGATCTGACTATGTGAGCACAAGCAAAGAACGTAGGGAACGCGGTCCGCGCAGTTCATTTTTATGAAAAATTATAAAAGAATTACATGACAAATAATGTCGTGCCCGGATTGCTGACCGGTTGTCCTGACCATTAAGTTCACATAGGGTGCGGGCACCGTTTGAGTTGACCGGACCGCAGGACGCAGAACGCATCCAGTGTGACAAGTCCTTAAAGACATAGTCAAAACTAATGCAGTAGAGTTGGCCGGCAGAGTTAAAGGTATATAATGTGTAGGAGGGCTAAGTCTCTCCTTAAGATCGAGAACATTGTCTCGAGCATTTACATGTATTTTAACGTTCTTACAAATGATATCGAACTAATATCTCCAGTATAAGCTGACCTCTCATCGTACAGAAATCCTAGACAATGCGAGATCAGCTTAAACTGGAATCCGTAGCCGTGTGTACAATACAAGCAAAAGCTCAATTTAAAAAAGCTTTTCATGTAATGTTACGTTCCTGCAAATGCTTGACACGGTGTTCGGAGTAGTGCTCACGGCGAGTGAGCATTTACCTGTAACTTTTCTTTCTATTTTGCGTTATTCTGATATATCGGATCCGAAGGTTGCGTGCGCTAGATGAAATGTAAAAAAAAACGCTAGTTTGCTTGCAAAAACAAGTTGTAACAAAGCGTCGAGCGTCGTGCTCATTGTTCGGTTCGTGAAAGAGAGCGGCTTATTGTTTTATTACAAGTAAATGCTCTAGTCTATACTCACCTGTACGTATTATAACAGCTTTAGTGCTCGGCAATACAAGGCCGTCACCGCGCCGCGTAACCATGTAGACTTGAGCCACCGCCGCGCCGCGTAACCATGTAGACTGAGCCGCCGCCGCGCCGCCACCGCGCCGCCAACGACAGCGCGTTGGCGGTGCGTTGATTTTGCCATATCACTCCACAATCCACGGCGGCGGTGGACTGCGGGGTGGCGACGTTGCATATACACAGCTTAGAGGCGCGGTGGCAGCGCGGCGACGGCGTCGTGTCCTCGACCACTTAATTCGTTTTTAAAGGTGGGTATTTTATTTTGTTTCAATACGTTCCGATAATGTTATATGAGCCCGTTAATAATGTAGTTTACATTTAATAGGATGCATGGCGAGAGAAGGTGAAGGAACCTTTAATTCATGGGATTTTTTAAGTGCATTAATAAAAAAATCCAAGGAACTTGGAGCCAATTATGTAAATGGTGAAGTAACAGGGTTTGATATAGAAAAACAAAAAGATGTGCTCATGGAAGGTGTTACCCCTGGAGGATATGAGAGAATAAACAGGATTTTTTACAAAGCAAAAGATCAAGAAGAATATGCAATAAAATTTGCTATTTGTGTCTTAGCGGCTGGGGATAATTCGGGAAAAATAGCTAGTTTGGCTAAAGTGGGAACAGGAGATGGGATTTTAAATAAGCCACTGCCAATAGAACGAAGGTGAGTTCGCGAGCTCACACAGCTATCATATGTTATTATTATGACAGTCATTAGCTGTATTACTTAAGAACGTTTATTCTAAAAGTTGGCAACGTCGCAAATAGGTGTCAAAAGATTTACCTGTTTTGATTAATTTGAAAGAAAGAAAGAAAACGTTTATTTGGACAAAGTTCGGGAAACACAAAATACAAACAATCTAAAAGTGAAAGTAATCTTTGACAATAAGTGTGTGCCTCACACTTATTTGGCAATATTACTATATGAAAATAGAAAATGTGGCTAACTAGCGAACTAGAATATTAATAATCAAATTGCAGTTACAACATTGAATTCGATGTTGTCCCCGTTTTAGGTGTAAAAAAGGCATGTGGAAAGTTTCCAAATACTTTTTTTACATCTCAAACTAAATATTCGGTGTTACGATATGAATTATTGCATTTCATAATCGATATTCTAGTTCGCTAGTTAGCTACATTTCTTATTTTCATACAGCAATATTTTTAAATTAATCAAAACAGCGAAATATTTGACATCTATTTGCGACGTTGCCCACTTTCAGAATAACCGCTCTTAAACATTTTATGGTTTATTTAAAGACCTACACTGTCCTCCCATACTTATTAATACTGTTATTTGAAAATATTGTAAAAATACAATTATTTTTAAAAGAGTAACCGTAGAGTTTCTTGCCGGCTCTTCTCCATAGGAAACGACCAATTGGAACCGTGCACCTAGCTTCTGACGTTTCAAGTGCCCTTGTAGGTTTATGTCAAATAAAATATTTTGAATTGAATTGAATTGAAGTAATGATTAACTTTAAACTTTAAGCAACATTTATAAATTAACCAAATTTATATATTTGTAATTTTTTAGGGAATCGGATATATATTCCATTCCAGAAAAAGCAAGGGAATTAGGCCTGAATACTCCACTGGTTATGGATACTACTGGATTATGGTTAATGAGAAAAGGTTTAGAAAGTAATCTTTTATGCGGTAATCTGCCGCTTCTAAATGATGACACAAAAAATATGTCCAAAACTGACTATTTCAAAAAAGTTATTGAGCCATCATTACTTAATCGTGTTCCAAGCTGTAATAATAATAATACAAAAGTGAGTATATTTATATCAACTTGAAGGATAATGTTCTCAATCCACCTTTCTTTTATTTTTAGGGTTACCATGGATTGAGTACATAATTCTGAACCCCCCTGCGTTGAAACTTTTCGTCGGTTATTAAAAAACATCTGATTTTTCATAGAAAAGTGCAATATCTACGCGGTCAAAATATAAGGAACAGTTGATTTTGAGGGTTCCGTACCTCAAAAGGAAAAAACGGAACCCCGATAGGATCACTTTGTTGTCCGTCTGTCTGTCTGTCAAGACCCTTTTTCTCAAGAACGCGTGGAGGTATCAAGCTGAAATTCATATCAAATACTCAGGTCTAATGTCCCTTGGAGCTGTGAAAAAAAATCAAACTTCTAAGCCAACGCAATCAAAAGATACAGCCGTTTATGCTGCAAATTTTCGACCCTCGCAAGTGAATCAAAACCTACGGGGTACTTCCCGTGAACTCAGAAACTTGAAATTTGGTGCGAAGCAACGTCTTGCGAAAAGCAGAGAGAGAGAGAGAGAAAATTTTCATAAATACTTAATAAAAATATTTGTAATAATTTTAAACTTACTACCCCTTTCCTCATGAACGCGTAGAGACTTTTATATACCTACAGGTATGTACGGAATCCCAGAAGAAAAAAAAAAAACGACGAAAAATTTCAGCGCATGGGGTTTAGAATCATGTACTCAAACCATGGTACAAGTTTTCGCGTCGATGTTCCTGCCACCTGTATAGATAAAATGTGTCCGTTATTTTTCTTATTTTTTCAGATAGAAAAGTTTACTACTGAAGCGTATGATTGTAATGTATTCGACAACACAGGTGTGTTAGGACCACATCCTTACCATAGTAACTTATATATTGCAGCTGGATTTGGTAAAATAGGTTTGTATTAATGAGTTTATATGTGACAAGCTTACCTTAGCACACAGCCTGAATATCGGTCTCCAATCGCATAAATTATTCTCGTCTCTCAGTTACTCTCAACTTTACATTCTTTTCCAATATTAAAGAATAGCATTTTAAATTAAAGAAAATATGAAATTCTAAATTCAAAAGCTATTTATTCAAACTAAGCTGACAATCAGCACTTTTCGAACGTCAAAATTACATAAAACGGTCCCCCAAAAAACGGCCCTTCACCACTTCCTAGTGCTTTAGCTAGGAAGAAGTGGCGCTACAAACTCCCCAGCTGTCTGTTCAGTTAAGACAAACTTGATCCTATACAATAGTATGGTAAATAATTTACTGTACATTACGCAACCCAAACCGTTAAATTAAAATATTTGCTATATGTCAGCCAGCATACCAACAAAAAATAGCGAAATCTATACTCAAGCGGAAATAAAAACTAAAAAGGTAAACAGAACTTAATACCCGAATAAAAGCCTCCAGGCATAAAAAAGGCGTGCCCGCTTATATTGAAGCTGTAACTCGAAGTCACAAATGGTAACCTAGATTGTTGAGTATCCATAATAGTACTTACATTTTTGTCTACAGGATGTCAACATGCACCGGGTATTGGAAGAGCGGTAGCTGAACTCATTATCGACAATCAATACACAACTGTAGATTTATCAAGATTCGGGTTTGACCGACTTTTACTTAACGAGAGAATAATTGACTTCAATGTATACTAAACCCCAGATGAATAGAGATAGTTCACTACTTCAAGTACGCGGTGGGCTCGACTTGTCGGGCCAATTCAATGAGTGTAACGTAGTCAGAAGATCTAAGAGTTACGCGATAGAAAGAGGCAACTTCTAGGTAAATATAACTGTAGTTAATTAACGCTGTGCGACCTGAATTGCACTTATTTGTGTCGTAGCAAGAGTCGCTTTTTATTTAAATGATTTTGCGGAGTGAACTATGTTTTATCTGTGATTAAAGTTGAAGATCTGTTGTTCCTTATGCCATCTGTTATTTTAATGAAATGTTCAATTTAGTCTAGTTCTATTAGAAAAATACCTTTCAGCTTTAAAACATGTTTGAGTTTATTAAAAGTTAGTGAAATAAGTTATAACAAAGAAAATAATTATTATTTTCACACTTTTATTATTTTTCGTGCGGTTAGTGACTAACCTAGTGTCAGAGATTGTATGCCGCCCATGGGCCTCTGACTTGGCTTCACATGCCATCAAAATATATCTCTCAGGTTTCCTCACGATTTTTTTTTTCCTTCACCGTTTTTGAAGCAAGTGATAAATATACAATAGGCACATGAATCCGAAAAGTCAAGAGGTGCGTGCCTTGGTTTCGAACTCGGAGATTGGCAGTTGGCAGTCCGACGATTATACCACTAGGCTATCACTGCTGTTTTTATTTCACACTTAAATTCACTGCATTTATACTAAACAATATTTTACAGCACCTCCGAATTAAGCCGGAGGTGCTCCAAACAATGATCCACTTTGTTTTGATGCGGCGCGAGATGGTGCAAATCCTAAAAGCTTCTGGATGTTTTGCCTAGAAAAAAAAAACTTGTTATTATTTCCAACAAAAAAGTCCTGACAAAGCGTTAACACAGCCAAAGAATTCTTGTTTTTCCCTGCAAGCTACTTGGTAATCTTCACAACAAGAGTACAGTGGCTGGCACGAATCTTGGTCGCTTGATGAAAGAGTGGAGACGTTTTTTACCATAAGTTGAAAATGCGTGAACCGGTCCCCACTCTTAAATCAAGCGCTCAAGATTCTTTTCAGTCAGTGTAATTCACAGTAGAAAACGTCTAGGACAGTCACACATTCCGCCAGCTATGTTTAAGTCCCATGTAATAGAAGGCGGGCCTATTGTCTACTGAGAAATTCCGAATGGTAAAACCCAATAACACTTTGCGCGGCCTATGAATCGAACCCAGGACCTCATGCTTAGCAGTAGTGCTTGCGACTGCTAGACCAATGAGGCAGTTATATTATGTTACCAAAATGTTAAAGTTTATATTTTAAAACTCATTTTATCCATTATATTCAAATATAAAAAAAAAATAGTCTCAAATTTAAATAGTATATCAGTAGTAAAAGTAGCAGTGTTGTACTCTACTGCCTCGTTGGTGCAGTAACGCTTGCGGCCAGGACCTCATACTCGGCAGTAGCTGAGTACGAGGTCCTGGGTTCGATTCCCAGGTCGGGAAAAGTGTAAATGGGTTTTTATATCTAGAATTTCTCAGTCCGGAGTCTTGATTTGTGGCCGGTTGATGTCAATAGGCTCGCCCCTTATTACATGGGACTTAAACATGACTGGCGACATGTGGGTGTACTATAGGTACACCTCTGCCTAGCAGCCCTTCCGGGAATACAGGCGTGATGTTATGTAATTAAATAGTTAAAAAATATATCATGATCACCATTATAGCGTTAAAATTGAAAATTCTGTTGAGTTGTATTACGATAAAGGATAATATTATTCTTTATAAAAAAAATATGAAATCCCATCAAAAACATAACATGTTAAAAAATGCAAGCCTCGCAACGCAGTTCTACCGTAAAACCAAGTCGGTTAATTTACTGAGTACTTATGTATGGGAGCATCTATCGAACAACTTTGTCATAAATTGTATAATTATTAGTTAACTAACTACATTTAATGGATCAGAGGGCCGTTTGAATATTAGACCATCTTTTTTCTTTAATAAATAGAATGACTTGGCCATTGCACGGCAACATAATCACATAAAAAGATCATCTACTATTTTAAATATTCATAATTAAATAAAGCGCTCAAAGCACTTATATTATGTAGATTTTGTTGAAGGTAGATTCTAGTGCTGTGTGCGATTGCCAAGTCTGTCTGTTTATTAGGACCCCTTAAAAATTGTTGTATATTTCGAAGTATATTCTGATACCATTAAAATAAGTACACAATTGCATTCGATAAAAAAAAGGAAACTAATTCACAAACGGTAAATAATTCTTGCATATTATTTATTATTATAAAATTACCTGATGCTCATTGTACACAGTATGTACAAGAAAATAAACGAGCAGTCTGTGTAATCATCCCCAGGCAAGTTCCTGTGGCTGAGACCTTGTATCCATGATATAGGGTAGAATGGAAGTTTACCCACTACTCTTCCGTCAAATCTGTAAAACACATTGAGATTTATTTATTTAAAATAGGTACACAGCACACCAATAGCACTGTACATTGTACATTAAATATTAAAAGTTAACAGGTATGGGGTCTTATATATGTACCAATTACAGGTGTACGCGTGTGCGACATTCATAAACAACAAAGCAACCTTCTTAAATTACATAATATTAAAATGTTAAACAAAATAAAATCATTAACAAAAAAACATCGTTTGACTTAGGTCTTTAATTATAGACCTAACTAAACTAAGCATGACATTGGCTACTTAAATGTTTGTTTAAATGACTGCGCAAGAGGGTGGCAGGGAACCAAAAAATACATCTAAATCAGGTTGTTTAGTGTTGAGTCCGTTGAACTGAATACACATCCTAGATATTGGAGAATGTCTGCCAATGGTATTTCTACAGGTTTAAAAAGTCTGGCTGTTGACCGTTGACATGACTATTGTACTATAAAACTCTTCATGATTTGATTTTGAAATATTATTGGCTGAACAATTGCCTTTACCTTAGTTGTAAAAATAAATATGTGGGTCTGTGGTATTGCTTCTTACATAAGATAGATTTGACGAAGAGAGTTATTAAGAGCGTACATTCTGAAAATGGGCAATGTCGCAAATAGCTGTCAAATATTTATATGTTTTGATTAATTTGTTATTATTACAGTATGGAAATATGAAATATTGCTAACTAGTGACATAAAATATTAATATATAATTGCAATTTATTATTAAACTGAATTTGATGTTGTAACCGTTTTAGGTGTAAAAAGGGCATTCTGGAAAGTTTTCAAATACTTTTTTACGTCTTGAACTAAATATTCGGTGTTACGATATTAATTATTGCAATTCATAATCAATATTTTAGTTCATTAGTTCGCAATATTTCTATATTTCTATATTGCCAAATTAATCAAAACGTTGCCAACTTTTAGAATTAACGTTTTAATGTACTTGTGAAAAAAAAAACTTATCTTACATGTTACTGAACATGCTGAGTAAGGCCGTGAACGCAAAGCCAATGGCAAACATTGATTTCATCTTAACTAAAGAAAGGTCTCTATTGTTGTTCTTCAGTCTCTCTTCCTCCCTCTCAATCTTTTTCTTATGTTGCTTGTCCAGCGAGTCTGCATGTGCTTCTTTTCGTTTTTCTACTACAAGAATGAACAATAATGTTATCAACTATATATTAGATTATAAGTAAAGCAAACACTTAGACTGGCTGTCCACTGGAGCAGAGAGGAGCGGAGTAGCGGTGTGCCAATATTAACCAGCGGAACTGCATTCAACTTCCGTCCGCTTCAGTGGACATTTCACATTTGCGAACTAGTTTAAAAACTAATACAAAACCGGGAAGCGGAGCGGGGAAACGGAACGGAGAAGCGGAGAGGGGAAGCGGAGCGGGGAAACGGAGCGGAGAAGTGGAGAGGGGAAGCGGAGCGGGGAAACGGAGCGGAGAAGTGGAGAGGGGAATTATTACTCATCGCGTGAACTCAGTCTAGCTCCGCACAGTCCGCAAGACCGCTCCGCTACCTCGCTCCGCACAGTCAGTAACTCCGCTCCGCTATCTCGCTCCGCATCAATGGACAGACACTGTCCGCAACTCCGCTCCACTCCGCTGCAATTCTCCTCTCCGCTGCCTCGCTCCGCTTCAATGGACAGGCAGCCTCAGTCTGGGTTTTGAATTTATGTTGTACTTATGTTAAATTCCTAAGACACATGAGAATTGAGCATACTCAATCTGCCTAGCTTTTTCCCCACTAAGTTGGGGTCGGCTTCCATTCTAACCGGATGCAGTTGAATACCATTATTTTACATGGAGCGACTGCCTATCTGACGTCCACAACCCGGTTACTGGGTACCCTTTGGTATGACTGGACGCTTCTGATGACCCGAAACGACTGTCAAAGATCCCCGGATGACAGCCGGGACCAACGGCTTAACGTGTTTTCCGAGGCTCTAAGGGCTCTCGGTATGTAAAGATGGTCACCCCTCCACGGACCAACCCGTACGGCTGTTATTACTTAGCCACGAGGTAATGCAAGCAATTGAGCATACTACACCCC
This sequence comes from Agrochola lota, assembly GCA_947364205.1. NCBI lineage: Eukaryota > Metazoa > Arthropoda > Insecta > Lepidoptera > Noctuidae > Agrochola > Agrochola lota. The sequence continues at coordinate 2,833,581 of OX376229.1, forward strand.
CTTCAGTTTGTACAGTGCAGTTGTTAACCACACAAATTGTTTGTAGACCACTCACATTGTCTGCCTAAAACCCGGACCCCACTAAAGCTGAGACAAGACGAGAGGAGAGAATATGTGTTTTAAATAATCAATAGAATTTCGTTATTTACACCATCTCGTGTCCACTCAGTTTCAGTGGATACCGCTGAGCGGAGATTTATCATATTTATCAGATTGAGCTGGGTGGCGGTACAAAGCGGAGATGTGAGCTGTGCCTCGCAAGCTGGCGACGGCGCGCAGCGGAAGATGAGAAGAGATGTGCGCGGTCAACATCCAACGCTCGCCGCACGCAGTTTAGGTCCGCTCTAGCCAGCACAAATCTCCGCTGTAGCGAGCACACATCTTCGCTTCACTCTAGCCAAGACGAATCTTCGTACAGCTTCGGTGGATACACCCGTCTCGTCTCCGCTTTAAGGCTTGTGCAGACCAGCGCGACACGAATAATACAATTTCTAAGAAAACTTCACAGTATAACAATAACCGGTGTCGCGTCGCGCCTTTAGACGTCTCCGCACATCTCCGCTTTGGTGGAGTCCGAGTTGTAAAAGCAAACAAGTATATTTTTGATTTCGTAAACTTACGCTTTTTACTTTGACGTTCCACCTCGACTTTCAGTTTTTTGTACTTTTCTGTCCTATAAACCATTATCCAAGTTAGACCTAAAAACCAGGAAAACAACGAGTGAGGTGACATAAGTTGGAGGTTGGAGGATCTATAGACGCATGAGGAACAGGGTGTAAAGTTGACTCATCCTCTATAGAAAAGGGAGGCTCCGTCGACCACATGGGTTTCGTGTCTGGTGGGCAACTGCCCAATTATTAATGTCAGGAAGTTATATATAATACTAGCTGCGCCCCGCGGTTTCACCCGCTTAAGTCTCGATTCCGTGGGAATATCGGGATAACAAGTCCTAACCCAGATCATGGGCTACCTATGTACCAAATCTCATCCAAATGCGTTCAGCCGTATTAGCGTGAAAGCGTAAAAAACAAACAAACTCACTTTCACATTCATAATATTAGTTGATCGCATGGTAAACTCTGAGGCTAAGCGTATGCTGAGACGCGGTTGACGCAGGTCCACGCAGCACAGGGCAGAGCAGATTTTGTAATGCATGAACGTACTGAGAGCTGCGTACGCTGCGACGCAGGCATGTGCCACGCAGACATGTGTCTGTCCTGCTCTACGTCTCGTTGTCTACCTCGCCTGCACTACCCTGCAAAATCTGTACTGTGCCGTGCTGCGTCACCTGCGTCTCAGCATACGCTTAGCCTGATTTCGCAATGCAGGATTTCGCGTGACGTCAGTGTGATGCGTAGTTCGTATGTGGCGATGGCGATGTAGATGTAGAGGTGCCACAGATACAACGCTTTCCTAAAACTACGACTAAACAAGACCTACCGCTAGCGCTGAAACTAGACACTCACCTTCGCCTAAAAATGCAGTACATATTGAAATAAATACGATGAGCAGAGAATCAGTCCACATGAGTGTTTAAGACGCAAGTTCAAGCAAGTTCAGTGAAAAAGATTTTTATGTTAAACACAGATGTTAATCTGATTTAGGCAGCGTAATTAATTTAAAAAGCAATAATCTTCTGTAATATCTTCAAACTCTTCAAAATTATCCACAGATTTGATGCGTGTTATCTATGGATTTGATGACCACTTCTCTGACAACCACAGACTAAAAAGCAAAGAGTATAGTAACTATATAAAAATAAAAGTAGTAAAGTCTGAGCCAACACTGAAGTCCGATTGACGCGGCGCTAGTGTCTATGTCGTTGCATCACATTGCATTCAAAATAATGTAGTTCCACAATTTTTCTTTCGGGCTTTCTTGGGCGTCAACTATAAAAAGTATGAACAGTAGAGTGAGTGATGTCCGGATTCCACGGATATATTCCAAAATGTTCTGCATGTTTTCATTGTACATACTTCAATTATTTAGTTCCTGATGTTTTGTGTGTTCAGCTTGTATGTTTTTTTGTTCTCCTTTTACTCATTGGTCTAGTGGTTGTAAGCGTGACTGCTGAGCATGAGTTGGAACCCTCGGTCGGGCAAGGTAGTTTTTTTTTATTAGCCCTTATTGTTCTACTGCTTGGCAAAGGCCTTCCTACTGTCCTTCCACCTTTGTCCTAGGAGTGGGTCGTTACGTGATTTTCGCAAAACGTAACGTAACGAGTGATATCGAAGTCGTCACCTGTTTTGAAAACTAGTGATTTTAAAAACTAGTTATTTTTTCAAATTCTATTCGGTAATTCAACATGGTGATTCTATCGAAGAGTAACAGTTATTTGCGAAACGAAAATATAGATGATTACCTATGTAATACGTTACAAGCTTTAAGTTTTTGGAACGAATAAGTTTTTGTACTTAGCTACATAATTATGCAGTTACATCATTAACACGTTCGGTGCGGTATCGGGTTGATTATATCCGATGCTCATCTTTCCTCCGGTGCGGGGTAAAATTACTGTGCCAACCGCTGGTGCGGGACAGATATATTTGGTCGCCCTATGAATATGAATGAGACGGTTAGTGTTTTGGAATTGCCTCGTTAAAGAGATAATATAGGTACGACTGAAGCAACATTTTTTATGTCCAGTGAGTCTAGCGGTTCTAAACGACCTGATGACTCAATAGCCGATGCCGACTAGATTACATGTTATTTGAGCTAGTGAGGTCCGTGTGTTTAAAAGAGTTTTAATGCACACGATAATGAAAGTGAATGGAACATGAAGCGATCCAGGTAAATGTTGTTGAAGTCATGTGAGGGTGAAAAACCAACGAGGGTGAAAAATAAAGTAAGTGAAAGTTCTCTAAGACAAATAATATTGAGTAAGCGGAATATATCTGATAATGTATATACTAGGCCGTCAACTGGTCACATATTACTAGTCCTACAAACTGCAGCCATCAATCCCCAGCCACCAGATTCATCCACACCATTAACCAGTACAACTCATAGTGAACGAATATAAAAATTGGAACACAAAATTACGATACTCCAAATCAGCTTACCAAAGTTTCGATATCCCAATAATTAATTTTTATATGTAATCAACAGATTTGAAAAATATGTTATACATTTTATCGCTATCGATGTTTTTTTCATCACCCACAACACTAAAAATGTATCGACACTTTTACAAACCAGTGCAGCTAACGGGTTGTAAAGATCCGACAGGCAATTCCTTTATTTACAAACAAACCATTCGGTAATCTACCTACGATTTCAGCCTTTTATTGAGTGTTTATTTGTCAACATATTGCTATAAAGGAATATGCATTAATCGTTATACCTAAAGATATGTCCTCCTAAAGAGATGGAAGTCGAACGGGTCTTTCCAACCCAAAGTCGTGCTTTGGATATAATAGACCCCATGCCGCACTAACTGAAAGTCATCAAATTTGACTAACGCAGTGAACGTGTTAACGTAATACTAACACAAATAAATTTTCCTTCATAATTTATACAGGCTTTTGACGGTTATTTTGTAAGTAGTTACATTTCCGATGCAGTATCGAAATTGTAACTACTTTCAAAATAACTTCGGCTTCATGCCCTGTAGCTTTAGTTATTGTAACTAGTGACGTGAAATAACGCCCATACCTACTTTCTCCGTCTAGGTCTTCCAAGGCGTCGTTGGATTGTTTCAGTTAGAAATTCTCAGCGTTAGCCCGGAGTCTGGATTTATCCCCAGTTGATGGCAATAAGCGCACCACTACTTGCAAATGTGGGAGTAAGTACAATACAGTACACCTCTTCCTTCCTTCGGTGAAAACAGGTGTGAATTTAGTATATAATATTACCACTAAGATCAGGCTCGTCCGTATACTTGTATTCCCCATATTTCTGAACACAGCTGAGACATGGACATTACGAAAACTGGAAAAGAAAAAGGAGATGCTCTAAAAATGTAATGCTAAAGAAGAATGCTTGGGGTATCATGGTCAAAATTCCGCACAAACGTCTCCAGCCATACTCCAAGAATTCGGCATCAAGCAGCGTCTATCAGCAATAGTACAGTCTCAAATATTGATGTTTTTTGTTCATCTCTCCAGGCGGAATAACAACTCCTTAAAGCGTCTAGTGGTGCAGGACAGAGTGGATAGGCCATGCGGGAGGTCTCCGATGAGGTGGACCGATTAAATAAAATCCGCGGTTGGCTGAATGCGCCAGACTGTCATGTAACAGAACCAGATGGAAGGAGATCGTGAGGTGGGCAACGACTACACCACCTGCGATTGGACACAGTTCATTGTGACCACGACCGCTCCGTCAAGAGCGAAACGAAGAAGAAGAAGATAATGCCATCATTCTTTGGGTTGCTTTTGCGATCAGCTAACCAAAAAACACTACTCCTGTTCACATTCCATTCCTATCACAATTTATTTACCCGTTTGTTTCTTACACGTTCCTGAAAAAAAGTAAAATAGCGACCGTCTCTCTACTATTAGTTGAAAGCGAGCGACATTTAAACCAATTTGTTGGCAGTTTTCATTCTTAGTTAACTCTTGGCTTCTCCTTGTGAACTATTTCTTCAACATAATTTCTACTACTTGAAATAATATCGTGTTAGTTCGCTTCGGTTTCAAAGAAAAATCTTATTCTATTATACTTTACAACAATAACAGCAGCTTATATCTGTCCCAATGCAAAGGAGTTTTCTGATATAGAGAAGGAACGAGTATGTTTACTTTGTGTTCAATATATATACAGCCTATAATTTTCCCACTGCTGGGACACAGGCCTCCTCTCTGTGAGAAGGAGTGGGCTGTAATCCACCACGCGGGGCCAGTGCGGGTTGGTAGATATCACATGTCTTCGAATTTTTGGTTCTAGGACATGCCGGTTTCCTCATGATGTTTTCCTTCACCGTTTTGAGAGCAGTGGTGATGAAATAAGTTACACAAAATAAAGCGCTGGTCTGGGTTAAAACCTACCTACTTGTAAATTGGAGCCGATACCACCAGGCCACCACTGCTGTTGAATATATAAGACATGGGTATTCGCCTGGTTTGAACCTGCCATTTGGTTTTTCCGAAGCTGGTCTGTAAACCAGCTATAAATCTGTACTTTACTTTTAACTTTTATATTTTAAATGCAAAAATAACTGTGTCTCTGTTACATTTTCACGCCTTAAACATTGAATCGAACAAAATCAATCTGCCTAGCCTAGCTTTTCCCAACTATGTTGGTGTCGGCTTCGAGTCTAACCGGATGCAGCTGAATACCAGTATTTCACATGGAGCGGTGCCTATCAGACCTCCACAACCCAGTAACTGGGTAATACGATACCCCTTGGTAAGACTGGTTGTCGGACTTTCGGGATTCCGACGACCAGTAACGACTGCAAAAGCTACACGAATGACAGCTCCACGAATGGCCCGGCGGAGTCTCGGTATATAAAGATGGTCGCCCATCCACGGACCGACCGCAGCACGTGTAGGTTAACCATGATGGATCTACCGGTGCAGCTGTTATTACTTAGCAACCAGCTCTCCACCATTAAGACACATTAGAGCTAACCATTAAACCGATCGTTATGAAATTGGGCAGATAGGTAGACTGGGACCTGAACATGGAAAAAGGCTACTTTTCATCCTGAATCGCAGACGATATTGCAGGCAACAGCATTGTTATAATCTATCGATAAGGTTGAAACTGTTATACCTTCGTTCTAGTCCTATCTCAAAATCAAAGCGTAATCTTCATAACTCAGAAAGTTTACAAGTAAAATTGCTTTCAGTCCAAAGAATTGGAAAGGTATTAAATCAAATTGCTCGATTGGTAGAAAAAGCTATCCAATCTTTGATATAGGAACGGACCTGTAACTAAATTAGCTACGGATTTCTTAATTTGTACTCCGTTATTTGGTAACAAAGGTACGATTCGTAGTTCGTAGGTACCCACCAATAACTGCTGGTATTTCCCTTTTATTTTTCTCTGGTTCCTATGTACGATAGTAGATTCCGGACTTCAATATTCTTTCTAGTTGTGAACGACAGGTTACCAGCGACGTTTGCACACAATATTGTTTTCGAAGAATGCAATTGAAAGCAGCAGTGGTAAAATGGCCAGTAGGATATCTTTATAGATAGGTAAGTATGTTATATGCGAGTAGAATATTTATATTTTATTCTTAGAAGCCGCATAGAAGTTCTCATATAAGGTTCCATTGTAGTACAACTACGGAGAAAAAGCGAGGTAAGATCGCAACGAAAGCTCACACGTGCTGGTGAATCCTATAAATGCAAAAGTGAGTTGGTTTTTTGTTACGCGTTCACGCTAAAACGGCTTAAGGCGGAAGCGTCAAGGTAGCCCGCGAAATTCAAATTTTGTTACGTTTTTTGCAATTTGCAGGTCATTATCATGTTGATTTAAATATGATTCGCAGCCGTATCAAATGTATACGTATTTATAGAATCGTAATCATAAAAATGATCCATACAACTCTCTAAGTTCATATACCCATTGAATGACTATTTCATGAAATCACGACATTTGACGTTTGTGCTTACTTATGGAGTTGTATTCTTGATTGTAATTATGTAAAGCCATATTTTTTACGGTCGTGAATCATATTTTAATCAACATAAAACCTGACACTGACTTGCAAAATGCAAAAAACTAAAGAAAATTTGAATTTCGCGGGTTACCTTAGCGCATGCCCCTTAACGGATTTGGATGAAATTTGGCTCATGGGTATACCATGACCTGGAAAAGGAAATAGGATACCTTTTATCCCGATATAATTACGGGATCCAGACTTATGCGGGAGAAACCGCGGGTTGCAGCTAATCTGATGTAAACTAAGTTCTGGTTTCCATACGATGCCGATGGATAACATATTTTCATTTGATAATAATGATAAATGATTTTATTTCTGATAGGTTTGTAGATACAAAGACTTTTGAAAGAAAAAGAAAGAAAGAAAATACGTTTATTTGCGGTACACATGACGCAAGGTAAGAAGAAAACACGAAAATAAACAGACTTTTACACATCAATCATATTTTAAAAACTAAATATGGTCGGCGTTTCCTATCTGACTACTCTGAGAAGAAAGGGCGAAATAATTGTATGCCGATTATTGGCCGAACATACAGATCATCTAAAATGTATAAATAACATCTTTTTGTACTTATGTTCACAAATAAAGATTTGATTTGATTTGATTTGATTTGAAATAAACTCAGAGGTCTCTCTTAAAGTCCAGCCGTAATCTTGTTTAGATCATGAGAAGACCATGTAGATTGCTGTCTGAAATGGTCTTTTGTGGAAAGAACCACACAAATTGAGTGGATAGTACTCACACTGACATTTGTTTTTGGCCCTAGCGAACTTGTATCGGGTAGCTTTAAGCCAATTACACGATACAAGTTTCTGGCCACATACAATAACATTGAAGCAAGCAATCACCTGCATCGTCCAAACACCGTTTAGTGTCGGGCCCAGTGCGGATTGGTAGATGTCACATGTCTTCGAATTTTTTGTTCTAGAACATAATTATATTCTATCGTAGGTAAGCCACAAGTAATTAAATCGCACTGATTAAATCAGGCTTATGAATTTATTATTATTACAAAACTTTGACTTTGACACTTATAATTAGAAGCCACACGAATAATGAACCTATATTAGTTGTAAAGTTTTTACATGCTTCGGTATTATATTGTATCCTTGAAATTCTTGAAGTAGACCAGAAGGACTAAGTAGCCCTACTTATAAAACTCAAGTTTATAAGTCTTCAGGACTAATTACTAAACTTGACACACGCTTTACTACCAAAAAATTGGAGAAGGTAAAGTTTAGTGAAGACACCCAACATTCAAATTCCTTGAAAGTAATTCTTACTTTTTCGCGACCTTCATAGAATTTAGGGATTATCAACAAACTTGAGAGCGGGCTAATGGAATATAATTATGTATTGCATGAGTCACAAACATACGAGGATTTGCGTGGATTAGTGATCATGAGGAGCAAGCTGTGGCATGAAAGATAAACCGGTTTAAGGATATACGGAAATGAAATTCCTATCATATCACGTCGGTTCAGTTATTCGAGAATAAAGCCAAAACTACAATACACAATTAGTGATATGAAATAAAATTATAAGGCAACTGTGGCTCCCGCCAGACGATCCCGCCGGTTGCAAACAGGCTTAACTCCTGCTTCGGTGAAAAGTACAGTAGTCAGGTTGACATTTATCAAAATGAAATCGGAACTAATAAGTATGCCGCTGTCTTGTCGTTTATGTAAGGTAAAATTAAGTATAGAATTATTTAATTAAAAGATTAATAATATGTAGATTAATTATTAATATAGATTTAATATTTTAAATATTACAGTACAGAATTAAGCACGCTAGCGCCATCAGTAACGCCCAGACTTATCTTGCGCGCACTCTACAACAATTTACTGAGATAAAGCCATTTGCTACAACTGTCAAAGCATGACAGTTGTGATTTGAATGTACGGGCAATTTAAGTTGGTAGTCAATTCGGTGAACAATTAATTTCCCTGAATTTATCTTCGTAAATCCGCTATCCACTTGAAAATGCAAATGCACATGAACGCATGCAATAATGCAAGATGACATGATGAAACCCAGATTCTTTGAAGTTCTTCAGTTGTTTTAATTGGCAGTTTAGTATTTTAAGTTAACATGTTACTTACAAAAACATCATTTAGGTATACAACAACGGCACCGATGGAATTGGCAGGAGAATTTAGTATCGATAATATATTTCACTCACTCCCGCAAGTCCTACTGTTACCAATTCACATTCGCGTCGCACTCGTCATGTTTCACACGCCATCGATCCTTGAATACAAACACATAAATAAATCTAGAAATGGCTCGTATAAATAATGTTTTGAGTGCTACTCGTACGAAATGAGAAGTGTGATAGAAAAAATTACGCCTCCACTCTGCCTTTTTATATAAAAACCGAGAATTCACGAGCTGTATCGAAACCTTGGATGTGTTTCTCAAATATTCCAAGAACCCCCGAGAGTTCTTTCTGCTTACTTTTTCGTGTGGTTACGGTGATTAACCTGGTGTCAGAGTTTTTATGCCGTCTAACTACATGAATATAATTTGGAATTAAATCACACGAAAAACGCAAACTCACAACGAAACTTGACAGTCTATGTATGAATTAAAAAAAAATAGACTTATTGACAAGTTAGAGCTTTAGCAAGTTTGAAACTTAATTTAAAAATTAATTCAAAAAGTTTCATAGTTGTGTAATAATCTTTATTTTTTATCAAACAACTACTTTCGTTATTTAAAACTTTATAATACATATTAATTTTCTATTGAAACCACTAAACTAATACTGAAAACGCCAACACGCCTTATAGAGATGAATTCTAGTTCTTTTTTGCATTACAAAAATAAATCGAAAAAAAATGTAGGGCAATGCATCACACCGATAATTAAATAAATACAATAAGTAATTATTTCAAGTAACTAAACTCATATACAGACATTCATAAAATGATACATACAGAATAACTAGCACAGACAAAAACGAACACTCACAAAATAACAATATGTCTGCTGGCGATCATCGTCAGGACGGTGTTGGTGCTGCCCCGCACTCTAACCTATAAGGTTCTGACATTACACCCGCCCATCGGACGCTATTGATCTGGTGTCTGTACCAATATTTGAATACGTTCAAGAGTTCTGGGGGTAGCCCGATTCTCCCACAGGACGTTATATGACACAAGATCGAAGGCCTTGGAAAGATCCAGGAAACACGCGTACACAGGAGTTTTGCGATCCATATCATATCTGACGACATGCTTAAGACTCAGAATCGCAGCTTCAGTGGACAGTTTGGGCCGAAACCCAAACTAATTGTCATGCAGTTACAGATATTTATCTAGCTGAGTATTAAGCAAGCCGTCCAACACTTTTGCTACAATTGTTGCAAGTGAAATAGGCCTGTAGTTATTTACGTCAGCAACATCCCCGGTCTTGTTCTTAACTACAGACACTACAACCGTTTTCATAAGAACGACAGGTAGGTATGAATGGCTCACCCATAGAGAATAAAACAATGCTAGCACTCTCGATATATGCGGGCTTGCGTGCTGTAGGTGCTCAATGCTGAGTCCATCGTGGCCGGGGGATTTTACCTTTAGTCATGGCCTTTATGACTGCAGCTACATGTTTAGCATCAAATCTAGTTCCCACAAGACCACTTGGTATCTCAGCAGTGGGCACCCTACCCCCATGCCCTAGTGAAGACTGTACACGAAAATGGCTTCCAAATATGTCAGCAATCCCTTTAGAGTCACTCACCCCGCCGATACTCACCGGCCGACCAGGTCTCGGATTGACACTGTTGGTGCATTGCCAGAAACTCCGGAAGTCTCCCGACTTGTGTTTTTTAGCAATGGCATCCATTATCACCTGATACTGATGATCCTGACACCATTTAAGCCTGGACTTGAATACTTACAATACTTTATTACTTAAATAATACAACCATGAAATAAACTTCCAAAAAGTTTTCATTCAACGAACCCGCTTCAGGGATTAAAACTCAAAAGTTTGAGAACATCTGAGTATGCAGTACCTTTTATTGAAACACATTATGTTCCCGAGAAGGCCTCAGTACTTCCTGGTTTACGAACAGTTGCCTACATTACCCCGAAGGTAAGATGAGAGGAAAAATTTGAAAAAAACTTTATTAACATTTGGGAAACACTGGCTCTGTTGAATGGGAATTGGGTCGTAGTTACCGTGCAGACTAAATTGAATTTTGGTGAGCGAGAATTCTGGGGTTCTTAGACAAAGGTTCTGGGTATTCTTGCCTGCTTTTAGGGTGGTCGTAAAGGTATTGCTTTTAAAGTTTAGTTTTCTTTGGTATTAGCCAGGATAGAGGCGCTTGTGAAGGAACAAAAAGTTCAGGTACTTTGGTAGTTAGGGTAGGTATAATGTGTTTTCTATTCTTAAAGTAGGAGTGTCTTCGTAGATTTATCCAGCCAGGGGGTGATGAAGAGATTATGTAGAACTCTTACCTGTTACAAGTCTACGGTATTCCTTAGGAACTTACAGCGAGGGATTGCTGGATTTTTCGGATGAGAATTCGAGTTTCGTCATCACCAGCAAATTTTTTGCTGCTTTCTTTCATTGGTTACCAAAATTATCATTTCAACCGAAAAACGTCCACTGCAGGGTCTCCCCCAAGCACCGCCACTTCGACCGATTTTGTGCTTCCCGCATCCAGCGGACTCCTGCCTTCACAAGGTCATTCGGTCCATCTTGTGGGAAGCTTTCCAACGTTACATCTTCCGGTACGCGGTCGTCACTCCAGAACTTTTCGGCCCCATCGGCCATCTGTTCTGCGAGAAATGTGCCCTGCCCATTGCCGCTTAAGTTTGGCAATTTTTCGGACTATGTCGGTTACCTTGGTTCTCCTACGGACCTCTTCATTTCTGATTCGATCACGTAGGGAAACACCAAGCATAGCCCTCTCCATTGCCCTTTGGGTGACTTTTAGCCTTCTGATAAGGCCCATTGTGAGCAACCACGTTTCAGTGCCATAGGTCATCATAAAAACAAAATAGTAGCCAATTATTGCAAATATCTTTACATATCCTTATCGCTTAACTAGCACTTCTAAATCCTTTAGCACTTACTAAAAACACGTTTTAGTAGAGGTTACTGCAAATACAACAATAACGTTCAAACTAACTATACAACGGAACATTTTCCCACAACCCTATAAAAGAAAATACAGTGCAAATAAAAGAAACATATTTACAAACAACTATACAGGCTCAATGTGCCCAAAATAACCACAAAGTATACTTAACGGTAGTGGCTGGAATAGGGCACGATTTGCTGGCTCATCGCCTATTAGCGTCAATCAACATAGAAAAGGAAATTGGTAATGGAATACTTACTGACCTAGTAGACCTCTTTTGTACATGGTGCTCGTCGAGCTTAAGTATACCACTCTATTTTTAGCTGGTACACTTTATACAAAGCGGAGTGGCCCAAGGCTAAATGATAACAGCCACACGGGCGATAGAAGGGTCAAGCTACTATTGCCGCGTTCGGTTTGCGGATGGGCGATCCATTACATATCGAGACGTCGTGGCTTGGAAAACACGTTAGGCCGTTGGTCGCGGCTGTCATTCGTAGATCTTTGACAGTCGTTAATGGTCGTCAGAAGCCCGAAAGTCTGACAACCAGTCTTACCAAGAGATATCGTGTTAAGACTGGTTGCCGCGTACTGCTGCCGTTTTATTTAGGCCACCACTACTCTACCACTACTTACCCAGTAACCGGGTTGTGGAGGTCAGATAGGCAGTCGCTCTATGTAAAATACTGTTATTCAGTTGCATTCGGTTAGACTGGAAGCCGATCCCAACATAGTTGGGAAAAGGCTGGTGGCAGGTACTGATGACATTATAAATGTTACGTGTTAGAAAAATCTTTTTTTTTCTTTTCCTGAAAAGTACGTGACTGATACCTGGACTAATTTTAGGGTAGAAGGGTTAATGAGTCCATCCTTTTGTAAGTACCCAATAAGTAAACGTAATGTCCGACGTTCCCCTTCTTAATTATATTTTCTAAAACATTCTCCCCTAATTAGAAATAACGATCGCAAATGATACGTCAGTTTCCAACAACACCATTACATTAACATGGTGTATACTCGTCGCAGGATTTATGGAAAAATCTTTTTTTGCGAAAATCCTAGGATTTATGCAAAGGACCAGATTATTGGAAACTAAGAAAGATAACAAAATATCATGACTGTATTCCCCGATGAGTTAGGCAGATGTGTATCTATAGTACACCCATATTTCGCCATTTAATGTTTAAATCCCATCTAATAAGAATACTAAGAAAAAGTTCGCAATAATCCGAGTAAATATCAGAATTTTTCGTAAAATCCCAGTCTGTTTAAATAAAAATATCAAAGATAATTATCATCGTTAAGTTCGCGATTAGATAGTCTTTTTTTTTCAAAATGATATTATCTCGTGTTATTACGATTTTTTTTTCTCAGTTTCCCATAATCCGATCCTTTGTAAAAGTCCTAGGATTTTCGCAAATAAACGATTTATCCAATTATCCTGCGACATGATACAAAATGGCTACCATTATATTGAAATGATACTCCATTTGCAAAATTATAACGGACTTTTCAAGTTGTAAGAAATTATGAAACAAGTACCTTTTTGTACATTTGATTAGGAGTCAGCGAAGCGTTATTCGCTGGAGAATTAATTAATTTCGATAATTTTATTAATGTACAAAGAGTGTTTTATGGATGAGTCTCATAATTAAGTCTTGGGACAAAATGCTATAAAATGAAATGAAGAAAAACGGTGATTTCATTATTTGTTTTAAAATTTTTGGATTTTTTTAACACTTATGTTAAAAATGTTCCGTCTTAAAGTATTTTTTTAGAATTAATACTTTGTTAACGGGAATGGTAAAATATATGAATGAGATGATTCTGAATGATTTTTGAAAAAGATATCATTCGGGAAACCACCAGTAAATAGAATAATCATGTTCCCACTGCTGCGATACAGGCCTCCACTCTGTGAGAGGGAGTGGGCCGTAATCCGACACGCGGGCCCAATGGGGGTTGGTAGATGTCACATGTCTTTGAATTTTTGGTTCTAAAACATGCCGGTTTCCTCACGATATTTTCCTTCACCGTTTTGAGAGCAGTGGTTATTTACACAAAGTAAGGTGCGGCTGTGTTCGATCCTATGACCTGCGACTCGTAAGTCAGCCGTTTCAACACCACTACTGCTCTACCATACGTATGATACTTACCACTAATCAGAATTGCCGAGTCCCGATTTTAAAGATAATTATAAGTATGTAGGTGTTCACAAAAACTACAAACGTATGAGACTTTTCAACTAAGTTTCTAAAGCTGGTAACACATGGGTAGGTAGGTAGTTGTTCTGGTGTTGCACGTATTGGCAGGCAGCAGTAACCTCTATACAACAATTTTTCAAACTAGATGAAAATCACTTAATCTGCTCAGCCTTTTACCAACTATGTTGGAGTCAGCTTCCAGCAGTTACTGGGTAACACGATATCCCTTGGTAAGACTGGTTGTCAGACATTTGGGTTTCTGACTATCCGTAACGACCGCCAAAGAACTACGAATGACAGACGGTACCGACGGCTTAACGTGCTTTCGTAGGGTTCCAGAGATGGTCACCCATCCATGAACAGACCGCGGCAAGCGTAGCTTAACCTTCAATCGACCCGTGCGCCTGTTATTATTTAGTTACGAGCCTCCCAAAGTAGACGAAAATAAGCATACATTATTATGTTATCAGCATGAAAGTAATAGATATATTACCACACGGTTGCGTCTTAACCAAAAACGATAGCCGCGCGAACACATGACTGTCGCAATCATTTTGTTCGGCGACCCCAAATGCGTGGTCGCACGGAGAGAAGGCGTCTTCCAGTTTTCCGAACAAATAAGTGAGATATGAACACGTAGATCGCGTATTCGCGCGACCGATCGCTTTGGGTTAGGCCGCGGGGTACAACATCACATACAGCATTAGATTATTCAAATGTGACCTTAAGAAGTTTTATCATCTTGAACTTTTCAATTTTGTAGATACTAAAAGTTCTTGCAGTGTGTAAATGGAAGGTTTAATGTTATTCCTAAACTTAAGACTTTGAAAACATAACCAGACGAGGGCAAATAGCTATTAGGTCTTACAAAATTCTTGTTCGAATTGAATGTGAGAAATTATGAAAGTCATACAACCTAACCTAACCTATTATGTAAAGCTAGATTCTTCACCTCCACCTCTGCCTAAGCCTTCGGGGAAAACAGAGGCGATGTTAGATATATAGACAAATACATTATTCTTTTTTATGTACACCATAAAAACTACAGATATAAATTTATATATTTTACATAGCGTGACACAATGGGCGGTCTTATCGCTAAAAGCGATCTTTGACAGACAGCCTTTGGATGGATTAAAGGGAGAAGGAGAGACAATACTGCAGGTAGAAGTGCTGTACCATTTACATATACAATCAATACATACATGCATAAAGCATAAACTTATCTATATAAATATACTAGCTGACCCGGCGAACTTTGTTTCGCAATCAATCAAATATAAACCGGGTAGGGTTTATATTTGATTGATTGACCCTACCTACAGTAAAAGAGGTGATAGACACAATTATAGGACTAGAAATAGGGACCAATTGATTCAACCGGGTTTCAGACTGGCTAAAGTAGACTCATCCTTCATGGGGTACTGTTTGAAATGTTACAATAAAATACCTCCCCACATACTCCAATTGAACGAAACGAAATTTAAATCTTGTATAAAACGCACACTATGCTGCCAAGCATATTATAAGTTGGGGGATTACATCGACGACAAAAATGCTTGGCTCAGCGCTGGTCCAGCTCCACAAGGGCGCATAAACTAATTGATTAGCATTCAAAATATTGTTGCAGCTGCTGAAGATTGTAAAACTATCTTTAGATTGTATAAATTCAATCTCTTAGTATTATATAATTGCATAGCACATGTGTGAGCACTATGTCCCTACTTTACAGTTACCATTTACTGGGTACGTCTTTCATTGACTTGAGTTTGCCCTGGCGGTTGTGAGTATGTCATGCTCACTCAAATGTCTCGCTGGTGGTGGCGTGTGTGTTGGATCGTTAAGTTCCCTTCAAAATGGTTGAGCTAAATGGTGCTGATGCATGCGTCATGTTCGTGAACGGGCGCCGTCAGTGGGGACTGGTCATCTCTTAGCTGCCACGGCTTATTTGAATTTATTTTAATTTTTTAATTGTTTTTGATTTTATTTTTATTACTGACGCTTTTAACGTGCACGTCTTTTTACATTGTTCTCACATGTATAATTACAAAAATAGATGATGTAACCAATATTTTGTGAAAATATTCTGATTGAAAAGAGTGTCCGTGGAGTTTCTTGCCCGTTCTTCTCCATAGGAACCTACTACGCGTTGGAATGGGCAACTAGCTTCATATTTCTGACTGACCGACCCCTTGACAATTCAAAAGTACCTGTAATTGGTTTATTTGAAATAAATGCTTTGAGTTTGAGTTTGAGTTTGAGTTTACCCTACCTGCCTACCCTACTTACCTACCCTACCCTATCTTTTAAGTTAGATCAAACTGCACACAGTGTGCAAATTTGATTAAAATCGGTTAAGTAGTTTAGGAGTCCATCGCGGACAAACATCGTGACGCGTAATTTATATATATTAAGATATAAAATAATAAACATGAAACACGAGCAAGGAACTATATATGTAATGACGATCTTTAAGGAGAGAGGATGTTATGTTTAAGTTAGATCATTCAAGCAGTAAAATAAATACGACAAATTTTCGTAAGGAAAGTTTTAAGTATGATTGTAGATGGCTAAAATAATAGAAGACCAAATAAAAGGTGGATGCACTCTGTCAAAGATGATATAGCCCGGAAGTAGGTGAATACTGAGATGACGGTTTATAGAGATATAGGTATGGAAGAAGTAGACATATTGAGCCGCCCCCGAATACAAATAAGGACAGGAGAACAATGAGTTAGTCAAAGTTTAGAGATTTTTCTTACTAACGTTACTACTGCTACTCTCGAGAGGGGCTTGTAGGCTAAGTAATAACAGCCGTACGAGTCGATCAGTCTGTAGATAGGTGACCACCCATTACATACCGAGACTTCTCCGTAACTCGGAAAGCACCCCCGATTGTCATTCGTAAATTTTTGACAGTCGTTGCGGGTAGTCAGAAGACTGATAACCAGTGTTGCCTGGTACTTGTTGAAAGACCTATACTGTATTACTAGCTTCTGACGTTTCATAAGTGCCCGTGCAGGTTTATGTGAAATAAAATATTTTGAATTTGAGTATCCTGTTACCCAGTAACTAGGTAGTGAATGTCAGATAGGCAGTCGCTCCATGTAAAATACTGGTATTCAGCTGCCTCCGGTTAGACTGGAAGCTGACCCCAATATAGTTGGAAAAAGGTTAGGAAGATGATGATACTACTACTACTACTCTCATTTCAATTCTAGACACCCCACACACACACGAGCTACATATCCAAAAACGTCAAAAACTGCATAAATGTGTGTGCCAAAACCATATCACTTTACCGCACCGAATATTCAAACAAGGTTGTTCGCAAAACCAAGGTAAGTAATAAACAAAGTTTTTGCTGTGGCGATAAAAACAGAAACATTTTAGGGTTGAACGTTGGAGAAACGCTCGATCGCTTTTATCAAGATTGTTGGGAAACTATTGAACTTTTGTCGGTTATTTTGAGACTGAAAATTGTTATAGAGAAAAGAATTTTTCCCGGAGTTTTGTTTTTCAACAAAAGCATTGGTAAAGTTTAATTGTGCTTTCGCGGGCTCTTTGATCGAGATGAAGTCGGTTCGGATGAACGGCTAAGTAAAATTGTTTTTTAGTTCACTTTCTTTTTTGGTCGTGTTTATTTGTTGTTGGCGTTTATTTTGAACGGAATTTATTATGAACGGTGTATTAAGCATGATATTGTTAAAATGGAAGTCTGCTTTTTTCGGGTCGACGGTACTTTGGTTGAATATATATTATATTGTAGTATATAATAATATATTGTTTCAGCCCAGTAGGTGACCTCGTTGATTCTCTCTCTGCCTAGCCTTTTCCCAACTATGTTGGGGTCGGCTTCCAGTCTAACCGGATGCAGCTGAATACCAGTATTTTACATGGAGCGACTGCCTATCTGACCTCCACAACCCAGTAACTGGGTAATATGATACCCCTTGGTTAGACTGGTGTCAGACTTTCGGGCTTCTGACGACTCGTAACGACTGTCAAAGATCCACGAATGATCGACAGATCGATCGTTGATCGATCGATCGATTGATCGTTGATTGCGACACCTAAAATGGAACTAAATAAAGTTCATTCGGAATAAAGTATTAAGATAAGCTTACGTTATTCATTGAAATGGCCACACAATAGATTCCATGTATCGTCGTAATTAGAAGCAGCTTTAAATACGAGCTGAATACGTTTGTACGGACGTACATTATGAATTGCAATAAAGATTAATTGAATTGAATATAATCCTGTGTATTTTCCTTTAAGTGCATAATTCGGACATCGGTTTTATTGATACATAGTAATTGATAATTTCTGTTTCGTTGCACGTTTACACGACGCTGACAAAATTACATAGGAATGAACGTTCATCTGCTCATTTCGGTTTTCATTTCATTTTTATATCACTTGGTAGGCGATTGAAAGATGCCGAGTGCCGAAATTCAACATCGTTGGATCGGTTCACTAATGAATCCATTTTTTAGTTTTTATTCATTTTGTGTTCAGATGTTTCACTTAGAGTGAAAGACAAAAATGAAGTGTCTGCTATCTGCTTAAGACTCCGTGTACGAAAAAAAACCCTTTTTCGTCAATAACTTATGTAATTGAAAGAAAGCTTAAAATAATTGAAACATTAAGTCTGTGTAAGTATAAAAGTACAGTTTTAATTTTGCTAAACCATTCGTGTCAGTCACAGCACCTGTTAATAGTTGCATCACTGAAAATATGGTTTATTTCGCCTTTGATTTACTTAATGAAGATATTGTATAATCATTAAAAAAAAAACAAGGATAACTGGAGACTAATATGTGATTTTAGGTTTGCTAAATAATAGGAAAAAAACATTTCTGACAGGGTTTTAAAAAAAAACAGCTACATGCAAGTAGACGATGTTGATGATATTTTTACACGAGCATTACCAAAATTAGTTTCTTGTAAAAAAGTGATCAAACGTTAGTCTCGCGTCATTTTTTGGAAAACTTGTTGCGAATATTCGTGATTTTCTATAAATACTTCACTTATTTGAAAAAATATTTTCAGCCACATGCAAAATAAAGAACTCCACTTTTCAAATCACAAATATTTTTGTTTAAATTCTTTTTCCCTTTCTCACAACTAATGAACACAATTGATCAAAATCAGTCAATCTTTCGTGCACGGCCCCTTAATGAACAACCTGCATTTTCTTGCTTTCCTATGAATTGTGTGTGATATAATTTAGTCAAGCTACTTCTAATTGCCGTGTACTCTTAGTTAGATATGAGTTTCCTTATGTCATCCCGAGGGGGCCGTAACTCGTAACTAAGATATGACTCAAGAATGACTTATAACTGCGTTTACCTATGTTGTTAATAACCTAGAAGGTAATTACAATTTTCCTCCATAAAAGCGTATTTGTTAGGTCGATAACAAACCTCGTTTCCACACATTTTAAGCACCGAATTACTTTGTGTAATTTATTTCACTACCAGTGCTCTCAAAACGGTAAAGGAAATTATCGTGACAAAACGGCATGTCCTAGAGCAAAAAATTCGAAGACATGTGACATCCACCAACCTGTTCTGGACCCACGTGTATGGGCCCATTCTTTCTCACATCGAGAGGGCTTGTATCCCAGCAGTATCACTCGAACGTTAGTCCTTCCTTTTCGATGAAAATGTTTGTATCTTATACTAATGATAGGAAGATGATTATTTTATGTCTGAAAGAATATTTCATGACAATGAAAATTGCAAACAAGAATGTGAAAAACTTGTGTATAAATAGGGATAGTTTTTTTTAAATCGGTTCCCATAATTTGTTCAAGATTTTTGTTTTAATAATGATAACTCGAAAACTATCAAGGATCGCGGAACAAATATGATGTATTTTCTGAGATCCCTGGGCATGAAGAATCTTTTTTTTTAATGACATCGCTATCAGGACCACTCTGTATATTCCCATGGGGGTAGGCAGAAACTACCGACCGCCACCTGCTACTATCCTTACATACTTCTCTATAGTACCTACTTAACTAAGATTTTCCTTATTGTCCTTTATTCCGGTTTAACTCCCTAAAAGAGTTCAAAAGAGCTTCCTTTACAATGTTCATTTCATGTTTTCTTTGATTCTGATTTAAAAAAAATATTTATTTTTATTTAGGTTTATTATTCAGATAGAACGTAAACATTTTGACAGCTCTTTCTGAGAGTTGACACTCAGACGCCATTTTGAATTTATAATCCTTAAGGCCCCATAACACAGTAAGTAATATTTACACATTATTTTAATTTTCTTTGGGTAGGCAATTACCAAATAACTTCACCCGCTCTACGCGTAGCGGGAGGGCGTGTCAGACACTTGCTGACTAAAACTCACCCGTGTTCCTTCAGTTGCCTGTACGTTGCCAGGGGCCAGGGTATTCCTTTCGGACTTTCCCGCGACCCCAGCATCCATCAGTCCTAGCGGCAATTATGCTGACATCTCATTGAGGCGCGCGTGGAACACAATGCGCCGTCGACACCCAGGGCGTCTCCTGCGGCGGCTAGGAGCGTGAGGGCGCGAAATTTGCCTCTCCCTCACGCGTTCTGCCTCCTCCTTCGCGAGCATTACTGCTTCGCAGAAGGAGGTGACGGCTTCCCACGCCTTCTCGCTCCGTACCATGGCCTAGACATGGGCCAGCCGCGAGAGATCACTGCAACCGATCGCCTCCACAAGGACACGGACGTGCCCCACCCAAGCCGGGCAGACCTCCACCGTATGCTTCACCGTGTCCTCCGGGCGATCCACATAGTGGTGACACCCGGGCGTTTCCTCCCGCCTTATCCGGAAGTTATGTCTACACCTCAGGAACAATTCTTGTTATAATTTCCACTGTAACATTTCAATTTATATCGCATTATAATTTATTCATTCACGGATACGAAACTTTCTTAATAAACCAACAAAGTTGATTACTTGGGCTTAAGTAGCCAATAAATTTTGTTTCGTGTACCTGAACATTTATGTAACTTTTTGTTAGGTATTTTTATTTTCATTGTTGATGTTGAAACGTATATTTTTTTACCTCAATTGTTAAGTTATAATAATGTTTTCAGTTTTCGAGGATATCTTTTTCAGTAACTTTCAAAATCTGGGATTTATAAGCTGTTGATGTCAATTACCTGCTCTTCTATTGCATGGGATTTCAACGTACTTACCTGAGGAAAGGTGAGTGTGGATGGAGTAAAAGATAACATTATTTTTGTACAGTCACGAGCATAAATATGTTACTATGGACTGTTTGGCAATAATATCTGATGTCATGATTCTTTTATTATTATCGTTTTGAAACCGTTGTGGCATCCTATAGGTACTTTGGCGTTGCTTGTCTCGTCAGATAAATTTGATGTTTCTTGGATGTCACATATTTATGCTGCTACTTGTATAGGTATGCCTCCATAGAAGATCACATTATATTTGTTGTCTTCTTGAAAACAGATATTAATTAATGAATCATAAAATCAGATATTATTGCTGAACTAATAGATACCTGGATAAGAATAGGAAACGGTCATACCGCTAACAGCATACTAAACACCTGTGTCTACCCCTTCTTTATAACCGTGATGTTACGTAATAATATTTTGTCGTCTTACCAACATATTGTGTAAGGCAGGTAGGCTCCAATATTTTCACACTACCTAAGTAGAATGACATATTTTTCTTACATTCTACAAATCCAATTTGGAAAAGGTTATTGAAACTCTAGAATAGGCGAAATTTTGTAAGAAAGATAGCAGGATAAATGGTAGAACAACATTTTCGTTTTGAGACCTTTTTTCGCGTCGATAAATGTTATACTAGCAATTTTTCTTAACCTTAAAATGTTAGTAACGAAAATGAAACGTATTCTTTTTCGTTACTAACATTTTTAAGGTAATTATGTTTAAAAGAATCCCTAGACTCTTTTACATGGAACTTAAATATAATTGGCGAAATGGCGGTCTACCTACAACACAGCGGCTTTGCTTACCCCTTCGGGAACTACAAGATTATGTAGCATTATGTTATGTTTGTAACGTATAATTATTCTCCTTACCCAGTCATAACAAGAGTTTATCCGGAAAAGCGACCAAGTCATTATCTACCAGATAAACAAAGATGGAAAATAATTTGTTTAAAATTATCTATATTTAAACCGGTAACTGTCCTGAGATGGTACAAAAACATTGAATAAATTGATCATCTTAAACATACTGTGTATCGCTACAAGGTTCTTTTAACGCGTGGCCAAAATAGGAACGCCGCCATCTTGTTTCTTAATACAATTACATAAAACAAATTTAATAATGGTTACCAACAATGCCAATGTAATTCAAGCGCCAAAAGATCCTTGGAGCACTGTACATTAATTTTCCTTTACTTTACCGTTTCTCCAATGTGAAGACACCCTAACTTTGTCACAAACGCACTGCTTGCATACTAATGACAGAACTCTGCCTATACGAGGGATGAATAACGACCTGAAACTTCATTCATTATGCCTGAACACATTGAGAAATGTCCGGGTCGGTAGCCTTTGGGAATACCATGCATATTATCTAGAACGACGTGTCCACACCACCCCTTTTAAAATAGAAATAAAAAAAAAGAAGTTTATTTGCGCCTAATGTGACGAATAATATAAAAAATAAATAAATGGGAAAAATATGCGTCACATCCGCGTAAAACGGTGTTCGCTTAACGCTGTGACTCAGATGCGAAACAGAGCCACAGCGCTGGTTATCAGCGACAGTCAGCGTCGTCTTGATAACGTCGACCGGTTCCGCATTAAAAGTACCCAGATTAAACATAGATAAATAAATTAAAACAGTTATATTTGTACTTACAAAATATAATATTTAAAATGACAACATTCAATTGCGCGCCATCAACGCACGCGCAGAGGCACAAAGTTAAAATAGTTGTGTTGTCTGTGCGCACAGTTGTTACAGAGAAGAGACCTTTTGAGTTTGACATTACTATTAAACAATACCATGTCTATTATTAATATTAATATGGGTTAATAATATTAATGTAATTTTAAATGATTTTTATGTTTTTTATAAAATTAAACAAAGGGATATTAATTTAACTGTTATAAATTCTGAACCTATCAGAATTCACGCAATGGTGCTTTAGAGTGCGATATTGGATGAATTGTTGTTGTGATCAGTGTTTGTGAGTTTTGTGTTGGTTGTAAAAAGCATGCGCAGACGTTGAGGTACTTGTGCAGATCAGACTCAGGCCATATAATAATACTAAATACCAAACAAAGGTAAGTAACTTGTTATCTAATCGAAATCATTAAGTTTAAAGAAAGAGATTTTGTTTCTTTATGACGTTTTTACAGGAATTACTGACCCATTTTTTTTTGTTCTTGTTTTTGCCAACATGCATTCTCCTATGGTCTGTTTCAAACGTTTTTGATGAAAGTGTAAACAAATCCTGTTCAGGTACATTTTTTATGCAATTACTCACGATAGGGAATTAGTAATACAGTAATATCTATTTAGAAGGATTAAACAAAATGTCTCACAAGTTTTTCCAACAATTATTGTTTGAATAACATTAATAAATAGAAATTGAAATAACATCGATGAAAATTGAAGTTATAAAATTAACCTGATTTAAAATGATAATTTTGGGATTAGGTAAGTATTCAAATCCGAGCCCTCAATTTTTTAATGACACTACAAATTGTTATCCACAGGTACGTTTTCTGATGAATTTGTTTACATCTTCATCAGATACTTTTGGAACAAGCTATATTGTGATAGTTCAATAATCTTTGTATCTTTGCCGAAAAATAATTGGAGTACAAATATTTTTGATACTTACCTATTTCTTATAATTTTTTCTACCTTACCCACAAATCTTGTTTCATGAAATAAAAAAGTATTTGCTTCAAGTGTGCATCATCATCAAAATATCGATAAAACTAAGAATAGTACAAGACAGTGTTCTGCCTTCCAACACCTAGAAACTTATAATGAGACGCAGAACTGATTAACAAGTGCAGTTCAAACTTGCAAGGTTCATTATTCTCTAAAATATTCACCACCTGCATAGGGTTGACACCTCACAGGAAAGATTTTTTTTTTATCCTGGAGTTGAAATAATGGTCATACATAATTATCCTATAATTTCCGCACTGCTGGGACATAGGTTTCCTCTCTGTATGAGGGAATGGGCCGTAATCCGCCACACGGGCTCAGTGCGGGTTGCAAGGTAAAGCACAAAAGAAAACACATGAGGGAAATATGCGGCATCATCATTAGCAGCCTTGTTCCACCCACTGCTGATATAGGCCTCCTCCCTTATGTGCTATGCTGCCCTGGCCTGTGCGAGTCTGATCCAGGTCTTCGCCGCGATCTTCTACGTAACTTTGCGTCACATCCACTCAACACGGTGCAAGATATAAAGTACCTAGATCATACTAAATACACAAATTATACAAAAAAAATAAGAAAACAATCACAATAATTTTACAACTGGGTCGATCTATCATCACTGACAGGACTATTATGTCCATAAGCATGTTATTGTGGTGATAGATCTACGAGAGCGCCGTGCTATTGTTGATATCGTTGTCCCTCATTACGAGAACCTCGTGATAGCTGAGAAAGATAAAAAAACAAGTATCTGGACTTAGCACACATGTGGAACGTGGATACTGCAATTATTGTACAGATAATCGTTACGACCTAACAGTAGTTCAAACTTGCATCGTCCATTATTCTCTAACATATTTACCACCTGTATAGGGTTGATTGACTTCTCACAGTTTTTACAAGGTTCTTTAACAGTGGAATTTAAAAAAGGAAGAAAAAAATATTTATCCAGGGCTCGGTCATGAATATACATTAGGTTCCGTTTGATTTCTTCAGAAAAACGATTAGGGGGTGATTTAATTATGTTAATATTTTAAAGGCACAAACAATAGCAAATAATATTTTCCATAAATGTTTTGTTCTTTTTTTTTTCCAAATTTTACATATAATTAATGTTTCAACTTTGTTAGCTTAGGTTTTAACTTTATTGTGCATGCTGTGGTCTCCTATAAGAGAAGGAGTAAACCTACTTGATACCCAATGCTGCTATTTAATTATATGTCAAGTATTGTGTACATCGTTTGTTGGATAACCAAAAAAAATTTTTTTTTTTCACATAATCCTATATGGGCAGATAATAAACGTCAGAAGTTAATTGCACGGTTCCAATTGGTCGTTTCCTATGGAGAAGAGCCGGCAAGAAACTCCATAATAAATAAATTATAGGCTTGCCATAGTGACTGATGGTCGCCGTGTTTTATCGGGATCCTGTTAACCATCTACTTAAGCACCTTTTGTAAGAGCAACATTGTTTTCAAAAGCAAAATCCAGAAACAATTTCTTCAATCGAATAAAGCAAATGAGCTCCTATACATAACTACCTACTTGTGAAGAAAAAAGAAGATCCAAAATAATTTTTCTTCTCAACAATTGAAAGAAACATACCTCATAAAATATTATTCTAACTTAGACTATAACTTAAGTTTACGCAAATTAAGTCATGTTCAACAAAAGAATGAATGTGCTACGTAATTCCAAAAATACTTTCACAAAAGGGATCAAAATTAAAACAGGGAACAAAGTTTACAGTAGCCTTTTTTGTAACGTTTTTTACTTGTTCCTAAGGTAAGGCTCAGTTGTGGTTTTCTGTATTCCCTAGAGAGTGAACGGCGAACTTTTGGGACTTTATTTAGGAGACTAATGTATTGTATTTTTTATTACTTCCTTAATGGCTCTTGGTTCTCGGCTGGAAAGCAAAGAATTTTGTGTGGTTATGGGGTTAGATCTTCAAGGTTAAGTAACGTTTGCCGAGTTCGTTCCATGGATTCCGTGACCATCCATTACATACAGGGACCTCTTCGTGCCTCAGAAAACACGTTGGGCTGTTGGTTGGAGGATGTTTTATAGTCGTTACGGATAATCAAACACTCGAAAGCTTGACAACCAGGCTGATCAAGAGGAATCTGTTACCGACTAACTGGGTTGTGGACGGCAGATAGTCAGTAGATCCATGTAAAATACTAGTATTCAGCGGCATGCGTCAGACTGGAAGCCGACCCCAATATTATAGTTGGGAAAAGGCTCGGTCGATGATGATGTAGTGGAGCTACGCACTCGTTGAGGATGCCCCAAATAAGTAAGCAATCTCATAGGCAGACTGGAATCATAACGGAGGAGAAGCTGTGGAGTTTGTTGCGCCATTTCTTCCCAGCTAAAGCTCTAGGAAGTGGTGAATGGCGGACGTTTTGAGTTATCAAATTAAAGTTAACTTCCATTCCGAATTCTTCATAAAATTAAAATATTGCAGGTAAAATCTTTTACGAATTTCGCAAAACATTGCCAGGCTGCAACGTCTCATAATTATTTGAAACAATTCTGCAATTACACTGGCAACTCTGAGTTTAAGGGGAAGTACCGTCATTGTTTCTTCTTCGTCTTACTCGTTGGTTTTGTTATGCAGAATAATGAATTCGTCAGCCGAATGGACCGACTGCATTATACTATGAAATATCACACTTCACATATTAGGTCTGATTTGTAGTTTGAGCTAGGCGAATGCGTTACGAGCATATACAAGATCAAATTTAAGATTAGTGATAGGTTGCACAGCTGAGTACGGGGTCCACGGCCGCTGGTACTGTAGTATTTAAATAAGAACATTTTGAAAATCATTTTGTTTTGTTTTATCATCATTTATGATATCACCCATCACGGGTGTGAACTTTGACCAGATAATTTTATATATTTTTTCTTTAAAGAAGACCTTTATTTCATGTTGTTACATTGAATTCAATTTACTGTTTCTAACAATAAAATAGATATATTATGTAAAAGTATGTAAAGGAAAAAATTAAAATTAAGGGAAGAGCTCATTGGGCATAAACAAATTCGTCCGCATCTCTGTCAGTGGGAAAAATTCCCAAAAGGCTGGCAACATTGTTACGTTGGATGGCAATGCTGATTCTTTGACCGAAAAATTGGCCAGCCCTCTGGTCACGTGAAGAGTCGACTAACCGCTTGGCGATGTACCGAAATACCCGATGAGCACTCGGACTCCACGGCCCTAGTGGTTCAACCCCAAACGGCTCAAAAATATGGAATGAAAATTAAAGTTATTCGTTGACAAGTTCATTTTACTCTGATTACATCATTGTCTGATAGTCGTTCTAACTAGTAGCGAAAATAAGAACTCTCTACTAACAGGGTCCGCACTAACAGAAAAACTTAACGCGCTGACAAGAGGGAAATGTTAAAAGTAGGCTTGTCTTAAAAAAATTTTTTTTTCAGTTTTTGGTAGCGGTAAAAATATATGTTCTAGAATATATTTCTCAGAACTAGGCTGTTACCAAAACAGATTAGAAAAAAAAAGGATACAAATACAGGAAAACCAACCTTTTAACTTGAGTTCTAATCCAAAATATCTGTATTAATTAATAACAAGAACGGCTTATTAACACGCTTTTATTAGGTCGACCTTTTATTTGTATGTAACTATGTAATGGAATCTAAGGTTACTAATTTAACGATCTTCCAAGGGTCGTAGCGTAATGAAAATTGGCAGCTGTATGTAGTTCATATGACAATACAATAATATGGTACTGTCGAACTGATCTGATGATGGAGCCGGAAGATATGAACTGGAACTTCATCATGGAAAATCGTATCATAGCTGTTTTTGATTTCTTAGAAAAGCACAATAATGAACTTTGACCACAATTAGGTTTCAAGGTCTGATAGTTCGTGTAAAAAGCATGTTTTTTAGTTTTTTTAAACAATTATTTTTATTTTTATGCAGAACTTGGCTTAATTTTTTAGGTAAATAGACAATTGCTTCATATTTTACAATAAATTACAAGTGTTGTTTCATCGCGCTTCTCTTTCTTATCTATGCAGTCTGACAGTGACCGCGGTTTAGCTCTTGTCAGCGTCTTAAAAGACTGTTGTTCAACAAGTGTCAGACGAACATCAAATAAACAAGGTTTGTGGTAGTACGGATATTATTTTATTTAAAATAAGCTAAGACTAAACCTAAAGAAGGTCAACAGTAAAAAGTCTAAGCTCTAAAAATCGCCCACCGTTAACTATTTTGTTCAACGTAAGCTGGGCGAGGAAGAAGCGAGGTAACAAACTTCCCAGCACCCAACAAATTATGTAAATTTATGTATGTACGAGTAGTTCTAAAAGAAACAAAATAAAATTACTAGTTCTTTGTCTGAAGAATAAAGTCCTCGAATTTAAAGTCGAGTAAGAATTAACTTTCAGAGCTAGAACCTATTCGAAGAAAGTATTTAAGTAAGTGAGTTCTGAATTCCTTTTTAAAAGTGCTTAAGCTGAAATTGACAAAATGGACGCATTTTTCAGACAATATGAAATGACATATTGAACTTACATTAAGAAGAAGATCTTTGATCACATCTTTGGTTGACAGGCTAGTTGGTCTCGCGCTCGCGAGCAGTACTGCTCCCGACCTCAGAACCTCATGGTTCTGGGTTCGATTTCCGGGTCGGGCAAAGTGTTATTGGGTTTTTACATCTGGTTCAAGATTTGTGCCCGGTCGATGGCAATAGGCTCGCCTCCTATTGCACGGGACATAAACATAACGCGACATGTGGTTGTACTCAGGGTACACCTCTGCCAACCCTTCGGGGAATACAGTCATGATATTATTTTAATGTTTTTTTTTAAGAAAACTATAAAACGGATTTTTTTTGGGTTGCTGTGGTTTTTGTGAAACCATGTTTATGTAATCATACCATTCAATATTTCTGTTTTTGATTATTAATTAAACTACTTCCAAAATAGAAGATGGAAATACCAATTTCTCTTAAGGGGTCATTGTACTCATCATTATGAACAACTTTCACTATGGGACCAACGCTGAAATCGCTCAATCGTGTTTCCACGAGGTATGCGAACATAAATGTAGGGAACAGCTGATTTATTTTAAAAAAATAACTAAGTTTGTATAGTTTCAAACACACACACATTTCTTAGAAAGAATAGAAAAACTTTATGAACAACATTGTTTTTATTTTATTTATTTATTTATTAATTGAATACGAGCCTTTGGCTACTTTTGTATGTGTGTATTTTGTCTTTTTGTCTTTATATGTGCGTTTTGTTTGTGCAGAATAAACAAATTTTCTTTCTTTTTTTTTAAATATTTTAGTTCGAAAAATATCTATCGCTCGACCAGACGCACAGCCTTTATTCGGGCAGAGGAAGTTCATTAATTCATGGTAGCCTATTTTGGACGGGCCGTGCAAAAACCTCGGCGGAGGCTAAAATAATGAATGTTATTATAACTGCTTTATGCTTATCAGAGGTTTCTACGAAGTTTTAAAAAAAGATTAATCTTCTTATAAATTTTGACAATAATTAAGTATAACTTTTCCTTGCCAATGAAAAGAGAGGTAATTAATTGTATTAATGAACTTGATAATAATTTAAGGAAGGAGAAAAATACTTTACCGACTCAGCAACTAAACGTACATTGCGTCCTAATGTCAATACCGCAGAATAACATTTAACCATCTTCTTCACATGTTAGACCGAAATAAAATATGCCGCTAAAATATGCTGACAATTTAAAAATAAAAATATGTTACGAAGAAACCTTTTAAATGAAACTGTGTTGGTAGTTTTAAAATTGACCTTGAGACAGTTTAAAACAGAATCCATCATTATCTTCCTGCCCTTGTGTCATGTTACGTGGAGTTTTCTTTTTTAATTCTCCTCTGTCAACCATACATCTTTTCTCTGGCCTTCCTTTAGCTGTCCATCCATCAAAATTTAAAACAGAATTTGAATACAGAATCAGTACCGTAGGTAGTGTATCTATTTAATAGATATGTAAACACTATCTCATGCACGTCAGCAGTGAGGTTGCTGTCACTAATGTCAGTTCATGGCGGGAAACAATTGAAAGTGGAGCGTGCCTGCACGGGAGGCTTGATGTGGTAATGATTCAGTGTAGTACCCTGATTATAATTTTCATAGGTCAATCATCAAACTGCCTAGCCTTTTTCCAACCATGTTCGGGTCGGCTTCCAGGCAGGAGGCGTCTCGATATGTAATTGATGGTTACCCATCCACGAACAGACCACGGCAAGCGTAGCTTAAACTTCGATCGACCCATGCGGCTGTTATTAGTTAGCTATGAGCCCCTTATCTACTTTTTTTCTCAACGAGACATAATTTTAATACATTTGAACGCCTACTTATTTGAACGAGTCTGTTTTTGCCTTTTGAGGTATGGAACCCTAAAAAGAGAGTAAAAATCTAAATAATGTCACATGAATAAATGTAGACAGGCTGGTTCCGTCTGTTTTCTTTAGGAGAAAAAAAACGACTGCGGGGTGATTTGATAAAGATGGAGAAGACGGAGATGGAGAACGTTTTTCTGTTGGTTGTTATTGAAAGTATTATATTAGAATAGTTATGTAGGACGATCCACAACACATACACGATCCTACGACGGTCCACAAGCGATAGGTGCGCGCTGGCACATTATTTTCAGTGGGTACTTGCAAGTCCAATTCTGGCTTGCGTTCGCCTGTTCGCAGAATGGTCGATTCCTACAATAGGACTTTTGAACATATAGACATTTTTGTTTGTGTTCCCTATTCGTTCAAAAGTCTTATATTTAAGGTGCTTTCTTGAACATAATATTTCCTTCTTTTTTGTGCACAATTTCTTAAGATTTATATGGATTTATACTAGATATATTAAACACGTTAGTTAAGACAGTTAAGAAAAAAAAAATGTATATGTATTCTACCCCCTAGCGATTATACTCACTGTTTGTATCCTGTAGCTAATCTGTGAACAGCGTTGTGGGCTGCAATATTGTCTATATTTTTTATGAATTTCAGTTCTCTATATTTTATATTGTAGCTGTTTGTTGTTCCGTTTGAATAAAAATAAGAATCAGTACCCTAACTTGATATTTTTCATAGATACTACGAGTACCCTGTTTTTTTCTCTAACATACATAATTCAATTGATTTTCAATTCAAAATTCAAATCAAATTTCATAATTCAATTCTTTAATACATTTGAGCGAGCATTTTTAAGAAGCAATCTACATCATTGATTCCAGTATTTGTATCCTATTATAACTAGTGCTCAATAAAACTGTAACGCTACAATGTTCCTAACCATTGTATAGATTCCAATGCAATTAAATGAAGAGCACTCTGGTATCAATTGGCAATGAAAATGAACAGCAAAAGTATCCAATTAAAAATGATGAGTGTGGGCAAAGCAAGAGTACCTAGGTAAGGATTGTAGGCGTTCTGTAGTTTCTGCCCCATGTAAGGGGAAACAATGGAACATACAGGATGGGGACGTCGATATGAAAATAAATTAAACTTCGTTCGTGTATTTAACTACTGCGACGGACGCAGTCCAAATAAAATTCAATCAAAAACATCATATCCAAAACCCATGGTTGGCCTATCACAAATATTTTTTAGATTAAGATTGTTTGAATTTTTTATTTTTTATTTCGTTGTTTGGATTAGATGGTTTCAAAATACTCCTATGCACTAGTGTTGCCAGTATTTTCATTGACTGTTGTATTTTCGTCAAAACGTGGTATAAATAATTGTTATTTTATTTGATATCGAATAAGCAGAACACCTGCTGGTAAGTGGTTACCGCCACATATGTATGGATTCATCATTATCATTATCATTTCAGCCGAATGACGTCTAGTGCTGGACATAGGCCTCCCCAAGCATCGCCACTTCGACCGGTTCTGTGCTTCCCGCATCCAGCGGATCGCCACTCCAGAACTTTTTGGCCCCATCGGCCATCTGTTTTACGAGCAATGTGCCCTGCTCACTACCACTTAAGTTTGGCAATTCTTCTGGCTATGTCGGTTACCTTGGTTCTCCTGCGGATGTCTTCCTTTCCAAGTCGATCACGTAAGGAAACTTCAAGCATACTTCTCTCCATTGCCTTTTGGGTGGCTTTTAGTCCGACCACGTCTGTATGGATTCACTCTGGTTTAATAATAAAGGTTTATATTTAAAACCAAAGACAGAAGGGGTGTTGCCATCCCAGAAAATGCTCAAATGTCTCACGTAGTTTGAGTGAGAAGAACCACGCAACGCGTCGCATATATTTACGCCTGTAGTCCACAAATAGGCAGAAGTGTATGAAGGTTTACAATAGATGTAAGTACCTACTCCTTTATGTGCCAGTTATATTGTAACGTTACTTTTGGATCCGTGGAGGAGTTAAACGTAGGTCACAATAAAAATAATAATAAAAAAGATATTCAGATTAAAAGTTAAAGTTAGAAAATTAAAGGTAAGTTTAGAACGTTAAGAGACGGCTTCACAGGACGCGGGAGGCTCGGGATAGACAGGAGGCAGAAACAGTCAATCGGGCAGGCAGACAGTCGGACAGATAGGCAGGCAGGAATGTAGGCAGGCAGGCAGCAGGCAGCGTGGAGGAGCTGGGCTGCGGCAGCACATGGAGCAGATTTATCCATCCTGTCGAACGGAGAGGAGGGTGTGATAGTTTGTAGATAGCGGAGGTGCTTGGAGGCGCCTCACCTAGCGGGCGGACCGCGCCAGCGTCACACGTGACGGTGGACGCCTCTCTCGGAGGGTAACGTCGTCTAGCATTACGTTAGGCGTCGGAGGCCTCTGTGTGCGTGTATTCGTGGCGTTTTACACCACGTGTTTGAAGTTCGTTTGAAATTGGAGTAGACTCCTCCTATAGGGGTAGGCGGGAAGGGTCGGACAAATGATACACAGTATTAAAAGCACTCAATTTTTATTGTCAGAGACCACTAAGTATCCACAGTTTAGGTTACAAAGTATAATTAGGTACACGTATAATTACGATACACGCGTTCACGCTAGTTACATGTTCGAGTAGTTAACTGTTCAAGAAATAAGACTCAAGGGGCAGAAAAACAGCGACTCCGCCAGAAGCCAAAGCACGACTGAAAAACTTGAAGTCCATTTTTATCGTTCTGTGTCATATTTTAAACATTTTAAAACCATAACCAAGTTATTTCTTAATTTAGTTATGGCCAGAAATAATAAAAACGGTTTACAGAGGGAAAATCCTACGCCTGCCGGGCTTATTGCGAAGGTTAAGTGTGTTCACCAGCTTTATAAGAGATCTGGAAGAAGATAGAGTATACTTGTCTATGGTGCGTTATGTCTATGGTTTAGAAAAATAAATTAGACAGATGACAGCATTATGATGAAAATGTCAGAATATTCCAAGATTTTTACAAAAAGGAAAGTTATTAGTATAAAATAGGTTGGATGCTAAAACAATCAAGAGATAATTAAAAGTATGCTTTACAGAGGTAAACAGTGTTAAAGAATATATAAAAACTGAGTTATGACACATGTAGTGAAATAGAATATCAATAGGTAAATATATCAAAAGGTGGTTTGTTTAGTATAATAACATAAAGAAAGACTAAAGGACGTGATTCTGCACGGCTGAATACGACAATATTAAGTCTTATGTACATAAAGTGAGGCTCATAACCAATGAAACCTATAATTTCTGCAACAATGTTCACAAAACAAACTAAATAAAACATTTGAAAGGAGTTTCAGAAAACAATAAACTGTGAAGTGGAAGTAACCCAGTAACTGGATATTTCATTTTACTGTGCGATCGCTTTCAGTAACCTACTTCTGACTGACTGCATCATACGAAATAAATTTTTGCTCGAATATGACGCGCGTTTCGTGAAAGCAAACTGCGACTCGGATACGAAAATCGTGGGATTTACACCTTCCACTATATTTTGTGTGACATACGGTTGTGAGATGAGAGTAACGATATAGGATACTAGGAGATTTATTAAAGTGACATTTCTCATGCGGCGATTCAATAATTGGACGAGAATTGAGATGACGAAGTTTCAAGGACGTGGCACATTTCGTTACATGAGAGAGAAGAAAGATATTTTGCAGGGTAGTGCAGGCGACGCGCGGGCCAGGGATCTGGCCCGCGAGGAGTCGCTGGGGACTCTGAATAGGGACCCCTGGGGACGCCCATACAAGATGGTGCGGGAGAAACTCCACCCATGGGCTCCCCCGCTGACGCAGTCTCCGGCGCCAGCTTGTGGGGGACGTGGTGAGCGCTCTGTTACCTTCGAGAGGGGAACATACCTCCCCGCCTATGGCTCCGCCTACTGCGGTGCCCGATGCGGACCACACTGCCGACGACGATACTCCGGAGGTGACCGAGGTAGCGATGAGAGTGGCGGTACGTAGGCTGAATGCCAAAAATACCGCCCCAGGACACGACGGCTTACCTGGAAAAGCCTGGGTCCTCGCCTTGGAGGCTCACTGGCCTTGACTAGGAGAGCTCCTAAGTACATGCATGGCGAGGGGCCAGTTCCCACTTCGTTGGAAGACGGGGAAACTGGTCCTCATTAAGAAGCCGGAGCGCGCTGCGGACGCTCCGTCCACTTATCGGCCCATCGTGCTGCTCGACGAGGTGGGCAAGCTCTTTGAAATAGTCATTGCAGACCGCCTCGTCGGGCGGCTGGTGCGGGATTGGATTTGGTGGAGAGCCAGTTTGGCTTCCGCAGAGGGCGCTCTACGGTAGACGCCATCATGCGCGGCCCGGGGTGGAGTCGTCTTGGCGGTGTCTCTAGACATGGACAAGACGATGTTGATGTAGTGAAATGTGGGTGTACTATAGGTACATCTCTGCATAACCCTTTCGGGAAATACCAGCGTGATGTTATGTAATTGACAATAGGCTCGCCTTCTAACATATGGCACTTTGAAATAACTGCGAAATGTAGGTTTACTAGGTTGATATACAATTCTGTAATTCAGGACATTAAATACGGCGTAATGTTAAGCCAATCCCACACCCGGAGCATTCGCCTGTAATGTTACAGTTCAGATTCGACCATTACACCAGTGAGAGAGGAGAACCGAGCATTACAATGCGTAATGGTAAAGGTACAATTTATAAAATTATATCCACCGGGAGTATCCGCCTGTAATGTATCTGTAGTGAGTACCCGTCATGAAAACAACTGGTCCGACTACAGGCGAATGTCAGTCTGGCAGTATTGTAACGCAATGCTCAAAATCGAATCTTGGATTGTTACATTACAGGCGAATGCTCCGGAGGGAGCACCTTTATGGTTTTTGGTGCTTGCTCACCATCCTTTGTTTCAATGTGTCAGAGATATAAAGTTGTCCAACACATCGCTATGTCAATGTCACTACATTTAGACATGTGCACACAGAATTTAGTCACAAAATGATGTTTGTGCACAGCTTTGGCGTGTCGGGCATATGTCCGTTTTCATATTCCTCGTGCAGACCTTTTAATCTAGGCTGGGAGACTAAAATGATACACAGATGGATGTATATGTGTTAGGAGTATGTCGTGATATCACAGAGTGATAAGGTTTAGGATAGTGCTGCCTTTATAGGTGATCCGTGCTATGAACACGTAAAGTAATAATTGCAGAATCAGCATATAATGTTCCCACTGGTGAGACACAGGCGTCTCGGGGGAGGGAGTGGGCTGTAATACACCACGCGGGCCCAGTGCGGACTGGTAGATGTCACATGTCTTCGAACTTTTGGTTCTAGGACATGCCGGTTTCATCACGATGTTTTCCTTCACCGTTTTGAGAGCAGTGGTGATGAAATCATTTACATAAAGAAAAGCGCCTACGACCTACAACTTGTAAGTCGCAGCCGTTACCACTGGGCCATCATTGCAGAATATGACGAGATTAGTGAGAGTGCCTCGTTGGTCTTGTGATCACGAATGCGACTGATGTGAGCGTAAAGTCCCCGGCTACATCAATTGGTGTTTTTTGTAAGGAAATTCTCAAAAGCAAGTCCGACTTTGAACCTGTGACCGGTAAATGAAAATAAGGTCACCTGCATACGTAAGGACCTTTTGGTTGCGTCAGCAAACGGGCAAAAAATTCGCGTTGCGGCATTTAGGCTCAAGCAAAAAAAAACACCAGCACGCTAAGAAGAAGAAAATAAGCTCTGCCCCTATTACCTGGGAATTTAACATAGCTGAGAGAGTTTTACGACACGTACGGTTGAGAAAACTCTATTCTTTCCTATGTCCAACCTTTTACACAAACGTAAATAATACCCTACACTACTTACGTAAGTAAGATATACCTCACAAGGTTGCCGACCGCAAGGTTGTTACCTGATAAGGCAGTGTCGGGTGGTGGGATGTGATACTAGTCCTAACGATACCTGACCTTTGTGGCTTCACTACCTCAAGACCCTTAGGCATGTTATTTTTCTGGTTCGGTTTGAATTGTCTGTTTATTTTTTGTTGTCTTCAAGTTAGTATTAGGAAGATTGTGTGTCAGTTTTATTACGGACTAGCTTCTGCCCCCAACTTCCTCCGCGAGCATATAACCTTCTTCAACAATAGAGATGATGACAAAAACAATTTTTTTTTGTCCGTTTTTGAGATTATAAAAAAATATTGGACACGTATTTTTTTCTTTTTATACGTAATCTAAGGATTACGGCGATACATTGAGGTAAAATGTGCCATGACGTCACGAGTATGTAGATTTTATACATACTAGTGACGTAGTGACCCCCACTCCCCAACTTAAAATGCGTTTTATCTAAGTATGTTTTTATTAATATGATAAAGCAAAAAATACGTATCTAATATTTTTTTGTTATCTGACTGACGGACTAATTAGATTTTTTTTACCCAGGCATCATCCCTATTGGGCTATCCAATGCAAAAAGAAATTTTGAATTTCGCTAATTCCGGAGGTTACCCCTTATATACAAACTTACAATCAAACACACTACATACAAATACCTCTTTATAATATTATTACAGAACTATAGAATACGCCATCGCCCGCGCGATGATCGCTTTAGTTATAACGCGGCCTAGGATTATTCTAGGATAGGATGCACAATCAACGGCTTCATCCAAAAAAAACACATCCCTATCAAAATGTCGATATCACAAAAGCTATGACCTTATTATTATTCATATTAAGTTGTTAGAGAGTTCAACCGGGATATTACTAGGGGCCGACCACTCCAGGCGCCACTGGGACTGGGACTTTACGTATGGGGATGCGCTAAGGTAGCCCGCGAAATTCAAATTGTCTTACGTTATTTGCAATTTGCAGGTCAGTGTTAGGTTGTATGTTGATTAAAATATGATTCGCGACCGTAAAAAATACGGTTTTACAGAATTATAATCATTAGAATCAGCAATATAACTCCTTATGTTAGAGTAATCCTCAAATGTCATGATTTTATGAAATAGTCATTCAATAGGGTTATATGAACTAAGAGAGTTGTATTGAAGATTTTTACGATCATAATTCTATAAATAAATGTATGATACGGTCGCGAATCATATTAAGAACTCGTACATACAACTTGATACTGACCTGCAAATTGCAAAAAAACGTAAGAAAATTTGAATTTCGACGGGTACCCTAACGCTTCCGCTTTATTTATTTATATCGGCTGAATTTTTTTACCGTCTCGAGAATAATAATTATGGTGTGTTGTATAAGTGGAACAGAAGCCATAAACGGGAATATTTTCCTAGTAGC
Organism: Agrochola lota; assembly: GCA_947364205.1. Classification (NCBI taxonomy): domain Eukaryota; kingdom Metazoa; phylum Arthropoda; class Insecta; order Lepidoptera; family Noctuidae; genus Agrochola; species Agrochola lota. The sequence continues at coordinate 2,871,157 of OX376229.1, forward strand.
ATTGACCACGCGGGCGGGCGGGGATGCGCGAGCGGCTTGTGCGCCTGCGAAAGGATATCAAAGAGGCCGGCGGCGGTAAGTGCGGCGACTACCTATCGGCCGCTAAGGACAGCTACGAATCCATTGATACATTCCGCGCATTTAATAGGGTGCGTATGATATGAATTTCGATATTTAAAAAAAAAAAAAAAGTCTGTGCCACAGGCTTCTACTCCGTTCTATACCCTATTTTTTTCGACACGGTAAAAAAAAAACATGCGGTATATACTTTATTATACACCAGATTATACATTACATCAAGAAAAAGTAATACACTACAAAATATACAATGGGCGGCCTTATCTCCTTAACGTGTATTATAAATAAACATCTCTATCCCTCGCATCTAGGGCTATGGGATGTGAGTGCCCACTTAGTTTTTCAAGACATCGTCAAGCGGTTGGTCGACTCTTCACGTGACCAGAGGGCTGGCCTATTTTTGGGCGAAGACGCAGCATTGCTATTGCCATACAACGTGGCAATGCTGCCAGCCTTTTGGGCACTTTTCCTGTTAACAACGAAGCGGACAAACTTTTTGATGCCCTATGCGTCTTTCCCCTCCGTTTTTATATGCTTGTACATATTACTATTATTATGTAGTAGAGTAATAATATAATGAGTATGTAAAGAATAAAGAAATAAATTAAAAAAACATCTCTTGACGTAATCATACTGAAAAAGTTACAACAACACTTACCTCCATACCTATTTATTATTAAAAAAAGATACCGAGTTCCTAAAGTCAGCAAAAGGTTTACCTTTATTTAGAAAGTGGAACGATCAAAAGCATATTTTCCTTACCCCGAAAAAAACACACTAGCAAACAAAACTAAAAGATAACAATATCTTTTTCACATCGTTAAAATACAAAAGTCGGGCACACAACACATCAAAGGAAATGTATTCGCACTACTTTGTTGTACTGGCAAACGCTCAGACGTTTTGATCCATTGTCTAGTATACGGTGATACTACAAAGGAACCCAGCCCTTTGAACTAAATACCTAATTATTTGTGAATTTAAAATATTCAACGTTGTTCAAATTTGGACGGCCTTTTTTGGCCTTAAGGGCATTTTTTTCTGCTCATTGCACGATAGAATCTGCTTTAAGAACTCAGCATTATAAACTGCGTCAAAAATTCAAAATTCAAAAGTCATTTATTCAAAATAAGCTGAGAATCAGCACTTTTCAAACGTCAAAATTACATAAGACAGTCCCCCTGCCATTCCGGTGTGACTCGGCCCTAAGAGTAAATTCGGTCACGTGGTCGTTGGCTGTACTTCTCTGTTTTCTCCCTGATACTAGTACAAATATTGTTTTAGGATATAATGTCCACCACTGCCTTTTTGGTGTAATTACAATAATTTTATTAAAAAAATAATTGAATTTATTGCGCCAAAAAAATAAACATAGGGATATGGCAAGTAATCTCGAAATAAGCGGTGTACATAATCTATGGCTAACCCTTTTGGAAATTCACGTGTGATGTTCTGACATTTCATAGTTATTTAGACACTTATTATGGTTTCTTCATATATTTTTTCGCCAGTTATGTTTAAGTTCCATGTAATAGGGTACGAGCCTATTGCCATCAACCGGGCACAAATTCAGACTCCGGGCTGCTACTGAGAAATTCCCGATGGAGAAACCCATCCGCAAATTGAACCAAGGACCATGTGGTCCTTGGTTCAATTTGCGGCGCAAGCGATACTGCTGAGCATGTGCTCAGCAGTATCGCTTGCGACCACCAAACCAGTGGAGGCAGCAGTCAGCTAATGAAATCACTTGAAATAACAGATCAAATTGAATCAACCATTCAGGTTCTGAAACCCAAATAGATAGTTCCAACCGAAATTCTAAACTGTCTCCAAAAATACTCCAATTGTACTCTTGCCAAAATCATAACTGTTACCAAGTCCAGAGAGTTTCAGCCGGTGAGCCTTTTAAGCCATCAAATTATTTCGTGGTTAATTTAACTTTGAACATTTGCAAGCACTGTTATCATAATCGCAGGGGAAAGTCTCCTTTGAAACCAAACAATTTAATTTTGTTTGAAAATAAATGAACAGCGCGACTACTTACCGTAAGGGGTGCGTGCAGATTTAACAATACTATTTTATGTTATAGTTCAATTAATTGAAATGAAAAATGTTAGTTTCTTTTCTGCACCCTAATTGCTAAACACACCCCTAATTACAATCGGTTTCATTTTGGCAGCACAATCTTAAATATCCATTGCTTTATAATGTTTTAATATAACACGAATTATTAATTTTGTTTAAAATAAATGAACGTCACGAATACTTACCATGTGGTGTGCATGCAAATGTAACAATACTATTATATGTTCTAGTTCAATTCATTGATATAAAAAAATATTAGTTTCTTTTCTGCACCCTAATAGCTAAACGCACCCCTAATCACTTTTGACAGCACAATGTATAAAATATCCATTCCTTTATAATGTTTTAATAACAATTCGGCAGCTCGACAACTAGATCAACACAAAATGTATTTTTAAAATTTTAAAAGGAATTTAATTTTGTCAACAAGAACTAAGCACATTAACGCAATTAAGAACTTCTTCTATACATAATTAATATTATTAATATAATAAAATAGTACCGAAGAGGTTTTGTCCGTTTGTCGGTCTGGATGTATATTCCGGATTTGCGCAAAAACTGCTGAACAGATTTGGATGACGGTTGGCATACTTATAGTTTATAGCCTGGGGCACATAGGGTACTTTTAGTCCCGGTAGTCAGTCCCCGTGGGATATTTTCCGACGCCCACGCGAGCAAAAGCTAATAAAGAATAAAGCAGAAAAAGATACGACAAAGACATAAACATACTGGTACATTTAGTACTTTGAAAACAAAAGTTCTTACAGGCTTTAAAATACAGCAATTCCTACAGTTTTTGCCTACAGCTGTTTGTAAATCCTAAAAAAAAACTAACAAGTAAAAAGTCATTGGGTCATAAATATCCTAAACTGCTTTCCGAGTCTTTAAATAAATCTATCGAGTGCCATTTCACCTACTATTTCCCGCTTCTGGGACAAATATTGCGCTCTAATAGACTTTCCGAATTGCTTTTTAATCTTTAAAATAGCTGTTGCAAATTGAGGGTAAACTTGGAATTTGTTGTTTTAAAAAGAAGCCTATTTATTTAGGGATTTGTTCTACTTGATCTATTGGGTGAAATATATTTAAATTAAACCGCTTTTGAATTAAAATAGACTTGATGGTGTTCTGTTCCAGGACAATTAAACGGTGATATTCATATAGCATAATTAGCCTATATTGTTCCCACTGCTGAGACTCCTCTCCTCGACAAGGAGTGGGCTGTAATCTACCACACGGGCCCAGTGCGGGTTGGTAGATATCATTATGTCTTCGACTTTTTGGTTCTGGGACGAAGAATGTTTGTCCGTTGACATTCTGACATAGAAGAAAAGAAATAACTATATACACTCAGGGAAACAAATTGTTTATCTAACCACTTCTTATGTAATACAGATTATTATTATTATCTAATTGACACACTACGTCAATTTGCCGTGTTATGGGTTTTTGGTAGTCAATTTGAGAAACAATTATTTTTTCTGACCTAACATAACAAAAAGCTTGCCTCTATTTCCCGAGGTATAAGTATTTCGTTTCGTCGTGATGTAAGTTCAATTTAATAGCATGGCGAACCTTTTGCCAATAACGAAAACAAAACCAGGTTCCGGGAATTTCGTAATGGAAAACCGGTGTAAAAATACCACCATCATAAAAATAACTACGATACCAGTCACCCGAATCCGAGAAAAAACCGCAATTTAAAAGGTAGCAAAAAAAAAAAACAAAAATCCCTTTTTGTGTTACCGATTCATTCTTTTACTGTAAAAACAAAGTGTCCAAAAACCCGAGACACTTCGAAGGTCACTATAAATCACGGGACCAACCCGGGATTCGAACCCGCAATAAATATTTCAGCTGACAATTACTTGGGCGAGTGTACTTAAGTATCTAACGTTTAAAGTATATTCATGAGTTATATCAACTTTAATGAAAGTGTAGTGTGTTGCACGTAAGGACGGACCAGTTTTACAAATCTGGCTACTATAATACGAAGGTAAATGATTAAAATGACCGGTGAAACCTCACATACGTGACGGGTATCATAATTCAAAAGATTTTTATTTTGTTTGTTTTGTTATGCTTATTAATTATTTTTTTCCATCTTTACCTGTATATTTGACTTGTATCTAAATATAATAATGTGACTTGAAAGATTCCTAATCAAGGCTCGTTGGTCTAGTGGTCGCAAGCGCTACTGTAGAACATAAGGTACTGGGTTCGATTCCCAGGTCGGGCAAAGTATTATTAGGTTTTCCATCTGGAAAACCCTTCAGGGAATATACGCGTAATTTTATGTTATGTTACTATGACTAGTTACTTCAAATAAAAAGTTTAGAAAATCTGTTTTTTTTGTCTGTGAAGTTTTGCCACGTATTTTAATTCGACCCTGTAAAAAAGCCTTATTTGTTTTTTTTTGAGGGCGAGAAATTATCAAATAGCTTCTCCCGCTCATGACGGAGCGGGAGGGCGTGTCAGACTCTAACTGACTAAAACCCACCCGTGTTCCTTTAGCTGCCTGTATATTGCCAGGGGCCACGGTATCCCTTTTGGAATTTCCCGCGACCCTGGCAGGCATCGGTCCCTTCTGTTGTGCTGACATCCTGTAACTGTCACATAAAGGGTCTGTTACATAAACAGAACGAGCATTAATCAATATGCTTTATCAAAGTAAAAAAGAGTAGATATTAGGATTCGTTATCAAAACAAAACCGAGCGAGCCCCCCACTACAGTACTCGCATATTATGACGTGTAACATTTGACATCTTCGCTGACAGTACCAACCTCTCGGGAAAATGGGTTTGTACCATCTGAGCGCCAACTCTAAGACAGCGCGCGCTTCCCCGGCTTCCTGTTACACACTTCCGTCCCTTTTCACGAAATCACACCCACAGATTGCAGGAAAACGAGAGGAAAGATGTTACAAATAAAAAAATAACTTAAACTGATCACCAATTCCTAACAAATGAAAACCAATGAAGAATATTGGCTCATAAAGTACTACATACAATAAATTTATTAAGCCCGCGATTGCTTTGTGCGTAACATCCAAGAAAAGGTTTTTTAGCGTCGTTACGGACCCCCAATTACACTTAAGTTTTATGAGTTCCGTACGATATTGCGCATGTTATTTGTTACTTACAATTCGTTCAATGGATTGAAATAAATGTTAGCAATTGTTTTGGGTTACTTACATGTTTTTTATTTATATTCTGTTCCAGAAACTTAGAGCTAACTAAATTAACTAAAAAAAATATTTGATTATTTGTTACTAGCTTTAGCCCGCGGCTTCGCCTGCGTGAATGTCGGAAAATATACCATGGGAACGTACTACTGGAATTAAAAGCACCCTATGTTAATCCATTTTTTTTAAATTAAAATGGTATTCAATTTTAAAAAAAATGGTCGTCGCCCCGCGGTTCCAGCCGCATAAGTCTCGATCTCGTGAGAATATCGGGATAAAAAGAATTATATGTCCTAACCTAGGTCATGGTCTACCCATATGCCAAATTTCATCCAAATCCGTTCAGCCGTTTTAACGTGAAATTGAAATAAACAAACTCGCTTTCGTATTTATAATATTATCTAAGATAAGGATGTTCGTATTAGTCCAAATTAGGTTTTAACGCGAAGAAAAATTTTAAAATTTCCCGGAAAGTTTTCAAATCCGGGAAAAAGAGAAAGTCCTTTTTTCTATGGGATTTTTGTGTGAACTCATGGCCTTAAACCACGATTCAAACATTTCAATTTGGACAGGACGAGAACGTCTGTTGGGTCAAGTAGTTAGTCATAAAATTGTAACTATCTACTTATTTCTCATTATCAAAGCCTGCTATCAAGGTCGGCTTTACTTTAGTTGGTCTTGCGTCATGGGTCAAAGTAATTAAATTAATGGTTATTTATAGTCTTAACTCTGTGGATTTAAGGATTCCAACCACGGATATAGAGAAAGCTAGATATGTGAATGCTGAAATTGTAATAGGTACATCGCATCGCATCGTATACTAAAATATACGTTTTTTTAAGGAAGAAAGAATAACGTTTATTTGGACACAGTTCGTGAAACACAAAATACAAACAACAAAAAAAGTAAAAAGTAAAAGTAAAACAAGTAAGTAAAAATATTCTTTTAACAATAATGTTTCTGCCTCACGGCTGCTCCAAAAAGGTTCAGAAACTTTTCTTTCCATGGTGCTCAGATGCATGATTAATGCGGAAAACATCTGAGAGATTTGTGTTCCATACTTGTCGGTGCTTTAAAGAATTTCCGAGTGACATGAAGTTCTCAAACCAGCCGTTCGATTCTGTAAAAATATCACCGTGAAACTTAGCTGAAGTGAGCGTGAAGTGAGCTGTCAATAGTGTTAATCCCTAGCATCCTGCCGGTCGATTCTGTGGCAGTGACAGCTCACTTCACGCTCACTTCACCTAAGCTTCACGTTAATATTTTTACAGAATCGACCGACAGTTGCAGTGAAATTGTACGAAGCGTGTTTGGTACTGGATATCCATTTCGACACTAAAGCCCGTAGTCCGCGACGCTACTCAAAAGAAACCAGTAGGTATTTCAACGGCGGGCTAAAGAAAGAAAGAAAGAAAATACGTTTATTTGCGGTACACATGACGCAAGGTAAGAAGAAAACACGAAAATAAACAGTTTGGGGTAAAACATGCGTCACATCCACGCAAAACGGCCATCGCTCAGCATAAAGCTGCGACCCTATGCGAGACAGAGCCCCAGCGCTGGTTTTCAGCGACAGCCGGCGTTGACGTTATGACGTCAACCGGTGCAGCAGAGAAAAATAACAAAAGATAAAATGAATAAATACAATACACAAGTCCAAAATTTTTATAAAAAATATAATATTTAAAATGGTAACATTTCGTACCATCCTAAGTCATACCTAAAGGGATAGTAACTAGTTTGTGATTGGTTGCGCTGTGATTGAAATAGTGCTGTGACGTTCTGGCTACTCATTAGTGATTGCAGTTTATAATACATTACTTTTGAGAAGCATCGTGGACGGTGGACCAAAAGTCTTGGCTAATCCGTCTGCTCTAAATCTTTGTAATACCCCTAATAGTTAAAACTATTCAAGCCAGTTTGACGGCTCTTTAAGTAATATATCATATGGGTTCTATTTATTCGTAGGTGAGCAAACGGCATCCGGGTCAACCCATTATTTATCCAGGATAAGTAAGGATGAAGGTCGCAGGTCATCCACGCGAAGGACAGGTTTATCCGGGATTCGGACGTGCGAAATCGTTTGTGATTTTTTAGACCTACACTGCGGCCTAGTTTCTGGCTGGAGATGTCGTAATGAAGGCTATATTTCTGGTTGTCTTAGTGAGAGGAGTAGATAATAATGGTTCTATTCTGCGTTCACAATTAAGTTTCCAAACAAGTAAACAAATCTATTTTTGGTACAATCACTTAAATACCGACACAAAAAAGCCGAATAATTTTATTACTTTCTAAATAATACTAGTTATTTTGAAATCGACTTAATTTATACTAGCCAAAAAGTTAACATTTGTTTAAGTAGAAATTACATCAATTAGAAGTACAGATTTGAATATAGTTGTTGACCGAATAGCAATGTATTTTTATTAGTTAATCTTAGAGAACATATATCTAACAGTGAATGAACTAACGTAAGGTTCTTGTTACATTTCACATACATTTGTTGATTGTGTGGTGACCTTTTTGATGTCGATTAAAAAAATGATTTTCCTTATTTCTAAATGTCTCAGTATTATTTGTATTAGTTAGTAGTTGTTGCATGGTATAGGTTTTCTTCTTTTTTTTTAATTTATATTTTCTTGGAACACGTATGAAATAAATAAAAATCTTTCATAATTCTTGTTTAATTCCAAATACCCCCAAATATTCGGCTCTAAATAATTTTTTAGAGCCGAATATTTGGGGGTATTTCGATTTTTATTTATTTATGTTAAGGTGACTGCACCATTTTGTTGGAAATTATACAAAAACTGTACAAAAAATATATTTAAAAAAAAAAAACGAACGAGCCTTACAGTTTTCGCATATCATGTGTAACATCTGACTTCTTGACTGACGTATATATGATGTAAACAATATGCATCATTATAATCTTCTTCATCGTCATTGTCATCATCGTTATCATCCTGTTTACAACCTCTCGGAAAATGAGTTGGTACCATCTGACAGCCAACTCCAGCACTGCGCGCGCTCATTGGTCAAATCGGTTCGGGTGACCACTGAAAATCAGCGCTGTGCTGTGGGTCTCCATAGCACAGCATCATGCTGAGTGGAAGATAGATAGATAGATAGAATATTCTTTATTATGCACACCATACAAATTACAGAAATAAATTTAGAAATTTTACATAGGGTGACACAATGGGCGGTCTTATCGCTAAAAGCGATCTTATACAGACAACCTTCAAGCCTTCTTGTCACAGTCATGACGTGCCAGCAGCTGCCGACTATTTCTGTTTTGTGCTCGTTATTGTACGCATGCGCGCTTTCCCGGCTTTTTGTTATACACTTCCGTCCCTTTTCACGAAATCACTCCCACAGATTGCAGTAAAGCGCGAGGAAAGATGTAACACATAAAAAAAGTCATTGCTACGAGGTGTGCGAATGAGTCTGATGCCGAAAATATAGCTTTTAGAATTACCGTACCAACCCGCAATGGGCCCGCGTGGTGGACTACGGCCCAATTCCTCTCATTGAGAGGAGGCCTGTGTCCTAGCAGTGGCAACATTATAGGTTATGGTTCATAACTTGGATTAACACATAGGGTGTTTTAATCCCGGTAGTCCGTTCCTGTGGGAATTTTCCGACTTCTACGCAGGTGAAACCGCAGACAAAAGTGAACTAGCTTTTTACCCGCGGCTTCACGGATAATAAAGGGTCACTAATCTTTAATATAAGCGTTTTCACCCAAATGAATGGGAGCCGTCATTTCCTCGATCCAGACATGTTATTAAACAAACCTCTGCCATAAATGAACTGCCCGTTAAACAAAATGGGCCGTACCAAAAACGGGCCGGTACCATAAACGGGCCTTTGAATAACACATTACCGATAATGTTACCCAAAACACTTAGCAGGTTTTAAAGACCCGAAATTAAAAGGATTTTGTATTGAATTAAGATGCCTTTTAGCGGCGTCCTAACATAATACGGAGATTATTAATTTATACTCTGTTTATAAGGACAAAACGTCAATTTAAAACGGATGTTGTTCGGGACGAAATTAAAATTACGTTTTCGTAATAAGTTCATAATTATAATCATTATTTTCTGTTAATTGAATTTCAACGTCCAATCTAAATTAAAAATGCCCCGTTGGTCTCGTGGTCACGTCGTGGCGCGACTGCTGAGCGCGAGGTCCTGGGTTCTTACCAAGGTCGGGCACAGTGTTATTGGATTTTTCCATTAGGAGTAGTAGCCCGTAGTTTGGAAGTTGGTGGTGTGCCTCGGAAAGCGCGTAAAGTCGGCCCCTGATATCTCCCCGGTCGTGTCGGATTGCCGTTCAGTTGGACTATGAGAGTAAGTGAACCGAGAGTACACCTGTGTTTGCGCATACACTTGTGCACTATACCATCTCCTCCGCACCTGGCTAATCTTCTTTTAGATTGGCCACCGTGTCCGAAATCGGTCGGGAGAATTGTATTATAGTCTAAAATTCAACACTCTAAGTGCGGTTTTTACTAATAAAACTGAACGCGATCAGCACGTCTAAACCGCATTCAAGAACTGTTAGTGTCTATTCTATTCTATTTTTCCTTATGGCAATGGTGCCGATGTCGACAATTCTGCCAATGTCAATGTGTGGAGAAAACGTGCGGTGGGAAACAAAATAAAAAATAAAAATTGATAGAAGCTAAAATTAAATACCAATAAGTAATTGAGATTAATGCGAAACTTGTTGACGGATATTATTAGTACACTGAAACAGACAGATAAAAAATATTGTTATCTATATGATTAAATATGTGCATAAATGGTCACAGATCACATAAAAAAAACATCATAATTTGATGTCATTGACACGAATAAAAAACATCAAAGCTGCAAAGAGCTTTGGGGAAGAATGTGTTAGTAGGGATGGAAAGTTAGTTGGGACAGGGATTTTTAATTTAGGAAGATGGCTATATAAGTCATGGGCTGGGTTATTATTGGAGCAGTTAAAAAAGATGTGCTCCAAAGTACCTTCATCCAACCCACATTCGCAGAGCGATGAGTCTCTGACCCGGATTTTATGAAGGAAAACCGGAAAACAACAGTGGCCAATACGGAGACGACAAAGAATTGAAATTACTTTCTTAGTGTCAATTTTCCATAACAATTTTGACACTGACAGCTCTTGAACGGGGTTTAAATGGACTGAACACGTTCAGTTTCATTGGTGAACTTTTTTGCAGTTAGATTTTCCCTTTAGCGAATTTGTTAGTGAATGGTTTTTCATGGGACTTATTACTGAGTTCTTATAAGAGGGCACGAAACGTTACGTTTAATTCTACGTATTTATTTTAAGGATTTATCGGAAGGTTTTGATTTGAATACACCTTATAAAGTTCTAATAGACCTTAACACACGTACAACTGAACTAATTAATTATTTTGATGAACATTTATTGGTCAGTCATCTATCACACAAAACACTATCTTCTCTCCTAAACAACATGTTCCTTTTGACGTCCCATAACTCCAAGGTTATGTGCTTTTGTATAAGAAAGAAAACTATAAAAAAAAACATATGTCAGTGATTCTTTGACATAGTCTCATTAATACCCTAGAGCAGGGATTCCTAAACTTTATACAGTTCGCGGCGCACTTACAAGTTTTTCATTTTGCCTCGGCCCCCTATCTAGTCATAATAGGGTAGAGATAGGCGCAACAATTAAAATATTCACGATATGAAGCTGAGTTTTATACATTATTGACACAAGAATACATTTATTATTTATGAAAAATAGAAAATAAAATACAATGGCAACTTAGTCAATGTGAGGCGTGTGCGGACATGACGTCCACGCATTTTTTCAAGGCGTGGTATAAGTCTTGACACCGCTGCTCTCATGGCTGGCTCCACATTAATCTTTGAGCAATTTTTGCTCTTTATTACAGCTACAACTGAAAATCCGGCTTCATATAAATACGATCTTCCAATGGGAATGAGAATTCTACACGCGAATACCTTTTGTTTTTTTTTTTTTTGAGTGTGGGTAATTGTCAAATAACTTCTCCCGCTCTGTCCGGAGCGGGAGGGTGTGTCAGACTTTTACTGACTGAAACCCACCCGTGTTCCTTCCGTTGCCTGTGTGCCGGGGCTGCGATATCCCTTTCGGACAAACTCGCAACCCTGTCCCGCGAATACCTAAGTTTTGTTTCCAGAGAACGGTAAACAGGATCGCTTCCCGGCGCACCTCTTTACTCTCTACAGCGCACCAGGGCGCCACGGCGCACAGTTTGGGAACCCCTGCCCTAGAGTTATATGATATCAAAAGGAACACGTTGTATACAACATGTATCAGAAAGGTTTCGTCATATTTAAGCTGCGGTCATTTTTATTTAAGTTGTGGTCATAATATTTAATATTTAATGTCAGACCATCATTATCGCGAAAAAATTATCAACTGTTCCATACATTTGGGTCGAGTTGATAATTTCACGATAATGATGTATCACCCATTGTGTCGCCCCATGTAAAATATCTATATTAATATCAGTAATTTATATGGTGTACAGTCATGAGTGGTAATATGTATCCACATTTTTTAATGACAACTTTGAGATAACACCTATTTCATATAAGTTCCAAAATACTATGACCGTAACAACATAAAATTACAATCAAAACGGTAGGAGAAAATCACTTTTAAAAGCTGCTAAGTGTATACATATAAGTGTTCGTGACTGTACATATTAAAGACTATTCTATATATCTAACTTTATATTATGATAATATAATATGTGTTGTGTACCACACACACCCTTAAATATGACGACATATTTTTGACACACGCTGTATAGTTATTACCGTCCTGAAAAGATTAGCCAGTATAAAACTAACAGACTGCTTCAATAAACTATCAGCTCATACCTCTAAAACCCCACCGTACAGTATAAATTAAACTGTTTAACTGTAAATCCTCAAAAACCCTCGACTCAATTTATATCAGTTAGCAGTTATTACTGTAAGCTGGGATTACGTTCTCTAACGCTCCATTAAATGGGGAAACCGAACTAAGCGAGCCTTAAGACTGGCTTGTTCTGGGGTAAGCACAGATTAAGGTAACAGGAGTTTTGTCTTTGAATGCTTATTTTTAAAAGAAAGATATTTTAACTATACTTGCAATGTTCTTAATGTAATCAATATAATGTAATATGATTAAACGAGAACATGGATAAATAATAACACCCGCACGGGTCGACCGAAGGTTAAGCTGCGCTTGCCCCGGTCAGTTCGTGGATGGGTGACCATCTATTATATATCGAGACCCCTCCGTGCCTCGGAAAGCACGTTGGTCTTGGCTGTCATTCGTTGATCTTTGACAGTCGTTACGGGTAGTCACGAGGCCCAAAAGTTTATCAACCAGTCTTACCAAGGGGTATCGTGTTACCCAGTAGCTGGGTTGTGGAGGTCAGATAGGCAGTCGCTCCATGTAAAATACTGGTATTCAACTGCATCCGGTCAGACTGGAAGCCGATCCCAAGTAGTATATAAGAGCGAGCGAAACGATCTCAACATTTTAAAGCTCAATAATTTTAGCACTCTATTATTTTATATTGGTTATAAATATTATTGTCGTATTCTGCCGTTCAGAATCACGTCATTTAGTCTATTTATATGTTTTATACAAAAAAAAAACACCTTTTGATCTATTGACCTATTGAATACTATTTTCGATGACTGCCAAAATGGATTCCGCAAAAACAGATCTACAACGCTAGCTGTTTATAAATATATCCAAGAAGCATTAAATATTATAAATAATAAACAATATGCAATAGGGATATTACTCGACATGACCAAGGCCTACGACAAAGTGCAATTTAAAATATTATTATATAAGCTATACGGAATAGGAATACGCGGGAAAGCCCATGAAGGGTTCGTAGCATATTTAAAGGATAGAGAGCAATTAGTTGAGATTGAATATTACAATCAAAAAACAAAAGAAGCACAGCTCATTAATTAGATCTGATGTTAAATCAATACACGCTTCAATTCCCCAGGGAAGTGTTGTAGGTTGCCTCCTTTTCCTCATATATATAAATGACCTCCCCAAAACCATAGACGGGCCATGTGTACTTTTTGCGGATGATATCTCGATCTTGACTTCATGCCAAACAAATCATAATTTAAATGAAAAACTAACGACTATTCTTGGAAAAACTGTAAACTGGATGAGTGACCATAATCTCGAAATAAATTTTACCAAAACCAAACTAATAGTGTTTCACCCCTGGCAGAAAAAGCAAATAAATATAGATTTTACTTTTAATCAACATAAATTAGAAACAGTAAACAATTTAAACTGGAAAACACATACGTATATACAGTCAGTAAAATCAAAAATTTCAAAGTTTTCATATACTCTCCGCGAAATAAAGAAGACTACAAACCTACAAACCGCACTAGTCACATACTACGCGTATACCCACGCTTGGTTTAACTATGGCATCATTTTATGGGGAAACAGCACAGACGCTCCCTCCCTATTTACCCTCCAAAAAAAAGCTAATACGAATAATTACCAATATAGAACCAACAGATAGTTGCAAGCCTTACTTTAAAAAACACAAGATTCTCACCTTGGTTATTATTTATGTCTTAGAATTATGTAAACTGGTCCATAAATATCCAGATTCTTACAGCACACGGGGAGACATCCAAACAAATAATTCGTTGCGCCATAAAAATAGACTAAATCTGCCCCCCTCCCGCCTTCAATTACAGTCATCTAGTCCATATTCAATGTCAATAAGAATATACATTAAATTACCAGAAGATATAAAACGACAAAATACAATCAGTATATTTTAAAATAAACTAAAACAATACTTAATTAAAAAAATCTATTACACAATACAAGAATATCTTACGGATAAATTCAATTAATTTATAATACACAACTATGAATAACAGATATATTTTAATAACTCAAATAGCAAAAAATAAGTTGTACTTTAATATTAAATAATTTTATGACATTAATAAATAAATATAATTAAATAAACGAATATAAATACATAGATAATAGAATATAGAATAATTTTGACGGATAAATTCAATAATAATAACACACACACACAGACACACATACACAGACATGGCGGTTATAAATGTCCCTAAAAAAAATATAATTTAATAATAAGGAAAATGGATAAAGCGCTCTTCCTCTCTCTACCTATTTAAAAAATTTGCTGTGCCCGACAGGGTCCATAATTGTTTCTATTATATTTTTATCTACCACCTGTAATTGTACATTATGGTTTGCAATAAACGATTTGATTTGATTTGAAATTCTATGACAGTCATGTCCCTAACTAACTTTTTATATATTCTTTGACACTGTTTGCCTCTGAAATGCATTCTTTTAATTATCTCTTGATTGTTTTAGCATCCAAAACCTATTTTATACTATGAACTTTCCTTTTTGAGAATATTTTATATTCTGACGCTTTCATCATATTCTTGTCATCTGTCTAATTTATTTTTCTAAACCATAGACATATCGCACCATGGACAAGTACACTATATCTTCTTCTAGAACTTTTATAAAGCTGGTGAGCACACTGTAGCCTTCGCAATAAGCAGGTTCTCTCTGCAAAACTGTTTTTATTAGTTCTGGCCATCATTCAATTAAGAAATAACTTAATATAATTATGTTTAAATGTTTAACATATGTCACAGAACGATAAAAACGGCCTTCAAGTTTTTCAGTCTTGTTTTGGCTTTTGTCGAAGGCACTGTTTTTCTGCCCCTTGAGTCCATTTTTTTATACAGCTAACCAAGACGCCCAAACCCAGGGGCCGGAGATGTACCACACCAGCCCCCCCCCCCCACTTGGTCCGCCACAGTCAGTCCGTGGAAAGGTGACATTTACCTTACACCTTGAGATCTCTCTCATCTCTCTCTGCGGGAAAGTGTATGATGATCTGTGTCATCGACATATTTGAGTAAAAAATAAAAAAAAGCTTGTGCGTACACTACTTCAACCTACATCGTCCGATGATGTCCTATTACTACTCTGGTTTACTTAGTCACTTTCTTTTACCCAAGATTGGATCAATCGGCCGAGTTCGGCCGACGACGTACGAGAATAGTTCAGCCGATGACCGATTAGTTGTACGATTTGCGTTACAGTTTCGCCCAGTAAGGTGTACAGGTCTGATGACATAACGCTATGCTCCATGATTTGTCAATCAACTCAACTTATTGCAGTTATGTGGCTCTCATAAGTTACCTACGCCGCAACACCTACGCCACAATTGCGTAAAAACAAATATTTCACAATCTAAAGGATTTTGAAGTAAATTCCTGACCCATTACTTCATATGTTAGAAAAATTCATCTGCTCGACAGCATAAATAACGCAATGAATGTTATGGTATTGTCAAAATGAAAGACATTGCAATTGTTAGTGTGTTATAGTGTGACCGAGACCGCTGTACCGCGCCTTAGGAATGCGCGGCGAGGCAGGACAGCGTTGACGAATGAGCGGCGGGACGCCGTGAGCGTTGACGAATGAGCGACTTGCACTGCCCCGCCTCGCCGTGCACATATCTAAGGCGCGGTACAGGAGTATTCGCAATTGCCCCGCTGGACTCTGTTCCTACCTATTTACTCAAAGTTAAGTTGGATGATGTGTTATCATTCAAATTCTAATAATATAACCATAACATGCAATCTATTCTATCAAAATCCCTTTAGAAAGTCCTCGCCACTAGAGATACTCTCCTATAATACGAAGCCATGCAAGGTCGCACGTAATATGTAGGAGATCGTGTAATTTCCTAGGAAAATATAGAGAGTGTTTAAATTAATACTGCTAGACACGGTCTTGTTGAACATAGTGTACACCAATGAAAATCTCACGCTCTGTATAATATCTTACCTCTAGCTTTATATTCTGAAGGCAGCTTATATCACGTAAGCTGGAGTTTAGAGGTAAAAGGAATAGTTTTATAAAGTTATTTTTATTTGGTAGTGATATTTTCCGGAAAGATTTTTTCGAGAATGGGTGCTACCTGACGATTAGCCCCTATAAAATCTGCAACAGTAGAAGTTTCGTTGATCTTTTGGCAAAAAGGCAGCTGTAATAACTGATTTTTCCACAGAAATCATTTTCATCCGATAGACGTCCACTGTTGGACATAGGCCTCCACCAAGCACCGCCACTTATATCAGTTCTGTGCTTCCCGTATCCAGCAGATTCCTGCGGCGTTCACAAGGTCATGGGTAGTTTGTGGGTGGCCTTTGAATGCTACTTCTCACACATACCTAATGATTTTTCAGTGTCGTTGGGCCTGTCAAACTCTTGAAGCTATTAAGTTTGTATGTCCTGTAGTGAGTGACGCATAACATACAAAAAATTGTTATTTAATCCCGGAAAAGTAGCAAGCATGTACCTATACATAAATAATTGTTTCAGGTGTGACTTTGCGGAAATCCATTATAAAATATAATAGACGCGCTCTTCGTCCGGCGCTCGGCGTGGCAACACGCCGTGTTCGGGTTCGCGACAAGTCAATCGTCATCCTGAGGATGCCTCGTTGAGAGGTGAAACACGTGTTGATTTCTTACGGGTTTTTTATGACTCTTTAGGAATAGTTAAGCGGACTAGGTTACTAAATATACGTCTATTGTATTTTGTACCTACACATGTTTATTTTTTCTTAGTTTTTCATATAGTGTGTACTTATGACAGTTCCTGTCAGGATAGTTCAACTCAAACCAGCATGTCGATTCTGTAAAAATATCACCGTGAAAACTTGCGTGGAGTGAGCTGTCAGTGAAAACTCACTGATGCTAGGGATTGACCAAGCATTACATTTACAATCGTAATCGTGATTTAAATTATATTTTTATGCTAATTCTATTGATCATTTTGTATTAAGTATTCTAAGCTAGTATTTAAATGTCTAAACATTACTATATAGGGGGGGATTTAATAAAATAGCAAAACAGCTATCCAATCAGAAACTCAGTTTTGTTTTATTCTATTTGTTCCTAGACTAGTCCCTTAATATAAATAGCCTGAGGCGCGACGCGTTACGCACGTAGGTACCTACCAACAATAAATAAAATAGAACGTACCTACATAGGTATCTACACGTTGCTGCTACTTAAGTACTAAAGAAAATGCTCATCGACATAGTTTGTTATTATGAACCCATTGTTAACTTATATTATAAACGCAATCGAGTGTTAATAGTGTATAATTTAACCCCACACAAACTATGTGGGAACCTACCTAAACGATGTAAGTAGTCATATAGATAAAAAGATGTGTATATTATTTGTACCTACCTACCGAATATTTTATTGGAGATAACCTACCTACGCGTTGAATAAAATCATATTCATCAAATCATTTCAAAATTCTTAAGTTCAACAGCTGACACTCTTGCAGCGCGCGCACACCGAATCACTTCACCACGTTGAAGCGGTAAGAATCGCGCATGCGCGCTAGGTAGACACTATCACATTGAAGTTTTTTATTTACTACGTACCTACATACTTATTTAACTTGTAACGCGTCGTACTTGCGTACTAAATATCAACGTCCAATTAGTACCTACAATGTTTTATTCATCATCATCATATATAACCCAAGTAAAACTGACACTTGTAGCGCGCGCACATCACATCACCGAAGTGTTGTCGCCGAGGAAATAACACGCGTTACCATGATGACCACCCGCGTGATCACTTCACAAGATTCTTAAAGAATCGGATGAAGTGATCACGCCGCGCAGGCGCGCCGCCGAGGAAATAACACGCGTTACCATGGTGACCACCCGCGTGATCACTTCACCCGATTCTTAAAGAATCGGATGAAGTGATCACGCCGCGCAGGCGCGCTGTTACGCACTTTGTTTTTTTTTTCCCCGCTTTGACGGCCATGTCCATAAGCTTATACGTATTCAGAGACAATAATGAGTACCTATTTATTTCAATACTTTTAGATAATTCAATGTCTAAATCATACCGTTAGGATTGTAAATGTAATGCTTGGTCATCCCTAGTATCGGATGGGCTGACACTGAGAGCTCACTGCACGATCACTTCCCCTAAGTTTTCACGGTGAGATGGTTACAGAATAGCAAAGCTGCAATGGGTCTTTCTTCAAAAGGCCCTTCGAGACATAGGTCCTAAATTTTTAGACTTACATAGGTACAATCTTAATATAATGTTTGGACTTTAAAAAAGACTATGAACTGACTTTGTTATTGCTTTTCTTCTCAGGGATTAGTCAGCTAGGAAATGCCGACACCATCTAGTTTTAAAGTATTGACCACGACGACACACGTGTCCAACCGGCCGGGACCAACGGCTTAACGTGCTTTCCGAGGCACGGAGGGGTCTTGGTATGTAAAGATTGTCACCCATCCACGGACCAATCGCGGCAAACGTAGCTTAACTAGATCGATCGACCCGTGCGGCTGTTATTACATGTGCCATAAATATAATATTTATTAATAAAATGCTAATTGGGCCTGCTCTTGACCTCGATCTCGCCTGATGGAAAGCGATAGACGAGGTCTATGATGGATCGAGCGTGACCAGAAGATGTCTGTTCACTCTTGCTTTGAAGGTAGACGGGTTATATGTGGAAGGGAACACAGACACTGGCAGAGAGTTCCACACTTTGGCTGTACGCATATTAAATGTGGAGGAGCAGCGCTGCAGAGTACGATTGGTCGAGATATCAACCAAGTGCGGTTATTTTTCTTTTATGCATATTACTTCCCCGGTTGATCCTGTCGTTCGATTCTGTAAAAATATCACCGTGGAACTTAGGTGAAGTGAGCGTGAAGTGAGCTGTCAACAGTGTTAATCCCTAGCATCCTGCCGGTCGATTCTGTGGCAGTGACAGCTCACTTCACGCTCACTTCACCTAATCTTCACGTTAATATTTTTACAGAATCGACCGACAGTTTGTGATTCATTACCACCACGCTCGACGGTACCGTCACGATACACAATGAAGCCAGAAATTAATTGCCTGCGAACAGAACGACCAGAAACTTTCCAACAAAATGTTGGTTAAAAATGACAGTTCAAACTGTAACAAGCAGCAATAAAAGATATAATTTAGCAGGAAGCCATCAGAATGCCTGTCAAAGCGAAAGTTAGCGGAATCCCGACCGTCGTGCCGTGTCGACGCGAAATTACAATGACTACTAAAATGGAACAGCCCCACAGTTTTACACGAACAGATATGTATTTATTTTAGTACTGGATGTGGCTACGTGTTGACGGCTGAATGGTATAAATAATGACGGCGCACGCAGTGGCCGAGTTTAAATTTCGTTCCCGCACGAAACAATGTTGTATGCCTAACATGATTGAGAATCACCATGGTCATATGACCATGTGTCTAGCTATAGGTCTGAGCTCAAATGGATGTCCATTCGTCAAAGGAGAAGTTTGCGCGCTTTGACCACGCTTTTCTCCCTTCTCAACTCTCCCACTCCTCCTTCTTATCTTGTGTCTCACTTCCAATATCTATGTTCTTCACACACTAAGAATCTGCGTTCTTCTAACAATCTTCTCCTACTCTGTCCTTCTCATACTTCTGACTTTGTTCATTCTTCCTTTCATATTCAGTCCATTCTTCTTTGGAATGCGCTTCCTCTTGATATCAGGACGGCCACCAGTCGGTATGCATTAAAGCGGAAATTGCGGAGTTATTTTCAAAATAAATAGAGTAGAGTCATCTCAACACCTCTCTCCCTTGAATTCGTATATATGTATATATATATAATATGGGTATATATTATAGTAAATATGTATGTATGTGTATGTAGTTTGTACTGTTGTACCTATTTTAGTTATAATGAATTAGAATATTTTTTTTTTAATTAACCTTGTTCCTCTCATATAGAGCACCTGCCATCTAATCTCTTCACCACCCTTGGTTGACTGGTAGAGAATGCCTAAGGCATTAAGTCCGCCTTTGTACTTTTTTGAGTGTGAATAGTTTAAATAAATAAATAAATAAATCAAACGAATTCACCTGGGTGAAGTATAATGCCTTATTAAAAACGTTTGACTTGGATATCACAAAATTACTGAATAACAGTTGACGGCGTGTATAGTGGGAGCAAGGAGTCCATAAAAAATCCTTAAAATATTTTCTAAGTAATTTTTAGCTCTAAACGTGTGACTAGAGACTGATCCTCGCGTCTGCTGAATGTAAACAATGTAATAATCATCTTCGGGACAGTTACGGAGCATAATTATATATGCATCAGTATATGAGATTTTTGGGAATATAAAAAAATCTTACTCTAAAATAAAAGTTAATTTAAATACCTCACCGAAGTTCGAGGTCTACGAGTATTATACTTGTGTCTTGAATAATACCAACTGTGTATACGTATATATGACTTTCAATTTATTATGTACATACGCAAGTCATCCTTCAATTATTATTCTAATAAAGTATTCTTTATTTATTTGTTTACTTCCTTATACCCGCGGCTTCAGCCGCGTGGAGTTCGGAAATTATCCCACGGGATTGTACTACCGGGATTAACCCTAAGGTCATGGTCTATCCGTGTGCTAAACATCTAAATCCATTCAGCCGTTAAGGCGCGAAAACGGAAAACTTTCGCGTTTATCATATTAGTGTACAAAGAAGATTATATCTAACCAGTTTCAAAACGAAATCCCGTGAACACAATGACCACATCTGTTACCGGCCCGGTGCTATAGCCGCCGAGCGCTGTAAGCAAGAATAGTCCTTACCGTGGTTTAGATATGAACTTCTTCGATGGTACCTACTGTAGGTTCACCGCAATACTCAATATTTATTAGCATTTCACAATGCGAATGGCTTTACAAATACATGATCACTCTGGACCCCGTCGGGCATAGCTTGGTAGGAGAGAGGAAGAGAGCTTTAATCCGTTGCATTTGTTGGTATACTATACGTACAGTACCTTTTTTTTCTTTTTGGTGACCAATATTACTATTAACGTAATAAAACATCCAAAATGCCCATTTCCCGATGTCACATCTAGTGCCTCTACATCCGGACAACGTTCACAATTTTCGCTTTGTGTGGCTGCGACAAAGGCGACCACTATCTATTGTTGAATTTTTAACAGCCTGCTGCCGTTTTAGTCTGTATTGTACGGCTTTTTGTGTGAAACGTTATAATCTCACAATTGTCCCTAATCTGGATTTAATTATGTTGTAACCTACATGTTTTTAGAGTGTGTGTTGTCTTTTGACTCGATTTTATAGAATATTAATAACATATACATCACGGCCGTCTTCCCCTAACGTTAGGCAGAGGCTTACCCCGGCCCCATAATTATAATCAGCCCTCTGCTGGGACCCAGGCCTCCTCTCTTCGAGAGGGAGTAGGCTGTAATCTACCAAGCGGGCCCAGTGCGGGTTGGATGAGGTCACATGTCTTCGATTTTGTGGTTCTAGGACATGCCGGTTTCCTCACGATGTTTTCCTTCACCGTTTTGAGGGCAGTGGTGATGAAATTATGTACGCAAAGTAAAGTGCCTGATAAGGTACTCACGACCTACAACTCGTAAGTCGGGGCCATTAACACTGGGCCCCCACTGCTCGCTCACTGGGCAAACCATTGGCCCGGTTGATGGCAATAGGCTCGCCCCCCATGACATGAGACTTAAACATAACTGGTGAAATGTAGGTGTACGACCTTTACAATATTCTTCTTCTCAGCGTGATGATTGCAATCTATATAGAATCGGCCCAGAATTGAACTTTTTTACTTCATTTATTTAAAGGACGAGCTCATGGCTAAGTAATAACTGCTGCACGGGTCAATCTGTCAAGCAAAGCTACGCTTGCCGGGGTTGGTCTGTGGATGGGTGACCATCTTTACATACCGAGACTCCTCCGTGCCTCGGAAAGCACGTTAAGCCGTTGGTCTCGGCTGTCATTCATAGATCTTTGACAATCGTTACGGGTCGTCAGAAGCCTGAAAGTCTGACAACCAGTCTTACCAAGGGGTATCGTATTACCCAGCTAGTTGGTTGTGGAGGTTAGATATGCAGTCGTTGTAGTCCATGTAAAATACTGGTATCTAGCTGAATCCGGTTAGACTGGAAGCCGACCCCAATAAAGTTAGGAAAAGGCTAGGCAGATTGGATTGGACTTCATTTATTTAAAAATTAGAAAAATAACAGTTAAATAACTGTTTGTTATTTCGATAAACCATTTGCTATTTACCAGTTACATTAAAAAAATTACTCTTAAAATGCAGTCATTTCAACAATATTACACAATACCTGTTGTTATTTTGCGGTTATTTTTCTAATCCTATAGAGGTATTAGGAACAGGGTGTAAAGTTCACTCATCCGCCATAGAAAAGAGAGGATCCTCCGACCAGGTGTCGTATCTGGTGCGCAACTGCCCGACGATTTATGTTGGGACGTTGTATCTATAGTCGTCGCGCGGTAAACTCTACTTTGGCAATCCAGGATTTTGCGTGACGTCAGTATGATGCATAGTTCCCTTTCTGGCATTATAGATGCCGCCAGACTACAATAAATGAAGTATTTTTTGGTATGTATTAATATCAGCCTGCTTTTATAACTTCATGCTTACCTTAGGTGACAGATGTGTTAAGTGATCGCAAGCATGACGTCTGGGCGTGGAGTCCTGGCTTCAATCCCTAGGTCGGGCTGTAGTATTGGTTTTTCCATTGGAAAATTCTTAGTAGTAGTCGGAATTTATGCCCTTTAATGTAAATAATTACATGGGACTGATATCATACCTGGAAAAACATGGGTAGCTATCATTGGCCCACGGCTTCGCTCGCGTTAATGTGGATTATGTAAAGTTATTTTTCTATCCCTCGGGAACACTACTTTTTTTCTGAATTAAAGGTAATAAGTCCTTTTCTGTACCCTTGACAACTCGTACGCAAAGGAGATCACCCATTTTGTACGGCGATTTGGGATAAAAAAACAAAAGTCGGCGGCCAGGAATTAATTACATTTTATTTGAATGGTGGCAGTAGTAGAAACGCTTCTTTGTATGGCGACAAAGCTGTAATTGATTTGCGAACTAAGATATACAACGAATCTTTAAATGAAATAAATAATGTCCTCCCGCCATTTAATGTAACATCCTACATACTCCACCTCACAAATACAATGTAATACAACATTTTCAGCCAGTCCATCCATTGTACAAAAGCATTTCCTACAAAATTTACGGGAAAAGATTTTTACAATGCATTTGCTCGAAAAGAACGTTTTCCAAGCAGTCAATTTGTGCGGAAAGTGTCAGTTTTTTTCACTAGTGCTTTTTACTTCTCTGTTTTATTTTTATTTTTGAGGCCGTCGTTAGCCCGTCTCAGAGATTGTATTATTTGAGAAAAGTTAAAAAAAAAAACAACCGACTTCCTAAAAAAAAATTCAAAATCAAAGACACCAACTTCCGAAATTAAAGTTATTTTTCACTTTTTAGCGTTTTTGGAAGTCGGTTGTTTTTTTTTTTTTGTAAAAAGTTTTTATTATTTCCTCGCACAATGCATAGTAAAACGTTGTATGATACACGTGCGTAAGATGATTGCCGACTCGTGTCGATATATACGCTGGCTCGCCTTGCTCGCTCGTGAATAAAAATGCCACTCATCGGAAATCACCTACCTTCCGCAGTTGTAGCATAAATAACTATTACGATTTCTGTCTTTTCTAGTACTCAAACCTTATTAGGTCCGATAGAGTTTTTAAACCCTTATAAGAAACAGAATCGATTGGTATCAATAAAAGTTTTTGCGATAACTGCCCATTTTCTTGTTGACTATACGATTTTTTCAAAATCTGTGAATGCAGATCAAAATATCTCAAAAAGTTAAGGACAAGCTCTTAAGACCATTTTCTTGTAGTAACAACGGTAAAGGTACTTACTGCCATCTACTGCATCTCAAAAATCCAACCTGTATAACTCCGAACCCAAATATTGTTCTCGACTTTGACGCCTTAGTAATAGTAGTTTATGAACATAATGAGGGGTATTAAAATACGAGTGTGTGTGTTTTAATACCTAGATATGTGCAGTTTCATACACTACTTTATCTACTCTCATACATTGAAATTGAACCTCCTAAATAAAAGATCAAAGTTAAAGATCAAGAATAAAAAATTCCCACGAAATTCAGTACAACTTCACATATGACTTTAGCCTGCACCCAGCACATCATCGCGCATGCGCTAGAGCGGTGCTGGTGTCCCCCGTAACGTTCCATTACAAAAGTTGATGGAAACTCCTTGGTGATATTAACTTCTTGAAAAATGTTATCCCAGAATGGGTGATCTCCTTTCATGATGATCGGTTGAGTAATTAAGACGTGAAAGCATAACAAATGAACAAACAAACTCACTTTCGCATTTATAATATTAGTTAGGATTTATAACCCTTTTGGAGAATACAAACGTGTGATATTTTAGGTTATAACGTCATAAAATATAGATAATATGTTACGACCGACGAACAAGAGCTCATAAAAGCGTTAATAGACGTAAGGGCTTTTAGCACATGGGAAGGTAAAATCAGGGTAAATAGTCCGTCGGAAAATATCCCACGGGAACATGCTACTGGGATTAAAAGTAATGTATGTGTTAATGCATGTTATAAATTATCTGTGTGCCAAATTGCATCCAAATCCGTTCAACCGTTTTTACGCCAATCCAGAACATACATCCAGACAAACGGTCAAAAATTCTTCGTTACTATTTTGATTAAATTATTTTTTTATTTCAGGAAATTATTCCTATTTTAATTTTATTATTATGTCTTTGAAAATTATATTCTTTGAGAGTTGTGATGAATATAACACGTCACATTGACGTAACTTGTCAATTTAATAAGCAATTAATTTTCCTGAGTAAATATTCGCCTGTTTTTCATTATCTCAATTTTAGGGAAAGCTCTCTTAATGTTATTAAAGATGGTTTGCCTTTAAATTTACAAGTACCGTTATTCATTTACGTCTTTTAACTAAAATAGGTGTTTTGCCCTCTCAATCTGAGCAAATATTTTAATTAGTACCTGCTCGACCGAGCTTTGTTCGTGTGAAAATATGTAGAAAACGAATTTTCCCAGATATGAAACCTAGCTAGATCGATTTTTCTCCCCCGTTAACAGCCATATTGCAACTTTTATCGTAATCGTTAGAGCTGTTTTCGAGGACGTAATTACAAATATTTATAAAGGGTGGCATGACATCGTGGTACATGATTCTGAACCCCCTTGCGTTGAAATTTTTCGTCAGTTATTTTTTTAAAAATCAGCTGTTCCATAGAAAAGTGCCATACCTACACCAGTCAAAATGTATGGAACAGCTGATTAAAAAAAATAAATAAGCGACGAAAAGTTTGGGGAAATAATTATAGGGGTTCAGAATCATGTACCGAATCCAAGGTATCAGTTTTCGCGTCCATGTCCCTGCCACCCTGTACGTACGTATATGTACAAATATTGCTTATTTAATGGTAGGTATAGGATTAAGAAAATCTTTCTGTTTGTTGGAATCAAAGAAAGATATCAACGAAAAGCACAGAGCTTTAACACGGCAAGAAAAATGTCATAAGACAGCAACTTACTTAAAAAAAAAATGTAGTTAAAAGCAGGAGTTCCCGGTTTCCCATAGGGCATAACAGGCCTGTCATGCCCTATGGGTTAGGCAGAGGTCTACCTATAGTACACCCACATTTCGCCAGTTGTGTTTAAGTCCCATGTAACAGGAGGCGAGCCATTTTCTGTAATTATTATTTATAAATCGTATGTAAACGAGGAGTTTTCTCATTGTTTCAGATATGGCGCAAAAAGGTCAAGTTTTGAAACTGGATAGCAGATCATAATATTATTTGGTAAGTATTCAACCTATGTATTCTTTTATTTGGAACATCTTATACAGGAAAAACTAAACTACATACATATACTACGTATATATGATGAATTTAGTGGAAGAATAAAAGATTCGTTTAGTTAAAAAGGATTTTTATTGGATCTCAGCAGAGCACACGAAATCAGACCACAGTTGACAGCGCAAGAAGAAAGAGAGAGCATGTTAAAATGTGACAGAAGACGATTGCGTTTCGTTTATATCTCTAACAATATATACTTACAAACAGCACCTCAAACACCTTGGCCTTATCACACTGGAACAGCGTAGACAAAGGTAGGCTCATTGAGACGTAAAAAATACTAACTGAACACTACGAAGACCTTCAAGACCTTTACACTTGAATGCCAACAAATATTTGCATGGGCATTCCCTAAAGTTATGGGAAAATTCATCAAAGAAAACGCCTTTGAATCAATTCTTATCTAACCGAGTTGTCTTGAACAGCATGGAATAGGCTCCCGGAGAGTGTTGTGACGGCTCCCTCACTGAACCGCTTCAAGAATCGACTGGATAGAGTAAACATCTCCAAGCTATTTGATACACACGCATCAGCTAATTAGCTGCTAGTTTGTCTAACCAAATTATAGTAATATAATCGATAGACGGAATTGTGATTCTTCAAAGAAAGAACATATACAGTTTCATTAATAGTATTCAAACTTATGACAATATGTTTATGATTAGGTATGAGGAACAGGGTGTAAAGTTCACTCATCCTCTACAGAAAAGAGAGGATCTTCCGACCAGACCAGTGTGTGTCTGGCGGGCAACTGCCCAACGATTGATGTCGGAAAGTTAAATATTTATGTTGATCGCGCGGTAAACTGTGCTTGCGCGATGTAGGATTTGTGTAACGTCAAGATTTTGTGTGACGTCAGGTCTTTAGTGCGTAGTTCGCATGTGGAGATGTAGATGTCACCACAGTTATAAATATAATTCTGAACCCAATCGCAACAGTTAAGTGCACGCGCACACCCGACGACAGTCACATGCGACTAGGCAGCGTATCGTGCCTTCGCCTTCGCATGATTAGCTCTAAGGCAAGTGCAACTAGTAGACCGTCTCTTTCGAATATTCGAAAAAAGTATGGCTGCACGACGACTGTCGTAAGAACTAGTCGTAGACGCAAATGACAGCTTTAAGTCTAGTAGCGACAGAACTAAGATACAAACAACAACTCAGTCTTGTTGCAGCGACAAGACGTATGGTTTAACAGTTTTAATATTTTTATTATCTATATGTATATTTGTGTACTAACTAATGCGTTGCAAGGCTTATTTTTTTGACTTTCTTCGGCGCGCACACGACATCTTACCAAAGTTTCATCACAATCGGTCGAGCCATTTTCGAGTTTTTGCGAGACTAACCCACGGCAATTGATTTTTATATAGATAGAGATTTACTCATTTATAAATCTTAATTACAGATTGATCCTGAGATTAGAATGAAAACTTTCTTAGAAGGGATTGGGTTTTGACGACAAAACTCATCTAGATTCCAAACGAGGTTTTACTCATCGCCCTTTTACGACACACACTTATTGATATTGTCGGGTAAATGACTCTTGAATGCGAAGTAATAATGCAAAAAATTATAAATTTTACTAAACAAAACCTAAACAATCGTATAGTCGAATAGCCCGGGGAAGTTACGCCGAATTTTAGGCTAACTTTGCATTAATTTAAAACAGTGATTTTTCATTTAACGTGTAGGGTATGGTCAAGGGAGTATGTTAAACTGTATACCGCGAAAAGTTCACCCCCGCGTGTACGTTTTTTTTTAAGAAAACATCAAATTTCAATTTTACGTGTAGAAAAAAATATTAACAGATATGTTTGTATAGAGTGTTTGTCGAAGAGAGCAGGTATCACAAGCAGGTCAACAAATTTAACACTTTATTTATTTATATATACTTTATTGTACACCAGATTATACATTACACAAAGAAAAAGTAATACACTACAAAATATACAATTGGCGGCCTTATCGCTTACTGCGATCTCTTCCAGGCAACCTTGGAATTGGCACTTTGGCACCTTTCGTCCAGGCAAAATTTTTATATTTTTACCTGAACCGATTATCGAACCTGAACTGAATATCTTGTGCTAGAACAATATGTTTAATTTAGTTGAATAGCGTATTAAAATATTTAATTAAGTAATTTAATGCAAACAACTGCTGTTAATATAAGTACAATAAAAAAAAATCGTAATTTTATTTTTATTTAAATTTCCGTGGAGATAAATGTTTAATTCTGAAATAATATATTAGTTTTACGAATTGCTTACATAATATAACCACAATTTTCCTTTTAACTATTTTGCCTCAATTTTTATTAAAAATTTTTTTTTTTTTTTGTTTAATGCGGTCTTGGAAAATGTTTAATTTTTTATATTATTTGAAGAGCTAAGTTCAAAAACACGATTCAGGAAAAAAAATCGCTGTTAGGATTTAGTGCAGGGTTCAAACCTAATTTCCCCGGCCTAAAGAAACTATTTCACAAAGGTCAACAACCTTTTCCCGAAGTGCCGCAGAATTTCGTGACAAAACGAGCAGTTAGTGTTGCCAGTGTCAAAATAGTATTACTAAATGACGTTGATTGATGTTGCCAACACAGTTGTTCGGAGTTTTCCAATTGTAACTATTGTTGCGCTTTGCAAGCTGTCATTTGTAAAATCGTTGCTAATAAACTATAGTATCTATATATTATTAATACGTGAAGCAAAAACTTTGTCAATATGTAGAATTGGAATTTATCGAGGAGCTCGTGGCTAAGTAACAACAGCCACACTGGTCGATCCATCAGGTTAAGCTACGCTTGCCGGGGTTGGTCAGTGGATGGGTGACCATCTTTACATACCGAGAATCCTCCGTGCCTCGGAAAGCACGTTAAGCGGTTGGTCCCGGCTGTCATTCGTGGATCTTTGACAGTCGTTAAGAGTTTCAGAAGCCCGAAAGTCTGACACCAGTCTTACCAAGGGGTATCGTATTACCCAGTTACTCGGTTGTGAGGGTCAGATAGGCAGTCGCTCCATGTAAAATACTGGTATTCAGCTGCATCCGGTTAGACTGGAAGCCGACCGCCAACATAGTTGGGAAAAGGCTAGGCAGATTGATTGAGAAATGGAATTTACCATAGTCTACTCTGCTGTATCTTAGTCTACTCTATTTAACAATACAAACAATAACAAATGATCCAACAATCAAGGTTTAATTCTCACTAGTTTGATGTGCGATGGTTGAACAAGTGTGAAAAAATCTTTTCAGTTGTTCGATGATGGAACTCCATCTGAAGTCAAGTCAAGATACCCAAATATTTCTCAATGTTGCTGCTATATTCTTGTACGTACGTATTACTGCCTCTGAACGAATTTTCATAGCAATTATTTTATATCTAAGAATGGTATTCGGAAGTAGGCTATCTTTTTATAATTTTATTTTATTTTATTGATAACTACATTTGCTCACTGCTTGTCAGTGATTACAAACAACTGTGATTATTTTTTCAATACAGCTTTGCTTCGTTTTCCAAAAAACTAGCTGAACTCACAGACGTCCTGTTCAAAGAATAATTCATATAAACATCCCATAGAAAAAACGACGATAAGTTTTTCCCGAATTTGAAAATTTTCCGGGAAACATCGAATTTTTCTTTTCATAAAACCCTAATGGTAGGGGAACCCACAGGGTTTTTAAAGCATATGCAGGGCGAAAAGTTGATAGCCGAGTAGGTGGTATTTTTGGCCCAATTACGAAATCTGAAAGTGGACTCCTAACCACGGGCCACCTATCTGAATATTTTCAAATATTTTCGGTGTTCTCTCATACCGCACCTACTGCCGCAGCTATCAATTTTTCGCCCTGCCTATGCTTGCTCAAAAACCCTCTGAGTTCCCATACGCATAATTCTGACTGGATAAAAAAAGACACTGTCTAGTCCGTCAGTCAGATAATAAAAAAATATTAGACACATATTTTTTGCTTTATCACCGTATTAATAAAAAATGGTTTAGATAAAACGCGTTAAAGTTGGGGAGTGGAGCTCGCTACGTCACAAGTCAGTATAAAGTCTACCGGGGAGTGACGTCATACGTTAACGACGCCATATTTTAACGTATGGCCTACTCAATGTATTGCCGTAATCTTTAGATTTCGTAAAAAATAAAAAATACGTGTCTTATATTTTTTAATGATCTACTTGCCGGACAAAAAAAAAATTTGGTCAACAACCCCACGAACATTTTAAAACAAAAAATTGCCAAATCAGTCCAGCCATTCTCAAGCGCTTACGAACGAACTGCCTTTAATTTTTATTTATTCATCATCGTCATCATTTTGTTCAGCCAAAAGACGTCCACCGCTGAACATAGAGCAGTGGACGTCTTTTGGCTGAACAAAATAGGCCTACCCCAAGGGAGCTATGTTCAGCAGTGGACGTCTTTTCGTCCGCTCTGCACGGCCACTTCGACTGTGTCTGTGCTTCTCGCATCCATCGGATTCCTGTGATGGTGATTTATTACTATAGATTATTGAAAAAAGTACCAATTTGGCAACAACTCTGATGTTTGAGAATCATGACCGTGAATATTTTAGTAATTTTTTTGTCCATCATGGACTGTTCGGCTGTTTAGATTTGCATGTGAAAAATTACGGTGAGTCTTTGTTTTTACACAATATCTGTGAAATATATAACTTGGGCAAAAAATTGCGGTGTCTGTATAATAGTTAAACCAAGTGGGTAGGCAGTCAAGGTTCCATGTGTAAGTGATGAAAAATATGCTGTGACTTTGATGGATGACGGATAATTTCCAATTCGATCCCAATTTTGTTTTGTTGTTATTTTGAGTAATGCTGCTGTATGATTTTTAAGATTGATTTCGTTTACATATAAATTATTTGACTGCCTCGTCGGTGTGGTGCTCGCGATACTGCTGAGCATGAGGTCCTGGGTTCGAATCCCGGGTCGAGTAAAAATGTTATCGGGTTTTTCCTCCTAAAATTTATCAGAAGCAGCCCGGAGTCTGGATTTGTGCCCGGTTGATGGCAACAGGCTCACCCAATTACATGGCACTTAAATATACCTGGCGAATTTTAGGTGTAGGTACTATAGGTACACCTCTGCCAGACCCTTCAGGTAATACGGGCGTGATGTTATGTGTATAAATATTATTGAATAAGGTGAGCTTTTTGGCCTGTGAGAAGGTTAAAATTCTTCATGTTTTGGTAAATAAATCATAAAGCTTTTCTTCGGAACTTTATATGCACGGTCTTTTTGTAAGAAAATAAATATTATAAATTACAACATTTAAGGATCTCGCGCACTAGACGGGCACAAACCACAGCTGTGGTTGCACCGACCTGGTAAACTAGAAAAACCGATACGAATCGCGCGCTCGGTCGCAGCGGCCAAGGGCCACGTTTGTATAATTTACTGGGTCGTGGCCTTCTAGTGCGCGAGATTCCTTAAAAAGAAAAGAAAGAATGTTTGTTTGTTTGATATTATTATGAAAGAAAGAAAGGTAGAAAAAAGTACATTTATTTAGCACAGACTAAAAAGCACACAGTACAGCAGATTAAAAATAAAAATCAAATAAAAAGTGCAAAAAATTATGAAATAAAGCATGAAAATATAAAACAAACATAGGGTAAATATGCCTTGGTAATAATGTCCTGTGCAATGCTACAAATAGGCATCTCAATACAAAGGGGAATACACCTACTCCCGTGCCACTAGCTCGAACCCCAGCCATGCTCATAAGTCTACTAGCCAACTAGCACGGCCTCCGACGCAACTTGCGTCAAGCGACACGCGCAAGTTCGCGAGTCGCGTCCCGGTGACTCGTGACATTCTCTAAACAATTTCATTCATTTGTTTTCTCCGCAGTCGCTGTCGCAAGACGCGTGTCCCTTGAGCGTGTAGCTTGTGGCCACAGGGTAAGGCCGTTTGTCCACCGGCACCGTCAACGGGACGTCAACGAGAACGAAGGACCAAGAACTGGAACAGCAATATATATACCTCTTAGAAATATAACGCATGACTTTTATATCCCGTCTCGAAAAAAATCGGGTATAATAGGTGAACGGAGTAGAAGCCTACGGCACAGTATTTTGTTTTTGTTTTCTTTTTTTTAACTATAAAAAATATCGAAATTCAAATCATACGTACCCTACTAAATGAGCGGAATTTATCAATGAATTCGTAGCTTTCCTTAGCGGTCGATAGGTAGTCGCCGCACTTGCCGTCGGCCTCTTTGATATCCTTTCGCAGGCGCACAAGCCGCTCGCGCATCCGCCGCCCGCCCGCGTGGTCAATGCTACTAAGCAAATATTCCCGGGTATGGCTCCTGTGCCGCTTACATAACACACCATATTATTCTCGGGACGGTAAAAAATTTCAGCCGGTATACCACAACAGCACCGCAGACATCAAATTGAGTACTACAGGACCTTCGCTTAGGATAAAACAGGGTGTTAAGCAGGGTAACCCGCTCTCCGAAATTATTCACAAGCACTCTCAAGTAGATATTTAGAACATTGGCAGCCATGATGACCAAGGGCATTGAAGTCGGCATCAGAAGGTTGACAAATAAAGCTAAAATGGGATTGGGCGGGTCTTGTCAGCGTCATGTATAGAGGCGCCGAAGTAGCGGAACAAACATTTACTACCGCTTGTCCACCGCACATCACCGCCGAGACGTCACGTTCGGTTCGAATAATCTCGTTTCTCGTAGACCTCCCGTTGATGGTGGCGGTGGACAAACAGTGTAACAGTCGTCCTAAGTTTTGTATTTTTCGTTACCGACCGTAAAATACCCAAAAATAAATGGTAGAAGAACCTACGCCGTCTCGTGACAGGACCCCATAACCGTGCCACGACACTCCCATGATAAAATAGTTAATATTTACGACGTCATAAAAAGTGATAGTTTGTGGCTCATGTGGGTAACCTTGAACCTACGAGTTGTTAGTTTTTACGTTTTTTTTTCTAGTAGATTCTTTGGGCACTTTTTTTCTTTTTCTGGATTATAACGCACTTGATGAGGGCACGGTGAATCAAAGGTCAAAGTAATTATAACATGAAAAGTGTTGATTTTCAAAACTTTGGCTGACATGGCGATCTGTTGAAATCAAGCAATCTGCAGAAAAGAGCCATCAGAGCAATATATGGCCTCCGCAGACGCGATTCTCTAAGGGAACTGTTTAAAGATATTAATATCATGACGGTACCTTGTCAATATATCTATGAAAACATCATGTATGTTAGGAAAAATCTAAGTCTTTTCAGTAAAAGAGGTGATAGACACAATTATAGGACTAGAAATAGGGACCAATTGATTCAACCGGGTTTCAGACTGGCTAAAGTAGACCCATCCTTCATGGGGTACTGTTTGAAATGTTACAATAAAATACCTCCCCACATACTCCAATTGAATGAAACGAAATTTAAATCTTGTATAAAACGCACACTATGCTGCCAAGCATATTATAAGTTGGGGGATTACATCGACGACAAAAATGCTTGGCTCTGCGCTGGTCCAGCTCCACAAGGACGCATAAACTAATTGATTAGCATTCAAAATATTGTTGCAGCTGCTGAAGATTGTAAAACTATCTTTAGATTGTATAAATTCAATCTCTTAGTATTATATAATTGCATAGCACATGTGTGAGCACTATGTCCCTACTTTACAGTTACCATTTACTGGGTACGTCTTTCATTGACTTGAGTGTGCCCTGGCGGTTGTGAGTATGTCATGCTCACTCAAATGTCTCGCTGATGGTGGCGTGTGTGTTGGATCGTTAAGTTCCCTTCAAAATGGTTGAGCTAAATGGTGCTGATGCATGCGTCATGTTCGTGAACGGGCGCCGTCAGTGGGGACTGGTCATCTCTTAGCTGCCACGGCTTATTTGAATTTATTTTAATTTTAGAATTGTTTTTGATTTTATTTTTATTACTGACGCTTTTAACGTGCACGTCTTTTTACATTGTTCTCACATGTATAATTACAAAAATGTATGATGTAACCAATATTTTGTAAAAATATTCTGATTGAAAAGAGTGTCCGTGGAGTTTCTTGCCCGTTCTTCTCCATAGGAACCTACTACGCGTTGGAATGGGCAACTAGCTTCATATTTCTGACTGACCGACCCCTTGACAATTCAAAAGTACCTGTAATTGGTTTATTTGAAATAAATGCTTTGAGTTTGAGTTCAAAACCAGGTAACAATTTTTTTTTATTATTATTAGCTGCGCCCCTTGGTTTCACCCGCATAAGTCTGGATCCCGTAAGAATATTGGAATACAAAGTATCCTATGTTTTTACACAGGTCATAGTCTACCCATGTGCCAAATTTCATCCAAATCTGTTCAGCCATTTTAGCGTGAAAGCGTAACATACAAACTCACTTCCGCATTTATAATATTAAGCTAGAATTAGGATTAGGATGGCATGGTTCATATATTATAGTTTTAACCTGTGACTACACCCTGTGGTCTTAGGAACCATGCAAATCGCACCTCGTAAAATGGGGCTCGACGGAATGGCAGCAGGGTGTGGATGTAGAGCTGTGTCGCAGACTATGCTCCACCTCCTAGGTCTATCCCTAAGGAACCATGCAAATCGCACCTCGTAAAGTGTGGCTCGACGGAATGGCAGCAGGTTGTGGATGTAGAGCTGTGTCGCAGACTATGCTCCACCTCCTAGGTCTATCCCTAAGGAACCATGCAAATCGCACCTCGTAAAGTGTGGCTCGACGGAATGGCACCAGGGTGTGGATGTAGAGCTGTGTCGCAGACTGTTCCACCTCCTAGGTCTATCCCTAAGGAACCATGCAAATCGCACCTCGTAAAGTGTGGCTCGACGGAATGGCACCAGGGTGTGGATGTAGAGCTGTGTCGCAGACTATGCTCCACCTCCTAGGTCTATCCCTAAGGAACCATGCAAATCGCACCTCGTAAAGTGTGGCTCGACGGAATGGCACCAGGGTGTGGATGTAGAGCTGTGTCGCAGACTATGCTCCACCTCCTAGGTCTATCCCTAAGGAACCATGCAAATCGCACCTCGTAAAGTGTGGCTCGACGGAATGGCATCAGGGTGTGGATGTAGAGCTGTGTCGGAAACTATGCTCCACCTGCTTTGTGTGCCCCAAAACATATGGTCAAAGCGAACTCTGCGCTGCCACCGATAACGCCAAGGAAGTGGCGAAGTTTCGGTCCAACAAAATATAAATTACTGTCCTGCCAGCGACATAAAGAACAAAAAAAGCTTCAGTTTACAAAAAGGGTATCGTGTTTGGAGCCTCCTTTTAAGCATAAATCCGCAGGTACTTAAAATATTAAAAATAAGTATGTCAGTGAGAGTATGATTCGAGTGTGAATACCTGTGCGTAGTGTGTTTGTATGTGAGAGTGTATGTGTGAGTAAATTTGCTACTTTTTGTGCTCCAAAAGTGCCTCCATATGTTAGGGTATTTATCCAATTGGTTATTGTTTTCTTACATTCATAACTTTTTTTGTGTATAAGTAAATGTTTGTTTATTTTGTTGTATAGTTGAGCAGACCGTTTATTAAATTGTCTACAAGCAAACATGGTTTTAGTCTTTGGAATTTGTGCAAAAATATCGGTCCTCCTGTGGTTAACCACGCTCGGCTCGCGCGTGATTGGTCACAGTTCTAACCTAACCTAACCCATTTAGTCGGGGTACTCTAGCGTAGTTAATGCGACGAATTCGGCTCGCGCTTGGTAACAGTTCGTACCGCTACCAACTGTGTGAAAAGGCCATTTTTTTATATTGTTTCTTTCATTATAACCCCAAAAAGGTTTTAGAGGTAGATTATTAGAACTTCACTAAGTTTTTAGAGAATCAATTCAATATTTCCTTAATATTAGTAGAAATAAAGATCTCCGAGGAAAATAGTAAATGTAAGGATTACATAAGAAGATTATTGATCTAATGAAAACAAGTGCGGTTCCATAATGCCGGGTTCTTAAAGGAATTCTCCGTACCGAAGTCCTCAATTACAATGCCAAGTATCATTTCAAACGGTTTTGAGCCTGTTATTTCCTTTCTCAGAAAGGGTCTCGTAGCTAAGTGATAACAGTCACACGGGTCGATTGATCAGATTAAGCTAGGCTTGGCTCGGTCGGTCCGTGGATGGGTGACCATCTTTACACACCGATACCCCTCCGTGTTTCGGAAAGCACGTTAAGGCAACGATAACCGACTTTTAATACTTTTATACTGACGATCACGTCTAAACGAATAGTGTTAATGATTTGGAAAAAATATATGTTAAATAAGAGCATTTTGTTAATAACTTATAACCACTTAATAATATATGAATATTTTAGATTATTTTTATATTAGTTTTTAGTCATAGTGAAATTAATTTGTAAAGTTATGTCTAATGCGGATAAAAAACTGAGAATCACGCAAAATCTATCAAGTGTATTTTTATGAAACATACACCATTTTAAAGATAATTTAATTATTGATCTTTTCGTATACGTTTTTTATTAGAATACCTTTTGTTTTATGAATAATAAATTAATAAAGCGTCTAATTTGTTCTCCTGGATGGGCGAGTCCTATTACTGGCTGGACGTACGACGCGTTACAGAACACGCAAGCTAACTACTCAAGGTCACTGGCATATATCTCCGTCATAAGTAGTCGTTACGGGTCGTCGGAAGTCCGACAACCAGTCTTACCAAGGGGTATCGTATTACCGAATAACCGGGTTGTTTAGGTCAGATAGGTGTCGCTCCATGTAAAGTACTGGTATTCAGCTGCATCCGGTTAAAATGGAAGCCGACCTCAATAGACGTCATAGTTAAGAAAAGCCTCGGCAGATTGACATTCAGTGATGTATCCATCATCAGATCTTCGTCATGAACATATCATTGTTGGAATTTCGTGTATCTAAGTTACAATTCATGTACAGGGTTTCATGGACAAAGGGTCATGGCCATTAGGCTGGTCCGAGGATACCGCACGGTCTCCCGTGAGGCGGCGAGCCTTGCCGGACTACCGCCATGGGATCTGGAGGCAAAAGTCCTTGCGCACTTCTGGGAGTGTCACGAGGAGGCAAAACACCGGGGCGTAACTCCGCTGCCGCGAGAAATCACGGCACAGCGGACAGAGCTCCGGCGGGATCTCATGGCGGCATGGAGAGTGCGATTGTCGCAACCCAGCGCTGGGCACGCTACAATTGTGGCGTCTCCGAGTGGCGAGTTTCCTCTTTGAGGAGTGGCTAGAGAGGCGCCACGGCGTCCTCACCTTCCGCCTGACGCAGGTCCTCACCGGACACGGCTGTTTCGGGAGGTTCCTGTTCCACATAAGGCGGGAGGAAACTCCCGGGTGTCACCACTGTGTGGATCGCCCGGAGGACACGGTGGAGCATACGCTGGAGGTCTGCCCGGCTTGGGCGGAGCACTGCCGTGTCCTCACGGAGGCGATCGGCGGCGGCGATCTCTCTCGCGTCCGGCCCTGGTTCAAGCCATGGTCCGGAGCGAGATTGCAGGCCGTCACTTCTTTCTGCGAAGCAGTGATTCTCGCGAAGGAAGAGGTGGAGTGCGCGAGGGAGAGGCAAGATTCGCGCCCTCGTACCCCTAGTCGCTGCAGAAGACGCCCTGGGCGTCGGGAGTCGCGAGCCGACTTTCGGCCACCGCGCGGGCTTGCGGACGGTGAGCAATGGGTAGCTCGCCGTCCGATTAGGACCAGGCTCGGGTCAACGGCGCATTGTGTTCCACGCCCGCCTCAAAGAGATGTCAGCGCAACCTGACGGGGTACGTAAGGGCCAATGCCTGCCAGGGTTGCGAGTTTGTCCGAAAGGGATATCGTAGCCCCGGCACACAGGCAACGGAAGGAACACGGGTGGGTTTAGTGAGTAAAAGTCTGACACGCCCTCCCGCTCCACCCAGAGCGGAAGAAGTTATTTGATAATTGCCCACTCTCAAAAAAAAAGAGGGTTTCATGGACATCGACGCGAAAACTGATACCATGGATTCAGTACTTGATTCTGAACCCCACTGCGTTGAAATTGTTCGTCGGTTATTTAAAAAAAAATCTGCTGTTCCACAGAAAAGTGTAATAAACCTACGCGGTCAAAATGTATGGAACAGCTGGTTTTTTTTTCCCACGCCACCATCCCATGGGCGTAGGCAGAAACTACAGATCGTTACCTGCTTTACCCCTTTTGCTTCGTTTATACATCTGGTCATACACGCACACCCCGGTTCCGAGTATTACGCACCTGACCTTTCTGAAGCACGTCACCAGTAAGGTCACTATATGTCCGGCTAGGGCATCCCCTCCCGGAGTTTCCATAACATTTCCTTTCTCAAAAACCAATTCTAGGCCTTATTCAAAAGCCCACACATCACGAATTCACTCAAAATACAAATGGGAGGAATGTAAATTAAATTACTTCTCAATCCCCCATATGTAAAGTTCGTTTCATAAGTACTGTAACTACATTAGGAGTTTGAAACGGTCTCGTGAATGTGACCTTGAAATCCTAAATTATATTACTTTAGACTTAATACGAATATGTAACGCTCATCCTTCTAAGACGATGTCAAGTTTAAATGACTAATTGTTTCAGAAAATGTGTGAAATTCTAATTGTATTTCTCTATGTTCATTTCGGCTGGGTGTAAGTTGGGAATTTTCGGGTAGGTAGGTGTGTATACGTGAATAAATAATATTTGGGAATGTTTTTGACTTTACTTCTGTGAGTTTTATTTGGGTGCTTGATTAGTTTTGGAATTAACCGAACCTAATAGGAATGATGCTTGGGTAAAAAAGAAGAGATTCTAATCAGTCCGTCAGTCAGAAAATAAAAAAATATTAGACACGTAATTTTTGCTTTATCGTATTAATAAAAAAATACTTAGGTAAAACGCATTGAAGTTGGGGAGTGGGGGCTCGCTACGACACAATTCAGTATATAATCTTGCAAGGAGTGACTGTATCGCCGTAATTTTTTGATTATGTATTATGTAAAAAGAGAAAAAAATACGTGTCCAATATTTTTTAATGATCTACCTGACATAAAATTTTTTGTCATCGTCCCTATTATTTGGTTTATGACCTTTTTCCGTGTACCTTCAGTGTTGCCTGAACGTTGCCGAGGGTCACGGTATCCCTTTCGGACTTTCCCACGACTCCAGCAGGCATCGGTCCTAGCAGAACCCTTCTGTTGTGCTGACATCTTTTTGAGGCACGCGTGGAACACAACGCTTCGTCGACCCGGGCCTGGGTCCTTATCTGACGGCGAGCTACCCATTGCTCACCGTCCGGAAGCTCGCGCCTACGGTGGCCGGGAATCGGCCTGCGATTCCCGACGCCAAGGGCATTTCCTGCGGCGGCTAGAGGGTGTGAGGGCGCGAAATTTGCCTCTCCCTGACGCGTTCCGCCTCCTCCTTATCGAACATTACTGCTTCGCAGAAGAAGATAACGGCTTCCCACGCCCTCTCGCTCCGTACCATGGCCTGGTCCAGGGCCAGACGCAAGACTTATAGCCGCTACTGTGGTGTTTGGTATTGTATTGTATTGTTTATATTTACTGTGTTTAGTATATATAATAATATGAATATTAATAAATATTTCATATTTCATATGATTATCGAACGAAGATTACCTATAAAGCCGATTAATTGACAACTTGACATGCAGAAAACGAACATGCATTGATCATCAGACTTTTTCACATCATGTGGGCAAGTGTAGAGAGGCAAGGAGGAGCTAAGTAATAACAGCCGAACGGGTAGATCAATCAGGTTAAGGTTGGTCCATGGATGGGTGACCTTTACATACAGAGATGCCTCCGTGCTTCGGAAAGCACGTTAAGCATTTGGTCCTGGCTGTCATTCGTGGATCTTTGACAGTCATTAGGGGTCGTCAGAAGCCCGAGTCTGACAACCAGTCTTACCAAAGCGTATCGTATTATCCATTTACTGGTTTGTGGAGGTCAGATAGGCAGTCGCTCCATGTAAAATATTGGTATTCAGCTGCATCCGGTTAGACTGAAAGCCGTCTGATATCTAAATGTAACTGAAAAAATACATCATTATGCCATTGGTAGTGACTAGCCACGTTTATACCTCTAACTTCGTCTTTAAAACAATTTTCCTCAGACCTCCTGGTGCTCAAGTGACGTCAGCCCCAGTTCTTTGAACTTGCGGGACCCAGAGTGATATGTAAACCAAAACATGTTTACCATAATATTTGTATAATCTAAGCCACCACTAACATCGTCGGAAGGGATATAAACATTAATTACTAAGCTCTGTAAACAGGTACATGATTGCAGAATGTTGTTATTAGCGAAAAGAAGAAGTTTGTGAAGGAGTGATGAAACTAATGTTTAATCATAGCGAGGTTCATGGGATAATAATCACGCTTGTGTTCCCCGAGGCTTAGCAGAAGTATACCTATAAAACATCCACATTTGGCCGCTACTTTTTGATCCCATGTAATAGGGGGCGAGCTTGTAACCAGCAGCCGGGCACAAATTCGGAATCCGAGCTTCTACTGAGAAATTCTTGATGAAAAAAAAACATAAAATTTTGCCCGACTTGGGAATCGAACCCGGGTCTTAGACCGGATTAGACCAATGAGCTACGCATTTTACACTTTTTATTTCTTTTCTTTCTTTTTTAAATTTCTTTTTTACTTGTAGTACAACATGTTGTGTTGTGTGCGTTTTAGTCTGTGCTAAATAAATAAACATTATTTCTTCTTTCTTTCCTTTCTACCTCTAGTATTATGAATAGGGACTAAATATTTATCGACAACAACATTGATCGGAATTATTATATAAAGTCAAGGAAGACGATTGCTGAGAAAATTTACTATCAACTTAAATTATCCGGAAATTCAAGTAACAATTAATTGACAATCTGTGGCAGTCATATGAAATTGACCACTAAGTGTGTCATTCTGCTCATCAAAAATGCTATGCCGACTTTGGCTACGATGACGATATTTCTGTTGCATTTATGCTGAGCGTATAGTCTGATGTGGTTACTGTAACCTCTCTTGGCTGTGCACAGTGCAGACACGTTGGAATCCATTTCTATGTACTATATTGGAGGAAAGCTTACTCTTGAGATGGTCTCGCCTGTTGTCGAGATCTCTCATAGCCTGGTCTTCAAAGGCAATATAAACATTTCGTTACACCAAACAGATGAAAATACATAGCAAAAGCACAATCCGTCTATTATATTCCCACTGTTGGGATCCCACTCCTATCAGAGTGGGCCATAATCTACCACGCGGGCCCAGTGCGGGTTGACTGATTCACATGTCTTTGCATTTTTGCTCCTAGGACATGCCGGTTTCACCGTTTTGAAAGCAGTGGTGATGGAATAATTTACACAAAGTAAAGTGCCTGCTTCGGATCGAACCCACGATCTACAACTCGCAAATCACGTCTATTACCACTGGGCCACCACTGCTCTCTGCTGACCTCTCACTGCTGTCACTACATACTTAAGTTAATTCATTACTTTAACAGATTTAAGTGATAAATAGAGAATGAGGAGAGCACTTGCATAAAAATAGAGCGATACTGACAAAATGTGAGCAAACAGTGGTTACGTGTGCAGTGATACTATCACTGCAGCTTCTTGCAGTTGCGTTGTGGTAACTGCAAAATTTCGATGTGGTTGCGTTATCGCTAGTAGTTGCGATGTGGTTACGTTGTGGCTAGTGTTTGCAGGCAGACTGATAGTTGTGTTTGCGATGTGGCCGGCGCTTAGTGCGGGGTCTGCCTTGTGGTTGCGATGTGACCTTGATGTAGTCGTATTGCCCACACTGATTACTTTTGAGGGCCAAATGTGGTCCGTGTGAATAAACTATTCATTTTCATATAGATTTTAGCGCCCGTCCACGTGTTGTCCAAAATCTGTTCAGCCGTTTTGTGCAAATTTAACACATCTATATTGACACAAAATTATTCAATACATTCTATTTCAAAATAACAGCTAATTTTACTTCAATTCCGATTTAAATTAAATATTTAGTTAATTAATTAAGATTTAAGAGAACCATTAGAAGTTATTTTCAAACATGTTAGTTACATATTGAACTGTGGGGTAATTGCGTAACACACATACAATGACAATTGACCGCAATGGGTTTTATTATGACAGTTCACCCACGTTCATTGCGTTATTTACGTTGTTGTAATGGAATAGCAATATCCTTAAAAACTGTCGGATTGTGTTTGACTGTGTGTTACGTAATTAGGGTGCTGTTGACACCGACAATTTTTTATTTCTTTCCCCCAAAATGTTAATTTATTTACATTATATCTTTATATGCATTCCATAATGTTTAAAGATCATACAATGGCTTAAAGCTAAAGTATAATTACGGGCGATGTAGATCACAGCAAAATGTACATGTTATTAATATTATTTAATTAATTCACATTCTTATCTTAATTTATAAGCGAATTTAAAAAAGCTTAATAAAAAAAAACTGAAGTATTAATCGACTTTTGCCGCTGACTGTAACAGAATAATCGTTTGTTAATGATTCATTAAATATCAAGATTTTTTGTCGCGTGACTCTTTTTCTTTCTCTCATTTACTACTTTCCGATGCAAATGAAAGGCTTAGGTATACACCAAAACATCTACATATACATGTGTTCACACGACATGACCTAAAAACCTCGCTGGCCCACATACACAAAATTATGAAAACACAAAATATTATAACACAACAACGTAAGGTACTTTCGACCCTAACACAACACTAACCC
Source organism: Agrochola lota (assembly GCA_947364205.1). Lineage (NCBI taxonomy): Eukaryota > Metazoa > Arthropoda > Insecta > Lepidoptera > Noctuidae > Agrochola > Agrochola lota. Next base: position 2,914,231 of record OX376229.1, read on the forward strand.
TTTATCAAAACAGGAACTTATAAATAAACATAAAATAATAAAAAAGTTCGCGTGTAAATAACTATTATGGGAGGACCGATTCCTAAAATTTACCGGCCATTGTTGGTAGCATGTAACACTCGAAAGTTAGGCAATATTGTAGCATTATTTTCTTGGCTTTTGTTTTTAGAGGTATGAATTATATTTTTACCAAAGTTCAGTAAACTAAACTGTTTTTTAAGCTTTATCTGTTCCTTTGCGTATTTAGAAACCATTTCAGTCCCCAGAACCAGAGTAATCTACAACACGCAATCCTAACAAATTTTATTTTATTTATTTTGTAAATGCGAAAGTGAGTTTGTTTGTTACGCTTTCACGCTAAAACGGCTAAACGGATTTGGATGAAACTTGGCACGTGGGTAGACCATGACCTGGGTTAGGACATAGAATATCTTTTATCCCAATATTCTTACGGGATCGAGACTTATGCGGGTGAAACCGCGGGGTGCAGCTAGTGCTTTACAATTTAAAATTTATCCCGAAACCATTACGCGGTACAGAGCTCCGGCAGTTCTGTAATGGTTTTGGCTGCATTCACCGGTAATTTTGCCGAAAACCCCGTACCACACTAGGTTCTTAATACTCGTACGCGAACGAGACTGCCGGGAGAAAAGTCGTGAATTCGATCCCCGTCCGTTGTTTGGACATAAATCCACATTTACACAGAAACATTAAGTTATGTTATAAGTTCAGCAAGTTCAAGTATTACGGCTGGTAAATAAAAACGATTCGTTAATTTATTTTGGAACCAGGAGTTAATTGGTATATTTCATGTATGCCAAGTCACCTCATTTAAGTATGGAGGTCGAGCTGATCAATAACTGACCCTATTAGGTGTAAAGTACAGCATTCCGTTGTGATTTAAGCTTGGAAGCTATTTTGACCGTATTCCAAAAAGGAGGAGTTACATAATTTTACTTTTTTAAATTAAGTAATTTATTTAAACTTCTCGCACACATAAGGTACAAAGGCGGACTTAATGCCTTAGGCATTCTCTACCAGTCAACCAAGGGTGGTGAAGAGATAGGATGGCAGGTGCTCTGTTTGACTACGTATTAAGGAGTTTTTTTTTTATTAAGGAGATAATAAGAATAAAAAAAACTGGCCAGGTGCTTGTTGGACCACGCACAATGAAGGGTTCCGTAGTTGAGATGAATCAATCCCAGGAACAAACTTAACATTACAACAACAATATTGAGAGATTTACTATGTTATTTTAAGACCATAGACTTCTTATAGGTTTTCCTGAAATCTGTGAGTAAAGAACTATTCTCTGCATTTTTTTCAAAAATTTTGGCTCAATTGTTTTGGAGATAAAGGGGGGTGGGAATGGTCAATTTCATAAATTTTCTTAAATATATTTAAAAGTATTTAGTTTAACCAAATCCTTGCATTTGATATGTCACATGGTTCAGTTTGCAAAACTTTTTATATTACTTTCTTATTTGCCCCCCAAAAGTAACCCCAAAATTCAAAATTCATTTATGTGTATTTATGTGACCCAAACATGGTCGTGTAACGTAAGTTACACGTCCGTGTTTGGGTCACATAAATACATAATGTGTACCAAATTTCAACTAAATCGGTGCATTAGATTCGGAGAAAATTAGCTATGACAGAAGGACAGACAGACATACACACGTGGTCCTATAAGGGTTCCGTTTTTCCTTTTGAGGTACGGAACCTTAAAAATAATAAAAAATTAACAATGAATTGTAAATAAAATAAGTACACAAATATATAAATATGTTATAAACTTATAATAAACGTATATACGTACATATTCAGTTTAATATATACCAACATTATAAAACATTACAAATTCAAGGAAAAGAGTTAATTGAAAGGACTCTACGCTATTTGTTTTGAAAGTAACTCAGCAATTTCCGCTTAAATGCATAACGACTGGTGGCCGCTCTGATATCAAAAGGATGCGCATTCCAGAGAAGAATGGACTGAATATGAAAGGAAGAATGAATAAAGTCAGAAGTATGAGAAGGACAGAGTAGGAGAAGATTGTTGGAAGAACGCAGATTCATAGCGTGTGAATAACATAAATATTGAAAGTGAGACATAAGATTTTTGGTGATTTTTGTGTCTAGTTTGCATTTAAATACTATGTTTCCCATGGTGATGTTTTGTTACTGAGTTCAAAAAAGCAGGTTTATATGTTCGGCGACAATTCTTTACAACGTCAACTGATTTCGATAACTATTTTGTTACTGGAAAGGGGTAAGCACATTAGGGGTGGTGGTATGAAAAAGTATTGCGTTTCACGAGAGTAAGCTTCCAAGGGCAAACAGCGTAACATATCTACTATAGTTTGACCGGGACCGCTGTACCGCGCCATAGGAATGCGCTGCGAGGCCGGCCAGCTCTGCCGAATGAGCGGCGGAATGCCGTGAGCGTTGACGTATGAGCGGCCTGCACTACCCGCCTTTCTCGCCGCGCACATAACTAAGGCTCGGTACAGCGATATCGGTCAAACTATAGCTACATTTCTCAATTCGCTCTCGTACTGTTTCTGAGGCGTTTCTTGTTATAAAAGTATTTATATAAACTACCAATGCTCTAATAACCCAAATTTTGTATGCAGAAATAATCGAAGAAAGTTCCCATTGCTGGGACACATGCCTCCTCTCTTCGAGAGGAAGTGGGCCGTGAACCACCACGCGGGCCATGTTTCCACACGATGTTTTTTTTCTTCACCGTTTTGATTGATGAAATAATTTATACAAAGTATAGCGCCCGTCTGGGTTCGAACCTGGTCTGAAATCACGACCTACAACTAGTAGCTCGGGGCCGTTACCACTGAACCACCAATGTTCTAATAACCCTATTTTTCTATGCAGAAAATACTTGGATATAAATATTAAAAACTTCCTCGTCCTTATATTCATAACTGACCATCTCAGTGTTATGATTTCTCTTTTACGCCAAAAAAAAAATTTTTTTTCCATTTCTTCGCTTGCCAGTCGTGAAATTGTTTTTCGTTCTCTAAAAAACTAAGCCTTTCTTTTAGGGTTCCTGTGGGGGAAAGAGAAACGCTTGTGAATTCGTCATGACTATCTGTAAGCATTATATTATCTCTGTATGAGACTCTCCTTTGCCCTGCAGAGGGACAAATATAGGCTGGTATTATTATTATTATCTGTGAGCATTATTACATGTCACATCTACACAAATATGTACTTCTCTTCCTACCTAAGCTTCGAACATTGTCACAACTAAATACAGACCTGCCCTTTTTTCCTACGACGAGCAATATAAAAAACCATTTGCAAAGTGAAAAAAAATCTAAATAAAACACTCAAGCCAGCTACGTTTTTTTTCTTCTTATGAAGTTACACAATTGGTGATACTTTATTTACATTACAATCTAGCCTATTAGCTAATAAGTAATTTAAATGTAACTTAAACTGCTAAGTAACTATAAAATTAAGAAGTCGTCCAATAACGTCTTTCTTATTCACTATATTATAGTTAGCTACATGAAGTATTAAAAAACTTGAAAGCAGTTTTATAGGTGCCTTTTATGCGCTATTAAATACACTTGAATTTTGCTTTTTACTTCAAGAAGCTATCTTGCGTGGTTTCGGAAATATTTCATGATAAGCTAGTGGCTTTTTTATACTGCTCGTCAGTGTAGTTTTGAGCAATGCACCCAAAATGTCAGAAGAAAGGTCACTGAAGAGGTTATACCTACTAGAAACTTTTTCAGAGAGTGATGTCAAGGTTACCTTACGATCTTTTTCTTCACTATGTTTCAAACTACCATTAATAGGTACTACCCAGTAGTACCCAGGTATTACGCCCAGGTCCAAGTAGTTATTTTAACTAAAAACCGTACACGTGAAAGAAGTGAACATTCTTAAAAAATATAGCATTTGAGGGATTTAGTGTGACTGTGTGAGAGGCAGTGAGAGATTATCTTTTTTCTCTCTCATGTTACGATACGGGCCTAAACGTGATGTGTCCTTGAATTTTCACTCTCAATACTCGTCCAATTATCGAATCGCCGCCTGAGAAGTTTCACTTCAAAAATAGCGGAACCCTTTTTGAAACGCTCTTGACCAGTTTTATTCCGGGATTATACGATCGCTTTTCACAATTTAGAGAATTCTATTAAATACTAGAGGTAGACATTCTGGCTCAGTGGCGTTTTGAGGAATATGCTATTATTTTTAATAAAATAAATATTTAGAAGCGTGTTTTGATTGACAAGATAGAAACCAGCGTTGAGTATCTTTAGGTCTACGGTAATATTTTTAGGTCTATGGTAATATTTTTGGAATGAAAGTAGAATTTCAATGTTTTTAGATGTGCTGAGTAGGTACCTACGTAAAAAATTAAAATTTCGTGATGGCCCAGTGGTTTCAGGCCTCGCCTCATGCAGAAGGTGGTTTTGTCAAGGTTTTTTCAATTCATACTCGTACTTTCTGGGTTTATCTTGGACATTACTGACATTGGTGTAGGAAAAATGGACTTATAATTAATAATATAAGTCTGACATCGCCAACCCGTCTTGAGCAAGCGCGGTGATCAATGCTCGTGCCTTCTCTGCATGAGAAGAGGCCTTTTCCCTGCAGTGGGACAGTAACAGGCTGGCATTACTATTATTATATGTAGATATATGTAGGGAGGTATATCCTTTGTTAATTGTTAGATTTTTTAGGATTCCGTAGTCAACAAGGAACCCTTATAGTTTCGCCACGTCCGTCTGTCTGTATGTGTTCGCGGCTTAGCTCAGAGACTCTTAGTACTAGAAAGCTGTAATTTGGTATGGGTACTTAATGATACAAAGTGGTAAAATAAAGTCATGTTTTTTTTATTTTTCATCCCATGTCTGTCCCATGGTGTGGGAAAATATTGTGAGTGTCTGAAAACTATTTTTGGATTCAGGGATGCGTTTGCGAAATATTAAGCTTTAAAGTGCCAATTTTTGTTAGAGTCAAGTACCTCCTGACAGCCAAAGATTTAAATCGTAGATGTGCCCTCACCGTACTACGTCGCGCGAAAAAGTGCCCATAGTGAGAAGAGTGACTTCGCACAATAATAATGGCGTTTCCATGACAATCAAGTCAAGTGTCTGCGATATTGTGTGTCAGAGGTGTCAAAACGAAACAGAAACGCGACCATCTTTTAACACGGCAGGGCAAATCTACGATTGAAATCTTTGCTGACAGCTAAATGGTTATATGGATATGTGAAAAAAAACACGGTAGTAGTACATAATTATTACGGAGTTAAAAGGAAAACTATCGCATTTAAGTAGGCTCTCTACAAATTAACGAGTAATAATCGACCAACTTGCATTTGCATTTGCTAAAACATGTTCTCCCATAAATTCCGTATAGGAGAACATGTTTGTCAACTACAATGTTATGTTTGTTCTTGGGATAAATTCATCCCAACTACGGAACCATTCATTGTGCATGGTCCGACATGCATTTGTTGTAAGTAAATTGTGGAAAAAATATCAAGCCATAGATCATAATTCAGTGTCTTTTTCCTTAAAACATCTTTCTCTTCATTTATCACACACTAAACGCGTCACCACAACCAATATCACAGCAGATACAGGACAATGTATCATAAAAAAATATTAAGGATATTGCCGGAAAAGATAGCTCACAACAGATTAATAATAACATTAGGAGATAAGAGAAACTGCTCCCACTATATCAGCGAAGAATACTATACAGAAGGTCGACTCCATACAGCGAACGAAAAAAGGGCGCATGCACACTTAGACGCGTACTTACTGTGATCTCCAACAATAAATAATAATAAAAATATTATTGTCAGGTATCAAGGCCCCTATGGTGTTAAGGGCCTTGATGCCTGACAATAATATTCCTGCCGGTTCCTGCCAAGGTTGCGAGTTTGTCCAAAAGGGATATCGCGGCCCCGGCACACAGGCAACGGAAGGAACACAGGTGGGTTTCAGTCAGTAAAAGTCTGACACGCCCTCCCGCTCCGTCCAGAGCGGGAGAAGTTATTTGATCATTTCCCACACTCAAAATAAAAAAGGGCGTTATGGTGTTACTATTACATCTTACTTAAAACTATATAAGTAACATGTAGGAACACAAAAAAATACACAATCTCAGGAAGATTTAACAAACTTTGCTGCCAACACGTAGCTTGGTAAACCTCTCCATTGTAGGCCCATCCAACCTCTCTGCAAACACTTTCAGAATGCTGTTGCTGCTCAAAAAATACAATGCCAGTAGCGAGTGCACTTTCACTTGCGTACAGTCATGAGTATCTTTACAGTTACGCAAAATTCAAGAGCGTTTTTCTTCACAATTACAATTTTGAAAAAATACCTATTTCATTTCAGTTCAGTTCTAGCTTTTGCCCGAGGCTTGCCCGGGTGGAATTCGGAAAATATCTCACGGGAACGTAATATACCGGGATAAAAACCCCATGTATTAATACAGGTTATAAACTAACTGTGTTTTAAATTTCATCCGAATCTGTTCCGCCGTTTTTGCGCCAATGCGGAATACTGGTACTCAGCTGCATCCTGTTAGCCTGGAACCGGACCCCGACATAGTTGGGAAAAGGCTAGGCAGATTAATTGACTTTAGGTAAAGATCGTTTTTGAATATTGCGTAGTGTTTATCTTCGTAACGCGTGTCTATGTGTGCGTGTGTTTTCAATAGTTGCATGGAGCCGGCTTTCTGAACTTATCTTTTCTGTGGTTTCACACAGGATTTATCTAATATATTATTGGATAAATACGCACTTCCGTCTCTGTCAGTATTTGAGGTTCAACTGACCTCAGATAAGGAGGCACATTAATAAGGAGGCTTGGAAGTACGGCCATTTTGTTGAAAAGAGGACAATCGGTTATTACTGTAAGTGATGGGGTAATAAACTGCTTTATTTCAGTTGGGCAATTGTGTCTGTCTGCCCTACTCGTTGATTTTGTCAAAGCTTAGTAAGGGTACCTTGAAGAGACTGGAAGAAGTATCCTCTAATCTGATAATAGTTAATCCCAACTATGTCACCCAAAATCCGACGGGCAACCGGCAGTGGTGGCGTCAAGATACATTACGGAAAACCATATAGCTTAGCATAACAACACGCCTTTGTTCCCCGAAGGGTTAGGCAGAGGTGTACCTCTCTTGGGCACGCTACAATTGTGGCGATAAGTCCCCTCTTTGAGGAGTGGCTAAAGAGGCGCCACGGCGTCCTCACCTTCCGCCTGACGCAGGTCCTCACCGGACACGGCTATTTCGGGAGGTTTCTGTTCCGTATAAGGCGGTAGGAAACGCCCGGGTGTCACCACTGTATGGATCGCCCGGAGGATACGGTGGAGCATACGGTGGAGGTCTGCCCTGCTTGGGCAGAGTACCGCCTTGTCCTCACGGAGGCGATCGGCGGCTGCGATCTCTCGCTTCTGGCCCTGGTTCAGGCCATGGTCCGAAGCGAGAGTGCATGGGAGGCCGTCAGTTCCTTCTGCGGAGCAGTAATGCTCGCGAAGGAGGAGTTGGAGCGCGCGAGGGAGAGGCAAGATTCGCGCCCTCGCGCCGCGAGACGCCCCGGGCTTCGAGAGTCGCGAGCCGACTTCCGGCCACCGCCGCGCCTACGGTGGGCAATGGGTAGCTCGCCGTCCGATTAGGACCAGGCCTGGAAGTACCGCTCGCTTCGCTCGGTCGGCTCGCGTGCTCGAAATGTTCTGACCATTTTCTAATTGTCCGTATTATACATAAATTAAATGTAGTGCTTAATAATAGCTACAAGACCATGATTTCCGCCATCCGCATCCAGTTCATCCTAACTTACTTCTTCAGGTCATCAGCCCAACGAACCGCATAATAAGTACTTCTAAAAGAACAAAAATAAAAAGAACCATTCTCTTCCCACTTCCCAGAATTAGACTTACTAAAAACAAGCTTGCGAAAAGTCTTTACGACCGACTACCAAGGCCAAACGTTGAACTTATATTTTTGAACCTTCCCACGTAAACCATTAATTAATTGTGTAAGCAAATCAGGCCCGTCCTAATTTCTAAGGCCCAAGTATAAGTATGGTAGGACTGAACTGAATAGATAAGTCGGCCTGTCAATTTATCACGTCTTAAGGCTGAGGAGGTCAATTTTGCTAAAGCTAATTTGAGGCTATTTTAATCTAGCACCGACTAAGGTAATGAGAAAATATGTTAATAAATTTTGGATACAATTTTATGAAAAGACAATCTGTTTGTAAACGAGATTATGTAAAATCTAATGAAAAATGATCGAACAGAATCTAGAATACATGCTGTCATTCGTGGATCGTTGACAGTCGTTACGGGTCGTCAGAAGCCCGAAAGTCTGACAACCAGTCTTAACTAGGGGTATCGTATTACATAGTAATTGGCTTGTAGAGGTCAGATAGGCAGTCGCTCCATTAAAATACTAGTATTCAGCTGCATTCGGTTAGACTGGAAGCCGACCCCGACATAGTTGGGAAAAGGCTCGGCAGATGAACTCAAGAATACATGCTAACCAAAATATGTTTTGCACCACTTGCGAATAATGGTTTCCCTTAAAGAATAAGTGAAAAGTTTTGCATTCATTTGTTTCTTGGGCTATTAATAGTGGGACCTGAAGGTCACGAATAAAACGTAGGTGTTTGAAGAGTACAGTTTAAGTCGAGGTCTGTTTTATTTCTAACTAGCGTCCCCCCCTTTTTCGCACGGGTGCAATGTACTGATGTGGCGACATGTCAAATAATCAAGATTACTGTGCGATATCTAAGTTAAATGTTAATGTATTATACACAGAAACCTTCCTAAATAAATTCTCTAAATGATGGTTAAAACCTTATCGCGTAGCGTAATTTAGAAGAACAACGCAGTCATACTAAACTTTATTAATTCAATTCATAAATTAATTTCAATAATCGCAGTTCCTTAATAGCCGAGGAAAGGTCACTGTCAATCATGGCGCCACGCCGTCAGCTATAATTATTTTGCTGCTATAATATTGTGATATCCAGGCATATTTTAATCTTAATTAAATGGCCAATTTTAATAACATATTTTATCGTATTGGGATTAATAATATACTGGTCAAAATTGCTTCGGAAAGAACAATATTTTTTAAATGAAATTCTGAAAGATAAAAATGGTTACTGTTAGAAGATAGACATATACTATCGCGAACTTCTGTTGATTTTGATAAGATATACAGTCCAGTAAAACATAAATTGTATCTAACTGTTACGGTTTAGTCAGCGCACGCCATGTAAGCGCTCAAAAAAGTGCCTTTATCACGACTTCACAAAGCGTTAAGTTTCAGTACTACGCTTACGTCTAATATAAAATAATTATTTATATAAATCTTCCGGAATACATTCTCTAAATAATGTTGAAAACGTCGTCAAAATACGTTGCGTATTTATGAAGAACAACGCGGACATACAGACAAACGCGAAAAGCGAATTTGTTTTATATTTAGAGATAGAGATTAGAGATAAAGACTTGACTCTGCTTTGCATAGGTGTAATGGCGACATGTCAACACATCGAGATTTCTGTGCAATATCTATCTGTAAAAATAAATATATCTTAATTATAAATATTTTGTACACATAACTGCTGCTGGAGAGTTTATTGCTCCACTTCTTCTTCCCAGCTAAAGCACTAGGCAGTGGTGAAGGGCAACTGGGAAACTGGGGAACTTGGGAAACTGTCGTATGTTATTTTGAAATGCAAAAAGTGCTGATTCTCAGCCTAATTTGAATAAATAATTTTTGATTTTGTTAAATGTACAATGGTATCATATGTTGAAAAGCGCATAAATAAAAGTTCATGGTGTAGTTTAGAAGAATAACGCGGATACACTGACAGACACGAATACCGACTTTGTTTTATACTATTTAGACAATATTATAGAGGCCTAAAGAACAGGGTGTAAAGTTCACTCATACTTCATAGATAGGGGAGGATCCTCCATAGATAAGGGAGAATCCTCCGACCAGACGGGTGTCGTGTCTGGTAGGCAACTACCCGACGATTGATATCGGGAAGTTATATTTATGCTGATCGCGCGGTAAACCCTGCTTGCGCGATGCAGGATTTCACGTGACGTCAGTGTGTAGTTTGCATGTAGATGCCGCCACAATATCATTAAAAGTTGTACAACATCTCGTTAATAAAAGTATTGATTTCAAAGTCACTGAGTTCCGTATATCAGCTATCATTTTCTGTTTTCTATCTGCCTCAAGAAGAAATCTTCAATAGGCATCAAGCTTCGTGACAAATCTGTGCCTTGTTGGTGATAAAACTAACATTACCGTTCTCATATCTCACGGGAGTTTACGTCGCACCGGCTGCTTTACTTACACCATGATTTAGGCAGATTCTAGGATATGTCCTGAAATAGATAGTTTTTCTTCTTCTAAATATTGTTTAAATCAAAGTATTGATACAATGTTTTGGTTTAAAAGAGTGTCCGTGCAGTTTCTTGCCCGCGCTTCTCCATAGGAACTAGGAGGCTTTGGAATTGGCAACTAGCTTCATCTTTCGGACTGACCAACCCCTTGACAATTCCTGTAATTGGTTTCATTGAGATAAACGGAGTTGAAATAAGTACCTAATAGATTTTACTGGAAGTGTTAGATCGAATCAGTCTTGTAATGGTCAAGTGGTCTTGCTGAGTACTGCTAACTTATTAGCTTTAGCAAAACTAACCTATAACTATACATTTTTGCGGTCACTGGGTTATCTTGTAAATACTATATCAAAATCGGTCCTACGTTAGTTTAGTGGTCTTGTTGGCTACTGCTTACTAATCAGCAGTTAGTAAAACTCACCTATAATTTTTTTTTTTGATATCATCAGTAAACTCATCCCATTATTTTTAAATGTAGTACCAGATTGCGTTTAACACAATCGCAGTAGATTCTAACTTGACAGTTTTATTTACAAGAAATAATGGTCCTCGTCTCGTGAAATAATGACCTCCACACAACGTAACACTTTAACCTTGACAGCTCAAGGTCAAAGCGTTGCCGCCCACATGAGGTCGACTGTAGGTCATCATATGCCAAGCCTTTTCCCAACTAGGTGGAGGTAGGCTTCCAGCCTAACCGGATGCAGCTCAGTACCAATATTTTACATACATTGACTGCCTATCGAACCTTCACAACTCACTTACTGGGTATTGCTACCCCTTGGTAAGACTGGTTGTCAGACTTTTGAACTTCTGACGACCTGTAACTACTGTCACGTTTCGAGGCATGGACGTGTCTTGGTATGTAAAGATGGTCACCCATCCACGGACCAACGGCGGCAAGCGTACTTTAACCTGATTGATTGACCTGTGCAGCTGTTGTTATTTAGCCACAAGCTCATCTGTAGGTTGTATTATTGCCAAATTACTACTGACTTTGTTTTTGAGTTTGTAGTCGGTTGTTTTTTTTTACCACTGATGAGCGGCCTACTGTACTAGAAATTTGTCCACAGTGCGTATTTTCAAACAGATTTATCATATAGGTACACAAACATTCGCAAATTCAACAATGCTAATACACGATTACGTTCAGTATTACCATATTAATAATAATTCAGTTAGTAACGCAGTCGTGATCTCCAAATATCCCAAACGAATACAGCAATTACAAAAACCGTAAACTACCATCAAAAGCGTGGCCACTACAGCCGTTTGGCCATTATGACCGTGCGTGTCATCTGAAAAACCATTCCCCCACCCTGTGGTAAAGACGGCCGTAATGTCTTCTTTGCTTTGTGCGATATTGGCCCTAAAATTTGCTGTATATCTTTTTATGGTCACCCTACTGACATGTGTAAGTGCGTCGTCATTTTTTTAAGTGTGATGACATTTTTTTGGTTTTCGATATTGGTTTTAAAATGTTTAGTGTACCTGGGATATTTAGAGGTGTCATATTTTAATAAGATACTGAAAAACTTTATGAAGATTTGGTGATCTTAAAAATTACACACATGGAGTTAGTTCTTTCATAGTTAATTATAGCAATATTTTATGTTCTTTTAGTCGTTATTCTAAGAAGTCTGCGCTGTAGGTATGTTTTTCTGAATCTCTGAAAATATCAAAAAAATATAATACATGGTTGATGCGTATTAGTCACCCGGGGGGTCTACAGCAATAGGCAATTAACTGTCACATTAGTTGACGCTTGATAGCTTCATTTTTCATTTCGGAATATAAATACATTCCCACACACACAAAGTCAAATAAGCACCTGCGCCCACTGGCGGCATGGCACGGCATCACTATATGCAAGTGCATTCTGAAGGCAACGATGCTGCGGTATCTTTAGGCATGCAGCGACGGCCTTAGGCATGCTGCGACGGCCTTAGGTATGCCACGACGTCCTTAGTCATCATCATTGAAATTGAAATTTTATTGTCATAACATTAAGTTATATTTCTATTTGTCGCATAAAAATACCCTTGCCGTGCCGTGCCGCCACTGGCCGTAGACCCTAAGTTTCTAATAACCATACAGAAGAAAAACAAAGCCTCCGAAACTCCAACTTCCAACCGATCAGGAACGAATCCACGCGTAAAAATGTAACGCGTATTTAACATCCCGTGTTGATACAAACTTATTACAACTTCGCCACTTCAATCCATGAGAGCTTTCATGTTTTTCGGGCCAGGATTTTGTAAGAAAAAACTTCTCTTTTAAGACAGTCGCATTTTGGCCCGGTGAAGTTCGGCTTCATAATCGTTTTCAAAGTTATAAACGAAATACTTTGAGTAATATTCGAGATTACCGCTCGCTTGCCTTAGAATTTTAGATACTTGACGAAATTGAATGTGAAATGATGATTTGGTGATTTTAACATCTTACTAAATGCTTAAACTTTGCTTCACATAGAGAAACATCGTGTTTGACAGTATTGAACAGTTGTTTAACAGGGCAACCTTGGTCTGGATAATAGAAGCTGTTTTATTTTTCCATGATCAATCTGACTAGTCTTTTCCCAACTATGTTGGGTTTGGCTTCCAGTCGAACCTGATGCAGCTGTATTTTACATGGAGCGACTGCCTATCTGACCTCCACAACCCAGTTACTGGGAAAGACGATATCTCTTTGACAAGACTGGTGGTCTGAGTTTCAAGCTTCTGGCTTTCCGTAACGAGTGTCAAAGATCTACGAACGACAGCTCGTTTCCACCTTCGGTCTTATCATTACTTACCACCAGGTGAGATGAAGGCCAAGAGCTTTCCCGTTGCCTTGAGCAATTTTACCTTCAGAGATACCTAAACATCAGGGTCACCTTAAAATTCTAGGTTTGTTATTAATTCCAACAAAATAATGAACTACAATATTTAAACTGGAGCGCAATAAATAATTACAGGCGGCATAGGGACGTAATTAACTAGCAGTGGCCGTAATTAGGTAGCAAGTATAGGCTATGATATTAGTTCAAATACTACAATTGTACATAATGGTTGTGACTTAAAATTCACTACAAATAATTTGATTTTATGGTTGGAAAAGGTCCACCACAAAATTCTACAAAATAGCATTTAGAGGCATGAGGAACAGGGTGTAAAGTTCACTCATCCTCTATAGAAAAGGGAGTATCCTCCGACCAGATGGGTGTCGTGTCTGGGGGGCTACTGCCCAACGATTGATTTCGAGGAAGTTATACGTATATATAATGTTGTTCGCGCGGTAAACTCTAATTGCGCGATACAGGATTTGTGTGACGTCTGTGTTTTTTGTGCCGTCAGGTCTTTGATGCGTGGTTCGCATGTGGCGATGTGGATGCCACCACAAGCATAATCAGCCTTTCCCACTGCTGGGGAATATTATAGTCTGACTGCTGGGAGCATTACAGGCACAGGCCCCCTCTCGGCGAGAGGGAGTGGATCGTAAACTACCACTCGTGCCCAATGCGGGTTGGTGGATGTCACGCCTTGGAATTTTTGTTCTAGGCCGCTGCCGGTTTCCTCGCGATGGTTTCACCGTTTCAAGACCATGGTGAAGTAAAAATTTACAAAAAGCAAAGCGCCTGTCTGGGTTCGATCCTAGGACCTACAACTCGTAGGTAAGTCAAAATATTAGCCAGTCAAAAACTCTTATATCAACGAATAATAATTATAAGGTTTCCCGTGATCACTAAGACGGTGAATTTATTATGAGAGTAATTTTTACCAAAATCACCCGGCTTGCATTGCATTTTATTCTTGTTGGCAAGCGCACGGCATTTGAAGGCATGCCTTAGAGATATTTCTCGACGGCTTGTGAAGCCAAGTCAGAGACGCAGGGGCGACTTTAAACTCTGACACCAGGTTACTCACTAACCACGCGAAAAGAAGAAGAAGTAACAGGGTTGTGGTGGTCAGAGAGACAGTCACTCCATGTAAAATTCTGGTATTCAGCTGCATCCGGGTAGCCCTGAAGCCGAACCCCACATAGTTGGGAAAAGGCTAGACAGATGATGAATTAAGTTTCGTTTCGTCGTTTAGTCAAAAATGTATTAGATACCGAAAACCTTATGTCAATTCTGTTGAAAGTCGTCGAAATATGAAATACTTTCAAAGTGGTATTAGCCCTCTGTTACGAAATAATAAACTAATTATCCCATTATACTAAAAGATTTCAATAAACCCCTAACGTCCCTTCGTTTTCGAAGTTTTTTAACACTGCTTGCGGAAGGAGTGTACTGGTAGCAATCGTCACGTAACGAAAACGCGTTATACCTGAAACCAATTTCAAGGTCTCAAATTTCAAGTGTAATTTTTTTTGTTTTTATTTTAATACAGAGTAATTAAGTATAACTTTTTAGCTGCTACATACATCATTTATACAGCGAAAGGAATTTGTTCCAACCGGGCGTCTGACGACACCTCCCGACTTTTTTTTTTCAAAAGTCTAAATTACCTTATAACACAGGGCGCTCGTATAAAATACCCTCTCTTACTTTAATGTAAATTAAAGACCTACCTCAATCAATCTGCCTAGCCTTTTCCCAACTATGTTGGGGTCGGCTTCCAGTCTAACCGGATGCAGCTGAATACCAGTATTTTACATGGAGCGACTGCCTATCTGACCTCCACAACCCAGTAACTGGGTAATACGATACCCCTTGGTAAGACTGGTGTCAGACTTTCGGGCTTCTGACGACTCGTAACGACTGTCAAAGATCCACGAATGACAGCCGGGACCAACGGCTTAACGTGCTTTCCGAGGCACGGAGGATTCTCGGTATGTAAAGATGGTCACCCATCCACTGACCAACCCCGGCAAGCGTAGCTTAACCTGATGGATCGACCAGTGCGGCTGTTGTTACTTAGCCACGAGCTCCTCATTAAAGACCTACCTACACGCCTGAAATTAACATCTACTTTGTAGAATAAGGCAAATTGACCGCCTCCAAGGGCTAACAATTTAAAGCTTATTTACTCGAATTAAGTCCCGGTTTTCAGCTCTTTATTATATTTCTCTCTGTTAGGAAATTCATGAAAGACGAAGGCGAACACTGTCCACCCACTGTAGAGTTGTAGACCATTTTCTATTTTGTTAACTACCTGGTACTTGTTGACAGGCCTACACTGTCCTCCCATACCTCCCTTACTTTAACACTGTAATTTGAAAACATTGTTAAAGTCATTTATTTTTAAAAGAGTAACAGTGGAGATTCCTGCCGGCTCTTCTGCATAGGAAACGACCAATTGGAATCGTGCATCTAGCTTCTGACGTTACAGTTTCAGTCTCTGAGAATTTTTTTCAAAGATATTGGTATCCTCACGGTGGCATCCCAATTCATCTTCGCCAATATCTTATATATTAGGCAAAATATACACACACACACACACACACACACACAAACACACTAAAAACAGTGATTTTCACAATGTTAACACTAGAAATAAGGACAAACTACGAGCTCCCTTTCACCGGCTTCATAAGGTTCATAACTAATTTGCTGGGCTTGGTATAACTTTTTATAACAAGCTACCCTCTTCTTAGGTAGATTTGCCTTTTAATGCGTTTAAAACGAAAGTAAAATCCAAGCTTTGTTCAAAGGCATACTATTCTATCAACGATTACTTAAATGATAAGAATAGTTGGTCGCTGTGATTAACTCAAGACAATGTTTATGTTCTTTCTCCAGCTTACCTACTGACAAGTTATATGAGTTTATATAATTGTTTATTTTATTTGACTTTATAAGTCAACTTATTTAAATTTAATTTATTGTTGACACAATCTACTCATCACAATGTTTTTTTTTTAATGAGTTGTATTGCATTATGTGGTTAGCTAGTGACCTCGACAATTGATCATATTATTCATTGTTATTAGTAATTAACTGTTTTGTTTAATTATTTTACCTCGATGGTCCTAGTTTATCATTTATAACTTCCAGTTACAACTATATGTAAGCGGGCACGCCCTTTATGCCTGGAGGGTTTTATTAGATATTAAGTTCTGTTTACGTTAATTTTTTTATTTCTGCCTGAGCATAGCTGTTCTCAATGATTTTGTCAGGTATATTGGCGTGTGCTAGCTAACATAACGCTAATAATTAAAATTTTGTTTCGTGTTGCGTAATGTAAATTATTTTGAATACTATTATATAAAATCTTTTTTTATTTGTTCTTCTAACTGAACAGACAGCTGTGCTGCTGGGGAGCTTGTTGCGCCACTTCTTCTTCCCAGCTAATGCACTAGGAAGTGGTGAGGGGTGGGCGTTTTGGGGGACTGTCTTATGTATACGTAATTGACGTTCGAAAAGTGCTGATTCTCAGCCTAGTTTGAATAAATTACTTTTGAATTTGAATTTTGAATTTGAATTTGAATTTCATACATCGCACCTTTGGTAGAACAAGGGCATACTTGTCATAAATTGCCAAAATGACTTAAATATGCAGAAATGCTTTAAAAAGGCCCTTTGAACTGGAGGGACAAAGACCCGCCAGATGGAAATAGTGGCGTTGTCTTTTTGGCGCCATTTTGTTACTCTCTTGGCGCGACAAAGAAAAAAATAATTAATAATAAAATTGCAAAAACTGCAATTGTGCCCTTGTTCTACCAAAGGTGCGACATGTCCAGTTTAAGTGAAATTAAATATTTTGAATTTCAATTTGGTAAGTAAGACTTAAACTTAACACAGATCCTATGCATAGGTCTGCCACAAGGTGAACTTCTATGGTAGGTACTGTAGGAGCTGCGGGCTCTTTAATTACCGGAATCTTCAATGAAAGGCGTATTTATCAGTAACTTTAAAAATGTAATGAACTTTTTACTTCGACACGTGCCAACCAAGGAGGTAATTTATCAAAGATTTTATTAAAATTCCGAACTGGCTTGCAAATACAAGAAACAAATGAACGTATTGGCGCGTGAAAAGTTATATAAAATTGAATTGAAAACCCCTTTTGCAGGCCGCGGCAGTAACGTGCTTTAAATCATTATACATGATGCCATCAACATAATTCGCGGAAGTTGCATGGGGAAGCCATGCAGGCTAAAACCGCTACCGTACCAACTCACCATCGGCCCAAGTGTAGTTGTGGATGCATCGAAATGAGTATGTAAAGATCTTAGACCGAGCTCTATACATGTTAAGGTACTTAGACTAGTTCTTGTCTCAATCTTGCGCTTGTATTTTGACATTTGAGCGATAGTGACAGAAATAACGCTGAGCTGAGGTACGTGTAAATAAAGTGATAATATAGATCTCGGCATTAGTGTGTGTCTCAATGGCCCCTATGGAAAAAAGGCATACATGCTCCATCTAGCTTTTTTTAGGGTTCCGTAGTAAACAAAGAACCCTTATAGTTGCAACATGCCCGTCTGTCTGTCTGTCCGCGGCTTAGCTCAGAGACTTTTAGTACTAGAAAGCTGTAATTTAGCATTTGTTCTTGGGATAAATTCATCCCAACTACGGAACCCTTCATGGTCCGACACGCACTTGGCCGGTTTTATATGATAATATTGATTAGGCTTAAAGATATTTATTATCAAAAAAGACACAAACTCACTTACATGAGAACAACCCTTAAAATAAATTATAAATGTTCACTGTTTCACAATTTAAATATCGAGTAAAAGAGCATTATCTTTCCTCTCTACTGTGAGTATTTATATACCTATAATATGTATGTTTATTTATTTAAGCTTTATGTATTTATTTAAGTATATGTTAATTTATTACGTTATACGTGTAGGTATATTTGATATGTTTTAGTATAAGACTTCGCAAATTCATATTTTTCTCTTTTTGTTCTCACACACTATTGTCTACATTTCTTTCTCATTTCTCCTTTCGCAGGTCTGCTGGAAGAAATTTCTTAAGAAATAAGCAGTACCTTTGTACTCAAATTATAATTATGTCGTATCTGTATGTATTTTACTGTGTGTACATAAATAATAAAATAAATAAATAAATAAATAAATAAATATAAAGTTCGTCACTGACGTCACGATAGCAATTATGATACACCCATCCAATGCATTTAGCTTACTGATTCCGATATTCTATTCACCGAATAAAAAAATTCATTCCTTGAGTTTAATTTTTGTTCTTTTGATTTTGAATAATACATTGGTTAACATTAGGTTTAAAGAAACTTTATTCTCAATAAAAACAATTACATGTCACTTACTTGAGAACAATAACTAACACATAAAAAAAAAACAAATTTAGGCTCGACAACATCCATGAACAGAGATACTAATTAAACTTAAAATTAAAACTAAAACCTGTCCCATCCAAAGCATTCATTTTTCAAATAATATTTGATTTGCAATCAGGCAATGGCTCAGCTGGGTTTTGAATGCATTAAATGAGTGCAGGTTCCTTATGCGTGATGGTATTTTGTTGTATAGCTGTGCTCCCTCAAATGTAAGCATTTTTTTACCATAGTTGGTCCTAGTTTTTGGTAAAACCAATAAACTTGCTCGCCGAGTGCTTCGTTGACTAACTTGTTTGTGTTGGGTAAGTGTGATATTTGAGTGGATGGTTTTGTTTAGAACTTTTCTGATAAAGATGCATGTGTTATATATATATAGTTGTTTTATGGTCATTATTTTTGTATCGCTGTATATTTTTTTTGTTGCTGTTAGGTACGGGTAATTGAAGAGCATTTTTACCAGTTTATTTTGAGAAATTTGTAGTTGTGACAATTTTGTTTTTGGAGCACTACCCCATACTTCGACCAAGTATAGTAGATGTGGCTTTACTAGGGAATTATAGATAGTGTGTCGCAATCCTTGTGGAACGCATCGAACTAAATTGTGCAGAGCTCCGACTTGTGTCGAGAGCTTGTTTTTTATATAGTCGATATGAGCACTCCACGAAAGGGAGCTGTCTATTCTAAGCCCGAGATATTTTTCGCAAGTTTTTAGTTGTAGCGGCTCATCATTTACTGTAAGTGGGTTGAATGGAGGAATATGTTTGTTTTTTGCCTTATATATTACGTAACATGTTTTGGAGGTGTTTATTGTTAGAAGGTTGAACTGAAACCAGGTAAATAGGGCGTTTAAGTCCTCCTGAGCTTGTGAGATGATGGCATGAATCGAAGACCCAAAGTAGAATAAAGATGTATCGTCGGCATACAAGGTTAAGTGACCGCGTAACTTTATGTCATTTATATTATTTATATATATAAGGAAGAGCAAGGGACCTAAAATTGATCCCTGTGGAATGCCACATGTAACAGGTTTTGCGCCACTTTGATGATTGCCCAGTTTAACCACTTGCGAACGTTTGGTTAGGTATGATTTAAACATTTTTAGAGCATTACCAGTAATATTAATGGATTCTAGTTTCATTAAAAGTAGTTTGTGGGAAACCGTATCGAATGCCTTTTTCAGATCTATGAAAATACCTAAACATATGTTTTTAGAGTCTATGTTGTGTTTAATTTTAGTTACGAGATCAATTGTAGCTGAGGTGGTATTACTTTTTGGTCTGAAACCATACTGAGTTTCAATAATAAAGTTTATAGAGTTTAGGTATGTTTCTAGTCGGTTATGGAGAATTTTTTCTAATATTTTTGAAATTATTGGTAAGACTGAAATAGGACGATAATTACCAGGATCAGTAGCATTACCTGATTTGTAAATAGGTGTTACTTTGGCTATCTTTAGTGTTTCAGGAAAGTTTCCGTCGGCTAGCATTTTATTAAAGCATTTGCTTAGGTTATATACAATCAGATTTTTGATACATTTTATTATTTTGGTGTTTATGCCCTATTACATTGTATAAATAAAATAACGAACAAAGAACTCCGTATCATTGTGATGTCACAATCCACTATACACTTGTCAAAAGACTTGAAACGTAATGCCGAATGACAAACTGTCAGTTTCATGTATTTGTTTATTGGAAGTTTACTGAATTGTGACGTCATGTTACATTAACGCACTGTTTTCGAACACGGGAATAAACATTTAAATATATTCATTTCGTTTTATGTTTTCAATGACAATTTTAAATTAAATTTGGAAATAAGAAGTGTACACGAAATCACAACAAATTCGAATGTCAAAATTCGTATTTTGACATCCCATTTTGTTGTGATTTCGAGACACATAGTTCGAGACATCTAGTAGATTTATTTTCTGGTTCTATTGTAGCCGTAGCAGTAGAGCAATGATGGTCCATTTGTAACGCGAGTTGTAGGTCGTCGGTTCGAACCCAGACAGGCGCTTTATTTTGTATAAATTATTTCATCACCACTGCTCTCAAAATCGGGGAAAGAAAACATCTTGAAAAAACCGGCATGTCCTAGAATCAAAAATTCGAAGACATGTGACATCTACCAACCCGCACTGGGCCCGCGTGGTGGATTACGTCCCCTACCCCCTCAACGACAGGAGGCCGGTAACCTAGCAGTGGGAAAATTATAGGCTGATTATTATTGTAGCTAGATATAGGTTGGTATTTAGCTTGTAATAAAATAATAATATAAAGAGGAGCGTCTCATCCGATCTACTTTTAAATAATTTCATGCTTACATTCATTATAAGATTCGGGATAGAGATGCTGACTGGGTAAAAGAAAAAAAAAAGTTGTCATATTAATAAAAAAATATTTAGATAAAACGCATTAAAGTTGGGGAGTGGGGGCTCGCTACGTCACAATTCCGTATAAAATATATCGGGAAGAGACATCATGCCACATTTTAACTAAATTTATTGCCGTAATCTATTAAAAAAAAATACGTGTCCAATATTTTTTAATAAACTATCTGACGGACACAAAAAAAGTTTAGTCAACATCCCAATAAAACGACGTAAATTTATGAAATAACCGTCCCAAAAAAAAAATATTGTTTTACTTTTTCTTAAGTCCTTCACTATCTCTGAGAGCTCCCTACACGCCGTGTACATTAAAATGATTTATGCAACCACTTCGTAATTGACTCTTTTACGTAAATTACGTAGGACGACGCTTACGCAGCTGTTCCACCGCCCGACGAGCAACGAACAGCGAGAGCGCGACGGCGGCGGCGACGAGCGATTACTTTCTGGTATGCATATGAACTAAGCGTGAGTCTCTCAGCAAGACTGCCCACCAAGCGAGCGTCGTCGCTGAGCGAGTTCTCTCTTTGATAATAATATATATTATGGGGAAATTCCGTAGAGGTTGCAAAATGCATAATCAACACTGTAGCGCCTGAATTAGCAATTATCTTTAATAAATGTATTGACTGTGATGTAATTCCTGACTTAATGAAGAGTAGTAAAATAATACCTTTATTTAAATCGGGCAGCACAGCTGACCCCTCGAACTTTAGACCAATTTCTGTGCTCCCCACCTTTAGTAAATTTTTTGAAAAATTGATGCTAGATCAATTGCAAAGACATTTTAATAGTCATAAATTATTAAACAGTAAACAATTCGGTTTCACAAGGGGTCGCACGACTTCCGACGCTGGTGTTGAGCTTCATGCACATATTTTTGAGGCCTGGGAGGAGTCACATGATGCCCTAGGTATTTTTTGTGACTTATCTAAGGCTTTCGATTGTGTTTCTCATGATACATTGGTCAGGAAATTGCATCACTATGGTGTTAGAAACACTGCTTTGGATCTTCTTATTTCTTATTTGGATAATAGGATCCAAGGAGTGGACGTTAATGGCAAGCGATCCCCGGGTTCTATTGTCACTATGAGAGTTCCGCAGGGCTCAATTCTTGGCCCTTTTTTATTTCTCGTATACATTAATGACCTTCCTTGCCTTATAAGGAACAGTCATGAAATAGTGTTATTTGCAGATGACACATCACTTATATTTAAACTTAAGCGACAACAGACAGTTACTGACGATGTAAATAATGCTGTCTCTAAAATAGTGCATTGGTTTAGTGTTAATAATTTACTTTTAAACGAGAAAAAGACTAAATGTATTAGATTTCTGACACCTAACGTTAAGCAGGTGAAAACCAATGTACTAGTAAATGGGACAGAATTGGATCTTGTGGACACCACTGTGTTCTTAGGTATTACTTTGGATTCGAAGCTGCAGTGGGGCCCACATATAACCAAATTGTCGAAGCGGCTAAGCTCTGCAGCCTACGCGGTGTATAAAATCCGTCATTTGACTGATGTAGAAACAGCTCGATTAGTATATTTTAGTTATTTCCATAGTGTAATGTCGTACGGCATTTTGCTATGGGGAAATCCAGCCGACTTTCAGGCTATATTTGTGCTGCAGAAACGAGCCATTCGAGCAATATATAACCTTAGTTGTAGGCATTCACTGAGGGATAAATTTAAGGAAATAAACATAATGACAGTCGCATCTCAATATGTTTATGAGAACCTGATTTATGTAAAAAAGAATATTAATCTATATTCTAAACACAGCGACATTCATAGCATAAATACTAGACACAAAGATTTATTTATTGTGCCCAGGACTAGGCTCCAAAAAATTAGTAATTCATTTAAGTGCCAAAGTATACGTTTTTACAACAAACTCCCAAGCCATGTTAAAGAACTGAGCTTCAATAAATTTAAATCATTTATTAAACAGAAACTATGTCAAAAAGGTTTCTATAAAGTTAAAGATTACTTAGACGACCAAAAAGCTTGGGAATAATTAAGCTGCTCCAATGTAACCCCCCCCCCCCCGAAGCAACAAAAAGTGTTTTAAAATCAACGACTAGATGACACTATATGAGTTCATATAATTGGTTAGTTCATTTTATTTGACTGTATAAGTCAATTTATTTTTTTTAACTTATTATTGACAACTTATTATTACATAATCTACTCATTACAGTTTTTTTTTTTAATGAGTTGTAATGTTTTACGTTGCATAATGTAAATTGTTTTGCGTAACTGCTATTGTATAGAATCAAGTTTTCTAACTGAACAGACAGCTGTGCTGCTGGGGAGTTTGTTGCGCCACTTCTTCTTCCCAGCTATGCACTAGGAAGTGGTGAAGGGTGGGCGTTTTTGGGGGACTGTCTTATGTAATTTTGACGTTTGAAAAGTGCTGATTCTCAGCCTATTTTGAATAAATGACTTTTGAATTTTTGATTTTTTTTTTGATAGCTTATTTCGCTGCCACAAACGAGTAAAGGCGCGGCGGTGTGAGCAGTCAGGGATCAACTACGCATACAACATATTAAAAAAACTCTGTTCGTTCCGTGAGGGTGTTGTTAGGTATCGTATTGATGTAGTTTATTAATGTGGATTATCAGGAAAATAGAAAAAAAAGACTCATTTTTTTCCAATGGGGAATTTTACCGGGTTATTGCATGGGGCTCGGGGGGCTGTCGTTTAGCGGGTATCACCAAGTCATTGTTGAACATTTGCAAATTTTTATTGAATTTCGGGTAATTTTGGTACAATTTTTTGACTGATTTTTAAATAGCAATAACTTTTCTTTTTATTTTAATTTTTTTACTTTTAGGTAATTTTATTGCAGTACCTATTGATACCCTTGATACCCTTGCTAGCTATTAGCTTCCTCATCGGCGGTGGGTCAGGTACCTTAAGACCGGCAAAATTTTGCGTAGACGATTTTGTAAACTTTTTATACTATTCGGTGGAAAACATTATTAATGGGGCAGTGGTGGCCCCCCGTGTGTCGATCGTGGGTACGAACCCAGACAGGCACTTTTTTATTACCGCTTTTCAGAAAACGATGAAGGAAGGCATCGTGAGGAAACGCCATATCCTAGAACAAAAAAATCGATGGCATGTGACATCCAACAACTCGCATTGGGCCTGCATGGTGGATTACTGCCCGTTTTCTCTCACAGAGAGGCCCATGTGTCCCAGCAGTGGGAATGCTTGTTTTGCTGAGTATCTTTAAACCTAAACACAGGCACAGGTAGGTAGGTAGGTAGGTAGGATACTTGTGATAGTACCACCTTGGATGAGTTTCTTAACAAAGAGATTTACTAACTACAGCTATTGTATTGTTGGGTTGCGCAAGTTTGGGGACTCATTTTCAGCGTCTCAATTTAGGTGTGCGATTTCGCTCTCCTCTTCTGGGTAGTCCTTTAAAAGCCAGATTATTTTATCTGGCTTTTTCTCTATTACTCTTTTTGGTTAAGTCGACTTGAGGAAATTTATCAAATACAAGATTTCAGATTTTGGTACTAGCTCCATAATTAAAATAACTTTAGCCTAACTGCGAAAATATTAGCTCAATGTCGGTGTATATAGGTTAATTAACTTTGAATTATTTACAGAAACAATATTTGCTGCTAAATGGAAATAGACCTCTTGTGTTCAATTCAAGGCCATTAAATAAGAGTTGAAGCAGCAAATTTTTTCTACGCTAACTTTTACCCGGGGCTTCGCCCGCGTGGTGACGGAAATAATCCCAAGGGAACGTACTACCGGGATTAAAGTATCCTATGTCCTAGCCCAGGTCATGATCTACCTGTGTGCCAAATTTTATCGAATTGCGTGCAGCAATTAAGGCTTGAAAATTTAACAGACAGATCGACTAACCTACCCACCTACCTACCTACCTAACTTACCTACCCTACCTCACTACATACTTACCTACCTACCCTACATACCTACCCTACCTTCCTATCCTACCTCCTACCTTATTTATTCTACCTACCTACCCTACCTACCTATCTACTTACCAAAATTTTAGCTCAGTTTGTGGACAACATGACTAAATTAAAACGACGATTGGACAATCGCTAGTCGTACTTATACGAGACTCCTTCAAATTCATGAGTCCCTGGTACTCGTGAAAAAGACGTCGTCAGAGTAAAACGGAACGATCACTTCCACGACTGTCTTCTGTCTCACTCACTTTTCAGGACGATTTATTTTTAAGCAAGAAAGCAGGCAAGAAACAAGCGTCGTATAAATCAGGCTTTATAAGTAAGTACCTATAGCATCGGGTGAGCTATGTTTACAGCCAGCTCGACGGACTAGTCCACTGGTCTAGTCACTGAGCTATTAATGTCACTTAATAAAGCTATTTCTCTCTCTACCTAAAGCTTTTCGAGCAACATCACGTATTTAGGTCATTATTCTTTCACCCACATTACGACTTAGTGAAAGGTGCGAAATTTTCTCTTTAAAAATAGTTTCTTGGAAATAAAACTCTTAAAGAGTGGTACTATTTCTATCCGCTAACTTTCAACACAGATATTGGTTCATTTTAAGGCATCAATTTCAAAGTATGAACCTGCACGGCAAGGGATTTTTTTGCGACGAATAGAAATATAACTTAACAGTATCACAATAAAATTTAAATTTTAATGACACGGCACACCCACGCATACCGCAGCTTTTTTGTACCTTATCATTGAAATTTTAATTTTATTGTCATAATATTAAGTTATATTTCTATTCGTCGCATAAAAATTCGTTGCCATACCGTGGGCAAAGGCCCTTAGCCATTTATGTTTCTTTTTACGTGGACTAATAAAAGACTTATTGCATCGGGTCAATAAGTTAGATTCTAAATATAGCGACGAACGAACGGACGAACGTAAACGAGGCAAAAGAAGTGTGTAAGGGTCGTATTAGGTGGCGTCCCATGGGAAGAAAGCGTGAGTTTATGTACCTATGTATCTATGCCCGTATTTTTCTGAACATTCATGACAAATTATTGAAAATAAACTTTAAAAGGGGGGTCTATCTTTACTTTTTTTATTTATTTTTTCACTATCCGGCTTTGATTTTATGGACTTATGACTTATGTTTTTTTTTAATAATTTTTTAGAAAAAAATGTCTGCACCGTCGTATTTTTTTCAAATAGTTAATCCGATAAAACAACTCATAAGCTTTTAGAAATAATAAACAGAATCCAAATCGAGCCAATAACAGAGATATGGCAAACGCTACTAAAAAAATAAAAATTGAATAACATGAAAAATATTAAAGATAGACCTTTTAAAGTTAATTTTCGATAATTTTTCATGAATATTCAGAAAAATACGGGCGGGCACATGCCCATGGGCGACACTGTATAAGGTGTAAAAAAAAATACTTTAGAAACTTTAGCTTTAGATCATCGAACAGAATAACTTTTTTTTTCCTCGTCTGTCCAATAGTGTAGGATGTCGTTGAAAAGGTCGTTTAAAAATATTGTGGGTGTGTGAGAGCCATATTTTTATTTAGGGATCCGTTTGCGAAATATTAAGCTTTAAAGGGCAAATTTTTATTAGAGTATAGTGTCCGCCTTGCCAGCTAAATGGTTGTACTTGGATTTATAAAAATATTCACAGCAGTAGTATACATATATAGGGAAAACTATCACTGCTAATTAAGCTTTACAGGTTAACGAGTAATAATCGCTCAACTTAAATTTGCAGTTTGAAAATCATGTTCTCCCATACATTCCGTTCATTCCCATACATACATGTTTTTCAACTACAATGTTAAGTTTGTTGTTGGGATAAATTCATCCCACCTACGGAACCCTTCATTGTGCGTGGTCCGACATGCACTTGGCCGGTTTTTTTACATGTTGTATAGTAGAGGAACATCCATCCATCCATCGATCATTGGAACGACCGATTCAACGGAAAATTCCTGGCCAGATATTGATTAAATATTCAAAAATATTTTTTTTTACACACTAATTTTCATATAAAATACGTTTCACCCATCTAACAGGTGGGGGAAGGTCATTTCTAGGTCGGATCGTAGACTAACAGCTGCTGTTTAGTTTAGCTGTAAGTCTTCCGAAGAGCTTAAATATATAAATAGAGTTTAGGAATGAAACTTGAAATTATGAATTAAGTGATGATGACAATGAAATTACTTACCTATATTAAGATGGGTAAATAAATTAGTGCTTCGTTTAGAGATCGATATTAAAAACATGATGACGTATGTATCTTAAATGAAATTGTTTATTCTGTAAATGGAATATTGGAATCACTTTTGCACGTCATATTAAAAAATGATTAAAAAAAAAACTAGATGAGTTCGGCGTTCCCTATCTGACTACTCTGAGACGAAAGGCCGAAACAAACTCAGAGGTCACAGTCTCTTTTTAAGTCCAGACATAATCATGGTCAGGTCGTATGAGGACCATGTAGATTAGTGCTTAGTCTTAAATACCTAGCGTTAAAATCGCCACATCTGATCAATCGCGACCCAGTCGACAATACTACAAAGATTTATACAGGTTTTTAGCACGTTATGAGTTTCCCCTTTGCCGCTCAAAAGGCCATTGTTCAAACAAATTGAATTCCCCGAATAAATATTGAAAGCTTTTACTTAAATTCAATTTTCTGTTTGTTTCAGAAACAAATGCGTCGGCTGACGAGCCCGCTCCAGGTATGCTACGGCACGAAGAAATGACCAGCATCACAGCAAAATGGACCATAAATACTGGACGACATGGATGAGAATCGCGTGCATACCACTCGCGCTGCTAACCACCACGGTAGCAGACTTCACGACAGAGTGCCAGAGGCCTTGTGACTGCAGATGGCAGTCCGGGAATAAAGCCGCGATCTGCTCAAATTCAAGTCTAAAAATTGTCCCAGCCAACCTCAGCAACGACATTCAAATACTAGACCTCTCAAACAATCATCTACTACAATTACATCAAGAAGCATTCAAGAAAGTAGGCCTAAGTAATCTAAAGAAACTGTTCCTCAGAGAGTGCAGCATCGAAGTAGTCCACAAAACTGCGTTCGTAACTCTAGCAATCATGATCGAACTAGATTTGTCGAAGAACAGAATACGATCGCTGCACCCCGATACTTTCAAAGGCACAGAGAAACTGAGATTAATAAACTTAAGCAACAACTTTATCGATAAGTTGGAGGACGGTATATTTCGCAATTTGAAGTTTCTTCAGAAAGTAGAAGCGAACAACAATAGAATACACCGTATAGGAACTAAAGCATTCGTCAACTTGCCCCAGTTGAAAATATTGAGGTTTAATGGCAATAATTTGAGTCATATGAAGCCGGAAACTTTGATGGGCTTGAGAAACTTATCCGGGTTAGATTTACACAACAATCCATGGCGTTGTGACTGCAATCTTCAGACGTTTCGGGATTGGGTGATCAGTCACAACCTCTACACCCCTCCCACGTCGTGCGCCGAACCAACATCTGTACAAGGCAAACTTTGGAATGAATTAGACTCGTCCAACTTCGCCTGCCGGCCGACAATACTCGAGCCGGTGCCTGACGCAACGGTCAAAAGTTACGATGAAAACGTGACTCTGACTTGCAAAGTAGTGGGAAATCCACCACCTGAAGTTGGGTGGCGATTTAACGGAAAAACTATTGAGATGAAAGCTTTCGGTGAGATTAGATACACCGTAGCTGAGAACACTATGGATTTGATTCGATGGGTGAATTTGACTATTATATACGCACGATATAGTGATAGAGGAAACTACACGTGTGTTGCTGAGAATCCCGGAGGTCGCGATGAGAAGACTTTAACCCTAGTGCTTTCAAGATATGGAGGTGTAGGTACCATCGCTGGTATGGATACAGATTCCTTCGCAATTTTAGTTGGCTGTCTAACAGCTATAGTAATTATTTTCGGTGCAGCGCTAGTGGTATGTTATTTTACAACCCAAAACAATGAAATTAAAAGACTGATTAAGAACGATGCTCGTTCTTCTAACGGGGACGTGTTGATAGAAGGGTCAGAAGCTTCTGAAACAGAGAAGGGAATGAAAATGGAGGTGAATCCGGTGTCGAAGCCGCCTAGGAAGTATGAAGCGCCGCAGTCGTTTACGAGTGAAGCTACAGAAATGTCGGAACTGAATAGGACTTTACTAGACAACGAATCTGTATTAGGTAAGTTACAACATTTTTTAAGTCCATTTTGTTTGTAAGGTTTTGTGCGGTATCTTACTAAACTGAATTCCATCTTCAGCACGCGTAGCGTGAGCAACTTTTTGTCGACTGAGGAGTAGACAAAAATCACGTCCCGTGTAGACAGTACGACGGCACCAAAGTAGAAAGAGTCAACAGCACTTTTTATGAAATTCACTCTTTGACATAATTCGACTCAGAATTCTTTGTTTTGTGATAGGCCTTTTTTTGTGTTTGAACCAATGTTTGAACACACACACAACATTTATTCTTAAAATGACGAAGTACTGTGTTTTGGAACAAAAAATATTACAGTAATATTGGCTTTAACCATTTCCTTGGTAATGCCCTATTAACTAAATGATGTAAAATAGAAGATAGCTTTGTTCTTCTATTAATTATCACAATTTTGAATTCAAAACGTTCTTCTGTAAAATCATGATTTTGTAGATAACCGTATATACTTTGTGGCCGTCGAGTAGAAAGTTTTCTACTGTCTTTAGCATGGCGATTACAAAAATAAATTGTCTTTACTACCTTAGACAACAATCAGTTGTCAGTGTGATTTTGACAGTTTGGCATAGAAAACTTTCTTCTGAAATAGTCTACATGTAGAAGGACCAAGACAAAGATTGTTAGACACGTAAGACAAAATGACAGATTGTAGAAAGATTTCTACGGTGCGATGTCAAAAATGGAGAAACGAAATGTCAGTTTTTATAGAAAGAGCTATGTCTATTCTTCGTAGAAATAGAAAGCGTCATGCTACGCGTGCAGGTTTGAATTCAGTAACAAGGGCGTTCTTTTTTTAACATTTATTTTTTATTTTTTTATTATACGTTTGGGCACTGGTTTCCTCTCAAATATTCATTGGTACTACATGATACTTCGGTTATTTGCCTAAGTAGATAAATAAAATAGGATAATCGGATGAATACTTGATTTGTCGAATCTGAAACTATTAGATGTAGAGAATTTTTTTCCAAGGAACCTAACAACAATTTTTATAGCTTGATTTCATAACAATTTTTATAGCAACAACCAAGGAAACATATTAACTGTTTCGACAAAGCTATTTGCAGACAAAAGTACACACAGCTAGAAAGACAATCTTTCAAGATAGCCAAACAAAGGCATTCTACTACATGTCTCTAGATGTCCTCCACGAATTACTTACAAGCGAAGTGGCCACCTGGACAAACGTGCACCTACTAGGTAGTTGGGTACTAACAACACTGAAGACTTAAGGTCAGTTTACACCGAGAGGTGATGCGACGCGATGCGGCGCGTACTTTTTAAGATGGCGGATACAATATTGAACTTATTTTCTACACAATAAGGTATTTATGCAAATATTTAAATAATGTTTGCAGACCTTAAATATTATGTTGTGTTAAAATGTACAGAACTTAAAAAAAAAATACAAAATACAAATAGAAAAATTCTGATTCTGACAAGTGTTGCGACGCATCTCAGCTTACTACGAAAAAAAATCACGCTCTTACTGAAATACCTTTTCGTATAATAACTTGTGTCGCTATCAAGGCAAAAGCGCCAGTATAGCCCGCATAGTTAAAATTTTCTTACGTTTTTTTGTAATTTTCGAATCAATAGCAGGTTTTATATTGATCAAACTATGATACGCGACCGTAGCATGTATTTACAGACCTTTAAATTGCAAAACCTAAGAAAATTTTAATTTAAAAGTGCCCGCAGCGTCGCGTCGCGTCACAACGCGTCGCTTCGCGGTGAGTACCAACCCTTACCCGTCAGCAGAACGCTTAGTAAACTGGAAATTGAATGTAGGTGAAGTCGTGCTGATGTCAAAGAAAAATGTAATATGTGCCAGGTGTTTTCGACTCAATTTGTTGGAGGTTAAGCGAGAACCGTAAAAATAAATCGTTTTGCCTGAGGCACCATAGATTTTAAGTTAAAGCACTTTTTTACATAACATAACATCACCACTGTAATCCCCGATGGGTTAGGCAGAGGTGTACCTATAGTACACCCATATTTCGCCAATTACGTGTCCTTTACGTTTGCCAATTGTTTTTTTATGTGCGAGCCTATTGCCATCAACCGGGCACAAATCTAGACTACTGGCTAGAAAAACTCAAAAACACTTTGCCCGACTAGGGAATCGAACTCAGGACCTCATGCTCAGCAGTATTACTTGCGACCAACCAATCAATCATTTAATCTTTCGTCACAAAGCTGACTTAAAGTTATTGTGTACAAAAAAAGTCTCAGCTGTATTCCAGCTTTGTGAGAGACTGGTGCCTGATATAGGTTTTTGGGAAAAACCTATGTTTCAGGTCACCAGGCCCCCTCGAAGGCTAGAATTAGCTTTCACAAAGCACAACCAATAAAACAAGGAGGCAATTTTTATCATCAGAAAATTACAGTAGACATTCGTATTTGTTACACGATTTCCTCTCTTCAAGTATATAACTCTTTTTCAATAATAAATTCAGATCAGTAAATTATTGTGTTAAACATACAGAGAGAGCGAATTTTGCATTTTTAATAATCTAGTATCCCGAAATCTGAAAGATCTATTTTCTAGAAAAGAAGAGGAGATCGCAAATTAAAATTATAATTGCGAAAGTTTGTATGTCGGTTCATTATTATTATTCTACGAGTATTAATACGTGAAGCAAAAACTTTATATCCCTTTTTACGAAAATTATACGGACGGAGGAGTATGAAATTTGGCACAGTTAAAGTTTATATGGAGAAGGAGTGCAGAAAGCTAATATTTTTATATAATATACATTAAAAATAAATTAAATTAATAAAAAAACATTACACACACTACCATGCGTTCGACACAAGATGGCTACCTAAGAATCATGACATTTAAATGAATTATGATCGAATTTCGACCTCTGGGCGAACACTAGTAATAATAATAACGACTGAACGGTTTTTAATAAAAGTTATACAAGTGACGTATGTATAGGAAAATTCCATACGTAGGCTTGGGTTTCCTAAGACTGCGGTGGCCGCCATATAACGTCCGTGGAATGAGGTGTGTTTTCCCAGATATTGTTTTTTGACACCGTAAAGTAAAACCCCGGTGCCATCATTTTCATGGACGGTTGTCACTGCGGCCGTTATGTAGCGGCCACCACCTTTCTAAGAAACCGTAGGTTTATTTATAACTTCTTTTTAAAGAGATCTCAAAGGGGACGAAGTTACATGCAAAAGCTAGAACATATTATAAAAGCCATGTGAGAGTTTTCTCCTTCAATAACATAACTTCGCAAGTTACCGTGTTGTTGTTGCTAATTAAAATCTTTGTATAATATCTGCTGAACATGGCTGCCATTTAAAATAAACAACAAACCCCTTTTACCGTACGTAGTGGACATTTTGATGCAGTTTTTTTTTAAATAATATTTGGATAACTCGCTAGGCATGTACAATAGTGCATTTGTTAATAACACAAATATCATCAATTATAAGTTTTCACAAATAGGTAAACAAATAATTATTATTAGTAAATGGGTGGACAGTGTTAAATATTAAACATAAACAAAAGTTGAGACTATTTTAGGTTACCAAAGAAGTGATCGATCGATGATTTAGCACCCTCTCAATATATGACAATGATGTCAGTGCAAGCAATTGTCAGTAATCGTGTAGCTCAACTCAGACCTTAAGGAGCTCAACGACTTGAAACAACTGATGAATTGTGGGTGTGTGTGTATATTTTATACCTTACCCCACGGGGTATGTAAATAATAGACTCATACTACCTTACGCCCGAAGGGGCATAAGGTAGTATGAGTCTATTGTTACTTGATAATAGGGATGATGACTACAAAGTTTTTATTAGTCCGTCTTTGAGATTATAAAAAAAATATTGGACACGTATTTTTTTCTTTTTTTACGTAATCTAAAGATTACGGCGATACATTGAGGTAAAATGTGCCATGACGTCACGAGTATGTAGATTTTATACATACTAGTGACGTAGCCCACTCCCTCACTTAAAATGCATTTTATCTAAGTATTTTTTTATTAATATGATAAAGCCAAAAATACGTGTCTAATATTTTTTTATTATCTGACTGACAGACTAATTAGAATTTCATTTTTTTTACCCAGGCATCATCCCTATTCATCAATGATTAATAAAGGCGTGATTGTATGCTATAATAATAATAACTTTATTAAAAAGTAGTTCTGGTGTCCATTTTGTGACAGATTACGTCAACGAAAACCTTCAAGAAGTGATTGAGTCCCAATTAAAAGTTTTCAATTTCATTTTAACGTCACCATTCGAGTTTTAAAGTTATTAAAACTTAGTTAAATTTCAATGTGGTTACTGAAACAAATTCCTAGAATTATACGAGTATTATTGGTATCAGAGACACGATACAAAAGTCGAACGAAGTTTCACTTGGAATTCGGAATTAATAATCAAAATTGTATTAGGAGTTTGTTATTGTTCTTTCTAAGTTTACCTTTTGAAACCACTTCTTAAGCTCTTTGTAGATGGCACGGTTTCTTTACGGTACGGGGTACAAACCGTGCCGTAGAAAAACCGTGTCTATCATCAAGCTTCCATAGCGATGCATACAACACTGACGACCGTGCCTACATACGGCGTATAAACCGTAGTTTTTCACGGCAAGAAAAACGTATGTGTACAAAGGATGAAGGAAAACATTCCGATGAAACGATCTCATGTCTCATATAAAGTCGACCCCGTAATTGGTTGACCACCAAATGGGATGATGATGGGTCTGAATGCCACTTAATCAACGTTATTAATAAAAAATAAATATGCATTTATTGGCATTACAACAAAAACACCTTAAAATTATAATAAACAGAAAAAAAATAATGCCTATAAAGCCAAAAAAGCCTCAACTCAGCATAATGTCAGATGACAACACAAGTTAAACCACCTGACGCTGATGTTCAGCTGCAGTCCAGTGCCATACGCTCGAATAATGATCATATAGAGAAAGCCATTTGTCCGTTTGAATAAATAAAGAGAATAGATTCATCATTTCAGCCGAAAGACGTCCACTGCTGGACATAAGCCTCCCCCAAATGGGGGGGTTTGCCATAATCGCCACCCTTGGCAGGCGGGTTGGCGACCGCAGTATGGTGTTAAAATGCATAGGGAACGCTGCTGCCCATTCTCTAGTGAGTAGTAGTCCCTTAGTCGCCTTTTACGACACCCACGGGAAGAAATGGGATGGTACTATTCTTTACGTCCGGCACCACACGGAACAGAATATATAGAAAGAGAATAGATTATACTAGATAATATAAAATAGCTCATACCAAATAATAATACCCAATTCATTACAAGACCCACCTCTAAAAGACTGTAAACTCTTCCCGTGATATCTGATCAGACCACAGATTAAAAAGGGTATAAACTCACCCCGCCCCCGCTTCCCGCACCCCTGATAACAATTACGAAGGTACTTGAGCAGTACAAATTGCCCACCATGGTCGGCTGGTTAAACCTTTTGTTTATTATTCCGTTAATTTCCCCCGTTCTCGGTAAACAAATTAATGCTCCAACTGATAAAATTATTCCGTATAAAGTTTTGGTTCAGATATTCGGACGAATTGGGATTCTTAATTCGCTTTGATCCTGCGTTTTGTAAAATCAAAGTTATTTTACTTAAACTGAAATGGGGTGATATTATTTAATAAATAACCAAACGGTTGTTAGCCTTTTGATCTCGAAAAATAATTGTTCAGACTAAATTATTCATAAATTTAAACGTTTTTATTATTGAGAAGGTCTGTAGCTAAAATTTATTACGGATTGTTTTTTTAAGGAAACCTAATAAATAATAAACATAACATTACATATCATCACGCCTGTTTTTCCAGAAGGATTAGGCAGAGGTGTAACTATAGTACACCCACATTTCGCCTGTTATGTTTAAGTCCCATGTAATAGGGGGCGAGCTTATTGCCATCAACTGGGCACAAATCCAAAACCAGACTGCCACTAAAAAATTACTGATGCATAAATCCAATAACAAAACTACCTTTTATGTGCCTATTTGAAATAAACGATTTGACTTTAACACTTGGCTGGACCTGGGAATCGAACCCAGGATCTCGAGCTCAGCAGTAGCGTTTGCGGCAAGCTTGGTACTAATTATATGTATAAAAACATAATCAATTTTTGACAAAAAAAAAAATTAAGCAGTAATGTTACCCGCTCCAATCCAGACGTAGAAAAAAATCGATGAATACATATCCTCCTCCTTTTTTTTGAAGTCGGTTAAAAAGAGTTAAAAGCACAGAGACAAGCAATACACATCATTTTAATAATATAGATAAATGTTTGCATAATATGGAAACTACTACATAATTTGTCTAGTGTACTTCCATCTCGCTCAGTTTTTAAATTATCAATGCAAACACAATAATGAACATGATGTACATACTCCCTTCATTTCTCCATTCCTTTGTTTCATGACTATAAACAAATCCCCTAGGTTTACACAACTTGATAATAAATTCAAGACAAACATACTTCCATTTCCGATTCCGCTACCAACACACACTCAAACAGATTTGAAAATTTTCAAACGATATTTCTCTTTATTTACTTTCCTGAACTATAAAATATTAAGTAACTCGAATATTATTGACATTAGTGATGGGAAAACATTGTGAGGAAACCTGGACTTAAGTAAAGTTGATAGCGTGTATTAAAAAGGTGTGGTAATATTTAATTATTTGATATATGACAGTGAACTTGAGTGATTTGCTTGTGTGTTCTGTTGTGAGCTCAATTAACGGGTCGTATGTCAAGCCAGCAATAGAACTCGCCCATCAAGGAGCGCTGTCCCAAATTAGACGCATTATGAATTTATTATACATAAAACAAAAGGTATTTTAATAAAAAACGTATACTAAAAGATCAATAATAAGCGTATTTTTCTGAAACCTTCACCATTTTAAAGATAATTTATATCTTTAAAATGGTGAAGGTTTCAGAAAAATACGTGTCATAGATTTGTCGCGATTCTGTTTTTTATCCGCGTTAGAAATAACTTTACAAATTAATTTCACTATGTAATATAAACATAATCTAAAATATTCATATATTAAGTTATTACGAAAATGCTCTAATTTAACATATATTTTTTCTAAATCATTAACACTACTCGTTTTGACGTGATCTTCAGTATAAAATCATTAAAAGTAGGTTATCGTCGCCTTAAGGGTCGGGTTGTTAACAACTTTCTCGATGGAACAAGATCGTAATCGCAAAAAAATAATCACCTGTTCCATACATTTAGGTCGAGGAGGTATTGAAGTTTTGTATAAGACAGCTGAATTTTTTTTCGCGATTGCGGTATTGGTTATTGTGAAACTTGTTCAGTTTGATGGTTTGGCACCCTGAAATATGACTACACATTACTGATACACGCTCTATAAGTCTGAAATGGACAACCCGTCTTGAGCAAGCGTGGTGATCAATGCTTGCAGAAGAGGCCTTTGCCCTGCGGTGGGGCAATAATAGGCTGGTATTATTATAAAAAAACAAAACATTGCGAAAAGACAAAAAATTCATGCGAAAATGTCGTAAGTGGTGTTTTTGGTGCCAAAATGTCTTCATTATTCTGGGTCACTGTACCTTTACTATAGAACATGAAATTTAATGACTACCCAACTTTGTGGAGACAATTGTGGGGAATATTCTGAATTTTTATTCGGCAAAAGTCCGGGGCCCTCAAATGTCAACAGCTTTGACTTGTTTTCGAGATTATACGGTTATGGTAATAACGCCGAGGGTTCCGGCAAAAAATATTTGTTTTAAGCATTGTCAGTGTTATTTTCTTCCTGATTTCGGTGAAGCGAAAATGTCGGGAGGCTGTTTTTTGTACAAATTGTAGGGCAGTTGATGTATTGTTGTGAAGGTCAGAAGCCCCGGTGTTAGGGACAGTGTTTGTTAAAAATAACTGCTACCAAAATCAGAAGGCCAATTCCTGTATTTATAAACTTTCAAAATCTAGTTGCAATTTCATCTCAGAACAATCAATGTTCAAAACTTGAGGTATTTTTGACAGATTCAGACTGCGATTAGAATACAACCGGTCTATTAAGTAAAAAAATGCAAGAAAATCTATCAAACATCGCTACTATTAAACTGTTCAAAACTCAGCAAATATTAATAGTTTTTCTTTTGTCAACAGCATCAACTGAGGACAACAGCCGGCATCAAGAGGTGGAACTTCCAAAGATATCTCACGAAGCGTTGCTCATGGACCGCCTAGCCCAAGAGCATCAGGCGTACCCACCGGACCTCCTCGCATTCCCTCTCAGAGGAACCCAAGTCTCCCCTGCCGGAGGACCTTCGCAAGATACGGAAAGTCCAATAAAATCTCCAGTATACGGAGTCTCAGCTATCAATCCTGCCCTTTACAGCAGGTTTCAAGGCCAAAACTTCCAAGGTTCCATCCCCCTCATCAGTTCCAAGGGCTACGTCACGTTGCCAAGGAGACCAAGAATGATTCCTGACAGCAGTCTTCGTCCACAAGTTTTATCTACCCTGAATGGTGTCATACCTTACTATGATACTTTCAATATGAGATTCTTCAACCACGGAGGAAACTACTATAGTTTGAACAAGAGTGAGATAGATCTGGGTCCTATTGGGAAGATGCCTTCGTATGTTGACGATGAGGAGCCAGCTCCGTCTCCTGCACCGGGGACTCCTCATGCTACGATTCCTCGGAACAGCTTGAGTTCTCCGAACATCCACAACCAGCTCTTGACTTTGCAAGCCATGTCTGTGAACCAGATAATCAAGTCGGAACACAGGCCTTTGAAGGTGACCCTTGCGGAACATGAGGGTTTGCTAAGGAATCGTGACTTTAGATCGGGATACTCAGTGAATGTTGTTAGTGGGACGCTCGGAAGGTCCAGGACTGCTCCCAAACCACCTCCTAAACCCAGAAAGAAGGTTGCAAGTGAAGTGAAAGAACCGTTTTTGATGAACCCTGGTGAAAATGCGACCCAAGTGTAGAAAATAGTTATGATTAAGTATGAAAAGTTTGTATAAAGGTAATTTTAGAAGGGGAATCGAATTTGGTATTGAAATGTTTTGTAATTGGGTCGGCGTTGTTTTAAGTTTTAATTAGTTTATGAATTTAA
This sequence comes from Agrochola lota, assembly GCA_947364205.1. NCBI lineage: Eukaryota > Metazoa > Arthropoda > Insecta > Lepidoptera > Noctuidae > Agrochola > Agrochola lota. Next base: position 2,952,661 of record OX376229.1, read on the forward strand.
TCGGAACGGATGTAAACAATTTTCCATTTAGCAGTTAAAAGCCAATATTTACAGCAAAGTCCCGTATAAATTATTTTGACATTCCAAAAATAAACATATTTGAAGTAATCTTAAGACATCTACACTCTAAGGGTCCCGCGGACTGGACAGCCACGACCATGAGCTGTGGACGCAGCGACCAGGTAAACTATAGAAATCGATACGAATCGCGCACTTGGTCGCAACGGCCAACTAACCGCAGACCATACAATACCACTGTCTAGTGGTATTGTATGGCCACGACTGGCCGTAGTCATGGCCGTCTAGAGCGCGAGATCCCTAATACTGTGATACTAACTGATCTTAATTAGGCGCCAATAATTGCCTAATTAAGTGCCAAACCAATATAAACATTAAGGTCTACTTTAACATAAATGCTTCTAAAAGCATCCTATTATCGACCATAATAACTTTAATGAAATCATTATCGCTCTCTCGATAGTTTTCCGGTACTTATAATGGCTCGGTTTCTCGGGGGGTGTGATTCCGATCGTTTGGGTCATCAAAAAGATATAATAGTTAAATGTAATGCTTGTTATATCAATGAAGATTATTACGCCGTTGACCACGAGCCACACTCTCAAGCGAGACGCGACTTGGATAGGGCCTGCGGAGAAAACAAACGAAAGAAGTTATGAGAGCTAGCACACTGGGACGCCATGGTGACGTCGTTGGTGGCTATGTAGCCATGGCTACCTCTGGTTACCTACAGTAGCCAAATAAGTAGCCAGTAACACGCGAGCGTCCGTCCTGATCAGCAATGAGCTAGCCACTGGGTGAGGGAGGCGTAACTTACTTGTATACAAAATATTGGCGACTTAGCTACGCGTCGCCAGGTCGCCAGAGTATCCAGTCTCCACGTAGGGGCCGGTCGGTCGTGGCTACGCTTCCAAACTGCCGACGTCACCAGATCATAGCCAAGTGAGTTAACTGTCATACATTTCGATACGAATTGTTTGGATACGTAGCCGGCGACGTCGTCATGGCGTCCCAGTGTGTTAGCTCTCTTAGACCATGCCATGCATCACCCAAACGCGAATTGCGGAGCGACGGATGGAAACAGGTGACGCAAGCGCATGTCGCTCTATTAATAGACAGAAATAGATTTATGTATAGATTTTAGGAAGCTATTTTAGTCTCGAATCATGCTAGCAAACCTCTCTTCGGTGATCAGTTATTGTTATTTTGATCCAGCAACCACAACAGCTGGACATGATATTTGACAACAGATCTATGGATTCCGGCTAATGCCGTGATCGCTAAACGCTCCTTAGCTCGTGCTTTGACTTAGATATGTTCCCGTCTCTGTCTTGCACTTATAGTTGGACAGTTGTGCGACAGTGACAGGAATAAGGCTTAGCCTAAGCGTCGAGTCACACCGGAATGGCAGCGACGCGGCGAGCACTTTCATGTGAAATAATTTTAAACTTTATCTACATACTTAAAAGACCAGTATCCCTTGAAAAGGTCGCGAGGCCGCCCGCAGTGACGCGAGCGGCCGCGCCCCACGCACATCTTGTTGGTGGTTCTGCCCGCGGCTGCCAGCGGCGACGCGAGGCCGCTGCCGGCCTTTGCCATTCCGTTGTGACTCAGCCCTAAAGCCTTGGTCACGCGGGAGGTCACCGATGTGGTGAATTGATCAAATAAAATCCGCGTTGCATCTGTTAATGAGTGCGCCACACTGTCATGTTACAGAACCAGATGGAGGCAGTTCGTGAGATGGGCAACGACTACACCTCCGATAGGACACAGTTCATTGTGACCACGACCGTTCTGTCGAGAGCTAAACGAAAAAGAAGAAAGCTTTGGTTACCTAACAATAGCGGTGAACGGTCGCATAATAACGGCTGGTCCAAATACAGAGCGTTTTTTGACACTGAAAAATACTCAAGTCAAATACTATTCAAAATGACAGATTTTCATGGCGGTCGTTATAATATGACGGCCACCGCTCTTCTAGGAAATCGCTGCTTAAGCGCGTGCTAAGTAACGCTTATAGATCCCGGCCTTAGATACTGGAGTCATAATCTTTGGGAAGTAAATCCAAATTATTTAATCAAAAGAGAGAAGTTTAAAAACTCTTTATAACGGCCTACAATATCACGAAACTTTCGTTTAAAACTCCGTGCAAATGTTTTAAAAACAAGTAACAAGAACTCTGGCGACCCATAAAATGAAATGACGTCATTTTAAAACCAAATTCGATTTGCCTAGGTAGCTTTAACTGACGCATTGAAGTTGGTAATGGAGTTTATGCTATGTTGCTTATATAAATATGTTATAGGATCAAAATCTTAGTAGGTACCCACCAGAACTGCTATCAGAGCCATCAGTGAACTGTCAACAGCTTCCGTATGGACACGTCTGATAGGTCATATATAAGATTTATTTATTTATAATTAGTTAAAACACCAATCAATCTGCCGAGCCTTTTCCCGACCATGCTGGGGTCGGCTTCCAGTCTAATCGGATGCAGCTGAATACCAGTATTTTACATAGAGCGACTGCCTCTCTGACCTCCACAACCAAGAAAATGGGTAATACGATACCCCTTGGTAAGACTGGTTGTCAGACTTTCGGGCTTCTGAAGCGAATCCACGAAAAAACGTCAGAGTATTTGATTTTCGCGCTACCGGGTAGGTTTCATTAGATGCATTTATTGATTTGAGGGCCTAAATGTGTTTATTCAATTTTGGCGCATGAATTAAACAAATTTTAAACAGTGTTCTGTTTCTATCTATTGTTTGAAGATGACAAAGACATAATTATGTTTTAAATACGTTTAGCGTTAAATGCATTATGTGTGTTGTGGTGCAAGCACGCCTTTATGTACGATTTGGACTATAATAATGGTTCAATGATGACTCTGAATACGGCAGTAAATACTTATGTTATAAGTTAAAAATGTTTATGAAACGTAAGTTTATTATTACTTTAGTTAAGTTTTTAGAGTTTATTTTAGTTAATTTTGGTAAGACTGTATTCAAAATATTATGGCCGGTAAACTCATAGAAAGTTGTTTTAAATACCTATAAGATTTATGTTTACGATAATAAAATGTATTTCTTTATTGTTCGCGAAAAGCCTAGGTTTAATTAACTAATCAAATATTTATTTTTAAGTTCCAACAAAATAAATAAATGTTACTTTTATCTCTTTTCACAAGTTCCACCATTTAAAAAAAAAAACAAAGAACCACACCTTCCATTTCGAGTACCATATATGAATAAATAAAGAATTAATTCGTGAGTCAACAAGCAAAATCACTTTATTTTACTCCTGGCATTATTTGATTTATTGCATGAAAAATTCCAGCCATTTTAATTGAAAAACACATGACGTAACAAATTGAGATTCAATATTAACGTGTAAATATTGAGGGTAGGCATTTGAACTCACACTCGAACACAGAGTAACGAAACACGGAAGGTTAACGCGTGGTAACTAGACTACCAACGAAATAATATGGTAAAAGAGTGCATACTGTTGTTTGCACACACAATAGAGATGATGACTGGGTAAAAAAATGAAATTCTAATTAGTCCGTCAGTCAGATAATAAAAAAGTCATGTTTTTTTGCTTTATCATATTAATAAAAAAATACTTAGATAAAACACATTTTAAGTTGGGGAGTGGGGGTCGCTACGTCACTAGTACGTATAAAATCTACATACTCGTGACGTCATAGCACATTTTACCTCAATGTATCGCCGTAATCTTTAGATTACATAAAAAAAGAAAAAATACGTGTCCAATATTTTTTTTATAATCTCAAAGGCGGACTAAAAAAAAAATTTTATTCACCATCCCTATTATTTTGTAATTGTCGTGTCCCTGAAAGGCGTCGTAGTTTTATGTACTATGTTGTTCTTTCAGTTTGTTCGGTTCTCGGCTTCTCTCAGGGCGGTCGTAACAGAGAATCCAGTAAAGGCTGTTACTTGGTCCGTTGGTCCGACCAGCGCATAGGTTAGGTGACCCACTGCGAGATCTTTTACCTTCTACCTTGTCTTACATTTTGTATGACGGTCATTATATACCAGCTAGTAAAGTAGCATTTAAAGGCAATGAAACCGTATTATTGAAACTGCTGTGAAAAGATAAAATACAACCCGTATGTGTCGTTATTCATGTATTCCTAGCTCGCTTGATAAATGATAAGTTATTGTGCGCTTTTACGTTTCCACGTCCATAAAATGTATGTGTGTGTGTGGAAAGAAATTTAATATCGTATTCATGTATTTCCATATATTTTACTTCCCTGTATTATCATGATGCCGTGAACGTCCACGATAATATCGTAACGTTATAGAAATTATAAAAACGGCCATTGCCTTTCTGTATAACAAATAAAAAACGTTGACTTTCAAACTGATATGTTTGTCTTTCTAAGTTAACCTTCTGAATCTACTTACTCTGTGGCAGGAGTCGGTGAGAGAGCGACCGGGCTTCGAAATGTCAATATTTGAATCGTTGAAAATAAGCCTTCACTGAGATCAGATTGTTTTCACTAAGCCATTTTTTTGACGTTGATCGTTATGCAAATATTTAAAATAAATGTGCCATACAAATAATAAAGGTAGATTGTCTAGATTTATACTTATTTTTTCAGATAGAGATTTTGATTTTCTCGTTTGCTTTTAACTTTGTAACTTGAGTAAGTACTTAAGAGTCTAACACCTCAAATTGGTTAGCATGATCCTCCGTTAAATTGAAAATACTGCAGCATTCATTTTGAAATAAATATGTGGTAAACTTGTGGATTAATGTAAAGTAAGTAGTAAGTTTGACGAAAACACGACTGCATAAAGTTAACAAATTTTTATTTTTACAATACTTGGAGGTAGCTTTGTTTCTTTTTGTCGAGAAAATTACCGAGCTATTGTTCGGTAATTTGATATATAAACCACTAGTACTCAAAAATTACTTCGAATTAAATCAAGAAACGTTGTATAATAACTGAAATAAATATAAAGCAGATACCATGTTTTTTTAGTTTTTTTAAATTACCATTATTTTCACTGTGAATTTACCTAAACTATCGGCGCGTGGCGCTTTGAAGCCCTGCCGCTCAGTGTCGTTTTCACTCAGTCCACGAGCGATTTCTCTCGCTCGCACAGTATTATGGACTCTTAAGTTTAAAACCCAAAATTAGTGAATAATATATTTTCTTATCTTAGTACCATGACGATGATTTTAAATAATAGCTTAGGTATTTTTGTATCAAGTCGCTTTTTTTATTGTCATCTCCATTCCTTCTGAAAAATTAATCTTCTTTTTGAAAAAAAAAAAACAATTTACATAATAATACCTACGTTTATTGTTCTTTTGGTGTGCAATAAAGCATATTCTGATATATTATCTATGTAACATAGGTAGGAAATTAATCCTTTCGTCCTGGTGAAACCCACATAAAACCTCTCCAATAAAAGATATTAAAGGTAGCTAACACATTTATACTATCAGCTCCAGTTAAACGGATCACTATCCAGTGACGTATCCAGTCCTAAAAGGGCCCTGTATTAAAATTTGTTGGGGGGGCCCCCAACAAATTTTAATACAGGGCCCTTTTACCCCATTTGCAGCGAAGCTCAAGTATAAATTTTTACAAAATAAATTCGAACACACACACTCAGAAGGATAAGCTCTCATTGTGATGTTACTAGGAGAATGCGGGACTGAGGGTCGCGAGCTCGTACATTTGAGCATCCTGACGGAATAGGTTATTATTTCTGTATGATTTTACTAAATTAATGCAATAGCTTGAGAATAGACCGCGTCTGTAGCTTGAAGCCTTTGTAAGCCATAAACAAATTACGTTAATTTTCATATTTTCATTAGGTATTCACTATTAACGGGCCTCTAATCAATAAGAATTTGAGGTTGTGGATAACAATTTACGAATTTTATTTTGGGGTCTGCTGTAGCCCGGGGGCCCCGTATAATTCATACGGCTGGTATGGCGATAGCTACAGCCCTGTCACTGTCTTGCATAATAGGTCTAAGTGACGAGCGAGCGACCACAAACGCGGCTAGGATAGTAACTGTGAGACAGTAGCTAACCCAGTTACAATCAATAGAACACCGGGAGGATTTGACGCTTACTAGTGAATGGGAATCTAATCTCATCTTGTATTCTTTTTCAAATATCTTATGGTATGTATTAGGTGGTTTGATATTATGTATATTGTTATTATGTTATGGTTTTGTAAATTTTTGAAATAGGGGACGGTGACATTTTGGCTTCACTTCAAAATTTTGAATTAAGTTAATTTCATTTTGAGCTATTTTTACGGGTGTTACGGACCATATTAAATGAAAAATTGTCCTCTGTGTTTTTATCTATCTTTTGCACTTGTAAAGCGAGTTAAGTTGGTTCGAAAAACAACTTTTTATGAAAAATCGACAAAATTTTGCCTGGGGTAGAGTTGTCATTCTTAAGTTTGAAACCAAAATAGTGAAATCCCGCATCTTCGCAAGTTGTTTTATTTCCTTTGGTGACAACCATGAAAGATTTCCTTTATAACTCAAAAAACCTGCCTAACTTTGGTTACCAACAAAAAAAAAAATACTTTATGACATGGTTGAGTATGAATACATAACCAATACTGTATGGGTACGAAATCTGTTTATTTGGAAATATTTAATTTAACTGCGATATTTTTGCCTAGGCAAAATAGAGGAAATAACTAAATAACTTTGCCTGGCTTTTGCAAAGCTTATTTCTCAAAAAATATGAGGTGTAGGCTATAATGATTCGTTTTGCTAGGAGCACAAAGTTCTCATTTCCATTTTCTCTTTACAAGTCATAAATGAATTTCCTACTCTCGTCAAAATAATTTAAAAAAACTTCGAAATCCGTGCAAAGTTAGGGCATTTTACGGTACCTGCAAATTTCGGGTTTTAGGTAGGTTTTTAGTTAACTTTACCGCCAACATTTTACTATCGATTTGGTGGAATACCAAAAAGAAATATTCATTTAATAAAGTGTCAGTGAAGGCTTATTTTAACAGGTTACTTTGTGTAATGATGTAACACTACTCAGGTCGATTTATTTTGTAGCCAACATTAAACGGAATTCTATTATTTGTTTCATCTCTAATAAATCTTCTAGGTATTTTCAACCACGTATTTTTTTTTTTTGTTTATTTGGCTTGTTTTATATTCGTAGTGCAAGAAGCTGTGAACAGACGTGAGTTTAATAACTTTCACGTACTTATGTTTGTATTTTCTATTTGACGTGTATTTTGCATGCAAGATTTGCGGCAAACTTAACAGCAGCGTGAGAATCCAGTCTGTATTAGTAACGTCAATTTCCTCAATATTTAGGTACTCAATAAATTTTATACGAATAGCCGGAGCAGGAAATCTATAATTTATTTCTTTTTTCACTACAAAACACAAACATGTGTAGCCCTGGCTCTTGTACTAGGAGTTCCTGTACATGTTATTAAAAAAAAAAAATCATACTGTTTTACTTTTAATTTAAAAAAATATAATTTATATTTTAAAAGCTGTTACCATACTAAATAAACTGTTTATTAAAAGTAGGTATTAATTATTGGTGCTTACGTAATTAATCAAATGAATTGCGTAAATATAACCTTCCATGCTTTCTTTTGTAGGTGGAAAGTGTAGGGACACAGAAACTTGATGGAACCCTTTCTAAGACTTAGAATTAGGTCATAGGCGAAAGCGAGAAGCGATGCGGTCTCAACCGCTGAACCCTTGCTTGTTATTGTCACTTGTACCCTAATAGCGTAACACGCTTTTAATCAGAATCTGAGGATTTTGAAGGATACTCCTAATCCATTGCTTCTTCGGTTTGAAAAATTCGTCTGCTCAACAAAGTAAATAACGCAATGGACGTGGCTGCCAAGATGAAAGCTATGACGATAAATTTTCATTTTGTGTGCCCACGTGCTTTGAGGATTGTTTGACCAGAATTTTATTAAATGTGAAAAAATATACGGAATAAGACTATTAAATTTTACAAGCGCTTACGCACCCATCATACCTAATTATGGAAGATTTTAGAAACCAAAGGACCTGCGTCATAAAATGGATAGGTTTACCTGAAGCTACGGTTTCCTAGATGAGCGGTGGTTACCATATTAATTCGACCGTCATGAAAATCTATAATTTCTGCCGGTATTTGACATTACCTCAATGTCAAATACCGGCAGAAAACGCAGTCTAAAAACGCTCTGTATTTGGACAACCGTTATTATCTGACCGTTCACCGCTTTCTTAGGAGACCAAAGCTTAATTGACAGCGATAGACCGTATCGCTGCCCGCTCTCGCTTCCGCTTACCACTCCTTAATAAACATGCAGCCTTATTTATAACACCTTCGTCATATGATAAATGTTTTCGGGAGGTGCGAATGACATATAATAGGACTGTATTTGATGGTTATCATCCCATAAAGTTAAGTGTTATCTGAGGCGAAGAAATGGGGTGTCGTGACGATAATATTTGACAAAATCATTTTAAATGGAGTGTTAGATATTTGTTAGTCACTTACTTGTCTCGAATATAACAAAAAAGTTAGTTATATATGGATCGGCGCAACACGCCTTTTTCTTCCATACTTCTCTATTAATAGTCAGTCATCTCGGTACTCACCCCCTTTTAACCGTAATTATATATATATATATTTTTTTTCATATCCGCCGATTTCTCCGTCAATTGTGGACCGATTTTGAAATTTATTTTTTTGTATGAAAGGGTATGCTCCCGAATTGGTCCCATATAAATTCTATTAACTTAATTTCGGTAGTCGGTGGCAAAAAACGAAAATTCAAAACCAAAGACACCGACTTCCGAAATTAAAGTTATTTTTCACTTTGTAGAGTTTTTTTTCGGAAGCTGGTTGTTTTTTTTTTTGTAAAAAGTTTTTATTACCCTTATGACTTACCAATACGATATCTGAAATAATTTCAACTGTTTATCAGTTATCGTTACAAAGGCAGAGCTGTGTGACGAGGATACATTCTGGGCATAATAATAAATTTCCGTAAGCACCTTTTCAGATACGAGTATAAAACCCTGAAAAAGGATAACAGTTTTACAGACAGATGTTCGCATGATTTTAAACCGGTTCCATTTTTATTAACGTGCGGAATTCCGACAATAAACCGTCTCATTACCATAATATCGAATTTCTGTGTGCTTACATTTTCCGCATGCGTTTTACGGTTAAAAATGTAGCCTGTATATACATAGTGTAAACTGTATAAATGGTATATTTCAAAGTTTTTTCTTATACATATTATAACGAAATTAAATATAGTTACAAATTGTTTATGAGCGTTCAGTAAGTTCGCTTTGTTGTTTAAGAGAGATACAGCTGTTCTTTAAACTTGCATTTTTATTCGTTCCTAGAAGCAGATACTTTCTTTCCCAATTCTCTTTATTTTCTATGATTTCGTTCCAAAGGCAGCTCTTTTCTTGACACCTTTGTCGTTATTAATGGCGGCAATGTAACATTTAATATTAATGTGGAAATAAATTGTGGGAATATCTAGTAAAAATTGAGAATATTACTTTTTTAGTAGACACATGGACATGTTATCGAAAAAACTTGATAGAAAGAAATGAAAATGTATTTAAAGTATAAAAACTTAATTGTATAAAATTCGTTTATAAAAAGAACTGCCTGTATCTATCTTAAATGCCAGTACGTAGATAAAATAAATTTCTAAAATTGTTTATTCAATGTAAAAATGTAAATAATTATAGGTAATTCGAAATTATTTGTAAAATGATGAATTATATGGTGTGTTGTGTAATTATGGACGGACCAATAGTGTGGAGTGCGATGCGAATGGTTTAATATAATAACGACAAAAATAAATACAATTTGAAATAAAATAAATGTGTTTTTATTTTAACACCTTTTAAAATTTAACTTTATCCGCTTAGCGATTTGGTGCAACCTGTATAATCAATATTGACTGTTGCAGTAATAACAAGTTCCAGTGTTCCAATTAGTCCACTGAGAAATTATGGCAACATTGGGCACATAGATTATTTGAAAAACATTAACAGACCAGCTGTTATCTATATCGTGATCGAAAACCACATTCTAGATTCTTTATTCTACCTTACCCATTTTCAAACTATGACAGAGTCAGCTAGATTATTAACACATACTATATAATGTTCTTTTGCTTTTTTTTTTCTATTTGTATAGTTAGTTATTATATTTAGTACCTAGTGTAAATAGTTATTAATATGATTTAATAATATTTGTATATATTCCTGCATTAATTGAAAAAGAAAAACGTAAAAAAAAAAAAAATGTATTTATTTTATTAATTTGTATTAATTATTATATTTTATTAATTTGTACTAACTATTATATTTCATTAATTTGTATTTGCTGTTGTAGTGTATTAGCTGATGTACTCTAATCAGATGGATAGTTAGCAAGAAGTATTTACAAGGCAAATGTGAGTGAAAACGCTGTGAGGGGGACGTCCTAGAATAGGAATTCTCAACCGGTGGGGCGCGCCGCCCTCTGGGGTAAAGTGACGAATGGGGGGGTGCGACAGTACTAATAAAAAAGTATAGATTTATTACATCGTATGTTCTTGGTAATAGAAAAGGTTAAAACGAGTTTCCAAAACCCAAAAAATTCGTAAAAGTAAGGTGTTGCAAAATGAGGTTCAGCTTTTCTGCATAAGTCGACAAAATAAGTATTTCTATTTCTGTATGAATGTACTAAAGAAAACCGAACCTATCCGACGCGGCTTGCAATAATTTTCGAGCTCGCTTTACTTCTTCGCTCTTTCATTCTATATTCTCTTGATTCTTCAACTTTTCTGCGTAAAGTCGACAAAGTAACTCCTTTTTTGTATGAATGGTCAAAATAAAAATAAAAGGAATCCGAAATTGACCAACGTTTTTCGAGCTCGCTTTGCTCGCTCTTACATTATGCATTCTCATAATTCTTGAGTTTTTCTGCAAAACTCGACAAAGTAACTTCTATTTCTGTCTGAATAATCAAAAGGAAATCTTACCTATCCAATGGGGTGCAAACATTTTCGACCTCACTTTCGCACTCTTTACATTCTTATACTTTTCTGCTTACGTCGACAAAGTAGTTACTTTGTCGACGTAAGCAGAAAAGTATAAGTTAACCCCTAACTTTCTTTTATAATCACTACGCCCCTGAGTTCAGGGGCGTAGTGATTATAAAAGAAAGTTAGGGGGGCGCGTGTGTTAAAAGTTTGGATACCCTCTGCGTCTATTTACTTGTCACAACGATGCCATAGAGTACCACAGATACTAAAGGCATAGACAAATAACTGATGTTACGTCGGATACAGACACGTGGACTACATATATTTTACTTTTATTGTATTTAACACACCAATTTCTTTATTTTTTATTTTATTTAATATATAATCTGTATCTATCTTTCCGTGACATCACTGCGGGCCCTATCAGAATACCAGCGCTGCGACATTTATTTTTTAAATGTCGCAGCATTATGCTGAGATAGGAACCTTTTGGCCTCGTACAGGACTGCTTTAAATTAAAATTTTACTTAGTTTTTTATTGTTTTTCTTTTTTATTTATGTTTAATTTGTGATTTCCAGTGCGAGTCTCAATAAATAGTTTTTCTTTCTTTACCCCTGAAAAGGACATTATTATAGTGACCTTACTGGTGATCTTCTTCAAAGAGGTCAGGTGCGTAGTACTCGCAACCGACGTGTATGAACGTAAACGAACAAAAGCAGTATGTAAGGATCGTAGCAGGTGACGTTCTGTAGTTTCTGCCTACCTCCATGAGAAGAAAGCGTCAGTTTATGTATATTAATGGTATGTATATTAATTATTTTATTAATACGTGAAGCAAAAACTTTGTACCCCTTTTTACGAAAATTACGCGGACAGAGGAGTATGAAATTTGGCACAGTTAAAGTTTATACGTGGAGAATGAGTGCAGAAAGCTAATATTTTTATATAATAGAAATAAATAAAATTAATTTTAAAAAAACATTACACTCACTACCATGCGTTTGACACAAAATGCCTAAGAATCATGACATTTCAATGAATTATGGTCGAATTTCGACCTCTGGGCGACAACTAGCAATTTTAATTTTATGTTTCACTCAAATGACTCGCAAAAAGACACTAAATAAATGTATTTTGAACATTATGTGAATGTTATTATTTTTCGACTCATTATTTTGTTTGCATAGTTACTGAACTTTCGTATTTTAATGAGGTCACTCATTTTCATGGTGGATGGTCATTACTGTACACCGACGGAAATGCAGTGAACCAAAACAGTTTATAAAATTAATTATGCCTGTCGGATTTGCGCGACATTCAGCTTATTTCTTTTTTTCTTTGGTCCTTAACTTTGCCATTATCATGAATATTGAATAGAAAAGGGGATAATAATATTGGGATATGAGATAATATTGGGGGAAATAAGAAAATTAAAAAAAAACCGTACCGTGTGAAATATCAAATGAAATGGCTTTTTGCGAGGACCAGTTTTTTTTTTTTTCATAATTTTAAAATGAATATGAACTTTAAAAGATATTTAAAAAAAATATGAATCTTCTTAAATATCTTATCTCCGAAACTACTGAGCCAAAAATTTTGAAAAAAAAAACAGAATGGTTTACTCATAGATTACAGAAAAACCTATACGAAGTCTTAAAATAATATGATAAATCTCTCAATATTGTGCGTACAAACTTACATTTGCAGTTGGAATGTATGGAAGAACATGTTTTTCAACTACAATGTTAAGTTTGTTCTTGGGAGAAATTCATCCCGACTACGGAACCCTTCATTGTGCGTACACGCACTTGACCGGTTATTTAGTATTCTATTCTCCTTATGTGTAGAGAGATCCACCCCTTTACCGGATCGTAACAGATCTAAAGAAAAAAGAGAAAGAAAATTATAGGTTTATTTGCGGTAAACGTGACGCAAAGAAAGACCAAAACACGAAAATAACAATTTGGGGGAAAATATGCGTCACATCCACGGAAAACGGCCAGCATATTGCTGCGACCGTATGCGAAACAGCGCCCCAGCGCTGGTTTTCAGCGGCAGCGGGCGTTGACGTGATGACGTCAACCGGTGCAGCATATAGTGAAATAACAAATCAAAAATAAAATAAATACAATACTCTTCATAGTATGCCTCTATCGCCTGGTCTTTCCCGCGATTATTTCAATATCGTCAACACATCTGGCGAATGGTTTGCCAACAGATCGTTAGCATCACTAGTTCCCTGCCAAATCTGATCAAAATCGATTCTGCAGCTAAGCCCTGAAAACGAACACAATGTACAGTGACCGACAGAGGGATAAACCTCCTGTCATATCTTTGCATGACCATTTTAATTAAAATGGTTCCCTATTGTTTCAAAAGGAAATCTTTATATAACATAACAACTTATGACTAAATAAAAATAGCAAAATTATATATTATATTCTAACTTAACTAAAACTATTCAAAAACTAAAATACAGCATCGTAAAATTCATCCGCATCGCTGTCGACTGGTAATGTACCCAAGAGACTGGCCGCATTGCCACGTTGTATGGCAATGCTTAGCCTCTGCCCAAAGTAAAAACCAGCTCTTGGGTCACGGGAAGTGTCAAATATGCCGTTTTGAAATTTCATTAAACAGGCCATGAGCACTCGGACCCCACGGCCCGAGGGTTTCGACCCCAAACGGCTCGAAAATATAATTACCTGTAAGGTTATTATACTTACGCCGCTTGAGGTTTTCTGCAGCCGCAGCAGCAGCACCAGCACAGCACGCCGAGCCAGGAAGATGGGATGGCGCAAGAGTGTCGACACAGGTTGCATCCCACACTAAAGGCCTACCCACCTTCCATGGAGATAAAGACATACCGTCCGGTCTCTTGCCATCGTCGCGTGCCAAGCCATTGGGTTCTAATATAGCTGGAACGCCGGCGGTGACAAGAGCTCGTCGGATGATGTCGTTAATGTTCGCGTGCCGCGCTAAGCGACCTGCACTTCGGCTGCAAGACAGGCCGTGATGTCCGAGACTGTTGACAACTTTGCCACAGTGACAGCGATGAGGAGAACAACAAGGAGCTCCTAATCTTTATATTAGATGAATAGAATAGTACGGGCAGTTTGTCCGTACTCTGAGATGTAGTATGTAGCTTGTTGACGGATACAAATCTCACGGGATGTTGACAGGAAATAAAATCACTGTTTTGTGTTCGTTATTGATTGACCGATTTATTAGGAAAAAAAAAAAAAAACCTAATTTACAAACACGTAAAGTAGGTGAATTGTGGTGGGCGCGATAGCTTATTCAGCGAATGTGGACGAGTAATTGGCGAATAAGCAAATGCTTGTTAAGGTAAAAACTAAAACAATTCATTTGATGTGGCGATGCTCGTACAATACAAGACTATTAGAAAATGAGGACAATGGTACAGAATAGCTGGTTAGAAATAACGCCCTTGAATCTCCATAATGTTCGTCTGACACGCTACAGACGGATTTTCACACCAACCCCGGGACACAGGGAAACGTCAATTAAGTATAATGAAACATTATTATATGACATTAAAGATACGGATGCTGGGCTTTTTATTTTCAGATCTAAAACATATAACATAACATTAAGCCTGTTTTCCCTGACCGGTTAGGCAGTAGGCTTATAGTACACCCATATTTCACATTACAAATCCTAAGTAACAGGGGGTGAGCCTATTGACATCAACCAGGAAATATATAGAGTATTATAACTAAACATCATCCCGATTCCTGAACTACGTAGAGTCGTAAAAAGGGATTTTTTTCTGTCACCTCGACCACAAGAGTTGTAGTTGTATAGTAACTCTATAGAGATGAATATCTCCTTGAGAGCGTTTATCCTAAAAGTTGGCAATATCGCAAATAGCTGTCAAAGATTTATCTGTTTTGATTAATTTTGCAATTTTACTGCATAGAAATAAGAAATGTGGCTAATATCTAGCGAACTAGAATATTAATAATGGATTGCAATTATAACATTGAATTTTAGGTGTAAAAAGGCATTTGTTCGTGTAAGTTTCCAAATACTTTTTTACATCAAAACTAAATATTCATAATCAATATTCTAGTTCGCTAGTTAGCCACATTTCTTATTTCCATATAGTAAGTAGTATTGCCAAATTAATCAAAATAGCGAAATATTTAACATCTATTTGCGACGTTTCACTTTCAGAATAAACGCTCTTAAATGCCTCCAATTCTCACTGTGAGCAAGAAGCGTAGATAGAAAAGCAGTTTAGATACACAACTAAGCGTTACCCATCCTGCCTTTCTAATTAATCGATATCCATAATATCGGTAAAAGCCTCAAAACTGACATAACACAAACAAATGACCACATCACGGAAAAAAAACACATAAACATTGTATTCAACAAAATATGATACGCATAAAAAATTCATAGTCACCTCCCATTATTTGGCGGTCTAATTACAAAGCCCACAAAGGTGGACGGAGGGGATGGCAACGCAATACCCAAGGGGATGACCCGGGTTGCCAGGATGAAACGAAAAATACCACGGAAATACCTTGGAAAATGAGAGCTACATAACGTCATTCTATTTCCCACAGGCTGTTGGATTAGTTCAGTACTTTTTGGTTAGAATTGAACTGGACGACGTTATATGAAAAAAAAAAAACTGATTGTCGATTTTTCCAGTGAAGGTAACGAGCATACAGTACCTACATTTTATTCAGTATATTGTTTAAAATGAAAATCATGCAAATGAGTACTTAAAATCCTACAGTTTCTCTCTTTATTCGATTACAGTCCAAAACTGATCTTACTATTACTGTTCAGAAAAAAAAAACTTGGCACATACCTATTATATTTTAAAAGAAACAGCAAAAAAGAATTTTGCAAATCTAATTTGCAATTTTGTAAGTCTAATGACGGAGTTATGCCCGAACATACAGAACAAAAAAAATATATAAGAGGCAATGTCACAACGCATCATAATAAATTTAAATTTAATTACTCACAATTTTATTTTAGGTTTTAATCTGTTTAGAATTTAAAATAGTTTATAATTTAAATATTATTAATATTATGGTGTAAATAAATATATGGACTAGGATTACGGCAGTGACTGAACAAATGATTAAAAAAGTTGAAAATATTGTCTTGGCGGATCGTCGTGTTACTGTTCGTTTTATAGCTGAAGAAGTAAAGATTTCGATAGGAAGTGTCCATAATATTATAAACGACCATTTGGGTATGAAAAAAGTGTCAGCGCGTTGGGTGCCCAGAATGCTTTCTGACGCGCAGAAACAAACTCGACTGAGAATTTCACAAAGCTGTTTGGATTTGTTACAACAAGATCCTGACCGATTTTTGGCTCGATTCATAACTATAGACGAAACATGGCTTCACCATTATGACCCGGAAACGAAACAACAGTCCATGACTTGGAAGCGACTTAAATTTCTTTGGAGTTGGAGATGACTCTCCAACTCCAAAGAAATTTAAGGCGATTCCATCCGCCGGAAGGATCATGGGCTCTCTTTTCTGGGACAGCCAAGGGGTGGTAATGATCGAATATCTTAATCATGGAGCCACTATTACGGGGACTATGTACGCAGGACAAGTAACAAAGTTGCGTGAGGAAATACGCAAGAAACGGCGTGGCAAACTCGCTAAAGTTGTTTTGTTTCACCAAGATAACGCCCCTGCGCACAAGTCCAGAGTTGCGATGGCTGCCATTCAAGAAGCTGGCTTCGAATTGATGGAACATCCTCCATATTCACCGGACCTTGCTCCTAGTGATTTCTACCTATTTCCGCGCTTAAAGGAACATCTCAGGGGCCAGAAATTCGAAGATGATGACGGAGTAGTCGCCGCCGTAAATGATTTTTTAAGGGATCAGGAAGAAGATTTTTTTAGAAAGGGAATTTTAGGATTAGAGAAAAGATATACAAAGTGTATAAACCTGAAAGGTGACTACGTCGAAAAATAAAATAACATATAATAAAAGATAATTGCGTTCTTACTCATTCTCACTATTTATTGAACACCCCTCGTATGTCTGAAATAAATAAATAATTAATTAATACCTACAGAGTTTTTCCAAATAAGTGCGAATTTTTATTTTTACAAAAGATAATAGCACCTACCAAGTTAAAATCAACAATTTAAAATAGAGATCCTATCGCACAAGGCGATTTCTTCAAGACAATGGTTATTTTAATTCAATTGCCAACCACTAAAAGATACTGAGATAAAGACTTGTAACAGACAGACAGATCAGATACATCGTAGATTTACTGTTTAAGGAGGATGCGATGAGGTAGCCCGCGAAATTCTAATTTTCTAAACATACAACCAAACCTCAATATCTGACAAAAAAACGTATAAATATTTGAATTTAGCGGACTACACAGAACTCTAAACAAATGCAGACAATCTTTCGATAATATATCGTGTGGTTAGTAACTAACCTGATGTCAGAATTTTAAAGCCGCCCATGAGCCTCTGACTTGGCTTCACATGCCGTCGAGAAATATCTGTCAGGCATTTTTCTTGTTTGCCCACGATGTTTTCCTTCACCAAAGCAAGAAGAATTTGTTTGAAGCAAGTGATAATTATACAATACGCACATGAATCCGAAAAGAAAGAGGTGCGTGCCTTGGGTTCGAACTCGAGACCTTGGCTTCGAAGTCTGACGGCGTTTGGCCGTTATAACATTATAACTAAACATCATCCCGATACCTGAACTTCGTACAGACTCGTATAAAGGGAATTTGTCTGTCACCTCGACCACAAGAGTTGACCTATAGAGATGGATATCTCCTTAAGAGCGTTTATCCTAAAAGTTGGCAATATCGCAAATAGCTGTCAAAGATTTACCTGTTTTGATTAATTTTGCAATTTTACTGCATATAAATAAGAAATGTGGCTAATATCTAGCGAACTAGAATATTAATAATGGATTGCAATTATAACATTGAATTTGATGTGGTACCCGTTTTAGGTGTAAAAAAAGCATTTGGAAAGTTTCCAAATACTTTTTTACATCGAAAAGAAAGAGGTACGTGCCTTGGGTTCGAACTCGAGACCTTGGCTTCGAAGTCTGACGGCCACACCACTAGGCTATCACTGCTCTATACATAAAATTAAACACCTTTATATCCAGGTAAATTTCTCTCCTGGCAACCCCACTCTTGTCGCACCAACCCATGAATCACATTTGTGTCAACGTCATAATTAACTTATGTGTCATAACATCGTCGAGTTAGATTTCATGTACCTAATATTGTACTAATGGTAGATGAATATATATTTGGATGACAATTAATTTCTGTTAGATATAATTTGGTGTTAATGTAGTGTGGTGCCTGATCCCTGTTTAATTTAACTGCCCAACTATGTTGGGGTCAGCTTCCAGTTTAACCGGATGCTGCTGAATACACGACTACCTATCTGACCTCCACAACCCAGTTACTGGGTAACACGATACTCCTGGGTAAGACAGGTTGTCAAACTTTTGGGCTTCTAACTACCCGTAATGACTATCAAAGATCTACAAATGACAGTCGGGACCAACGGCTTAACATGCTTTCCGAGGCACGGAGGGGTCTCTCAAAGAAACTTGTAAAAATGTCGGATTGTCTCCTATCACCTGTCAGTTTTATTAAATACAAGCTGTTACCCGCGAATTTGCCTGCGATCCAGAATGAAAATTCCTAGCCTATGTCCTGCTCCAGGTCATAGACTACCCATGTTACAAATTTCATGCAAACTGTTCAGCCGCTTCAGCGTGAAAGCGAAAAACAATAAAACTTTCGCATTTATAATATTTGTTAGGATGACCCCTGAATTATCACCTCACCCTTTTCCTGGGTTTAGCGAATGGATTATACAATGTCGCCCATGGGCATGTGACCGCCTGTATTTTTTTGAATATTCATGACAAATTATCGATAATAAACTTAAAAATCTATCTTTAATATTTTTCATGTTATTCAATTTTTCCCTTTTAAAGTTAATTTTCTATAATTTTTCATGAATATTCAGAAAAAATACGGGCGGTCACATGCCCATGGGCGACATTGTGTATCAAAAGTATTGTTCAGCTGTGGCTTTTAGTGTCAGTTTACTTCAACATTTCTTCTTAGCGGTAGCCAGATAGGAAATGTCAACTCCATTTAAGCTATTTTTTTTATATGACGTGTAACAGTGTTTTCGTCTAAACTAAAACCACTGAAATTATAGGAGCGGTGAAAATGGTAGCAAAATCGACAATCAAAAACATTGCTAATGATGCTTGATAAAATAATATTTTGACATCTAAAGACATCATTTACTATACATTGTAACAGCGAATCAATTTTCACGGCTTCCTCTTAAGACCTAGGCCAAATAATCTTTTATATCGGGTAGCTCATTACCTAAAGAGGTGCAATAAAGAATATGATTTAAAAATCTCAAAGTAATGGTAAATTACAATTTAAAATAATTAGTTTTTCTAAGAACAACAAATGAGCATCTAATCACTGAAGAGCTCATTGCCTTTTAGCAGTCTAATTTAAATAAATGATTTGACTTTTACTTTGTCTGTATAATTAAAAAAACATCCTTCTCAAACATTATATTAAAACCCTCACAGAAACAGACCAGACATCCCAAACAAATTACAAAACATCTAAACCGTACATTAATTTTAATTTAATAATTCGCAACAAAAACCATGTTTTAATTCAACCTGCTCTTTCGTAGCTAATTAGGCCTCCGTCGGCCTAAATTGCCTATTCTTCTGTTGGCCCCAAAACCGTTAGCTGTCGCAAGGATAATAATATCAGGCGGTCCTTTGATAAATAACTTCCGACACCGTTTTTTTGGGTAATTTGGAGCATTCTTAACGCTTTTTAGTGTCGTTTAGTGACATTTTGAAATCAGCGGACGGTTTTTGGTTATTTTCGTTTGTATTTAATTAATAGCCTATTGGTATATACTATATACATTTAGATTTAGATTTATCTTCACAATTTCTACTGTCAGAAATGTGACTAAAGGGACTTTCTCATTATTACCCAGTTAACCGGTTTGTTATTATACATTTATTCATCTTTAATTCGGGCATATTACCCATAATTTGCAAGTATTGCTTATACTATGTTAGTATAATTTATTAAAACACAAACATAAACAATTAGATATTTACTTGACTCAGTCGTGACTTTGCGGAAATCCATTATAAAATAAAAGAGACGACGTATATTTAGTAACCTAATACGCTGGTCTTTCTGGAAGCAGTGGGTACAAAAGGGAACGAACTATGTTACGACGTCTCGTTTGAATCAAATCATCCACCATTTTCTTATTGTATCCGTTACTCTCAGCTATGTGATAAATAATATTTAGTTCTCTGTTATAATTATCTCGAGAAATTGGTACTGACATTAATCTATGAACCAAATTCATCGAGAATTCGTTCCAATTCGTCGGGTTCGGGTTCGCAAGAAGTCAATCGTCATCCTGAGGATGCCTCGTTGGGAGGTGAAACACGTGTTTATTTCTTACAGGGTTCTTTATGACTCTTTAAGAACAGTGAAGCGGATTAGGTTACTAAATATACGTCGTCGATTGTATTTTATAATGGATTTCCGCAACGTCACGCCCGAGTCAATTAACTATGTATAATTTCAACATTAATGATGTACTCTTTGGACACTCTTTATAAATAAAAAATAATGGATCAAAATATTGGTATTTTAACCCAGTATTTTTCATTTGAAAGAGTGTTCAAAGAGTTTCTTGCCCGTTTTTCTCAAGAGGGTACTACTACACTTTAGAATGGGGAACTACCTTCATATTTCTGACTGACCGACTCCTTAAAAATTCAAAATTGCCTGTAAATGGTATAATTAAAATAAATGCTTTGAGTTTGGGTTTCGTAATACCAAAAACTATGCCTGTTTTAACCATAACATAAACGTTTGAAAAGGGAAGACACCGTAACATTTTCTGTTTATATTCCATAATTGCTTTTTGATAGACTCAACACGAAATAAAGTCCCAGGAGCATAACGTGTTTTAACCATAAGCATAACGAACAAAAATAGACCATAATGGTGCTATTCGAATATCTATAGTCTTCTATCTCTCTAGAAAATCGTAATGGTTTCCTAATGGCGCCCATAAAGCAGACTGATCTTGGTATAAAAAGGATTCGGTTTGATAGCTCACAATCTGAACGGGTTATTTGTAAAGTTAGGGTGTCGATTATCCCTCTGTATTGGATGACGTTTCTCTCTATGCTTGTTTATGTAGTAAGCTGTCGATAGAAACACTATACTAGTTTGTTTTTTTTAAAGATTGAATAGTTATAAAGAAAGCACTCTTTTATTGCTAATACTTATAATCCACACAACTGTACTATTCCACAATCAAACGACGACTGACTCTGGACTACATTTTACCATTTAAAATGACTTTTACCCCACCCAGAAATAACGATAATATCATAACCGTTATTTCTAAATGTCGCAAAAGTAAAAAAAAAAAAAAAAAAAAAAAAAAAAAAAAAAAAAAATACGTTCAGTTGCTATAATGAAACATTTTTAAATATTAATCATTTGTGATTTGATAGTTTCGCCACAGTGGATATTATAATTCGATATTAGTATAATATTTAAAAAAAAAACATAGAAATCACTACACACGGCCATCCAACGGCGTGCACGCAATAATCACGCACACCGAGGTAAAAAATCACGTCATCATCAAATAACTAAAATACATAATTACACAACCAAATATACGAAAAAAAAAAACAAATTATATTATCAAGATACTGGTATCATTACATTTATGTAGTATAATGTAAGGATTTGAGTGTTTTGAAAATAAAAGAAAAGATTTTAGTCTAAAATTTTATTGACATTCTAATGATGAACATCTTTTTTAATTATTGATCATCTAAAAACTTATTGGGCATCTAGTGATGCACCCTTTTTTTAAAATAAATTACCCCGTTTTAAAATTTCTGGCCTTTTCTCACAGTCGGTTGCAGTGTCTAAAGTAGGATATCCCGATAAAACGGATTAGGTTAGAACTGTGACCAATAAAGTGCAAGCCGAATTGGTTGTTACTAAGAGGGCCCCCAACCAAATGGCTTAGGTTAGGTTAGAAGTGTGACCAATGACGCTACTTCCAAATTTGTTTTAATAATTACCTAGTTACTTGGCTATTTAGTATTAATAGGACCCTAAAATCTTCTTCTTTTCGTATGGCTTATGTAATTGACGTTCGAAAAGTGCTGATCCTCAGCCTAGTTTGAATAAATGACTTTTGAATTTTGAATTTTGCGATCAGCTACGCCAAAATTGGTCATAGTAACAAAATTAGGGCACTCCGACAGTTATGTAACTATATTACGGTATACAGCTATATCCCTAGGTATATAACTATATCACGGCTTCAACTACCTTACTTCGACATATACATCTTCTTCTTTTCGTGTGGTTAGTGACTAACCTGGTGTCAGAGTTTTAAAAGCCGCCCATGGGACTCAGATTTGGCTTCACATACCGTCAAGAAATATCTCTCAGGCATGCCGGTTTCCTCACGATGTTTTCCTTTACAGTTTTTGAAGCAAGCGGTAATTATACGATACGCACATGAATCCGAAAAGTCAAAGCTGCGGGTTCGAAATGGAGACCCATGACTTGGCAGTCCAACGGTCACACCACTAGGCTATCCCTGCTCTGACCCTAAAATAGGAATTATTAGAAGCCCACAAAAAAAAGCAAACAAAAGTTACTCAATACTCAATATCTTTATTGCTTTACCATAATGTGTACTTAGGTGGTAACTATACAATTTAGATCATTATGGACGCTGTAGGGCACAGCAAAAGGGTAGGAGAGAGGAAGCCCTGTTTTAGGAGATCATTAAATTGTTATTGTGGGAACAAGTTTTAACTTGCATATAAATAAAATCAGGAGATCGCGAATAAGATACCAACATTTCGCTTATCTATTATTTATGCATTATTTTATCCGCAAAAATGTACTTAAATATTTTAGATAATTTTTATTATAATATGTATTATAATTCTGTTTACTGATCTACACCCTCACCCTCTGTACTATTTATTATGTAAATCATAAAAGTTACAGACATAAATTTAGAAATTTTACTATCGCTAACATGCCCTTGTCATTACACCTGCGCCAATACCTTTCAAATCAGAACTCAGCCACGCAGCTAGCATAATGTGATATTTTTAAATCATAAGCCCTCGTAAAAATTCAGCTCAGTAAGTTACCTCCTAAAATAAAGTGTCAACTTCTGAGTGCCGATTAAAAATATGACCCGCTGAGACCGTCCCTGCAAGGTTAAGACTTACGACCTAATAATTAAAATCGTTGCCGTAAACTCACAGAATTCTTAGAAAGTAATTTATATTCTTCCCCATAAAACTTTACGAGGTGAGAATAGGCGAATAAAAAAAACGTCAAGTCAAATAATTGAGTTTTTAATTAAGCGATGCAGTTAAAATTTTACTGTCAATTTAACTTGTGAGTGGTGTTTACAATGACCTGACTCCTGTTATGTTATAAGAACCAAATTATATTTTTACTTCTAAGGGAGTTGGGCCCGGTGGCGTACAAGAATAAAACAATTAAAAGTCATTAGGGTTGACCTTCTAAATTAAGAAGCAATCACAATTTTTTACATAAAACTCATACAGACAGAAAAAGTGATCATAAATGATATTTATTTCTGTAAATTTATACAAAAAACACTCTTACACGTCAAAAATTACGTATGTTTTAAAACTAGATGAGTTCCGTGTTTCCTATCTGAGTTCAAACATAATCCTTGTCACAACATAAATGAGGACCAAGCAGATAGTCTTTTGATTAAAGAACTACACAGATTTGAGTGGACCTGTCCAGTCAGTGCACGCAATTGTCAGTAAACGTGTAGCTCAACTCAGAACTTAAGTAGCTCAATGATTCGACGAAGGTTGAAGTAAAACATAAAAAAATAATTACATAAACATATTCAACAAACAAAATAGAATATTCATTATTTGATACTGAAATAGAGCCACCGCACACAGCCACAAATATTATTACTGCGAAATATCTTACTCTATCTCTCAGCGTTTGAATGCCAGTGCCATAACTACAAAGTTAGCGCAAGGTATCCTCCGTTTATTAAGAACAAACTTAAGTTAAAGCTTGCTTAAACCAAGGTAACGATTGTTGTAGATTCAAGTATTGTGCAAGTTTTCGAAGCTGCAAGCACGCTTCAAATGCAAGTTTGTTTAAACTATGATTACGGGGAATTGATGCCATATTTGTTGATGGAATTTTGAGGAAGAAGTTATGTAAGAAGAAGATTGTTTTTCTTTCGGTGAAGGTTGGCAAGCCATGGAGCTCATATCGTGGTGAAAGATGAGGAAGCCAGTAAAAGTGAGTTCCTATGGTCTTCTACGTAAGAATGGCCATTCTGAGTGGACCATGGTTTTCAGGATACAAGCATTCTACACAGATATACCCTTCAGTAAAATTAAATTAAGCATTGTAGATTTGAATGATATCGTCTGAATGGTAACTTCTTTTATTTTTAATGAAAACCGTAATATTCTGGAGATGGGTATCATCATTTCAGCCGAAAGACGGCTACTGCTGGACATAGCCCGCCCCCAAGCACCGCTACTTCGACTGGTTCTGTGCTTCCCGCATCCAGCGGATTCCTGCGGCCTTCACAAGATCATTGGAAATGGGTTTAAAAAAGTTATTAACCCAGAGACATACAGATGGTTCACTCCGCGCTTTAGGTAGAAGCTATAAAGCTATGGTGAATACGCGGCGGGCTCGTCTTGTCGGGCCAATTCAGAGCGTAACGTAGTCAGAAGATATAAGAGTTACGCGATAAAAAGAGATTGAATATAGCTGTAGGTAATTAGCGCTGCGACCTGAATTGTACTTTATTGTGTCGTAGCAAGAGTCGCTTTTTAAGGGGTTCCGTAGCAAACAAGGAACCACGACACGGTTGGCGCAGTGGCTGAGTGGCAACGTGTCGCGGGTTCGATCCCCGCACAGAACAAATATTTGTATGATCTGGAAGTAGTTGTTCCGGGTCTGGGTGTTAGTGTATGTGAGTTTCTATGTTTGTAAACCCACCCACGATACAGGAAGAAATTCTTAGTGTGGGGCAACGTTTAAAAAAAAAAAAAGCCCTTATAGTTTCGCCATGTCTGTCTGTCTGTCCGTCTGTCTGTCCGCGGCTTAGCTCAGAGACGTTTAGTACTAGAAAGATTTAATTTGGCATACGTATACATATTAATCATGCCGAGAAAGTGGTAAAACATTTTTTTTTTTTTTCGGATGTTTTTTTCTCGTCTATCCCATTTTTTTTTTTCGGATGTTTTTTTCTCGTCTATCATGGGATAGACGAGAAAAAAACATCCGAAAAAAAAAAAAAAATATTTTACCACTTTCTCGGCATGATTTTTTGGTATCGTTCATGATTGTGGGGTATCGTTAGAAAGGTCGTTCAAAAATATTGCAAGTCTTTGAAAACCGTTTTTGGAGTCGGGGTTCGGTTTGCGAAATATTAAGCTTTTAACTGATTTTTTTTGTTAGAGTCAAGTGTCCCCCCTCCCCCCTTCTAGCTAAATGGTTGTAATTGGACTTGTGCAAAAATTCACAGCAGTAGTATATATAACGAAATTAAAAGAAAAACTATCAGAGCTAAGTAGGCTGTACAGGTTAACGAGTAATAATCAACCAACTTAAATTTGCGGTTTGAAAAACATGATCTCAATATATTCCATATGAGAGAACATGTTTTTCAACTACAATGTTAAGTTTGTTCTTGGGATAAATTCATCCCAACTACGGAACCCTTCATTATGCGTGGTCCGACACGCACTTGGCCGGTTTTATTTAAATGATTTTGCGGAGTGAATCATCTGTATTCATTTGTGTTATCACTAACGGGTGTCAAAGCAAAACACCGTGAGGAAACCTTGGGTAAGCGATTTGAATAAGCAGTGAGAAAACATAGAGATCAAGGCTCATTCCTTCTCTGTATACAATAACATCATTACGTCATTAATCCTCGAAGGGTTAGCCAGAGGTGTACATATAGTACACCCACATTTATGTTTAAGTCCCATGTAATAGGGGGCGAGCCTATGGTCATCAATCATACACATCTAGACTCTGCTACTGAGAAATTCCTGATTGAGGAAGCCAAGAACGCCTTGCCTTGGGACTCGAACCCAGGACCTGATGCTCAGCAGTAGCGCTTGCGACCACTTGACCAACGACGTAACCTCAATTATCTGTATACTAAGTACAAGCATTTACTCCGCAATAGGATACTATAGTCAAATTACTATTTTGTCTCTTCAAACAAACATAATAAGCTATTACTCCCTAGTTACATAATCAAAAGGCATCCTTTGACTCAAAGATACGGTGCATTACTCACGGGACGGTCATTATAGCTGTACATGAAGAGACTCATACCCAATTATGCTGTAGTAACCCTTGTTAGTTAGGTTCTCTTAGCTGAACTCAGCTGAGCTGTACTCTGGAAATTAAAGGTAATTATGGGAGTGGGGAGAAAGCAGTGGTGGCCTAGTGGTAACGGCTGCAACTTTCGAGTTGGAGGTTGTGGGTTTGAACCCAAGCAAGCACTTTACTTTGCGTAAATTATATCATCACCACTGCTCTCAAAATGGTGAAGGAAAACATTGTGAGGAAACCGGCATGTCCTAACACCAAAAATTCGAAGACATGTGACATCTACCAACCCACACTGGGCCCGCGTGGTGGATTATGGCCATCTTTCTCTCACTGAGAGGAGGCCTGTGTCCCAACAGTGAGAACATTATAGGTGGATTATGTATGTTATGTATGAGACTTGGGCTAAAAAGTGGATGTGAAGGGATTACAAAGGCGACGGTCTTGCCACCGCGAATAAGTTTCTTAGTAAAAAAGTCGCAAAGCGTAGGTACTCTATAGATACATAGTCTAAAAAGACCCATCACGAAACCGTCATCTATGTATTGGGATACGACTTTTATTTTTGGTGTGATAATTCGCTGATTACGTACATTGCCAGCTACACATGCATTGGTTGTGTGTCGAATGTTCTGGATTATAACTGTCATCTTTCATTACACATTATTTCATCAGTATATCGAGTGTTCGCAATGTAACGCACGCAAAACATTGTGCTCGCTTACTTGTGATTGCATTAAACGATACAGGGATCATAGGAGTATTTACGGTTTGCGCGGGCTTGCGGACGGTGAGCGATGGGCAGCTCGCCGTCCGATAAGGACCAGGCCCGTGTCGACGGCGCGCTGTGTTCCACGCGCGCCTCAAAGAGATCCCAGCACCAACCGACGGGGTCGAAAAACTAATGCCTGCTGGGGTTGCGGGTTTGTCCGAAAGGGATATCGCGGCCCCGGCACACAGGCAACGGAAGGAACACGGGTGGGTTTTAGTCAGTAAAAGTCTGACACACCCTCTCGCTCTGCCCAGAGCGGGAGAAGTCATTTGATGATTTCCCATACTAAAAAAAAAAAAAAAGAGTATTTACGGTTTATATATTGTAAAAAAAGCCTGGAACTTTGACCTTCAATATCTCCATTAGTAAATAGAAGGTTCTCAGGTATGGAATTACAAGTGACTCTCGGCTCCGTTAAGGGTATTTTTACACCCGCTAAGTGTAAGATAAAACTTTTGTGCTGCTCTTGCTATGTTTACAAAAGGCTGCAAAGTCATAGGTACCAACATTACACAAGACCAATTTCGTAGACTACACGGTTACAATAAACGTTTTGATATTTTACTTATTAAATTGTATGTTGACCTTTTCAATTACTATTAGTCTAGTCTTCAAACTACAATAATCATTATCTGTACATACATAATATTATAAAGTCTGTTATTCCAGAAAGTTTGCGTATTTTTAGATAAACATTAAACTTACATGTAATAAAGAAATCTTTTGTTTTACCAAGTCTTAAAAACCGTGCGAAGCAGGGTCGCTAGTAAATTATAAAAAAGCAAGTAATTATTTACAAACAGATTTATAGGCAGATGTTATTGGAAACGCCTAAAAGGACATATTTATAGTGACCTTATTGTTGATGTTCTTCAGAAAGGTCAGGTGCGTAGTACTCGCAACCGGCGTGCGTGTATGAAAAGAGGCCCTAGTGTGAGTTTCTTTTAACCATCTCGATTCCGATGTATGAACGTAAACGAAGCAAAAGCAATATGTAAGGATCGTAGCAGGTGACGTTCTGTAGTTTCTGCCCCATGGGAAAAATCTGCTAAATTCAAAGTACAAGTAATTTATTTGCAGTAAATGCGGTACAAAAGTACGTTTGGTATATAAATTGTTTTTTGGCACCGGAAAAGCTTATGCTAAGCCGAGAGTGAAGTCGGGTTGCGGTTGATGATGGTGATGATATTGTCAGTGCAATGACACATTTCGCCATAAATGGCATGCAAATATTTAAAAAAACCGGCCAAGTGCGTGTCGGACCACGCACAATGAAGGGATGAATTTATCCCAAGAACAAACTTAACATTGTAGTTGAAAAACATGTTCTCCCGGAATGTATAAATTTATAAATTTAAGTTGGTCGATCATTACTCTTTAACCTGTAGAGCGTACTTAGCTCTGATAGTTTTCCTTTTAATTTCGTTATAAATACTACTGCTGTGAATTTTTTCACAAGTCCAAGTACAACCATTTAGGTAGAAGGGGGGGGGGGGGGACACACTTGACTTTAACAAAAAAAAATCAGTTAAAAGCTTAATATTTCGCAAACGGATCCCTGAATCTAAAAATGGTTTTCACAGACTCACAATATTTTTGAACGACCTTTCTAACAATACCCCACAAGATGGGGTAGACGAGAAAAAAAAAACATCCACACTTTACGTGTAGGGGAGGTACTCTAAAAAAATATACTCGTATTTTTAATAATTTTATTTTACCACTTTGTCGGCATGATTAATATGTTTATATATGACAAATTACAGCTTTCTAGTACAAACCGTCTCTGAGCTAACCCGCGGACAGACAGACGGACAGACAGACAGACGGACATGGCGAAACTATAAGGGTTCCTTGTTTACTACGGAACCCTAAAAACAAATGCTAATTTAGACAAAACAATCTGAAAATTCAACATTCGATTGTTTCAAGTAAATTGTAAAGCTGTGTAGGCACGAACGAACAAGACATAGCGACCACGAACATCGAACACGGAACATTTGGTTCGTACGTGTGGACGTAAATTTGCAAAGCGAACATGAACACCATAAACCACCACCATAAACTTGACCGCCTTCTCAATAATTGCATTCGATTCGTTTTCAATCTTCGTAAGTATGACCATGTATCCGCGCACCGATTACTTTTAAAGTGGTTACCCATTCGACAGCGCAGAGAGGTGAGGGCTCTGTCTATGTTATTCTCTATTCTCGACAAACCCACCTCTCCTTCTTACCTGACTTCCCATATTCAATACTTATGCTCTGCCCATAGCAAAAATCTTCGTTCCACCAACAATCGTCTTCTACGATGTCCTTCTCACCGCTCTGGTTTCATTCACTCTTCTTTCTTTGTCCAAGCGGTCTTTCTTTGGAATGCGCTACCTCTGAATATCAGGACGGCAACCAGTCGGTTGTCTTTTAAAGGGAAGGTTCGTGAGTATATACGCAAGAAGTTGGCTGAAACATCCCAGCGGTGATTTGCTGAATTCGTTTTCTCCTCTACCGATCGTTATTTCTCCTGACAAAGTTATTCTGTTTATACTATGTATGTATATATCTATGTATTTATTCTTGTATTTTATAGTTAATTTCGTGTTATCAATCCCTAATGTTACACCTGCCATGTTTTGTCTCTGCATCACCCTAAGGTTGACTGGTAGAAAATGCCTCAGGCATTAAGTCCGCCTTTGTACGGTATTTTATTTTTACTTGTGCATAAAGTTTTAATAAATAAATAAACACCATACGAGCACAGTTTTTATTTGTGTTCGCGCTTAAACGCCCCGCTCTCTTTAGTAGCTATGGCTATTAAAGAGAGCGGGGCGTTTAAGCGTGTTTCATGTTCGTTAGTTGCACGTACATGCCAACAAAATGTTCGATGTTCGTGTTCACGGCTTACGGTTCAAAAATGTAGTTTTCAATAATGAAAATCTTACACAATGATAGGGTACTTGTACTGATGTCAGTGCCTATCTCCAAGATCATTTCCTTTGTAAATAACCCCCAGAACATTTAGACACATGAAATGAAACACAGTCGAGTACACAAACAAAGAGAAACACAGAAATTTAACGATGTTTGTAGAGAC
This sequence comes from Agrochola lota, assembly GCA_947364205.1. Lineage (NCBI taxonomy): Eukaryota > Metazoa > Arthropoda > Insecta > Lepidoptera > Noctuidae > Agrochola > Agrochola lota. The sequence goes on from OX376229.1 coordinate 2,983,105, forward strand.
ATCAATTTCAAATGTAAACTCTGCGGTGATTAACAAAGCTTCGACATAGATGCCTGTTTATTATGCGTTATCATATCCTTTAAATAATAGTATAAAGTGAAAGTTTGTGAGGATAGATGGATGGATGGATGTTTGATACTCTCTCACGCAAAAACTACTGAACAGATTTGGATGAAATTTGGCACACAGATAGTTTATAACCTGGATTAACACATAGGATACTTTTTATCCCGATATTCCCCCGGGATTGAGACTTATGTGGGTGAAACCGCGGGGCGCAGCTAATATAGATATATAGTAATAGATATATGAATAAAGATTCTAATTAAAATAAACGGTTACTTTATAAAATATTAGTTAATCATGATTTTAATGCGATACGAGACTAGAGATCGTATCGTATCTGATCTATTTTCGTATAGTACAAATAGTTCACACATAAATGACAAAATAATATTACACCGATAGCATGCCTCCGCCGCGAAACCATAGCAGCGAAACCGCAGTAGTTCAATTCAACTGGCTCGCGTCATGTTCCGCTACGCGAAGTTCGACTAGTAGCGGAACATGACGCGAGCCAGTTGAATTGAACTACTGCGGTTTCGCGGCGGAGGTGTGCTACTGGCGTTAGTGCTCAGGCTATCTAAACAAGACCTAACTAGCCGGTAGCCCATGTAATACTACAGTTTGACAAACTCCCTCATAAACAGTTCTGACCACCGCCCCGTTATTTGTGGTGATCATTTACGAAGCTATGATAAGTTATGATAACGGCAGAGATTTCCCTGTAGTGGATCATTAATATGCTGTTACTAAGATAGCGAAACGGTAGGGCGAGGAGCGTTTGTAAGCGGTTTAGTAATAAAGATATAATTCTGTTTTAAATTTTTACTATAAAACAACGTCACGCCTGTAATCCGAGAATTGATAGGCAGAAGTGTATCTACAGTAAGGTACACCAACATTTCGCCAGTTATGTTTAAGTCCCATGTAATAGGGGGCGAGCCTATTGCCATCAACCAGGCACAACTCCAGACTCCGGACTGCTACTCAGAAATTCCTGATGGAAAAACCCAATAACGCTTTGCCCCACCTGGGAATCGAACCCAGAACCTCATGCTCAGGAGTAGCGCTTGCGACCACTAGACCAACTAGGTAGATAAAAATATAATTCCGCCTTAAAATTTTACTATAATATACATTTTTGAACAACCATATTAGTGGCTATTTTCCAGGACTAAATTATTTTCTTTAAATAGTAAAGCTTAAAGACTAAAAGAGTTCCAAACGTCGATATCCGAAGGCTTATAAAGGTCTGACGGCTGTTGGAAAATGAGTGATGGTACTCAAAGGAGTTGAACAGGACACCTAGCAAGGCACGGAGACGACAGGTGGAGGAAACGAAATACAACGTGAACGAGTAGCGTTCAAGCACCGGAAGGAGTAATGTTGGTGGATCGGAGACGACATAGGTGGACGACATAATATACATATGCTCGGTTTCTGTAAACAAAAACTAATCGTTTTACTTACCAATGGTAATTTTTTTATTGCCAAACTATAATATAAAAAGATTCGTAAGCTAGTTTTACCTGCGATAGCTACTTTCATATAATTATGTGGTAGTAAAAAAAGAAAGAAAAATTGTTTATTCTGTACAAACTAAACGCACATTGCAAAAAAATTACATAAAGTACACATTGACAAATTAACCAAAAGCCTCGTATTCAATATTCAAAATTAATCAAATTTTGTCTAATGCTTGATGTCAGGGTCAGACACCACTCCTCCTGCCGGAGGCTTTACGCGGGGGTCGTGCGGTCCATGGCCGTTTACGGGGCACCGGTGTTCATTGAGGCTGCGACCGGCCCAGCGGTTGAACGCGTCCCAAAGGGTCATGGCCATTAGGCTGGTCCGAGGATACCGCACGGTCTCCCGTGAGGCGGCGAGCCTCCTTGCCGGACTACCGCCATGGGATCTGGAGGCAAAAGTCCTTGCGCACATGTGGGAGTGTCGCGCGGAGGCGAAACGCTGGGGCGTAACTCCGCTGCCGCGAGAAATCACGGCACAGCGGACAGAGCTCCGGCGGGATCTCATGGCGGCATGGAGAGTGCGATTGTTGCAACCCAGCGCTGGGCACGCCACAATTGCGGCGATAAGTCCCCTCTTTAAGGAGTGGCTTGAGAGGCGCCATGGCGTCCTCACCTTCCGCCTGACGCAGGTCCTCAGCGGACACGGTTGTTTCGGGAGGTTCCTGTGCCGCATAAGGCGGGAGGAAACGCTCGGGTGTCACCACTGTGTGGATCGCCCGGAGGAGACGGTGGAGCATACGGTGGAGATCTGCCCGGCTTGGGCGGAGCACCGCCGTGTCCTCTGTGAGGAGGTGATCGGCGGCGACGATCTCTCGCGTCCGGCCCTGGTTCAGGCCATGGTTCGGAGCAAGAGTGCATGGGAGGCCGTCACCTCCTTCTGCGAAGCAGTTATGCTCGCGGAGGAGGAGGCGGAGCGCGCGAGGGAGATGCAAGATGCGTGCCCTCGCGCCCCTAGTCGCCGCAGGAGACGCCCCGGGCGTCGGGAGTCGCGAGGCGACTTCCGGCCACCGTAGGCGCGGGTTTGCGGACGGTGAGCAATGGGTAGTTCGCCGTCCGATAAGGTTCAGGCCCGGGTCGACGGCGCGTTGTGTTCCGCGCACGCCTCGAAGAGATGTCAGCACGAACTGGCGGGGTCCGTAAGAACCAATGCCTGCTGGGGTTGCGGGTTTGTCCGAAAGGGATATCGCGGCCCCGGCACACGGGCAACGGAAGGAACACGGGTGGGTTTTAGTCAGTAAAAGTCTGACACGCCCTCTCGCTCCACCCAGAGCGGGAGAAGTCATTTGATGATTTCCAATCCCAAAAAAAAAAAAAAAGGGTCGAAGACCAAAGACAATTTACAATAATTGCTAGCGTAATGTGTTCCGACAATAACAAATGAAAACAAACAAACAATCAAAACATAAACAAAATGCCGATTGCAGGTCGGCCTATTATGAAAGCTACGAGGTATTTGCTTCATTATTGGTAAAGATACAAGAGTCTTAACCGTAACCAACAACGGTCCGTAATAATAGGAATCGGCCAATAGTTGCCATCATGGGTAAAACATGCAGGTTGCCACAGGAGCGTGGAGATTACCATAAGCAAAGAGAAAGGCTTATTTTTAATCTTATATTTTGAATTGTTTTGATTATTTTTTGTACATTGTTCTCACATAAATAAGCAACAAGAATAATTTACCCAGGATTTTGTAATTTTAATTTCTATATTTAAAAGAGTCTCCTTGGAGTTTTATGCATCTATTTCTCCATAAAGATCTACGTTTTGGACCGGGCAACTAGCTTCAACTTTCTGACTAACTGACGCGAATATTTGTCAATTTTTTAAAAGTGCCTGTCAATGGTTTAATTGAAATAAATGCTTTGAGTTTGAAGCCTATTCCCAGGTGTGGTTAAAGAGTATGATCATGAAATTATTGGTAAAGATTTTTGAAGTGAAAACTTCTTTAGCATTGTTGTGATTTGAAAGTCGATGAAACGAAAAAGCGACAGTAAAAAGAGACGGACACATAAATTCCTAAGATTTAACGTGGGAGAAAATGAGGCATTATACAGTGTTTCTTATATTGGTGGTTCTCTTTGTGCTCTACTTCGTACCCCCTCCACTCGTGTTTACCAAGGCATAGTGGGAGTTTGCTTGGGCCTCAGCGTTGTACGTTTGTTAATACGTGTTTGTGTGCGCATGCGTAGTACAAAGCTTGAGAAAAGGCATCACAACAACCGTGATGAAATATTTGAAGGTCTCACTTCTACCACGTGTGAATCGCACACATTTTTTTTTTTTTAGCTGTAACCTACATACTAATGCTGCGGCCGCATGTGCGTCCATCGTGACGAAGCTTCGAACAGTGATACGATACACACAGATGTGACTAACCAGTATCGGTTATCGTCACGATAGTTCGGGATGCGTAGCACTTATCGTCCGGGTGGCGGTACGTAATAAACGTGGCGAAACCGCTAATGTGACCACTGCATTAGCGCGATAACTTTTCATCGAGCAAAACATACGAAGCTTCGGCACGCATTGGCTTTGTCACAATAGACGCAGATGCGGCCGCAGCATTACACTTTATTTTGTGAACGTAAAATAACTTAATTTGTAGTCAATACGTTTAATATTAAAATCATGCTTTTAAGCTGAACGTTCACTCGAAGCAAAGCACGCACGGCACGCAACGGATTTTGCAGTTTTGTATGCAGAAATTAACCGAACGGTCGGTACCGATAGTGGACGTAGTGCTATATGTATTCATACAAAGCAAACCAAGATCTTTCTTTGCTTTGCGTGGGTTGCGGACCAGTGCACGTTCACCTTAATATTCCATTTACCCATTCTCGCTTCCCGCTCCCACCGGGACCCTACCATAAATAACGTAATATAGAAACCGGGACTGACGATGGTCCCGGGAGGCACCGGATGCGCCGACACGACTACTGGGACAACATGAAATATGAAAACTACGAGATTCCACTGTTTAAGATTAACGTTACACTAAATCTGATCATGTTCGTGAAATTGATAGGGATTTTCATTTTCTGTAGTGAAATTATGATGTTTAAGCGCTATGGAATTTTGTAAGCAGGATAACAGGATAAACGTAGGATGTAAAGGCTTATTAGGACACTCTGAATTCAGGAATTCAGGTACTAATTACCTAATTACCCGATTACCTAATTGATAACGTGTGTGTAGTGTGTATGTGTTATATTTATGTTAGTTATTTGTGGTAGTGGTGGTTGGTATTGTATGTTCATTACGTGTTCAATGTGTGTATTTCTTTTGCTGGACATTAAAATATTTCATTTAGGAAATTGTTGTATGAGTTAGGATGGTTAGGATGCTAATTAGCCAGTCAGGATAATTATGCCTTCCATGAAGTCACTCCATGTAAAATACTTGTAAACTGGAAGTCACTCCAAGTAAAATACTTGTAAACTGGAAGTCACTGCATGTAAAATACTTGTTAACTGGAAGTCACTCCATGTAAAATACTTGTTAACTGGCAGTCACTCCATGTAAAATACTTGTTAACTGGAAGTCACTCGATGTAAAATACTTGTTAACTGGAAGTCACTCCATGTAAAATACTTGTAGACTGGAAACCGGCAAATGCTAGGCAGATGATATTGAATCCTGTGAAATCCCGTGTGTTAGATTATAACACACGGGATTTCACAGGATTCAATATCATCTGCCTAGCCCCACTCTATCAATCCCGTGTGTTATAATCTATTGCTAATTCCAATGATTATAATTCTGTAAAGCCATATTTTTTACGGTCGCGAATCATAGTTTAATTAAGATACAACTTGAAACTGACCTGCAAATTGCAAATAACGTAAGAAAATTTGAATTTCGCGGGCTGCCTTGGCGCATCCTCCTTAACAACGACAAATTATAATAATAAAAAATACCAATTAATGACAATTAATACAAAAACGTCAAATGGAATAATAGCATGTCGATCAGTCATTGATTCGTCATTAAGGAAGTCGTCATTATTGTAATAACTTTTCAATTAATACCCATTTAGTTTAGTGCTCATTTAAAAATAACGATTAATATTAATGTGATTATCAAGAATGCTTTTGTGCGAGTTACTGGCATGTGTATTCTTGATTACACATGTAACACACACACACACGTTCTTGACACACGCTTATCTACATAGTAAAGAACTAGCGACCCGACCGTGCTTCGCACGGGTGCAATATAATATTGGGGCGACATGTCAATACTTAGAGAGTTCTTTATTATTCGTAAATTAATGTACGATATTATTCACATGAATCTTCTGGTATCAATCTCTAAGTGACAGTGATAGTTTAGAAGAACAGCGCGGTCATACAGAAAGACACGACAAGCGACTTTAATTTATAATATGTATGTATGTGTTGCTGTAAGATGCTTAAAGCCGTGAAACTGTTACATTCGTAGGTATATAGCTATATACCGTAATTTAGTTATATGAAAGCGATTCACTTTCAAAGTCAAGTCAAAGTCAAACAATTTATTTCAATTAGGCACATAAAAGGCACTTATGAACGTCAAGTTTACAAAAAATAGAATTGATTCTAGTCGCCCCTTCCAAAAGGTAGTTTTCGTATGGAGAAGAATGGGCAAGAAACTCCACCTCTTTTAAAATGTTTTTACAATATTTTGCATACATTAATTATATAATTATATGTGAAGACGATGCATCTAGAATAAGATTACTATACCGCGATAGGTAAAAAAGAATGAAAAATAAAGCAATTACAGATAAATTAAATATGTGACAGATACGTGCTCACATATTTACAAACATTGTAAAATTATACGATATTCCTAACATTTTAACAAGTAATACTAATAAGTCAGTGTGTGAGTTCAAGAAATCACAGAATGTAAAATCAGTGTTATAAAAAATAACAAATACATAATTAAATAAGCAACCAGTTTGATTTTGTCTAGAGTCACTGTCGGAGTGCCCTAATATTGTTACTGCGACCAATTTCTACGTAGCGCTCGCTCAGCTCGCGAGATCTTGGTCACAGTTCTCTCCTACCCTAACCTATTTGCTCGGCGTGCCCTAATAGTTATATTAATAGATCGTGCACGTATCATAGTTATATTCCTAGTAAGACAGTAACTTTCCAGTAGTCCTCCTTCCTAGTAGGGTAGTAAGCCGCCGACCCGAGCGAGCGAAGTGAGCGGTGCCGCGGCATCGGCCGGCGAGCGCTACGTCGAAATTGCTCCCAATAACAAAATTAGGGCACTCCGACAGTTATGAACATCTTTCATAGAACTATATCACGGTATATAGATATATCCCTAGGAATATACGGTTTTTCTATAACCAACACTACCCACAGTACGCCCACAGAAGTTAAAATACAGCCTAATGAGAGATACATACCTCTCTTCCGTTATACGTATAATATTGACGACACGGTTGGCGCAGTGGCTGAGCGATTGACTGCTGCGCAACGTGTCGCGGGTTCAATCCCCGCACGGAACAAATATTTGTATGGTCTGCAAGTAGTTGTTCCGGGTCTGGGTGTTAGTTTATGTGAGTTTCTATGTTTGTAAACGCACCCACGATACAGGAAGAAATTCTCAGCGTGGGGCAACGTTTAAAAAAAATATATATATATAGATGGTACCTACGTAAAGGAAACATGCAAACTTGGAAGGTTACTTATCTCTACCGTAGAGTGTATATAAGGCATAAGGCTACACATCAAGCTATACATTTCCAGTTTATGCTGATCTCGCATTGCATAGGATTTTCGTACAATGCGAGGTCTGTTTATACTGGATATGTATGGCTTAATGTGTAGCCGTGTGTACAACTACACATACATAAACTCACGCCTTCATCCCATGGGGGGTAGGTAGAAACTACAGAACGTCACCTCTTACGATCCTTACATAATCCTTTTGATTCGTTTCATCCTTTTTACCTATGGTGGTATAGTAATCTTATTCTAGATGCATCGTCTTCACATATAATTATATGATGAATGTATACAAAATATTGTAAAAAACATTTTAGAAGAGTAACGGTGGAGTTTCTTGCCCATTCTTCTCCATACGAAAACTACTAACTCTTTTGGAAAGGCGACTAGAATCAATTATTTTTTTTGTAAAATTGACGTTCAAAAGTGCCGTTTGTGTGCTTAATTGAAATAAATTGTTTGTTATTATTTAATATAATATATTTAATTAAATAAATATATTTAATATAATAATAAAAAATAAAATTGACGTTCATTAATCTGGTCATACAGGTTGCTAGTACTACGCATCTGACCTTTCTGAAAAACATCAATTATAAGGTCAGTGTTTGGTCTTCTATGGCGTCCCCTCCCGGCGCGGCGCTTCACTCACAACTGCCTTGTAATTATCTTCTGTTAGTCGCCTTACACTCATCCTCTCAACATGATCAAACCATTTCAGCAAACTCTTTTCAATTTTTGTCACACATTTTCTTTTAAATCACACCGTTGTCTTATCACTGACTTATTATTTCTTTATATATATTTTTTATTTGTAATTTTATATATTACTAGCTGCGCCGCACGGTTTCACCCGCATAAGTCTCGATCCCGTGGGAATATCGGGGTAAAAAGTATCCTATATGTTAATCCAGGTTATTTATTTATTATTTTATTATTTATGTACACACAGTAAAATACATACAGATACGACATAATTAAAATTTGAGTACAAAGGTACTGCTTATTTTTTAAGAAATTTCTTCCAGCAGACCTGCGAAAGGAGAAATAAGAAAGAAATGTAGACAATAGTGTGTGAGAACAAAAAGAGAAAAATATGAATTTGCGAAGTCTTATACTAAAACATATCAAATATACCTACACGCATAACGTAATAAATTAACATATACTTAAATAAATACATAAGCTTAAATAAATAAACATACATATTATAGGTATATAAATACTCACAGTAGAGAGGAAATATACTGCTCTTTTACTCGATATTTAAATTGTGAAACAGTTTAGAAACTATCTGTGTGCCAAAATTTTATCCAAATCCGTTCAGTAGTTTTTGCGTGAAAGAATAACAAATATCCATACACTCATCCATCCTCTCAAACTTTCGCACTTCCACAACTTATTAGTAGGATGTAGAAACTGTAATTTAATTTATTTATCAATGTATGTATCGAAAATTTAATGTTAGTTTAGTTTATTTACTGTTAAGTGTTAGAAGTCAATTCCTAAGCTACAAGGTTGTGTCTATGTAAATCCTGCATCTGAAAAACCACTTACTCCCAAAATACAAGCTTGGCTTAGTTTGGGAGGTTTAGTTCGGCTTAGTCTAACATGTGCTGCTGTCTACCATCAACCACCATAAAAATTGTACTTCATAGATTAAGTTTTTGTTGTACCTACTTTGAGAGTGAAATAAAATTAACATTATCACATTATTCCTCAGCCTATCCTATTCATAGTTACAACACACAAGTTTTGCAAGGAACGCATAAGAACAAGGTGGAGTGTACAGCTAAGCCACAAATAAAAAAACCGGTCAAGTGACTACGACTCGGAGTCGCAGACGAAGAAAACACCGAAAAGAACACGTTCCTTGTATGCCCCCCTTTAATTATGATCATTATTGATTTTTTTGGTTGTTGTAGCAATAGAAATACACAAACTGTGAAAATTTCAACTATCTACCTATTACGGTTCATGAGATACAGCCCGCTGACAGACAGGTCGACGGCCAGCGGAGCCTTCGAAATAGGGTTCCGTAAAAAGTAGTATTAGTACATCCTATTATTGTCCCACTGCAGATCAAAGGCCTCTTCTCATACACAGAAGGCACGAGCATTGATCACCACGCTTGCTCAAGACGGGTTGACTGTTTCAGACTTATAAGTCCTGATTTCCTCATTATGTTTTCCTTCACCGATGTCTGTAATGTCCAACATAAACTCAGCAAGTACATAATGAATTGAAAAAGTCATATTGGTACTTGCCAGGATTTGAACCCACAACCTCGTGATAAGAGGTAACACCTTAAGAGGGCCCTTCCCGGTCCGTCTATCGTCAACGCGAAGATGGTCGAAAAGCGTGTTGTTTCATCGAGCGCAAGTGAGAAATGCTAACAAACAAGCGAGAACGCGATAACATTGTACGATAATAGTGTGTCAAAATTTACCAATTATGAGTAGGTATATTATGACCGGCCAAAGTTCGGGTACAATTTGTGCAAAAAAGCAGTTTTTTTTTTTTTTTGGAGGCTTATACTGAATTTTTTCCTCAATTTATTTATTTTTTGCTATCATAGAAACCTAGATATAGTGCACTAGATACATATTAGTTTAAAATTTCAAAGAAAGATGTGTTGCAACGCCATAAACACGTACGAGCATTTTTATGAAAAGTATGACGGGTTGGCCGCTCTTAACCACACTAACCCATCATGACAAAACAAAGGTTATCATAAATAAAAGATACGGATAAGAGACTTAATCTCAAGCAAAACATTCGACTTAAGATGTTTTTGAAACTTTGAGTGCTTTGTAAGAATTGCGCGATAAAGAAAAATAAGAACTTCAGAATTGTTGGTAAAGAGCTCTGCCACTGTTATTCTCTTCTTAGTTAATTGATTCAGGCGTGAACTTGCGGAAATCCATTATAAAATACAATAGACGTAGATATAATTATTTAGTAACCTATTCCGCTTAAGTATTGCTAAATCGACACGTGTTTTACCTCTCAATGAGGCATCCGACCACTGACTTGTCGCGAACCCGAACACGGCGTGTTGCCACGCCGAGCGCCGAACGCAGAAAGAGCGAGTTCTTACAGGATTTTTTATGAGTCTTTATGAATAGTTAAGCGGAATAGGTTGCTAAATATATCTACATCTATTGTATTTCATTCTCTTCTTGTTTTTAAATGCTAATTATATAAGGGATTATTTCTTTGAATATAATTGGTTTTTTCCATCAGGAATTTCTCAGTAGCAGCCCGGAGTCTGAATTTGAGCCTGTTTGATGGCAAAAGGCCCGCCCCGTATTTCATGGGACTTAAACATAACTGACGAAATGTGGGTGTAGGTACTCTGGTACACCTCTGCTTAACCTTTCGACGAAAGCAGTCGTGATGTTATGCTATGTAATATTTATGTAGAAGACATACAAATAACCAGGTTTTTTTAACAGACTATTTACATTTGTAAATGTATTCCTATTCGAGTGCGGAGTATCTAGAATTCAAATCAGTTTCACAAAAGAAATAAATTCAACGAACACGAAAACTAGAAACTTTTAGAACTTTTCTAACAGGTGGGTTGTACGAGGTTCGGAGTTCGATTCTCAGTTGAGATTCTCTGCGGCTGCGGCGACTTTAAAGTTTGCCACAAAGGATTTAAAGACAGGCGGCGGCTGTCATCCTCACAAAGCTACGGTTAAGATTCGTTTTTCTAGATTATTTACTAGAAGCAACGTGCTTTGTCTTTTAGTTGAAATTCTTTTGCGGATTAGGTGAAGTGGTAGATGGATTACTCTTTACATCAACTATGTTTATGTAAACTCAACGTCTTTGACGACGGGAGAAAAATAATGGTCTACTGATTAATAGTACATTACTGTCGCGGTCTGCAACTGGGGCATTGATGGATGATCGTGCAGCCGATGCTCACATACGTGAGTCCATCAATGCCTGGTTGCGGCCAAGGCTTGTATAAGTACTTTTTTCGAGTAATGCGTGGAAATTCAAATTGAGTAAATTAATTATAAATTCCAGTATCAATTACGAAAAACTATCATTTTTCACGCTTCAATATGATCATTTGTTTGTTCTTTAATTTAAACAGCTCTATTTGCAAGCCAACTCGAAATGTAAATAAAATCTTTAATAAGTTACCTCCTTGGTTGTCATGTGTCCAAGTATAAAGTCCGTTCCGTTGTTGAATAACACGACAGATAATATGAGTTTTCATAGTAATTTATTTGGCCGCTAAACACGACAGTTATGGATTTTCATACAAACATTGCCGGCCGGGCGCTCGCATGTATTCGACCAGTACAGCAATTTCGATTTATCTCGAAGAAGGTTGTCAAAATGATGTTCGAATTTCCAAGCATGTTTGAGAAAAAGTTATTTTTGACAGACAATCTTAGGATAAAAAGAAAAGGCACAATGCAGTGCGCAATGCGGTTAGCATAACAACTTTCCGTGTTCTAATATTGAGTGACTTATTCAGGGTTTTTTTTTTACTCATCTTTTATAAGCATGTGGTAAAAGACAAGTGACTAAAGAATTATTATTCTTTAGTCGTTTGGTGTTAGTAGTTTTTGTCTGGCGCATTAAAATATGTTTTTTAACTAACTAGCAGAGGCAAGACGCGGCATCTTGATTTTGTGCTAGCAGGTTTGCCTTGACGGCAACGGCACACCTACCGGTACCTTAAAGGTACCATTCCGTACCCGACCGCAGGCAGCAACTGCAGGCGACGTGTGGCCACGTCACGTCGCGGCGTCATGTCGCTGCAGTCACGGTTCCGAACCCGACCGTAGGTGGCAGCAGCTTGTATTCCAGTCGGTAGATAGAAGATAGAAAAACGTGTTATCGCTCTAACATTACACGGCTACACGTGTCGTCTGTCGCTCGCCCGTAGCCCGTAGGTGCAAAATACGTGTCGCTAAATAAGGAAGGTATTTCATAGAATTTCAAAGAAACCAGTCGTGTCGCGGCGACGCATCGCCTGCAGTTGCCACCTACGGTCGGGTACCTACCTTTAAACTGCGTGAATGGTACCTTTAAACTGCGTCCTAACTAAAGCGATCGTCGCGCGAATACGCTACCATTGCGGTCATTTTGTTCAGCGAACCCGAACGCTTCGTCGCGTCAACCGACGACCACCTTCCGATTTTCTAAACTTTGAGTGACGTCAGTATGACCGTGACTATCGCGTATTGTTTAGGATATGGGGTTAAACGTTCAAAACATTGCGTTCAATATTTGTGCAGACATGTGTTTAAAAGTTATGTTTTCACAATAACCAAATACATATTCAAGTATTTAAACAATCCACCAACAAAAAAAAAAACAAATGAAAATATCTGCGTATAACCAGATTAACAATATACCAATCCGGTACATGAAAAGGCGTATTTGAATATTTTACAACGTCAAAAAGTCGAATAAAACGCAAGTAGCATGAGCCAAAACTGAATATGAATGTGGTGCAATGTCAAAAATTCAATTGGTACGCGTGCCTCGATTTACATTGAAATGACATTTATTGATATCTGCACCGGGTTATATTACCCGGTTCTACGTGCAAAAAGATTTTCGTGACACATTTTGTTTATCCGTTTCTAAAATTATAGCGTTGATTCAGTTCATTTATTACCCGATTTCAAGAAGGAGGAGATTATCAATTCGACAGAAGGTTTTATAGGGTTCAGTCGTGTGCCTGTCTGTCCGTCTGTCACAGCCAATTTGCTCCGAATCTTATAAACCGATTAAGTTGAAATTTGGTACACATACTATGTATTTCTGTGACCCAAACACGGACGTGAAACGTAAACAAATGAATTTTGAATATGGGGGTCACTTTTGGGGTAAAAAAGAAAATAAACAAAAAAAAAAGTATTGCAAACGTGACATATCAAATGAAAGGGCTTATTTTGAGGAACTCAAGTATTTTTTTTTATAATTTTAAAATAAATGCGTTTAATAAAGATATTTAAGAAAATTGATAAAAATTGACCATTCAAAATTTTAGGCTCAGTAGTTACGGAGAAAAGGTGGGTTAAATCTTATCTCCGAAACTACTGAGACTAAAATTTTTAAAAAGAGAATGGTTCTTTTCTCATAGATTACAGGAAAAGCTATCAGAAGTCTATGGTCTTAAAATAACATGGTAAATCTCTGAATATTGTGCGTACAAACTTACATTTTGCAGTTGGAATGTATGGGAGAATATATATGTTGTTTAACTACACTATTAACTTTGTTCTTGGGATAAATTCATCCCAACTACGGAACCCTTCATTACGCTTAGTCCGACACTCATTTGGCTGGTTTAAAAAAAATACAATTATTAGCTTTAATTAAACAATTAACAAAGTAAAAGAATATTCAAATAATTAAAAACAGGAAAAATAGTGCAGAACCATGATTTAATTAATTAATAGCGGTTGTAAAGACGCCTCGTAATTTTTATTATTAATGACCAAATTTTTATTAGTCATAGGCTCGCGTTTGATCAACTATTAAAATAATTCTACAAATGATTTCAATAGCATTAAACAACAAGCCAGGTGATTACGCTCCGCAGGAGACGCCCCGGGCGTCGGGAGTCGCGAGCCGACTTCCGGCCACCGTAGGCGCGGGCTTGCGGACGATGAGCAATGGGTAGCTCGCCGTCTGATAAGGACCAGGCCCGGGTCGACGGCGCGTTGTGTTCCACGCGCGCTTCAAAGGGATGTCAGCACCAACTGACGGGGTCCGTAAGGGCCAATGCCTGCCGGGGTTGCGAGTTTTTCCGAAAAGGCATATCGCGGCCCCGGCACACAGGCAATGGAAGGAACATGGGTGGGTTTTAGTCAGTAAAAGTCTGACACGCCCTCCCGCTCCGCCCAGAGAGGGAGAAAGTATTTGATAATATGCCAACCAAAAAAAAAAAAAATTGATTACACTAAGTTAAATATTTGCAGATATAGATATACACAACCGGCGTGCGTGTATGACTAGACGTATGAACGTACACGAAGCAAAAAGTGTATGTAAGGATCGTAGTCGTAACAGATGGCGTTCTGTAGTGTCTGCCTATACCCGTGGGATGAAGGCGTGAGTTTATATTTATGTGTAGTTGGTAACATATCTTGAATTTCAAGAATCAGTTCCCATTTTGCTCATGTTTACGAGTCATCAATTTCTCACATAGTAGTGAAATATTTTTTTAATTGCCTACACCCGATTTAGTAAGTCACGCAGGGGGACGTCAATATATCATTCCATAGGTAATTGCTGAAATCGACCGCTGTTGACGTTAGGTTCGTCCGAATTTCACAGCATTTCGCTGAGCATGGAGTTCGAGTTAAAATTTTGTTGCGATTCGTTTTTCCACTTGCCAGTTGAAGTTTCACCTCTACTATGTGTCCCAGCACACACTTGTTTTTTTTCTAGAATAAGTACCTAAATATAAAGCCAAAAGCGTCTTGGTGATTTTTTTTTTTTTCTTGGTTCCGTACCCAAAGGGTGTGTGAAACTTCTATAAATCATGTACTGTTTGTCGTCTTTAATTTCTTTAAATAAGGGTGATTTTCGGCAACTGCAAAAAACAACGTTGTAATTCACAGTATTATTAATTCATTAAGTTGGCAATTTAAAAAAATTATGATGAAAAATATTCTTCTTTCAGTATTTTCATTTACCGGAGCTAAAAAAAATAAGACTGTCAAATAACGTAAATAAATATCTGTATTGACGGTATAGCGCTTCTCTTGTTTCTTTTACGAGAGTAAAAGTGTTAAATCTTGTACGATATGGACTTGGCCGATTTTTTTCCTTAAACAACCACACAAACAAAGAATATCGCGGGCTACCTTAGCGCATCCGCCATGCGCTAAGGTAGCCCGCGATATTCAAATTTTCTTACGGTTTTTGCTATTTGCAGGTCAGTAACATGTTGTATGTTGAGCTATGATTAGCGGCCATAACAAATATGGCTTTACAAATTATAATCATTAGAATCGGCAATACAATTAATTCTTTTCGTAAGATTCCTATTGTCAATAGGCATGAAAATAGTTATTCAATCAATACAACTCATTGCATTCAAGATTGTATGAACTTCAAATGGTGAAAGTTTTTAGTATTTCAATGACGATAGGACAAATTGAGTAAAACGCCATCTATTGAAAAGGTAAACTTGTATGCTACTTTATCATTCTGTGGGTTCGAATTGAAGTAAAAGGCTTCATTTATCTTTTTCGTTGAAAATACGTGATTTATGAGTGTAAATAGAAAAATCAACATTAAACAAGCAAGTTATGATTTTGACTAATCTTACATATGCCACAATCTGCCGTTTAACGCTTTTAATGATTATTAATTTCATAATTGTTACCTATGCTGCCATCTATTGAATTTTCTTCAAGACTAATTATAATTTGTTCGAGTTGAGACCCCATGATCAGGGTAATGCGGAGGAATTTGGGGGCCCCCCAAGACCGGAGGCCCGCGGCGGGCCGCCCCTTCCGCCCCCCTGTTAGTCCGCCACTGGTGTATTTTATGTCTTTTTGTCTTTATATGTTCATTTTGTTTGTGCAGAATAAATAATTTTTCTTTCTTTCTTTTTTTTTACACGAATTAAAGTATTGTTAAATTTTTTCGGCAATATCAAACTCAAAGCATTAATTTCGATTAAACCAATTTGATTGTCACATGCAATTTTAAATTGTCAAGAAGACGATCAGTCAGAAAGATGAAGCCGCCCATTCCAAAGCGTAGTAAGTTCCTATGGAGAAAGAAAATATGGGTAAGAAAATCGTTGGACTTTTACATCAAAATATTGTGAGGTACAATATTATCTTGCAGAGGATTCAAGCCTTGTCTTTTGACGTTTCTATATTGCGTTTATCAAAAAGGTGTGGCCATATTTAAAAAAAATAATCATATGTCCCCTACTAAACCATACCATAACCATTTGGGTTCTACTCGACCCAAATGTATGGGCCAACAGATAATTTTTTCGCGCTTGAAATGAAATGAAATTATTTATTCAGTCATATTAAAAATAAGCTAGATGAGGTCGGCGTTTCCTATCTGACTACTCTGAGAAGAAAGGCCGAAACAAACTCAGAGGTCGCAGTCTCTTTAAAGTGCAGACATAATCTTGATCAGGCCATATGGGGACATGTAGATTAGTATCTGAAATGGTCTTTTGAGGAAAAACCACCCAGGTTTGAGTGGACCTGTCCAGTCAGTGCAAGCATTTTTCAGTAATCGTGGAGCTCAACTCAGAACATACGGAGCTCAACAACTCGATGAACAATACCAAAGAAAGGACATTTGGGTATTACGATATTGGTCCCATAGAGTAAGTTGTTCAGTTTGATGGCTTTTACCACACCTTTAAATATTACACCTTTCTGATACATTTTGTATAAGCGAAAATAGCCCTTATATTTTAAGTGCCCTTTTTGCAAACTACGTGAATTCTCGAAAACAGAAACATAATATTCTGTGACATCTAACATTTATCACAGTACCCTCTAAGTGGCAAGATCTAATGCTGCCACATTTAGAGCATTCCCTATGGATGTCATTACGCTCCCTTATAAGATTTCAGCTATTTCTGAAGACGATATTAACTCGTTTAAAAATTCTTTTAGTTTTCTCTAGAGATGAAGTCGTATCTATTTGAGAGTTTCGGATGGCTCCAGAAAATAACAGATATTTTTTGTTACTTAAAAAAAAAAAACTGGCTCACTTGTCAAGTTATGCCATGTATAAAAGAGCAGCGAAAATGTATACCTAAAGGCGAGAAGCAAAATAAACAACTCTAAATGTCTAGTTTTTTTAATCAGATAAAACTATGTGGAATTTACTCAGCGTACTCAAATTATTTTATCGATCAACGTGTTTACAGAAACAGACAGATTTTTTAAATACCCATTTTTACTTATTTTTTGTTTTTTTTTTTAAGTAATTTTTTGTAAAACAAAAGGCAACTTGTAGGATTCTAATTGAATGCTGCTCTATCACAGAATACCTCCTATTAATAATTTAATTAATAAAAACAAGTCCAAACCTGAATTTAAATGATTTTCCAAATACATGGCTACAAACAGAAGATGGTTTGCTGAGCACGTCAACTTAAGTTTTCCTTGTTTGTCTTAGAAACATGTCGAGACGTGTGCCGACTTCTAAACCCTACGTGCAACTGGTAAAGATTCCACGAACATTTTTCATTTTACTTTGTATTGTGGACCTTCCAATCTAAGGCTTTGCCATTGTCTTGATATTGGAGTCAATGGTTCGAAGACTTGTTTGATTAAAGTTTTTTGGGATTTGTAGGAGGAAATATGTTGGAATGTTGGCAGCACGATTTGTCGCAAATTCGATCCCAGCGTAGATGCTTTTTCAGGCCTTACTGGTAGAGATGTCGAAATTGAAAACGAATGTTTGATATAAAATTATTACATGAATGCTGTGATATCCAATTATTACATGAATGTAAAACATGTGCACATTGGTTTGCTGATATTTGAAAATAAATGATATCGAATTTGAATGTATTCATATCACAATCATGTTTAAGAACAGAACTGTTTTAATGTCATTGATTGCAAAGAAGCAGGCAGCCCATCTCATGGTACTAAGAAGTAACCCACGCTTTTGGATATCTGCAATACCTCTAGTATTGTAGGTATCTAAAAGCGTCAGATTGCATTGCAGCTGTATTGCGAGCCTAGAGACTTAATTAAAATCCACCAGCTCCCCCTTTTTTTTTTGAGGGTGGGAAATCACCAAATGACTTCTCCCGCTCTGGGCGGAGCGGGAGGGTGTGTCAGACTTTTACTGACTCAAACCCACCCGTGTTCCTTCCGTTGCCAGTGTGCCGGGGCCGCGATATCCCTTTCGGACAAACCCGCAACCCCAGCAGGACCAGCACCCCTTAAAGCGATATATAACAACATTGGTAGGCAACAGAATATGGTCATCATCTGCCTCGCCCAGGGGTTCCCAAGGTGTGCACCGCGGGCGCCCTGGTATATGGCGCCATAGAGAGTAAAGAGCTGCTCCGGGAGGCGATCCTGTTTACCGTTCTCCGGAAACAAAACTTAGGTATTCACGGGTAAAAAATAATGTTCTAAGAATTCTCATTCCCTTTGCAACATCTTATTTATGTGAAGCCGGATTTTCAGCTGTAGCTGTAATAAAGAGCAAATATCGCTCAATGATAATGTGGAACAAGAAATGAGAGCATTGGTGACAAGCCTTATCCCACGCCTTGAATAAATGTGTGGACATCACCAAGGTCACGCCTCACATTGACTAAGTTGCCATTGTATTTTATTTCCTATTTTTCTTAAATAATAAATGTATTCTTGTTGTCAATACAAATATAAAAACTCAGTTTCATATGGATGTTTAAATTTTTGTGCGTATCTACCCTATTTCGACTAGAAAGGGCGATGAGACAAAATACTAAACCCAAGTGCGCCGCGAACTGTAAAAGTTTGGGAACCCCTGGCCTAGCCCTTTCCCAACTAGCTGGGGTTGGCTTCCAGTCTTACCGGATGCAGCTGAATACCAGTATTTTACGTGGAGCAGCTGCCAATCTGACCTCGACATCCCAGTTACTGGGTAGCACGATACCCCTTGGTAAGACTGGATCCCAGACTGTCGGGCTTCTGACGATCCGTAACAAAGATCTACAAATGAGATTCGGGACCATCGGCTTATTAACGTGCTTTCCGAGGCACGGAGAGCTCTTGATACGTAAAGAAGGCCACCCATCCACGGATCCTTCTGACGGTGCCAAGTTAGTCACAACGCCCTCAGAAATTTGTGTGGTAAGTCCATTTTATTATTTTTCTAAGATGAAAGACTTTCAAATTCCCTGCCTCCTATAAGACTTTTTCTCAACATATGACCAACCAATTATGAAAACAACAAAACACCTGGAATTGGACGACGAATACCAACTGAATGAAAATATTGAATAATAACCAATATTTTATAATGTCACGACGAACTAATATAGTTTCTGCTGACAAATTGGCATTGGTCCAACCAATGAAGCAAGAAACAATTGGATATCGAGATGTTTGGGCACATAAATTGCATCGGATATGATAGTTCACGATATTGCTGGAGTTATTTTAGTTCATTGAACGGTGTATATCATTTTGCTTTCCGATTTGTGGAATAATAAATTTGGTGGTTTTGTTCATTGTCATTATTGGTTTTATGCTCAGGTTGGAAATAAAAATCCTTAATCCTTATGAAAATGTTAAAATATGGAAACCATAAAATAAATTCGAAGACATGTGACATCTGCCAACCCGCACTCAAACTCAAACTCAAAGCATTTATTTTAAATAAACCAATTACAGGTACTTTTAAATTGTCAAGAGGTCGGTCAGTCAGAAATATGAAGCTAGTTGCCCATTCCAACGCGTAGTTTCTTGTCCATTCTTCTCCATAGGAACCTTCCCATGGAGAAGAACGGACAAGAAACTCCACGGAACCGCATGGTGGATTACTGCCCACTCCCTCTCACAGAGAGGACGCCTGTGTCTCACCAGTGGGAACATTAGTGGGTGTTTATGCTAATGTGACCATTGAAAATGGAAAAATAAAACCGGCCAAGTGCGAGGGTGACTCGCATACGAAGGGTTCCGTACCACCGTACATTATTTTGCAAAAAATAAATATAGTAATCGAAGAAAATTATTGTTTTTCATCTTAATTTTTTTTAATCGCAAAGATAAATTTGTATTTCATAATGATACTATGAATTACAAAGTTATTTTTGCAGTTGCACGAATCGGCGTTTTTAGTATTTGTTGATTATATACAGTGACATGATATACAAAAGTTTCAAATTCCTTTCTTGTTAAGATAGAGCTCGTACACGAAAAAGTTGTCAGTTTTAGAACATTAGTCTAAAAATAACAATTGTTACGGCCCCAACTTCATCATTTTTGAAGATAATAAATAAATATTGTGTTTGTTCTATAATCGATGAGCTCTACACAATGACACCCAACATGCCAGGGTTAGCTTCTTTTTTTCAACATGTAAAGTTTATTATAAGGAGACCCCCATTTAATTTTTAATTTTATTATTTGTTGTTATAGCGACAATAGAAATACACAATCTGTGAAAATTTCAACTGTCTACCTATTACGGTTCATGAGATACAGCCCACTGACCGACAGACAGACGGACAGCGGACACTTAGTAATAGGGTTCCATTTGGACCCCTTTTTTTTAAAGAAAATAACTAGTTTAGACTACAGAAAAACTAAGTGGAAAGCATTATTCAAATAATTTATATGTTCAGGTAGGTATTGAACACACGCGATAACGACTTACCTAAAGTCTTTTAGTCTGTGCTAAATAAATATATTTTCTTTCTTTCTTTCTTTCTTTTATTTCTTTTCTAAAGGTTCAATGGGTGGAAAAAAAGATTATCTAGTCAGAAATATTGACGATAGCGATGTCTGGAAAAGTTCTATACTAGTATTTTCTATTTAATATGTGGCCTAAGTTACTGCTTTGAACATCAGCTATCTGCCAGTGAAAGTTCCGTCAAAGACAGACCAGCCGTTTCGGAGATTAGCCGGAACAAACAGACAGATAGACACAAAAATAAAAATAGTTTTTTTTTGTTATAGGTACTTTAGGAGTATGAGGAACAGGGTGTAAAGTTCACTCATCCCCCATAGAAAAGGGAGGATCCTCCGACCAGACGGGTGTCGTGTCTCGCTGGCAACTGCCCGGAGATTGAAGTCGGGAAGCTTGTATATATGTTTATCGCGCGGTAAACTCTAATTGCGCGATGCAGGATTTGTGTGACGTCAGGATGTTGTGTGACGTCAGGTCATTGATGCGTAGTTTGCATGTAGCGATGTAGATGCCGCTACAGTACCGTATATACTTTTAAATGCATTTATAGTAAAAGCTGTTATTTTGACGTTACGAACAGACAGTTTAATTTGATTTATTTGTATTAGAAATACATAGGAATAATTCAATTCTACTCCACTTTTTGTAGCTGTGTAAGTTTATCCTAAAAGTTGGCAATGACGCAAATAAATAGCTGTCAAATATTTACCTGTTTTGATTAATTTGACAATATTACTGTGTGGAAATATGAAATGTGGCTTACTAGTTAACTAAAATATTGATTATGAAATGTAATAATTAATACCGTAACACTGAATATTTATTTAGTTTTAGATGTAAAAAAATACCTTTTTACGCCTAAAACGGTTACAACAACAAATTCGGTGTTATAATTGCAACTCATTATAAATATTCTAGTTCGCTAGTTAGGCACATTTCATATTTCCATACAGTAATATTGCCAAATTAATCAAAAAAGCGAAATATTTGACAGCTATTTCCTACGTTGCCCACTTTCAGAATAAACGCTCTTAATTAAAACGATGTTTTAAGTCGACCTTCGGCTTCCTACTTTGCAAAACATTACCAAAACACCACTTAACAATAATTGTGTCAGCCATTTCCACAAAAACGTTAGGATTATGAAAACAGTCCCCAAAGGACAATTAGCAGCAGTATTCCATTATTTATTAATTCAAAGTAATTAGAACTGCCGCAGGGCACTTAAACTAATTAAGTACATAACACGGATCGCCTTCCGTTTGGACACAAACAACTACATCTCCACCTGGATTGTGTTTATCATTCTGTATGGATATGTGAGTAAATAGATAGATGGGTCGTTTATTTGGTGCAAACAACAGACATCAAAAGCACGATTAAATAATAACTTCTTCTTCTTTTCGTGTGGTTAGTGACTAACCTGGTGCCAGAGTTTTAAAGCCGCCCGTGGGCTTCTGACATGGCTTCACACGCAGTCGAGAAATATCTCTCAGGCATCCTGGTTTCCTCACAATGTTTTCCTTTACCATTTTTGAAATAAGTGATAATAATTCATGTAGTTGTATTTTGTTTTTAGGGTTCCGTAGTAAACAAGGAACCCTTATAGTTTCGCCATGTCCGTCTGTCTGTCTGTCTGTCGGTCTGTCTGTCTGTCGTCTGTCCGTCGGTCTGTCCGCGGCTTAGCCCAGAGACGGTTAGTACTAGAAAACGGTAATTTGGGATATATACGTATATACATATAAATCATGCCGACAAAGTGGTAAAATAAAATCATTTTTTTTTTTTTTAGGGTATCTCCCCTACACGTAAAGAAGGGATGTTTTTTTTTTCCTCGTCTACCCCATGTCGTGGAGTATCGTTAGAAAGGTCGTTCAAAAATATTGTGAGTTTGAAAACCATTTTTGGATTCAGGGATCCGTTTGCGAAATATTAAGCTTTTAACTGAATTTTTTTGTTAGAGTCAAGTGTCCCCCCCCCCCTTCTAGCTAAATGGTTGTACTTGGACTTGTGAAAAAATTCACAGCAGTAGTATATATAACGAAATTAAAATAAAAACTATCAGAGCTAAGTAGGCTGTACAGGTGAACGTGTAATAATCAACCAACTTAAATTTGCGGTCTGAAAAACATGTTCTCTCATACATTCCGTATGGGAGAACATGTTTTTCAACTTCAATGTTAAGTTTGTTCTTGGGATAAACTCATCCCAACTACGGAACCCTTCATTGTGCGTGGTCCGACACGCACTTGGCCGGTTATTTGTATTTTGATGTAAATTGCATGTACTTATGTGCCTGGATTCAACACAATGTAAATTGTTAATGGATAAAATAAATGAAATGAAATTATGCAATACGTACATGGATTCGAAAAGTCAGAGGTGCGAACTCGAGACCTATGACTTGGCAGCCCGACGGTCACACCACTAGGCTATCATTGCTCGTAAAATAATAGAATAAATAATTACATGAATATTATATAACGGTGGTGGCCCAGTGGTAACGGCCACGACTTACGAGATGTAGGTCGTAGGTTCGAACCCTGACAGGCGCTTTACTTTGTTTAAATTATTGCATCACCACTGCTCTCAAAATGGTGAAGGAAAGCATCGTGAGGAAACCGGCATGTCCTAGAACCGAACATTTGACGACATGTGACATCTACCAACTCGCACTGGGCCCGCGTGGTGGATTACGCTCCCTCTTACAGAGAGGAGGTCTGTGTCCCAGCTGTGGGAACGTTAAAGGTTATATGTTATGTTAAATTAGGAAATAGCTATTAGGTGCCAATATAAAAAAAAAAAAAATAAGTAAAAAACGAGACATTGTGACGACATATATTGGCTTTAATACACTTTAAAATATTGAATCAACAAGTATCAAATACTATACTATACATGTAAGTTGTGGGGTCGATCGAAAGTTAAGCCATGCTTGCCGAGGTCGGTCCGTAGATGGGTGACCATCCCTTACATACCAAGACCCCTCCGTACCTCGGCAAGCACGTTAAACGTTGGTCCCGGCTGTCATTTGTAGATCTTTGGTAGTCGTTACAGGTAGTCAGAAGCTCGAAAGTCTGACAACCAGTCCTACGAAGAGATATCGTGTTACCCAGTAACTGGGTCATGGAGGTCAGATAGCCAGGCGCTTCATGTAAAATACTGGTATTCAGCTGCATCTGGTTAGACTAGATGCCGACCCCAACATAGTTTGGAAATTACTAGGCAGATTGATTAGCCGTATAGTTGTGGAGGTACTGGTTCTTATCTGTGAGGGTAAAACTGGTCCAGTAGTTCAAAGATGTTCTTAAATAATCACGCCCGTATTATCATTAATAGATTGAGAGAAGTATATAGTAACGAAACACACATATTTGGCCTCTCATGTTTAACATACTTACTTTTTTTTTTCTCAGTTAATTTTTATCATGTCCTTTCTTTGGTATTGTTCGTGGAATCTCTGGACTCCTTAAATTCTGAGTTGAGCTGCACGGTCACTGACAAATACGTGCACTGACTGGACAGGTCCACTCAATCTGTCTGGTTCTTTCCTCAGAAGACCATTTCAGACACCAATCTACATGATCTTCACATGATTTGACCAAGATTATGTCTGGACTTTAAAAGAGACTGCGACCTCTGAGTTTGTTTCGGCTTTTCTTTTCAGAGTAGTCAGATAGGAAACGCCGACCTAGTTAAAAATAATATGTTTGACGTGTAAAAGTGGTTGTACAAATCAACTTACAGAAATAAAATCATTTATTTTTTTTTTTTTTTGCGATGGCCATTTTGCGTGGATGTGACGCATATTTTCCCCCAAATTGTTTATTTTCGTGTTTTGTTCTTTCCTTGAGTCATGAGTACCGCAAATAAAAATATTTTTCTTTCTCTCTTTCTTTCTTTTCTTTATCATTATTACGGTTTTATTCCCCGAAGCGTAGGGCAGTGGTTTACCTAAAGTAAGTACACTCACATTTTGCCAGCTATATTTAAACTTCATGTAACAGAGGGCGTGCCTATTGCCTTCAACCGGGTACTAATCATGACTCCGGGCTGCTACTGCAATAGGAGGTGACCCCATTGTCATAAACCGGATAACAATCCTGACTCCAGTCTGCTACCCTAATAGAAGAAACACCGGCCAAGTGCATGTCGGACCATGCACAATGAAGGGTTCCATAGTTGGGAAAAACTTATCCCAAGAACAAACTTAACATTGCATTTGAAAAACTAATTCTCCCATACATTCCAAATGAAAATGAATACAGCTGAAAGTGCAAACAGCACGCACTATATTGAGAGATTTCTTATAGGTTTTCCAGTAATCAATGATAGAACAATTTACTGTATTTTTTTCAAAATTTAAAGCTCTGTAATTTCGAAGATAATCACATCATTTCGGTGATGGGGGAATGGTAAATTTTCATATATTTTCCTATGGATACTAGTCGGTCATTCTTCCATACAAACGTAGTATGGTGATTACTCGTCTGTTTGACGGTGTATGATCAAAATTAAAAATTATATCAATTTTTCTTGTCATTATCTAGCCCTGTATGGAAGCAGAATAGGAAAAAATATATTGGTTTGGAAGTTATGAGCGTCGAAACTTCAATATTTGAACACTATTTTTAACTCGTGTTTGGGCGTAAATAAATAACTTATGTAGTTAAACAAAATAGAAACTGTACAGGGATAGATAATTTATTCAAAAGTTCAAATAGTTTTATTTTGAGCAAATACATCAAGTAGTTTTTCCATAATATCTAGACGCCCAAAGGTCTGTTCATGAAATTTTACGCGCTCTTTATCGTTATAAATCATCGTCTATTTCAGTAAATAAATAAAAACTAGATAAATAAATACTAAATAAATAAAAGTAAATAAATTAATAATTAGCATGAGTCATGCCCACCGAATTCGAGCCGTTGACTTGAATAGTTTTGAAGTTACTTACTACTTCAAAACTAGTTATTTTAAAAAATCCTCACAGTAAGAATCCACACATTTTATCTGTCACTAAGAGAATCCTATGTTACCCGGGTGTTCCTTTTTTATCCACTACAGAGAACCTCTTGGCCTGCACTTCACCTGATGGTCAGTGATGATCGGGCCGAAGGTGGAAGCGAGCTTCACCCGGAATCCTCAAGCACAGAGGAACTGGCTATCTTACCTCTAACTGCCGAAACACAACAACGCTGTCAACATTGTTGATTATGGCGACAGACTTAGATAAGATAGTGGTATCTAGCCAGGCGGACTTGAACAAGCCCTACCACCAACCAAACCGAGCAGCAAATTTAACCTCTAGGTCTGAGATAGGTGGTCTAGCTAGTAGACCACAGAGGCTGTTACCAACTATTGCCACACTAGCTATTGCCCGCGATTTGGGCTGCGTGTACCTATTTTTTGGTACAAAATATCCAAAACCTAAATTGGATTATGTCCTTCCTTCCTGCCTTTGTATCAGTCCAACTTAACGATTCATTGGTTTAGGAGTGAAAAGGTAACAAACAGACACACAGGGGCTACTCTCATATTAAAATATTACAAAGTTTTGCCCACTGCTTCGCCTGCGTGGAGGTCGAAAGTTAACCCACGGAAACGTACTACCCAGGTCATGGTGTACCCATGTGACAAATTTCATCCAAATAAAGAAAGAAAGAAAAAAAGAAAAGAAAGTAAAATGCGTTTGTTGGCATTACAAAAATACACC
Source organism: Agrochola lota (assembly GCA_947364205.1). NCBI lineage: Eukaryota > Metazoa > Arthropoda > Insecta > Lepidoptera > Noctuidae > Agrochola > Agrochola lota. The sequence continues at coordinate 3,009,531 of OX376229.1, forward strand.
TTAAAACTATAAAAACAGAAAACAAATGATTATAATGCCAAAAGGGCCTCAACTCAGCATAATATCACATGACAACACAAAGTGACTGAAAAAAATCCGTTCGACTGTTCTAGCGTGAAATCGTAAAAAACAAACTTAGGATTAGTATGCATACCCTCGAGTCCCGTCAACACGCCTAATTGCCTCATGCTTATTTCATTCCTAAAACAGAAATAAACTTTCAACTAACATAACGAAACTAACCGGAATAATCTACTATCCATCTAGCGAACCTCAAAACAAAGTTGGCGCGAGCAGAGTTAATTTTTGCGCCATGTTGTTAATAAAATGCGATACAACTCGCAGACAGTGTAATTGCCACCATTAAAAGCTGCCACTGGCGCCCCCTGTACAGACTAAGAATTGGACTGTAGTGTGTAAACAAACACGATTCGTGAAAATATAATTTTCATTTGTTATCTTCATCTAGAGGGGCTCGTCGATCGAAGGGCTCGTCGATCGAAGGTTAAGCTATACTTGCCGCGGTCAGTTCGTACCTCGGAAAGCACGTTATGCCGTTGGTCCTGGGTGTCATTCCAAGATCTTTGACAGTCGTTACGGTGTCAGAAACCCAAAATTCTGACAACCAGTCTTACCAAGGGGTATCGTGTCACCCAGCAACTGGGTTTTGGAGGTCAGATAGGCAGTCGCTCCATATAAAATACTGGTATTCAGCTTCATTCGGTTAGACTAGCAGCCGACCCCGAAATAGTTGGGAAAAGGCTAGGTAGATTTGATTTTATTATCTTTTTCTATTTATTGAGTACTGATAAAAGAGACCCGTCGATGACTGCCTGACTGAAAACGCACAAGCAACTCTTAAGATTTCTTCAGGTAGAAGTTAACAAATTTGAGGATACGTTGATAAAAATATTTTCGCCAGCCAATGCTGTTTCTGTCTGTTTATTTGTTTTGATTTGACAGTCAGAAGTTCTGACTCAGAAACACATGATGGCTGACTTGCCATTCGTATCTTTTAGAAATTTATTTTTCTATATTTTCTTTTCGACTGTTATCTTTTCAGGACTTTTATTATATTGAATCGGAGTTGACGTCATACCTAAGCACAATTAAAAATCATTGCTTCGGCATTTTCAACTTTTGAAAGTTTCTGTCAGGGTGCATATTCGGACCTGACAGTGACACAGAGATGACTGTCAATGTAAGTATTTCCAGAGACAAAAAAACATAGCATCATCTTCCTGCCCTTGTCCAATGTTACTTGGGGTCGGCTTCCATTCTCTCTCTCCTGTCAACCGTCACGCTATCATTCGCTCCCTTTTCTTTCATAATTATCATTCCTCACACAATCCAACCATCTTTTCTTTCTCACTCTCTCAATCCATCAACATATATATTCATCGCTCTTTTAGTTACATCGTTTCATCCCTCCTCATTACATGCCCATACCAAGCTAAACGATTTGCTTTCAACTTATCTGTCACTGGCGCCACTTTCAAAGTACCCCTTATGTAAACTCATTTCTTACTTTATGTTTTCTCGTCACCGAACATCCATCTCATTATTACATTACATCATGTTCACAAAAATACATTTCTTAGCGCAACGGAATATTTCTTCCATTTACACTACACTTACCAAGTTACGTCCTACCTTCGCGCGTGTGTGCAGAGGTAGTTTCATGCACTGGCGTCGCTCAATATCTGTTATTCTCGCTGTAACAGCGACCCGCAACTATCTAGTCGACACCGCACTTGCATCCACACTTTGAAATGGTGTTAAAGATGCAATGATCTGAATACTCTTTTATCGAGGATACGTTGTAGTTGTTTTTTTTCTTTTCTTTTAGAAATTGACTTTTGAATGGGTGTTTAAGATTTTCGTGCATTTAGTATAATACATTGAAACAGCTTTGCTCAACAAGTGACGATGCTTAGTTATATACGTATGGTCTGTTACAAAAGCATCTGATAAATATGTAAACAAATGGAACAGAAAACGTATCTGGGGGATTACAATTTGTAGTGCCACTTACACTTAACTCTGCTTTAATTATTTGAATAATTTCATCCACTATTTCATCATTTTTTTAATTTTTTGATTTGATGATGTTTGGATATCGATACCCATCACATCTGTGGAGTTTCGCAACATAATTTTTTAAACCCTGTATACAACATGTAACAAAAACCCTGTGCGATCCAAAAGGGGCTCATAGGTACTGCTATAATATTACCTAAAAGTAATAAAAAATATTATTATTATTGAAAATAAAAAAGTTATTGCTATTTTAAAATCACATTTTTAGTGCCAAAATTATCCCAAATCCATTAAAAAGTTTCAAGTCATAAGTTACGGCATATAGACACCCGCTAGACGCCGGCCGCCCGCGCTCCATGTCATAACCCGATAAAATTCCCCATTGAAAAAAACGTGACAATTTTTTTGTTTTTGTTAGAAATTGCCTCATAAATAGACTCTCAGTACGATACCTAAACCTAACAACACCGTCACGGAGCGGACAGGGTGTTTTTTACATGTTGTATATTTTATCCGATATTTTTGCCATCGACACGTTAAGATGATTTATAAAATTATAGAAACGGGTGAGTTCGAACATAATGACCTTATAAATTGCCTCTTACCTTAGCCAATTAACCATCACTACTTTAAATAAATCAAATACCAATTCGAATTATTGATAAATTATTCCAAACCGAAGTAGAACCACAGTAAATTGTAAATTCACTTGAATAAATTATTCTAAGAAAATCAAACTGAGTTCCGATGGTATTCTGTTAGGCCATTACAACGGCTATACACCACAAAGTGTGTTCGTTTCGTCGAAAACGGCCATAACGGCCACAAAATGTTAATTAAATGTACCGTACTCAGAATTATCGGGCCCACAGAAATCTTAATAAGGTGGTAGAGTGTACAAGGGATTGTACCAAATTTGGTTTCGGCGAACTCACATTTACAATGAAAGTTATAACTTCAGAGTCATTTTTATAAAGTATTGTTATACGTAGAGTGCGCGCCACGAAAGAAGGCAGGCGGAAAAATGAAGAACTACAAATTTTTTAAATGCAATGTGATGCAATGACATAGACACTAGCGCCGCGTCAACAGGACTTCACTGGTGGTGCATTCTCCACTTTTCATGGCTAAGAGTTTCGAGAAAGTAACAGTCAGCGATAACGATAACGAAAAAGTCAACAATGTATTGGACTGAGACACGACTAACAGCTAATAATAAAGACTGACAGCTGACGAATGAAAAGCTAATGTCAATCCTGATGAAAGTTGTTGTAGAAATACGAAACGCTTTGAAAGTGATTGTCATTTGTCTAGGCCCTTTATAAAAATTACATAGTGGAACTTACTTGGAGTCGGCTTAGGTCACACACGGCACATTTTGGTCGCATTTTGCTCGCTTTTTTTCTCGCAGAACAGATGGCCGATGGGGCTGAACACTTCTGAAATGGCGACCGCGTAGCGGAAGGTACAGCCACCACAAGGATGGAAGGGAACCTACTGGCCACGGCCAGCGCAGGACCAGTCATTATGACAATGTTAGGAGGAGGCCCATAACCTGCAACAGTGGACATCTTTCGGCTGAGATGATGATGAATAATAATTATGAACACCTGGAAGAACGTAAACCATAAGTATATTCATTGGTATAGTTAGTAAATAACAAGTGCCTGGAGTTATTTCCGTATCAGACGTCTATTCCCTTGGTAAGCTTCCTATGGTCAAGGCTAACAGTACAAATTAGAGCAGAATGGACATAAACTTGTGATATTATTGCGTTTATTGCTGCCCATCCTCAATTACGTCTAGGCTGACCCATATATCAACAGCCCACTGTTGAATGTAGCACATCTAAGCTTAATATCGCTATACTTGGCAAATTGGTTCAGTGTTTGGCCGCTTTCACACTGCGACGATTACGACGCCTACATATCGTCAGCGCGGACGACAACGATATCGGGACGATATCGGTATGTGCCAAAATGTAATCAACAGCTAATTTGTTGTCTTGCGGTATGCCACAGCAGCCTTGAATAGTCGGGTTAAAAAAGCTTACGTCGCCGCGCGCTTCTAAAAGTGTAATAGTGTATTCCAGATATTAATGAGCACAATGAGCGGTGGATTCACTCAATTTTCCATTTTAACGTAATTGTACAATAGCTCCTATTTGAAGGAATTCTCTTTGGTTGCTCACAAAGCCTCTGGAGATACATTGAAATGAATCTCGTACATATTCCGCATAGTTTTATAGAATAGAATTTATAGACATTTCAGAGTAAAGTCATAAACTAGGTAGTACGAGCGACCCGTCCTTGCTTTGCGTGGTTTTTACTAATTGACAAAAATATCGAGATTTCTTCATTACATGTTAGTTTAATATTAATGTATTATGCACATACGAGGGTGTCACTGAAAGCTCTAAGAAAATCAAAAACTGAACAAACTAGCAAGTTATTAGTTTTATTATATCTTTTCAAAATAGTGTCCATTTACATCAATACATCGCTGCATCCGATGGAACCACTGAGAAAAGCACTTTGCCCAGTCGTCCTTAGGGGTCTCTTCGACGGCATTTGAAACGCAGCCACTGCTTCCTCGGCGTCGATAAACGTTTTCCTCGAAGTTTATATAAATAAATAAAAATTGCAAGGTGCGAGGTCGGGGCTATAGGGCGGGTGACCCAGTAATTCCACGTCTGACGTCGCCAAGTAGTCGATTGTTTGCTTGGCGGTGTGCGACGAGGCGTTGTCGTGGTGAAGGAGGATCCTACTGCGAGGTCGTTTCTCCCGAACTTTTTCCAAGACAAGTGGCTAACAATTGTTAGTGTACCACTCTGCAGTAACTGTTTTTCGTTCCTCTAAAACAATTGTTGCGTAATGACCTGTCCTTCCGAAGAACGAGGCTACCATCTTTTTTTCCCACGCTTCGACCTCTCTTCACTTTAGTTGGCAACTCCTCGGAAGGAAACACCCAGACAGTAGACTGTCTCTTAGTTTCAGGATCATAACAATAAATCCAGCTTTCGTCACCCGTAAGTATGTCGAACACAGCATTTGAGTCACCTCCGTTAAATCTTTGAACCATTTCACGATACCAATCAACACGGCGAAGTTTTTGGGCCTCTGTCAAATTGCTTCCTGACTTGCTTGCTAAATGTTCATGGAGGATTATGTGCACTTGACTCATACCGATGCCTAAGCTTGTCCGAATCTGCTGATAAGTCACTCTTTTGTCAGTCTCTATCATACGCCGCACAACACTGATGTTATCTTCAGTCATCGCCGTAGAAGGCCGTCCCTCACGCAGATCATCGGTAAGATTAGTGCGACCACGTTTAAACTCATTAAACCAGTTGTAAACAGTAAGACGAGATGGGGCTTCATCGTGAAAGGCCAATGGAAGTCTATCATAACTTTCTTGTTGAGTTAAATGACATCGAAAGTCATAAAATATCATTGTACGAAAATTTTCTCGGGTTAAATTCATGCTGACGTGACACAGACAATTTTCAATTTACCGCCAAATCCTAAGCAAATGACAAATGAATAAAATACATACACAATAATATCGGCAAAGAGTTCCATTTTCAAAATTTGAACTAATTTGTTACGTTTGTTAACGTTTAAAAGTTGCCCGTTCTAAAAACGTTCAGTGTTTCCCTCGTATAATCCCTTCGGAATAAATTCTGTAAATTAATATAATTCTGTAATTCTATGTATAAAAACCGCATCAAAATCCGTTGCCTATTAAAGAAAAACAACGCGGTCACACAGCGAGACACGAAGACTGACTTTAATTTATAATATGTTTAGATGTATAGAAGAAGCACAACATTACATTACGCCCGTATTCCCCAATGGGTAGGCAGTAGAGTATAGAACACACACATTTTACCAGTTAACGTTATTAGTTTGAACGGTGTAGGAAAACATCGTGAGGAAACCGTGAAACAAAACCTGCAAAGACATGCGATATCCACCAACCTGTACTGGGCCCGCGTGGTGGATTACGGCCCACTCCCTCTCATAGAGAGGAGGCCTGTGTCCCAGCAGTGGGAACATTAAAGGCTGGTTATGAGTGAGTTATAAGTTTGTAGTTTGTGTGTTTGTAGTATCTATGTGCACGTGTGTATATGAGTTTTTGTGTTTGTTGTAAATCTATAAAGTCCTAGTTAATTGATTCAGGCGTGACTTTCGATTCACGATTGATTCAGGAGTCATAAAGAACCCTGTCAAGCGTCGTCACTGCTCTCGACGCTTGACGTGTCCACACGTCGGGTCCGGATTCGCAACAAGTCAATCGCCATCCTGAGGATACCTCGTTGAGAGCTAAAAAACGCGTCGATTTTTTACAGGGTTCTTTATGACTCATTACGAACAGTAACGCGGATTAGGTAACTAAATATACGTCGTCTATTGTATTCTATAAAGTCCTATTTAGATCAATATTTAAAAAAGTGTTTAATCAAAGGCGCAGTTGACAAACGTGGTTCTGCTTCTTGAGAAGAGGTTTTAACGAGAGTAAAACTCTACATTATAAAAAAATACTATCTTTGAGTTTGTTAGTAGGTAGGGACCGACAGTAAACAGTAAATGCTAGAGTAAGCATCGTTAGAAAACGCTTATGATAAAATCTAACCTACGTTTACGGCGGGAGGTTATGAGATAACGTCACGTTTTTTGAAATGTCGCTGAATGCCTTAGGATTAGATAAGGTTGGTTTTCAGCGGTAAGGGTCGCAGGTACGTTGGTACGGAGCGAGAGGGTGTGGGAAGCCGTTACCTACTTCTACGAAGCAGTAATGCTCGCGAAGGAGGAGGCGGAACACGTGAGGGAGAGGCAAATTTCGCGCCCTCACGCGCCTAACCGTCGCAGAAGCCCTGGGCGTCGGGAATCGCAGGCCGATTCCCGGCCACCGTAGGCGCGGGCTAGCGGACGGTGAGCAATGGGTAGCTCGCCGTCCGATAAGGACCAGGCCCGGGTCGAAGGCGCGTTGTGTTCCCCGCGCGGTTCAACACGATAACGACGACTCGTGACGACACGGTTGGCGCAGTGGCTGAGCGATCGACTGCTGCGCAACGTGTCGCGGCTTCGATCCCCGACAAATATTTGTATGATCTGCAAGTAGTTGTCTGGGTGTTAGTGTATGTGAGTTCTATGTTTGTAAACGCACCCACGAAACAAGAAGAAATTCTTAGTGTGGGGCAACGTTTTAAAAAAAAAACCCAGGGACGGTGCAAAGCATATGCGAGTGAATCCTGCTCCTCAACTCATAGGCTCAGCAAAAGGGAGATTGCAGTCGGTAGGAGTCTGACATAACTAGCCATTTTCCCCAGGCGGAGATCAATCAGCGAAGAGGGAGAATACTTGACAAAAAAAAGTTATTATTATTATTCTAAATCTAAATTCTAAAATAAAAAAAAATGGAACTACATAGCTGTGCATGAAGTTCCTTTGCAATCAATCTGCCTTGCCTTTTCTCATCTCTGTTGGGGTCAGCTACCAGTCTAACCGGATGCAGCTGAATACCGGTATTTTACATGGAGCGACTGCCTATCTACCAAACCTATATAACAAACTACCAGAGTTAATAAAAAAAGAAGATAAATTGAATATATTTATAAAAAAACTCAAACAATTTTTAATAAGTAAATGCTATTATTGTATAAACGAATATTTAAACGATAAAATATAAATGCCAACATAATCTAATAAGATTTATGTTAATATAATAATACTAGCATTACCCGGCCCGACTTCGCACGGGTAGCACTAAACCCACCCTACCCACCTAATTTTGTCAATTTCGCCGTTTAAACCTTCCCTGGACTACGACAAACATTTCAAAACCAAAATCAGCTAAATCGGCCCAGCCGTTCTCGAGTTTTAGCGAGACAAACGAACAGCAATTGCTTTTTATATATATAGATTGAATTTTGTTCAGAAGACTGGTAAGTTAAGTTAATTTTTTCAAAGCTTCCTCTCTCCTACTATTTTGCTGTGCCCGACGGGGTCCATAATGATCACATATAATTTTAATTTACCACCTAAGTACACATTGTGGAATGCAAATAAAGTATTGAGTATCTGACCTCCACAACCCAGTTACTGAGTAACACGATACCCCTTCTTAAGACTGTTATCAGACTTTTGGGCTTCTGACTAACATTAACGACTGTCAAAGATCTATGAATGACAGCCGAGACCAACGGCTTAACGTGTCTTCCGAGGCACGGAGGGGTCACCCATCCACGAACTGATCGTGGCACGACCCGTGCGGCTGTTATTATTTAGCCACGTGCCCCTGTTGTTACTCTTTCATGGACTAATCATTTGTTTATATTAAAATCTAGCCCCAGAACGCAATCTCGAGCAAACAACTCACAAATCTAAGTGTGGTTCTCGAGTAATAAGCCCATAAAGGGATGAAAAAATAAAAGGTGCGTTAGGTAAGGTAAGATAATTAGTACTGGACTATATAGTCTTCTTTTCTCGTTTCAATAATAACAGATTCTGATCAGCCAAGGTAGTTGCTGAGCATGAGGTCCTGGGTTCGATTCCCAGGTCCGGAAAAGTGTTATTGGTTTTTGCCATCTGCAAATAGGGATGATGACAAAAAAATTTTTTAGTCTGTCTTGGAGATTATCAAAAAATATTGGACACGTATTTTTTCTTTTTTTACGTAATCTAAAGATTACGGCGATACATTGAGTTAAAATGTGCCATGACGTCACGAGTATGTTGGTTTTTATACTTACATGTGACGTAGCGACCCCCACTCCCCAACTTAAAATGCGTTTTATCTAAGTATTTTGTTATTAATATGATAAAGCAAAAAATACGTGTCAAATATTTTTTTATTATCTGACATACGGACTAATTAGAATTTCTTTTCTTTTACCCAGGCATCATTCCTATTCTTAGTGGGAGCTCGGAGTCTGAACTATATCATACACGAATATATCATCGGGCTTAAATATATGCGAAATGTGGGTGTACTGTAGGTACCTACACATCTGCCTTACCCGTCGAGGTATACAGGCAAGATGTTATATTATGTTATGAATATAATCACATACCTAAGCAATGTTTTAGCTACCTAAACCTCCAAGTCCTTTAAATAAGTAAGTATCCACTCAACAAGTAACTTCGTTAGCCAAATCAGCCGAACACAAAATCAAACACGAAAGCCCTATTACTACAAAAAGCCGCTATCATTTGCCGGCAGAATGTAAAGAGCAGTCAACGTATGCCTAGGCCGAGATTCTAGGCACGTTTTCAGATAAAGCTGCAATACGGTGACGTCAGCAAATGGAACCTACTCTTTACATGACCGCGGAACTACGACCTTTTTTGTAAGCGTTTTTCTCACCATACGAAAGTTTGCTTGTATCGTGTATGTGGACACAAATCTCATGTAGAGGTACTCAGACACCGAATACCGTATTACAAAATGTAGTTTGCGATGGTCCTTGTTTAAATACCTATTGTTAACCGATTTCTAAAAGGAGGAGGTTATCAATTCGGATACTATTTTTTATTATGTTCAGGCATAACTCCGTCATATACAGGGTGGCAGGGACATCGATGCGGAGCCGGCTACCATGGATTCAGTAGGTACATGATTCTGAAACCCCTGCGCTGAAATTTTTCGTCGCTTATTTAAAAAAAATCTGCTGATTCATAGAAAAGTGCAATAGCTACGCGGTCAAAATGTATGGAGCAGCTGTTTTTTTTTAAAATAACCGATGAAAATTTTCAACGCAGGGGGGTTCAGAATCATGTACTGAATCCATGGTAGCCGGCTTCGCGTCGATGTCCCTGACACCCTGTATAGACGGATTTGCAAACTTCTTTTTTTGTTTGAAAAGGTATACTTCCGAGGTGGTCCCATTGTCATCAGGTCAGGATCTGATGATGGGATCCTGGAAAAATCTAGGGAGCTCTTCAGATATTATAGCCACACCTATAGCGATTTGGGTATTTGTTATAGTAACTCGTGCAGTTGCTCTCGGAAAGCAACATTTGGTGAAGTGGAACTGAAGACAACAGATGGTCACCGGAACTACTCAATAATTAGTATTTCACGGGTTGCGATTCGATTACTTTAATATGGTTGCGAAGCAATTTATGTTCGTCACAATGTATATGGAGAAGTGGAGCTGATGGTGAAGTACCAGGTGAACTCCTCAACGATTAACGTCCCTGCATCGGGAAAAGTAACATTTGTAAAAGGTAATGAGCAGTTGACATTAGGCTATTTTAACTTAGATAAATTACAAACGGACCCATAAAAAAAGCGAAAAATATAAACTTTTTTACAAAAAAAAAAACAACCGACTAGCGACTTCGTAAAAAGCGAAAAATTTTGTACTTTCTTAAATTTTTAAAGACCGGTGTCTTTGGTTTTGTATTTTCGTTCCTTGCCACCTTGTCACCGACTTCTGAAATTTAGGGTTTTTTTTTCACTTAGCACTACTAAGTTTTTTGGTTTTTTTGAAGTAGATTGTTTTTCTTTTGTAAAAAAGTTTTTTTGTGTCACCCAAATTTGTGATCACTATTGAAATTAATCCGCTGTCATAAATCAAATCAAAACGTTTATTGCAAACCATAATGTGCAATTACAGGTGGTAAATAAAAATATAATAGAAACAATTATGGACCCTGTCGGGCACAGAATTTTTTTTAAATAGGTGGAGAGAGGAAGAGCGCTTTATCAATTTTCCTTATTATTAAATTAAGAACTATTTATATCCTCCTCCTATGTATTTATATTTCCATTCATTCATTTATTCTATTAATACTTTAAATGCAGGTCTATCCATTCATTTATTATTTATTTAATTATATTTAATATTGCTTATTTGTTTACTCGCTTAAAATTTGTTTATTATTATTATTAATGAAGTATCATTATTAAGTATTATGGTATCATTTATTTTTATTATTTTACTTATTAAAATATATCTGTTATTCATAATTATGTATTATTATTATTGAATTTAGCCGTCAAAATATCGTAGTGTGAGGTATCTAAAGTAAGGTAAGGTAAGGTATCTATACTAATATAATAAAGCTAAAGAATTTGTTTGTTTGTTTTAACGCGCTCACCTCTAGAACTACCAGTCGGTTTTGAAAATTTCTTTTTGCATTTGATAGTCCAATTCTTGATGAAGATTATAGGTTATTTGACATCACGCTAAGGTCATTTGGAGCCGAGCAAAAAGAACAAAATGTCAGAAAGAACGCTAAATAAAAACGAATTAATAGCGCGGCCTTGCGATGCGTCGAAATATATAATTAAGAATATGATCATAATTTTTTATTTCATAGGCGTGAATTTATTGATGATGTTGAAAATACAAAATTCCCGCGAATGAAGTCGTGGTGTAAGTGCTAGTCAGGGACTGAAAGCGGTTACGGTTAAAGGTTAAGATACCTCAAAAATATACCGGTACTGGTTTTAAATAAGTTTTGAACTATACCGATACCTTTTTAAACCGTTATTTAACTTTTACACGATTTTGGTACCGAAAAACAAGCGGCGTGCGGGGGGTTCAAACTTGTGTATTTTAGTACTTCTATCGAAATATACCGGTATGTATTTCCAACCTCAAAATTCCGGTAAGTACTGAAAAAAATAACGGTATCGAAATATTTAGGTAACCCTTATTTGACGGTATGACGTCATACCGAAATTTAAAGGTACCTTATTGTTTGGGTAATTCAGTCCCTGCTATAAAGGCTTTTGCAGACCAGCGCGACTTGTCGCGCGACGCGACGCCGGTTATTGTTATACCGTACAGTTTTCTTAGAAATTGCATTGTTTGAGTCGCGTCTCGCCGTCGCGTCGCGCTGGTCTGCACGAGCCTTAAAGCTACCATTTACATTATGTATTTCATTGATTTTAATGTGCCCTGGCGGCTGTAAGTACGTCATGCTCATTCAAATGTCTCGGTGGTGGTGTGTGTGTTGGATCATTAAATTCCCTTCACAATCGTTGAGCTGAATGGTGCTAATCCATGCATCATATTCGTGAACGGGCGCCGTCAGTTGGGACTGGTCATCTCTTAGCTGCCGCGGTTTCTTTTAATTATTTTATTTTTTAATTGTTTTTTTCTTTTTGCTTTTACTCTGGACGTGTTCTCACATGTAAATAAAAATAAAAAATTAATGATGTAACTAATATTTTGTAACAATATAATTAAAAAGAACATGTCGTGATGGCCCAGAGGTTAAGGCCCCGCTTCTCATGCACGAGGTTGTGGGTTTAAATCCGGGCAAGTACCAATGTGACTTTTTCGATTCATATGTACTTTCTGAGTTTATCTTGGACATTACTGACATCGGTGAAGGAAAACATCGTGAGGAAACCTGGACTTATAGTTAATATAAGTCTGAAATCGCCAACCCGTCTTGAGCGAGCGTTGATTAATGCTCGTGCCTTCTGTGTATGAGAAGAGGCCTTTGCCCTGCAGTGGGAATATAATAAACTGGTATTATTATTAATTACAAAGAGTATTCATGGAGTTCCTTGCCCGTTCTTCTCCTTCTCCTACTACACTTTGGAATGGGCAACTAGCTTCATCTTTCTAACTGACCGATTCCTTTAACAATTTGAAAGTGCCTGTAAATGGTTTAATTCAAATAAATCCTTTGAGTTTGAGTTTCTGCCAAGTGATGGCTATTATTATTTCGATCAACCAATCACACATAACATCACGCTCCTGTTCACCGAAGGGTTAGGCAGTGGTGTATCAATAGTCCAGTTATGGTTATAAGTCTCATGTAATAAGGATCGAGCTTACTGCCATCAGCCGAGCTCGAATCCCGATTCCAGTTTTTCGAGATGGAAAAACCCAAAAACAAATTAGCCGACCGGGAATCGGGGAAAACCCAGGACCTCATGCTCAGCAACAGCACCTGCGACCACTAGACGAACGAGGCAACCAATCATAGCCGTTGAAATTGGATTTGATAGCTGATAAGGTGTTTTTCAAATGCGTGTTGGACCACGCTCAATGGAGGGTTCCGGATAAATTTATCCCAAGAACAAACTTAACATTGTAGTTAAAAAACATGTTTTCCCATATATTCCAACTACAAATGTAAGTTTCTACGCACAATATTGACAGATTTGCCATTGTTTTAAAACCACAGATTTCTTGTAGGTTTTCCTGTAATAAGTATGGAACTATTTTCTATAATGATCAAGTTTAATCTATTTTCTTAAATAACTATAAAATTATTTATTTTAATTGAGACCCTCGGTAGAGTTTGTAGAACTTTCATTTTTTATTTTCTTATTTGCCCCCCAAAAGTGACCCCAATATTCAAAATTCATTTATTTACATTACAGGTCCGTGTTTGAATCGGAGAAGTTGGTACCTATGTATAACGAATTTCAACTTAATTGGCTATCTGCTTTTCGTGTGGTTAGTGACTAACCTGGTGTCAGAGTTTTAAAGCCGCCCAAGGGCCTCTGACTTGACTTCACATGCCGTCGAGAAATATCTCTCAGGCATGCCGGTTTCCTCACGATGTTTTCCTTCACCGTTTTTTAAGCAAGTGATAATACGCCCATGAATCCGAAAAGTCAGAGGTGCGTGCCTTGGGTTCGAACTCGAGACCTATGACTTGGCAGTCTGACGGTCACACCACTAGGCTAATCACTGACAACAACTGGCTATGACAGACGGAAAAACAGACAGACAGACACACGAGTGATCCTATAAGGGTTCCGGATTTATTCGGACATAAGGAACATAATTTTTTTTTAAATTTAATGATGAATAATTGTAGGACATAGTTATAGTAATCATTAAATGTTGCTTTTTAAGTGTCGTAGGATGATTTGATAATTCGAATGTTCGCGAAAACCCTAGGCATTTCTGCGAGCAACTGGGTGAAATAGCTAACCTATTTCACCCAGTTGCTCGCAGAAATGTTTTCACCTATTTCTAATTATCTGTGTTTTTGCAAAATCCCTAGGGTTTTCGCGAAAATTCGAATTATCAAATCATCCTACGACATATGCATCCTTTTTACATTACTACGTAGTTTGCTGCTTGCAAACCTTTACGTTAAGTTACTTATACATTTGGTACCCACTGACTAAAGGAAAATATTATGTGAAAACCTGGACTTAATGGTCGTTAGTAGTATCTAGAGCTCCTCGTAAAAGGGTTCGTGTGTGAAAGTAGGTACTATAACCTATTGGTACAGAAAGATACTGGAGATAGAAGTAAAAAGGATTTTTGTTTTCGGCCGAAACGAAAACGAAATTCGGCCTGCTTTGCATTTTCGACCGAAAACGAAAACATTTTTTTTTATTTCGATATTTTTTCCTTTCAAAAGTAATTGAATTTAGCCGTTTAAACTAAAATCCAATTGTCTCAAAGACACAAAATTATTAATTTAAACAATTAGATATTTCATGAGAGAAAAAAATTGTTTCGTAATTTTCTCAGATAATATGCTTTTAAGGGTGATTTTTCAATAGTCTGATAACTTATATATTGTAGTTTGACAACTTTTGTATGCAAAATGTGTCAAACTGTCATATTTGTTTCTTCAGATAAAATTCATCTGACTGCTGAAAAATCAGCCTTTAGTAGTTATAATTATCTATGGTATTTCTTTACGAAAATGAACGGTAAGCATTGATTCACTGGCAAAGGCCGAAAAAAAATTGTTTTTACTTCCCTATGTTGCCGAAAACCCAAAATGAAAAACGAAATTCGGTCGAACTCCAATAAATAGGTACCTCGTTCTTACCTATTTTCGCGAGTCTGCTTGACTATAACGGAAAAGGGCTAGGATTCCTTTGTATCACAATTTTATTCCTGACTGCTTCTTCTGTCAATCGTAAGTACTCGTACTATTGTCAGAAGAAGCAGTCAGGAATAAAATTGTACTTGTTCAAACAATTTCCATATGTTACTAGACAACTATATAGCACACAGCCTAAACTAAACCATTGAAGAAAAGAACATTGAATTTTAAATAAAACTAAAGAGAAAGATTTTTCGAAACTAGACATTTATATCAATCTGAACAGACTAATTTGCGCCGGATCGGTCTGACCAAGTCTATGAGGGCGTTGATTGATAAGTGTTGAACAACTACTGTCATCCCGATGGTGCACGCTCGACACTAGTGGTAGATTCATCGATATTTATCCAAAGAGCAAAGACCAAATTTGTCGACATAGCTCACAAAATAAGCAAGCTGCAGTGTCAATGGGCCGGCTATATTAGCCGTAAAACCGATGATCGTTGGGGTAAACTTGTTCTTAAGTGGAGACCACGAATCGGCGAACGTCAAGGTGCTCCCTCACCGGAAGCATTCGCCCCTATTGTAACGTTACAGATTCGATTTTGAGCATTACATTACAATACTGCCTGCCTGACTGACGAGCATTCGCCTGTAACATTTCAGATTAAATATTACAGACATTCCGCACTGTAATGCTCAGTTCTCCTCCCTCACTGATATAATGCTCGAATTGTATCATTACTGGTTGCGCACTGTAATGCTCGGTTCTCCTTCCTCACTAATGTAATGTTCGAATTGTATCATTCAAGTTGCGCTCTGTAATGCTCGGTTGTCCTCCCTCAATTATGTAATGCTGGAATTGTATCATTACAGGTTGCGCACTGTAATGCTCGGTTCTCCTTCCTCACTAATGTAATGCTCGAATTGTATCATTCAAGTTGCGCTCTGTAATGCTCGGTTGTCCTCCCTCAATTACATAATGCTGGAATTGTATCATTACAGGTTGCGCACTGTAATGCTCGGTTCTCCTTCCTCACGAATGTAATGCTCGAATTGTATCATTCAAGTTGCGCTCTGTAATGCTCGGTTGTCCACCCTCACTTACGCAATGCTGGAATAGTATCATTACTGGTTGCGCACTGTAATGCTCGGTTCTCCTTCCTCACTAATGTAATGCTCGAATTGTATCATTCAAGTTGCGCTCTGTAATGCTCGGTTGTCCTCCCTCAATTACGTAACGCTGGAATTGTATCATTACAGGTTGCGCACTGTAATGCTCGGTTCTTTTCCCACATTTATGTAATGCTCGACTCTGAATCTTCCATTACAGTTGAATGCTCCCGGTGAGGCAGCACCTTAAGGTAGAACGCCCTCAGGCTAGGTGGAGTGAATGACAGGCCTAGAGGTGAGAGAATCGAGCCCAATGGAGAGGCCTATGTCTTAGCAGTGGACTGCTGTAGGCTGATGAGGATGATCCAAAGAGCGGGTGTTTTAAAGTTTGTATACAAATAGGTTCGCAGACTACAGCTAGTTCCTACTTATTATAATTTAGACGACAGCCAAACAAGAACGAATTCCAAACTAGTAATAAATCATAATTATCTAGTGATTGAAATTACTTTGATACCTCAATACCCAATTTGATATTTGAGACGTACCTACAAAAAAAAAACAATACACGACGTATATTTAGAAACCTAATCAGATTAACTGTTCTTAAAGAATCATAAAGAACTCTGTAAGAAAGCACTTTTTTTTTCCTTGTAGGGTTCTATAAGACTTTAAGAACAGTTAAGCGGATTAGGTTACTAAATATACGTCGTCTATTGTATTTTATAGGGGATATTGGATTTCCACACGCCTGAGTCAAATAAGTACCTACTAAAGTCAGCTGGGAAGACGAAGTGGCGCAACAAACTCCCCAGCAGCACAGCTGTCTGTTCAGTTAGAAAAACTTGATTCTATACAATAGTAGTTATGCAAAATAATGTACATTATGCAACATAATACATTAAATTAAATTATTTGCTATATGTCAGCTAGCACACGCCAATATACCAACAAAAAAATCATCGAAATCTATACACAAGCGAAAATAAAAAGTAAACAGAACTTAATACCCGAATGAAAGCCTCCAGGCATAAAGGACGTGACCGCTTATTAAAGCTGTAACTCGAAGTCAGAAATGATAAACTAGGACCATCGAAGTAAAAATAAGCAATATAAATAAACAGTTATTTACTAATAACAATAACAAAACCATGGTCAGCAAGACGACCAGTCACCACAAGCAGCACCCGTTCACGAGCATAACGCAAAGATCAGCCAATACCCCCGTCGCCATATTTGAGGGAAGAAGGCAACCCGACCCCCGACGCTACCGCAAGCAGTGACATTTAAGGGAGCATGACGAACTTGCTGCCGGTTGCTCAGGTAAGAATAATATGATAAATTTCCGAAGTCGCTAGCTAACCAAATATTGCAATACAACTCATTTACAAAAAAAAACTGTGATGTTAGATTACGAGTTGACTTACGATTGATTTTAAAAGCTGGGCGGTTTGTTTAGGCTATAATCTAGGTCACGTCCGTAGTCCGCACGTATTGCTAATGATTTATTAACGTTTAAGTGGAAAAAGTTGGTAATCCTAATTTCCTAACAATAAATGCGAAAGTGAGTTTGTTTGTTTATAAATTATTTAGTACGCTTTCAGGCTAAAATGGCTGAACGGAATTAGATGTAATTTGACACATGTGTAGACCATGACTTGGATCAGGACATAGGACGTTTTATACCGGTAGTACTTTCCCGTAGGATATTTCCCGACCTCCATGCGAGGGAAGCCGTGGGCAAAAAGCTAGCGACTCAATAAAAAAATATTATAATTTTTTGCCTGTGATTTTCCATCGGCAAATTAGCGAACTTTCATTAAATTTTCATCCCCTATTAAAACCCATTAGGAGCTGAATTAAAAAAAAATCTTCCTTAATGCTCTTTTTCGCTAAATAAGGAACTATATAACATCACGCCTTATTTCCCCAAAGGGTTGGGCAGAGGTGTACCCATAGTACACCGACATTTCGCCAGTTTAAGTCCCATGTAATAGGGTGGCGGTTAGCGGATGTTGCATGTTTACGAATTTTTGGTTCTAGGACATGCCGGTTTTTAGGGTTCCGTAGTAAAGAAGGAACTCTTATAGTTTCGCCATGTCCGTCTGACTGTCCGCGGCTTAGCTCAGAGACGGTTAGTACTAGAAAGCTGTAATTTGGCATATATTTTTTTTTAGGGTACCTCCCCTACACGTAAAGTGGGGATGTTTTTTTTTATCCTCATCTACGCCATGTTGTGGTGTATCGTTAGAAAGGTCTTTTAAAAATATTGCGAGTTTGTACAAACCATTTTTGGATTCAGGGATCCGTTTGCGAAATATTAAGCTTTTAACTGATTTTTTTTGTTAGAGTCAAGTGTCCCCCCCTCCTTCTAGCTAAATGGTTGTACTTGGACTTGTGAAAAAAATTCCAGCAGTAGTATATATAACGAAATTAAAAGGAAAACTATGAGAGCTAAGTAAGAAATAATCAAACAACTTAAATTTGCAGTTTGAAAAACATGACATCCTATACATTCCGTATGGGAGAATACGTTTTTCAACTACAATGTTAAGTTTGTTCTTGGCATAAATTCATCCCAAGTACGGAACTCTTCATTGTGGGTGGTCCGACACGCACCTGGCCGGTTTTTTTTAACGACGTTTTCCTTCACCGTTTTGAGTGAGTGGTGTGAAATAATTTACACAAAGTAAAGTACCTGCTTGGGTTCAAACCTATAAACTACAATTCGTTAGTCGCGGCCGTTACCACTGATCCACCACTGCTCTTTGTTTCTGATAAATTATATTTATTTCTGTAAGTAGTTATATTATACAAATACTTTTTTACACGTGAATAATATTTTTTAAACTAGATGAAGTCGGTGTATCTGTCATGGTCAGATCTTAGAATTCATCATTTCCTGAAACGAACATCGACCGCTGGTCACATCATGATGTGGTCTGGCCAGATCATTGAATACTCAACGGTTGACGTTATGAACAGTTAAACGCACGACTACTTCATGATGTGGCCAAACCTTAGTGATGATATCGTAAAATAGTTAGATTATCCATCGGTAGAGGCGTTGATGTCACTTTGTTTTTGTTGTGCATTATGGCGGCGGCATACAACATAATTAACAAAGAAAGTTCGACCACCCAAAAAACGTCAATGGATTTTTATTAGGTTTCCAAATATGATATTATGGAAAGCGATCAAATTGGAAACAGCGCTCGCCACCGGCTGCCGCGGCGTGAAGTGCAACATAGCACTTACAATTAGCTTTAAAAATTAAAAATTTACGCCGCTTATGTGGCTCCGCGACCAAATGGGTTAGGTTAGATTAGAACTGTGACCAACCGCTACTTCCAAGTTAGTCGCAGTTACTTGGCTATTTTTACTACACCTTAAACCATTGATACCGTACATTAATGATATGGCCAAACGTTGACGTTTAAACGATATGGCCAATTTTTGCTGGCTACTTCATGATAGGTCAATTCTAAGATCTGGCCACGACATATCCTATCCGACTACTCTGAGAAGAAACATTGGAACAAAATCAGGGGTCACAGTCCTATTATAGTAGCCAGGATGAGGCTGCCCATCCTTTAACATAACCCTTGTCAACCTCACATGGATGGAAAGCCTGACTATTTCTGTTTTAAAACAGCGTAGCCAAAAAAAAACAACTAACAATTCAAACTAACTGTAATCTGTCTGTCTGTCACACCATAATGTTACAAGAAATAGATTTACGTATTTTAGTACCTACATAATTAATGAGATTAAAATCAAACATTCCTTCGAAATAGTACGAAAAACAAACTTTGTTTTTAGTTAGCCACTAATGTTCGTGTTAATATTTAATGAGGCTTCGTCTGAAAAGTGGCTCTTTTTATTTTTAGTTTGACCGCCGTTTCATCCGTTTGGAAATGATAGGTGGTGAGGGGCTCGTGACTAAATAATAACATCCGCACGAAGGTTAAGCTACGCTTGCCGAGGTCAGTCCTTGGATGGGTGACCATTCATAAGATATCGAGACCCCTCCGTGTCTCGGAAAGCACGTAAAGCCATTGGTCTCGGCTGTCATTCGTAGATCTTTGACAGTCGTTACAGGTAGTCAGAAGCCCGGAAGTCTGACAACCAGTTATACCAATGGCTATCGTATTACTCAGTAACTGGGTTGTGGAGGTTAGATAGGCAGTTGCTCCATGTAAAATATTTGACTGGATGCCGATCCCAACATAGTTGGGAAAAGGCTAGCCAGATGATGATGGAAATGATAAAGTGGTAGGCGATGAAAAAAGCTTGTAAAAACAGCCTGTTTGAAA
Organism: Agrochola lota; assembly: GCA_947364205.1. Classification (NCBI taxonomy): domain Eukaryota; kingdom Metazoa; phylum Arthropoda; class Insecta; order Lepidoptera; family Noctuidae; genus Agrochola; species Agrochola lota. Next base: position 3,029,770 of record OX376229.1, read on the forward strand.
CAGAGAAGAGGCCTGGGTCCCAGTAGAGGGCTACTGAGACACAGGCCTCTTCTATGTGAGAGGGAAGCAGGTCATAAGTAATCTACCACGCAGGCACAATGCGGGTTTGTGGATGTCTCATGCCCTCCTAATTCTCTGTCTAGGACATGTTGGCTACTTGATGAAATTAAGTACAAAAAGTAAAGTGAAAACCTGCCATGGTTTTAGTGCGTTTTGTTCATCGCAGCCATCACCGGGATGTCACCTAAAACAAGATGACGGCAACGAATTAGCGATACATACATTTACTCTGGCGGCGTGTCCACCACACGTCCGTCACCCGAGCGCCGTCGTCCCGGCCGCCGAGTAGTTTGGTGCGACCGCTAGAACTCGGCCCGAGATTGTGACGGAAAGATGTGCCGGCAATACAAAACACCTTTAATCATATCCACTCATTTACATGGCACCGACGCCGTTCACCCGGTTTTTATTTCGCCTATCTTAATCATAACATACTCGTATTAGCAGTAATAACCTTGTGGTGTAACCGTCAGACTGCCAAGTCATAGGTCTCGAGTTCGAACCCAAAGCACGCCCCTCTGACTTTTCGGATTCATGTACGTATTGTATAATTATCACTTGCTTGTGAGGAAACCGGCCTGCCTGAGAGATATTTCTCGACAACATGTGAAGCTAAGTCAGAGGCCTATGGGCGGCTTTAAAACTCTGAGACCAGGTTAGTCACTGACCACGTGAAAAGATTAATAACATATTATGATACTGAATCGCCGAGTTCGGTCGCGATGGACAAACGATCGCCGTGACCGGTCGTCACGTTCGGTTCGAATAATCCCATTTCTCGATGACGTCCCCAGGTGACGGCTGCGATGAACAACCGCCCTCACTCGGGGCGGCTCCCACTGGGTCACCACTGCTTAAAACAATAGACCTAGGTACCCTATTGCTTTTGTGATCGCTTCAGTCATCAAACGATACGGTGCTGATCCACGGGTCATGCTCGTGTACGGGCACCGGCAGTTGCGACTGGTCATCTCTTAACTTGGCTTAAAGGGCTTTTTTTTAAAGTTTGGATGTTTGTTACTCAATCACGCAAAAACGGCTGATTGGATTTGGATGAAATTTGGTTCACAGATAGTTTACAACCTGAACTTGCGTATAGGATACTTTTTACCCTGGTAGTACGTTCCCGTGGAATCATAAATTTCCGATCTACGCGGGAGAAGCCGCGGGCGGGTCTTTAATAACCTTCTATTATGAATTGTTTTTTTTTTGTAAATGTTTCTCACGTGTAGAAACATAAATAATGTACCATTTGGAATTGGCAACTTTCTGACTAACTGACCGACCGGGTTTAATTGACATACACAAGTGGCGAGAGGCGTGGATGTGGCGTTGGTGTGGCGCGGGCGTTGCGCCACCCATTTCATATTTCATACAAAATGTATATGAATGACTCTTGTGTATGTTCCGCGCCACGTCGTTCCTATACATTTTGTATGAAATATGAAACGGCCGTCGCAACGTCCGCGCCACACCGTCGCCACGCCCGAGCCACACCCGCGCCACTCAACACTTGTGTATGTCCCGCGCCTTAAGTTGAGGACAACAATCGCACAGTTACATGAAGTAATTAGATAATGGATCTAATCGTGTGGCTGTAATTACCCCGTAGGTAATTAGAACAATTTTTTTTTATTATAGAAAGAAAGAAAGAAAGATAAAGTATTTATTGTGACTCGCACATGAAAAAGAACAAAAATGATAAAAAACAAAGTAACAGTCACATATAAAGAAGGAAGTCCTGTACGAGGCCAAAAGGCTCCTATCTCAGCATGATGCCGCAACATTTAAAAATAAATAAAAATGTCACAACGCTGGTATTCTGATAGCACAGACTAGTTAGCTTCAGACAGGGCACTCTCATAGAGTAAAAATCGACTCGCCTAAGGTTCACATATCATGGATGACAGCTTTTTTTTTTTTAATGTAGCGTTGCTTCCGGCGCGGAATTATAGGCAAAGGCGTGCTAAGGCGTCAGCTTAATCGGTTTTTCTTGCTACGAATTGGTAATTTTAATTTCACTTTTAACATGTTGCAATAATTGCAATGTTTTTGCAATTATTGCAATATGTTCTACGAATAAGTTAGAAAGGGAATGATAGGTAAAATAAAACTTTTCTTATTACTTACTTTAATTTCTTTTTATTTTTGTTTTATATTTATTCAATGGTTTTAATTACACATGAGACGACAAAGGTTTACTTTTCAGTCGGAAGACATCTGTGCCTTTTAATATTTTAACATTACATTACATTCACATTTTTCTGTTTAACATTACACCAATTAAATACTGCTAATCTTAAATTCAATGCGAGAAAGCATTCAGAAACAGCATCCTTATGCAATTCACAATTTATGAAGTCAAACACTTAGATTTGATATGATTTTTAATACTTTTTATAATAGGACTCTGTTCAGAATGATTTTCTAAGTATTTGTTTGCTTCTTCTTGCACGTGAATGGACATTTCGTCTTCCATGCCTTGCTGAGCTTTGAATGCTTTCGCTTCGACACAGTTCGATAGCTCAAAGGACTCAGGGGAACAAAGTAACTCAGAATCCGCAAGAGAAAGTTGTTTTAATGTAAAAAATCTTACCTATTTTTTCACAGCTTCAAATATTTGAGGATTGATACCTGATTCTATATTTAATTCAGAAATAATTTTGTTAAGTGTGTATTTGGATGGCAAAATAAATATTTTTAAATAAATAGTTTTCATTATTGCCATTGCTATCAATTTTTCTTCATCCGAGAATCGCTGACCCCTGGCTTTTTAGAAAACTGTTTAATTTGCATCCTCAAAAAAGCTTTTGCCATTGGATTTAATTTTTCAGTGAGCTTTACAAAAGTCTTTTCTGTTAAAAATTTTAATGCCTTTTTTGCCCGTAAATTGATATTAGCTGCCTTCTTGACTTAGTGTATTCCTTGTAAAGCCTAGAACAATGCGGCGACAGCTTATTTTTCGTATGTATGATACGCCGTCTTCTCTTTGTAGATGGAGTACAATGAACAACTTCTGAAAAATAAATAATTTAATTGATTACCATATCAAATGGTTTCCCCTATATACTCTGTCCATTTAGGTAATTTAGTATACTATTACTATTTATTTACAAACAACCGAAAATCTACAATCTTACAAATGAATATAAATATAACTTAAAATTCACTAAATGTTCATTTATGTAAGGTTGCTAATCTTAGCTGACAGAATATAAATGATTTTCAGTTGTAGCAAAAATAGTTATGAATGGGTACTTACTTCCCATAACTAATATTTAAACAATTTGTATTTCTTACCTACTATTGGTATGGTCCCTTAATGACTTTATGTCCACATCCAGATGTAGACGGCAAAGTCTGTAATGAAGAAATTACATCTGCTTCCATTTCTGAAATGTAAAATTATACTCATATTAATTATCATTATTAAAAACTAAACATTGAAGGAGCTTGCAAGAACAATAATATTTAAATTACAGTCCGTTGCACCCTGCACAATTAGTGTTGCCACCAAGATACTGACAACATGATTACGTGACCTATTTCCTTAATATAAGGCTCATCGATATGACAGACAAATGAGTGTGAACACCTATAGATGTAATAACAATCAAACATAAATTGTGTCTCGTCCACTGTCTCTGAATGTTTTAAATACTTAAAATCATTAAATATAACTGCTTAAACTGAGGGCATGCTTCTTGTCGAGAACAAAGTGTCTACACTAATAAACTGTACAAGTTAGCATGTAGTGCAGTAGTAAAACATGTACAGATCATAAATGAAATATAAATTGACTAAGTCATAATATTCAAATAGGTACGTACCAGAGTTGTTGGTTATTAATGCATCAGTTTGAGGGAGACCACTGGATATCTCGCGAGCAGTACACAACGTTGGATAGGCGTCGGGGCAAAGACGAATTATATCGCGCGTTGTTGAAAGAAACTTCTTTTCGAAATGATTTCGACATACAAACTGTTTGCGAAGTTTTTGGAAGCTCAAGCTTCGCAGTCTTTCACAGTGTAACCATTTTTTGAGTCCTATCTCACTTTTAGGAAACATAATGAAAACTGTCGTCCTTTCGTCTACTAGCACAAATCATAACACAGCACTTGCATGTTTGCATGTTGCACGATAATATTACAGCTGCAGAAATCGAGAGGATAAGTTACGGAAATAAATCAACGTAGAATTTCACACGATCAAGGATCAACTTTGAAAAACAAACTTCAAATTCAAAAGTTTGTGACAGATCAACAAACATAGCGTCATTCAGGCAGAAGTACGGAAGGCGGGAGGGGAGGGAACTGTCAAATGAGATATGTGAACCATAGACGATACCATAGACATAAGGTTAGGATATTTTACTTGAAGATTACCCGACCTGTCTGATAGGGCCCGCAGTGATGTCACGGATAGATACAGACAAATAAATATAATAAAAAATAAAAATAAAAAGGTGTGTGAAATACAATGAAGAGTGAAATATTATATTATATTTATTATATTATTGCTTATCAATTTACCTAACGATGGTTCTAATAATAATAATCATGTTATAACATTTGTTCGGGCGCCTCCGGCCACTCGGCAATCTTCGGCTGCTGTCGCGAGATAGCGGAAGGCGGTGCGGGCGACGTCGAGAGGTGCGGCGATGCGGGCCATCGAACCACTTCGCTAATGATCTCCGACAACGGGACGCACGCGCACTCTATAGATACGTTTACCAACATCGATAATATTGTACCTTTTTGGATTAAATTCATTTAAATTACAGTACATTGCTTTTGAGTTCAGGATGCCTACCATGATCTAATTAAAAACGATTCAAAAGCAAGGCATTTCAGTTTAGGTCCTTAAACTGCATCGCTTCAAAGTCGTACCATGACGTCCAATAAGCTCAGCGGCATTTGGATCGTTAAAAGTGAATGAAAGATCGCAATCTGTGGCTGAACTGCGCGGCCGCGTTTGAAACGTTTTTGGTGAAAACGAGACACCGCTATTATTGTCAAATAAGTTTGTTTCGCGCACATTATTTAGTGTCAGGCACGTTCAGAAGCAAGCAACATTTTATTTGTTCTTAACTCAATATCATTACTTTAAAACAGACACTCAACAGCTTTTTTTTTAAGATTCCACGTTAATACGGTAACTATTGTTAAAATAATTCTTAGTCAAAGTAGATATTTATTTACCTTTTGCTATGTATTAAGGATACGAAAAAAAAAAATTATTTCTACGTAATAAAACAAATTATGTTTCTGTTTCGAACGTACTAGAGTAAAAAAAGTTGTGTGAGTTGAGTTGGGGTATAGTAGGCATAGTGTGAGGCAGAATCTTCCTAAAAAAACTCAAATAAAAGTAGTTCATCAGACATATGTTAGAGAAAAACGAATGCGGTTAAAAAAGGCATTTAGAATAGGTATTTTAGACTTTAAAAGAAAGATTAAAGCACACTTTCATTGGTTTTTGTAAAATTCCACTAAAATAGCACTAAAAAACTTTATTTTCGTCAATAATTCACCAAACGTTTCAGTTTATGTTAGAGAAATAGTAACTTTTATTGAATCGCTTATTTTGACAGTTGAGCGTTTCAGTTGAGCTGCTATAAGGACGTCATGGTACCAAACAAGAATGAATGAAACCGAAACTTGCGACTCAGTTTGGGACAATCGCTGTCACATGGCATGGCCTAAATTGAATCTTTAAACTGACGTCATGGTACGAATTAGAAGAACAGTTCAGTTTAGGTCCTAAAATGGATCGCGCTAAGAGCTCGTGGTAGGCATCCAGTCCTTAATTAGCTCCCTAACACATTGATATATAGACAGATGTGTCATTTAGAAGATCTGAATGGAAAGAAAGAGGAGAAAGTAGGAAGAACACAGACACCCTATATCTAGTTAAATCCCCATAATGACATTTTGTGATTTGAATAGACGGACAAATTATGTTGTTGGTCAATTTGTTTAACAATAATGTTTTCTGACTTTACGTGGTGAATTGGTGACAAAACTACCGGAAACTTGGTTAAACGCTGACTAAGGCTGCCTGTCCAGTGATGCGGAGCGAGGCAGCGGAGTGGAGCGAGGGAGTTATGCGGAGCGGAGTTGCGGACTGTATCTGTCCATTGATGCGGAGCGAGGTATTGCGGAGCGGAGTTGCGGACTGTGCGGAGCTAGGACGAGTTCACGAGACGAGTAATTTGAGCGGGCTGCAATACCCCGCGGCTGGGATTATCCGCTTCCCCGCTCCGCTTCCCCGCTCCGCTTCCCCGTTAAGCTTCCCCGCTCCGCTTCCTCACTCGGCTTCCCTGTTTGGTATGGATTTTTAAAGTACGCTCCGCTTCAGTTGACAGGGAAGCGTTTGCAAATCCCTGTCAACTGAAGCGGAGCGCAGATTTTATGCAATTCCATTGGTTAATATTGGCACAGTTCCGCTCCGCTCCTCTCATCTCCGCTCCAGTGGACAGTCAGCCTAAAGCTGTGAACAGCGCTGTGAGCTACATTATTACTTAAGTTATTTATGTTTTTCTGTATGTAATATTTCATAATGTAGCTGTTTGTTGATCCTATTTATTAAAAAAAAAAAAAACTTAAGGAAACCGCGAGGTATGTCTCCGGAACAACCACTAGAAAGAGCATAAACGTTGCAAATCAATCATCAACTACCTAGCCTTTTCCCAACTGCGTTAAGGTTAGCTTCCAGTCTAACCGGTTGCAGCTGGATACCAGAATTTTACAAGGAGCGATTGCCTATCGGACCTCCACAATCCGGTTACTGGGTAACACGATATCCCTTGGTAAGACTGGTTGTCAGACTTTCGGGCTTCTGACTACCCGTAACGACTGTCAAAGATATAAAATTGACGGCCGGGATCAACGGTTTAACGTACTTTCCAACGCCCGGAAAGGTAATGGATGGCCACCCATCCACGGACTGACCTCGGTAATCGTTGCTTAATCTTGAAGATCGACCCGTGCAGCTGTTGCAAATCATTCTAGCCACTAAAACCACGGCACACTAAGCGACTCTACACGGGATATCTCAAAGTGTAAATAGATCCCAAGTGGAGTCCTTTTCAACATATTATCTTGCACATGTATTATGCATGCGACTCGTAGACCAACTTCCAGCCAAGGAGACGTTGTAAAATGGCTTCAGTTAACACATTTTGAGCTCATTTTTAAAGCTACGTGGAATTTTCGAGTTTCAATTTTGTCTTGGGATTATGTTTTTGCATTTTGGGAGACAAAATGTCTTGTCATCCGGAACCAGGGTCGAAGAAATTCATGTTTAGCAGTTAGTGATCTATAACTCTGCTAGGCTGGTATCTATAAACGTTACTTAACAAGTGCTTTGACATTTTCAACTCTCGGTGTTGAGCCGTTTTTGCACGATTAACAATTTCGGTGGTTTTCCTGGTGGAGTAGAATCCAATGTGTCGCTAATTACAAACTTGGATTGTCACAAAATACTTACCGAGTTTAAGAACATGATGCCATGATGTCTTACTCGGTAAGTCATCATGGCAGATGATGACTTACCGAGTCTAAGAAATCAACATGGAACTCTTCCTCAAGATGATTTTTCAATTGGTTAAATCATTTAAGAGAGACTGCCATTTTTGCAAAGGTTACCTGTTTTGCTATATTTTAGATGCGCGATTCAAATTACAATCTTCAAGTATCCTGAGAGGAAATTGCACAGAATCTATCAACTTTTTTGCGTCTTTATGGGCAATGGCCATTTTATGGATGACTGATAACTACAAATTTATTTTGACATAATCCTATACCACTAAAAGAGCAATATTTGTATACATACAGGACGGATTTTTGGGATGGGGCTGCAAGGGCAGCTACCTTAACCGTTGCAGCTACAGGAAAACGGTCTTAGGAGACCGTCCTTAAGTTTTAGAGAAATTTTGATCTGTATTCACAGATTTTGAAAAAAATGTACAGCCAGCAAGTAAATGGGCAGTTTTCACAAAAGCTTTTTTTGATGCCAGTCGATCCTGTTTGTTATAAGAATCAAAAACCTCTATTGGACCAAATTAGGTTCGAGTACCAGAGAGTTAGAAATCGAAAAAATCTTTTCCCATACATTTCGTAGGAAATGAGACTCCAACCAACTTTTTACGATAGATAGACTGGCCGAAAATAAAGAAACAAAAGGGTATTTCAAATTTCGAATGAATATGCGTTATTATTTTATTTGATTTGAGAACTATTTTTTTTGTTTATCATAAAAAAAATTGTTGGATTTTTTATCCTAACTAAAGCATTGAAAAAGTATTTTGCTATTTCTGACTTTTCTAGTTAGTACCGTTAGACCGTTTTAGGTGTAAAAACGATTTTGGAAAGTTTCCAAATACTTTATCTACATCTAAAACTAAATATTTGGTGTTACAATATTAATTATTGCATTTCATAATCAATATTTTAGTTCACTAGTTTGGCACTATTTGACATCTATTTGCGACGTTGCCCACTTTCAGAATGGACGCCCTTAACGTAGGTAATAACTAAGGTATCTTGCGCACTAGACAGCCACGATTACGACCAGTGGTCGTACCGTCCAGGTAAACTATAGAAACCGATACGAATCGCACACTTGGTCGCAACGGCCAAGAAACCGGTTTATATAGTTTGTTTCGTGGCCTCCTAGTGCGCGAGATCCCTAATAATTATAATCGAAGTTAGGGAACGCGTCACAAATTAAATTACTCACGCATTACGAGTGCCTTGACGCCTCACTAGGCGTTAAAGCTGCTACATGGGCTCTAGCACGAACGCGCAAAGTAAACGTAACGTTAATTCAAAATACTCGTATCGCACACAATATTTACTTACTTTGTTCATGTACATGGGTGATACTAATTGTGCTTGTCATGTAGGAAAGTAGTATTTTCGATATGTGTGGGGATGTGTGTTATGGGATGTACTTGCAGTTAATGAAAACAGTCACTTCTTCTAAGGAGATATATTCCAATGACCATTAATTGAGTCGACTTGTCGTGGACCCGACCCGTTAATGATGTGCTAATAGTCTTGAGCATACACTTGTAATGAGCATTCTAGTGAATGGTTCGAGCTTTTTGCCGAGCCGAACCACTCTGTTATTGTTCCGCCGCCGTCTCTCTATGCCTAGAGCGTTCGCTACAATGATCGTGAAAATGTTCTTAGCGATGCTTGGCTCCATGCTTGGCTCTGTTCGTTGTTCAGTTCGACAAATTTAAAAACGGCAAATGCCCTATGTTCTGTTACAAGTGAATGTTCAAGTCTATCAGCACCCTTAGGAAGTGAATGAACATTCAAATAAAGATGGCTACCGACAGAACCAGATAGTGATGTTCGTATTATTTAGTATATAGTAACATTTAGTGTTGGGATACCAACAGATAAGAAAATCACGATATTATTACGTTGACGGCCTGTTGGAAAAACCTTTATGGGCTCAGGACGGCCACTTAGAGTGGTTTGTTAAAGTTGAAAGAAGATCAAATATACTTTATTTTTCTTACATTCTGTTTTCGTGGGGATTTCTCAGCCACAATTAAGACAAAAAAAAAAAACAACTCCGCCATCTCAAAAAAGTCATGTTTACAGTTTTCAAGTATTTTTTTGGATGAGCATGATATAATTATCAGTGATCGGAGTAGGTAGATTGAACTGGGGTCATTGATCCGAAACGTATATATTACTATGGACATTCCTCCGGAATTGGTGGATTATTAAAAAAAAACCGGAACTTATGTAGGAATTGTATTCTGCCAGAGTGGAAGGAGTCATTTGATGATTTGCCATCCTCAAAAAAAAGGTAGGAATTGTAATAAAATGAGCAATTTTATTCTTTATTATTCTTCCTATTTTTTTTTTGTCACGATTTGACAAAACCCAACGACCAATCAGAACAAAGGATCATGGGTGGTACAGTAGTAATAATATCACTACCAACATTAACAATATTTAATTGAATCCGGAAATACCGGAATTACTTTCCGGAAAAATGGCTTATCCATGTTATTCTTTCTGTGTGCATTTATGATACAAGTACTAAAAATCAATCTACCTACTCCGATCACTGATAATTATACACATCGAAAACTCTAAGCAGTTGAATAGTCCGTCTTGAAAGCTTGATTCGTTTGTCTTGAAATCCCTGTTTCCCAAAAACCTTGCCTGCATTTGCTGCAAAAAAAAATAACAGTAAGTAAATAGGTATATATTTTGTGAAGGTGGTTTGGTGTGGTGGTGGTTTTGTGTCTTTAATTTCCACATTTATGATGGAGTTAAACTACCGCATTTTTGCTGCCTAGTGCGAAATCTCGTGCTTTGTCAATGAACTTATGCATAGTGAAGTAATAATTATACATAATGATATACTGTCACTAACTGTCGTTTGTAATTAGGTTAAGTTCTGGAAACCAACGCTCTTCATCAAACGAATTTTAGGCATCAGTGGGCCTCATTAATGATGCTGTTTTACAGCACGAGCAGATAGATATAGTGCAAACATCAAAATGCATGCAGGCTTAGTGGACTGTAGATTTGTTGACCATTTTCTATTTTATTAAGTACCTGGTACTTGTTGAAAGGTCTACACTGTCCTCCCATAACAATTGACACTATTATTTGAAAAAATTGTGAAAGCCAATTATTTTTAAAAGAGTAACCGTGGAGTTTCTTGCCGGATCTTGCACCTAGCTTCTGACGTTTCATAAGTGCCCATGTAAGTTTATGTGACATAAAATATTTTGAATAGAAGAATTGAAGTGAAAATACTGAACATTTGACGTTCGTACTTTGAATAAAAGATTTTAAATGTTGTTCAACACGCATTATTTAAAAGGAAAAGTGCTTTTTCTAAACTTTTCTTCAATTATTTTTTGTAAAAGCGTAATAAAACCATAAACTGCGCGTATATAACATTAAATTCACATACAAATCGGCTTTCATAAGCCTCGGCCGCCACTTGTATCAAGCGAATTAACATATTTCGCTGAACTTCCTCGGCTGTAACACTTATAAAACATAAGTTTCCATTGTTACAGTCTGGCTTTAAGTTGCTTTAAAGTTTTCTATTATGGTCGAAGGAAATCCTTTTTTAAGTTGTGGCTGGTAAGTTTCGCTTGAAACTTTTGTTAAAATGAGAGTTGAGATAAGCAAAGTTGGTGGATACTTTTACGATACCTTTATTGACTTGTTGTAGCCTACTTTTTTTTTTTTTTAACAGACTTCCAAAAATGATGAGGTTCTAAATTCATCTGTATGTTTGTGTTTCTTTTGTATGTATTCGATATTTTCGTCAATTGTGGTCCGATTTTGGAAGTTCTTTTTTATTTGGTAGAAGAAGCTTGCTCGGTTGTCCCTTATAAATTTTATTAACTTTCCTATGGTTGTTTTCGAGTTATCTTCAATAATATGTATTATTCACACTTAGAATATGCGGTATGATGTTATAATAACTTCCCTTCATTGTTATTTACATAGCGAGTAGCGGTATTTATATTTGTGTGGGGTAGGTACCATAACTAAAAGGTGAAAAAAGTGAAAAATAAAAACTTTTTTAGAAGTTTTTTTTTTTGTTGTAAACAAATACCGCTTGTTGATGATATTGAAATTACAGAAGTCAAGTCCTTGATAAACCTAAAACATGTTGAGTGATTGACCCTAGACGTTTTCTTTACATGAAACGTGTACATTATGAACAAACATAAAAATTAGCTACGTAATTATGGAAGTAGGTAAAAAAAGCTAGAGACAAATATGAGCTGTATTCAAAACATATTTACTTTCCTACTATTTCAATTCCATTTCAAAAAGTTTCCTCTTTTGTTCCTACTGTTTTAGTATCTCTGCATGAATTTCAGTCTGTCTAACAATATTCGTCGACACATGAAAACAACACCGTCCGACCATTAGGAACGAAAAAAGCCTTTTTGAGCGATCCGAGAATAGAATTTAATTAGGCCATGTTACCAGCTTGTTTTTAAATAATAATCCAAACATAGCTCGCTCTATCGTAGTTATAGAATTGGGTGGTAGTATACTATAGCCATCGGGGAACTGAGCAAAAAATTAGGATCCGAATTTCAAAGAAGTTACTAACAGTTTTTAACTACCCGGTTCTGCGTCCGGCGCTTTGCGTGGCAACACGCCGTATTCGGGTTTGCGACAAATCAATCGTCATCCTGAAGATGCCTCGTTGAGAAGTGAAACACCTATTGATTTCTTACAGGGTTTTTTATGACTCTTTAGGAATAGTAAAGCGAAGTAAGTTATTAAATAAATTATCTACGTCCATTGTATTTTTTTTTTCTAGGCACTCTTGCCAAAACAGAGGGCCTGTCTAGGCGGTCATGGACAAGTGGCATGGGAGCTTTGAAAGTGTTTCGTAATACTACAACGACTTTCAACAGGATTGACATTAGCTTTTCGGTAGCTTATGTCCATCCCATACATTTTTGACGTTTCCATCACCCTGAACATACATCTAGACAAATGGACAACAAAATACCTTGTGATATATAACAATTGAATGCAAGAAAATTTAAAAGTCATATTAAAAGTAAACTTTGTAAACAAGCATAAATTACAAATTAGAGATAACAATGCTTGGAAACATGCTGGTTCTGCTCCATAGAATAATTTAGAGTCTAGACAAAATCAAATCCAGGCGCATCGTCTTCACTTAAAATTATATAATAAATATATACAAAAAATTATGAAAACATTTTAAAAGAACGAGTAAGTAAGTAGTAATATTAATTTATTTCTATCAAAAAGGTACAAATTTGGTGGTATCTAAGTTACAGGCAGATTCAAGTCTTTGTGAGAGCTGGAGTCTGTACTGGGTTTGGAAGTACTGGTGGAGTTTCTTGCCCATTCTTCTCCATACGAAAAATACCTTTTGGAAGGGGCGACTAGAATCAATTCTATTTATTGTAAATTTTGACGTTCAAAAGTACCTTTTATGTGCCTAATTAAAATAAAATATTTGACTTTGACAAACATTCTAAGAACTATATTTTCGGCATCAGACTCGTTCCTAGACCTCGTAGCAATTACTTAAAAAAATATATTCACTATACAGTTTTGACTTCGTTACTATATAACTGTGTTTGTATAGTCCCGTTTTTCTTTCCATAAGTTAAATGTTCTCGTACATTATAACATAACACATATAAATAACGTCGGCTGAAAGTAATTAATTTCCATTACAAAGTTTCAACAAGTCAAGACAAAAGTTTAATTTCAGCGGACAAGGATAGATTAGTAGACAAGAGTAATAAAAAAGTTAGCGTTTTTATTTTTAGTTATTTTTTGTAGCACTGTTGCGGCAGCACTGCCACCTGCAGCGTTTTTCGGAATCATACCTTTAAGGCTTGTGCAGACCAGCGCGACTTGTCGCGCGACGCGACATGAACAATACAATTTCAAAGAAACCTTCACAGTATAACAATAACCGGTGTCGCGTCGCGCGGCAAGTCGCGCTGGTCTGCGCAAGCCTTTACACGAGGGTAGTTTTTAGGGTTCCGTAGTAAACAAGGAACCCTTATAGTTTCGCCATGTCTGTCTGTCCGCGGCTCAGAGAATCTTTGTACTAGAAAGCTCTAATTTGGCATAGGTATACATATTAATCACGCCACAAACTGGTAAAATAAAAATATATGATGTTTTTATTCTCATGTCATTGGAAAGATCGTTCAAAAATATAGTGAGATTGTGAAAACCATTTTAGGATTCAGGGATCCGTCCGTACATAGCTTTAGCATGGTGTTGGCACCATGCTAAAGCTATACCAGGATAGTAAAATCGATGTAAGGGATCGCTACTAGCTCAAAAATAGAACTCCATTCTATTAAACTATCACACTAGCTTACTATCTTTCTATCTTTCCCGTAGCTAAGTAATAATAACAGCCGCACGGTTCTATCCATCAGGTTAAGCTACGCTTGCCGGGGTTGGTGACCATCTTTACATACCGATACTCCTCCATGCCTCGGAAAGCACGTTAAGCCGTTGGACCCGGCTGTCATTCGTTGATCTTTGACAGTCGTTACGGGTCGTCAGAAGCCCGAAAGTCTGACAGCCAGTCTTACCAAAGGGTATCGTATTATCCAGTAACTGGGCTGTAGAGGTCAGATAGGGAGTCGCTCCATGTAAAATACTGGTATTCAGCTGCATCTGGTTAGACTGGAAGCCGAACCCAACGTAGTTGGGAAAAGGCTGGGCAGAGATGATGACTATCTTTCTCTAGTAGCTTACTAGCCTTAAAATGAGGATAGTTTTTTATACACGAGGTTAGAGTGACTAGCTTGCGAGCACTATCTTGCTTCAAAACTAAAGTCCGGTCGCGAAGTGTAAGAATTTTGTACAATGACCCTTCATTATTTGTGTATTGCCGTCGCGCTCGCGCATTTTAAGGTCCTTCTAATGTGCGAGCGCGACGGCAATACATTTGTGCGCGAGCGATAGAGATAAGTAATGAGAGGTAATTGTACGGAATTCTTTCTGCTTCGCGACCGGACTATAGCCTCGTGTAATCCGAACCCATATAAGTACAAGGCCCGAACAAAAATATTGGTACAAAAAAAAGCTCTTACACTTACGTCACCCATTTGTCATAATCACTCATTTTGGAGAACAAATTCGATTTACAATTTTCATACATTAAATAATGATTGTAAGCCTTCGATCAATTTCGGTAATACTTATAAGCCTGCACTCTAATGGAAAAGGAATGTCCAATTTTATAAATGCAGCCATTTCGAGATGTTTTAAAGTAAAGTAAAGTAAAATTTATTTGCATAGATTTATAGGTAGGGACATTTGTAGTAGTTTATGAAACTGTTACATAAAGAGGGGTATTAAAATATGAGTGTATGTATCACATGAGTGTTTTAATACCTAGTTATGTGCAGTTTCATACACTACTTTATCTACTCTCATACATTGAGATTGAACCTACTAAATAAAAGATCAAAGTTCGAGAATAAAAAAAAAACCCACTAAATTCAGTTCAACAAAACGGCGCCTGCACCCAGCTCATCACCGCGCATGCGCTAGAGCGGTGCTGCCCCGCTAACGTTCCATTACAACAATTGATGGAACTTATTGGTGATATTACCTTCTTGGATTTGCCCTGTATCGTAATAGAAAAAAAAAAGTTTTATAGCATTATCTTGTTAGACAAAAAGTGTTATAATATGATTTTATTTTTAAATTTCGGTATTGTGTTTATAATGTACGTCAATATAAATTCGTTTTGAAGTTTATAATTTGAATATTACGATATGTGAGTAGATAAAAATAAGATACATACATACATAACATCACGCCTGTATCGTCCGAAAGGTTAGGCAGAGCTGTAACTATAGTACACCCATATTTCGCCAGTTATGTTTAAGTCCCATGTAATCGGGGGCGAGCCTATTGCCATCAACTGGGCACACGGGAAATTCCAGATGGAAAATCCCAATAACATTTTGCCCGACTTGGGAATCAAACCCAGGACCTCATGCTCAACAGTAGTGCTTGCGACCACTAGACAAGGCAGTAAAATGGGTGATCCGTGTATAATCTACCTTATACACTCAGTGGCACGGAATTTGGCCCAAGCGTATTATGTAGTTTATTGTCAAAATTAAACACGCAGGACATATTTTATGTTTTATAAAACTTAGAAGATGATCTGATACCTAAATTAAAATCACAAATTCCGAAAAAAAAAACTTCACTGTGTTACAAAAATGGCAATTAACACAAACATTAAAATAAGGTTTTGTTATAAAAAATCACAAAACAAAGACATTGTAGTAAAAATTAATAACGTGTGTTTCCACCTCTTGCTCTGATCACCACCTGCTTGTGATTAGGCATGCTCTGGATGATGTTTTTAATGTTTACTTGGGGAATTTCGTCCCAGGCAGCTACCAGAGCGGGTTTCAAATCATGGAGGATCTGAGGAGGGTCGAGACTTGACCGGATTCGCTTTTTAAGCATGTCCCATATATGTTCTATGGGATTCATGTCTGGGCTTCTTGCTGGCCACTCCAATTTAGCAAAAAAAGATAAATTATCCACGCAATGTGCTGTATGCGGGCGGGCATTATCTTGCATTAAAAAAAATCCTCACTACCAATTAACCCCGTGTAAGGTAAAACATGTTCTTGAATGATCTCTTCAGCGTACTGCACTGCTGTAACCTTCCCATACAGCCATCCCTGTGCGAGCGTCCGAATTTATTCCTCACGAAATCATAACAGACCCACCATGAAAACTGACGGTTTTCCTGATGGTGATCGGCAGAAATCGCTCACCGCGCCTTCTCAACACGGTCTGGACCTCGTAAAGCCGCTCTGCATTCATCTATCCATAGAACTTTACTCCGCTGGTTGTGAATTAAATTTGCATGTTCACGAGCAAACCGCAGTCGAGCTACACGGGGGTACCGGAGGTGTTCTGGACCTCGAACTGGTCTTTGAGCTTGCAGGTTCCGTGCCTCTATTCTCCTTCTAATTGCCCGCTCACTTACATTGACCCCTCTGGTCGCTTGTAGGCGCTGCCGTACCTCAACTGCAGTGAGGAACCGATTTCTTAAAATTGCAAGAGCAATAAATCGGTCATCTTGTGCTGAAGTGCACCCAATTCCGCCACTTCTTACTCTCCTCGTGTACAGACCAGTCTGATCTTACCTGGTTAATGTGTACCTGAGAGTTGTACGCGGTACATTTAAAGTTGCAGCGATTTCTCACTGTGTTTGCCCTTGATTCCTAAGTAACACAGCTTGAGCGACTAGATGATAGACTAGTTAGAGGCATTATTAGTTAGAGGCATATGATGATAGACTAGTTAGAGGCATTATTTTTTTATTCTGGAAACAGAAATGAGTGCAGATTAATTAAAAAATAAAACAATAGACTTTCAATGCACGGCCAATTTAATATTACCTTTTAACTTACCCGTCTTCTACGCGTTCCAGCAAGAAATTCAAGCAGTGTTAAAAACGTTAAAGAAACGATTTTTGTTTGTGCTTACCATCTTAAATTAACATTAACAAACATTGTAACAATCTGCCACTGCAAGTTGCCATACGCGTTAGTAAAATTCAGCTGTCATCGGGTTGTTTATGTTTGGGCCACATTCTGTGCCGCTGAGTGTATTACGCATTCAAATATTATTATTGAATGAAAGAATTAATATAACATAAGTAAGGTAATTATTTAGTAGGAATACCATATCAGAAACATATTGTTTCCTTTTTAAAGGTACGGCCAAAGCTGTGCGACACAACGCGGGATGCGGGACGCGAAGCGGGACGTGAAGCGGGACGTGAAGCGGGAGCGTCAACAACGCGAAACTTAGGCTGAGACGCAGCACAGTACAGATTTTGCAGGGTAGGGCAGGCGAGACATAGGCCGCGAGCGCATGCTGCGACGCAGCTACACAGACACATTCGCGTCCTAGCTAGTACAAACAACAGATCTGCACGCGTCGCGCAGAAATCTGTGCCGGCACTACAACGAGACGCAGAGCAGGACAGACACATGTCTGCGTGGCACGTGCCTGCGCCTACAGTAGCAGCTACGCAGCTGTCAGTACGTTCACGCATTACAAAATCTACTCTGCCCTGTGCTGCTTGGACCTTTTCTTTATTTTTTGTTTCTGGGTGGAAATTCCTCATGGATGTCCTCCGCCCTGGGGTGGGCGAAGGGGTCTGTCAGACTCCTACTTACTAAAAACACACTTGGAGCGGGTATCATGAGATCTTATGCGCCTACCATGATCCCCGACTGGTGCGGGCCACCTTATGCCCGCGGGGAGTGAGATGTGAATCTCCCCCCCGCGACACCATATAGGGGAGCGCGTGGAACAATACGTACCGCCACCTCGGGTCCTGCTGGATGGGGGGCGGCGGACGTCCCCGAGTCCGCCGTCCCTTCGGACCTGTTCACGGGGACTGGAAGAGGGCGTTGTCCGCCCTCCGCCGACGCCTGGTCCACCTGCTACGGATCAGGAGAGCTTCTGACACGTGCCTGCGCCGCAGCGTACACAGCTGTCAGTACGTTCATGCATTACAAAATTTGCTGTGCCCTGTGCTACGTAGACCTGCGTCAACTGCGTCTAAGTATACACTTAGCCTTAACCGGGCACACCTGCGCGACTATAGAGCGAACCGCGAACTCAGCCGACGCGGTGTTTCCGCGTTACGATGGCGTAAGTGTGCAAAGCGCCAAATAATAACTCGAGCAGTGTCCGCCGCGCGGTGGACGCTCCCGCTTCGCAATCCCGAGTCCGATCAGGTTTGGCCGAAGCTTTAAGGTTTCATTATTGTTACTCTTGTTAACTAGACTAAAGTCGCTTAGTTAACAAGAGTAACATCACCACCACCACCACCACCACCACCTCTTGTTAACTAAGCGACTTTTTGGGTTATAAAGTCAGGCACTGGCTGTTCTTGCCAGGGTTGCGAGTCCTGCCAGGGTTGCGAGTTTGTCCGAAAGGGATATCGCGGCCCCGGCACACCGGCATCGGAAGGAACACGGGTGGGTTTTTAAGTCTGACACGCCCTCCCGCTCCGGCCAGAGCGGGAGAAGTTATTTGATAATTTCCCAACCAAAAAAAATAAATAAAAAGGCACTGGCTGTTATTCAACACCACAGAGTATATGGATGCCTCAACAGCCGCTGCTAGAGGCGGCATTGCTAAGACTTTCTATAAATTATAGTGAAACCCATAGATCTTAAGAATATATGTCAGCTACCTATATTTTTGCAAATAAATATCTAATTCATTCATTCGTTCATTCATTCATTCGTTCATTCATTCATTCGTTCATTCATTCATTCGTTCATTCATACATTCGTTCATTCATTCATTCGTTCGTTCATTCATTCGTTCATTCATTCATTCGTTCATTCAATTATTCATTCATATAAACCAAGCGTATCACCGTATACTCGCACTACGTCAGAAATGACGTATAGAAAGGGCTTTGAAAGCGGTTCGTGAGAATTTGTGCGCGCTACGCTCTTTCGGCGCCACATATTTTATTAGTAGGAACTATAGAGGTATTAGGAGATTGGAGTCGGGATGTTGTATATATGCTAGTCGCGCTGTAAACCTTCCGTGGTGCAGGATTTTGTGTGACGTCGGTGAGATGCGTAGTTCGCATGTGACGATGTAAATGCCTCCAGTACTGCCGTCTCTAGACGCTGTCAACGCGGGGATTCCATACTCTGTGGTGAAAACGATGAAAATAAGAGATTCTTTTGTCGAAATACATAATTTGTAAAGTGACTATTGACACCGCCTATGACACCTGCTACCAAGGGGTTCGACAACATACGGTTGTCGACCGTAGTCATAGTTGAAATGTCTTAAGATGGTTTCCTAGAAGATTGGTGGCTGCCACATAGCGTCTGTATTTACCGGCGAATGACGTCACTGAAAGAAACCGATATAATATATATGAAAGTAAGTTGATGTGATTTCCAAGAGAGTGTTTTGACACTGTAAAGTCAAACCCCACTGCCCAAGGAAATAAATCGCTAGATTTGCCCTCACCATACTTAGTCTCCCGAAAAAGAGTCAATACTGAGAAGAGTAAGCTTACACATTATTAAACAGAGTTTTCATGACAGTCAAGTCGAGTAACTGCGTCATTGTGTGTCAGAGGTGTCAAAACGGAAACGAAACGCGACTATCTTTTGACGCGGTAGGTCGAATCTAACGATATAAATCTTTGCTGCTGCCATCATTTTCATGACAATCGTCAGTGGCCGTTATGTGGTGGCCGCTATGTGGTGGCCGCTTTTCTAGGAAACCGTAGCTTTACTTCACTGACGTCCATACCTTTAAAACTAGAACATATCAAAGCTAAACGTATAGCATTTAACAAACAAATCCTTCCATATGACCTTTTACTACTTTAATTCCATTATTTTTTCTAATAATTTTACGCATATTAAACTCGTTAATCCACAGTTTATCCATTGTCAGCTTATTTATTCGTGTAAAATAATCCGCCATCACAATAATTATGATTTAAAAACATCAAAATTCCGCTGAATAACCTTCCACTCAGACGGGGCTTAATTTTAAGTGAGCGGACGCCATTTACCGTGAATATAATTAACTTGATATTACAGGTAGGGAATTAATGGTTGAATATGTACATAAATCAGAGTAAGTCAGTGAGTGTACGTCATTATTTTCATCAGCACTGCTCTCAACCGGTGAAAGAAAACATCGTGAGGAAACAGGCATGTCCTAGAACCAAAAATTCGAAGACATGTTACATCTGCCAACCCGTACTGGGCTCGCGTGGTAGATTACAGCCCACTCCCTCTTACAGAGGGGGGTCTGTGGAACAGCAGTGGGAACATTTGGCTGATTATGTTATGTCAGTGAAAGTGATCGTTTCTCGTGCATTTTCTGTCCGAAAAAAGGTCTTGTAGAATCAAAGATGCTACGATTTGTTGACCATTTTCTATTTAGTTAAGTACTTGGTGCTTGTTGACAGGCCTGTCCAAACTGTCCTCCAATACCTATTAACAGTGTAATTTGACAACATTGTAAAAACCAATAATTTTTTAAAGAATGACCGTGGAGTTTATTGACGGCTCTTCACCATAGGAAACGACCTATTGGAACAGGTGCACGGATCCAAATGGTCGTTTTCTTCGTTTCATAAGTGCCCATGTAGGTTTATGTGAAATAATATATGTTGAATTCGCCTTGCATAATGTTATCACGCCTGTAAGGGCCCGACGGGTTAGACAGAGGGGTAATGGATACTAACATTTCGCCAATTTTAAGGAATGGTCAGATTTTACAATCGCTGTAAGAATTATAATAAACATTATGAAGAAGCTCGGGGAAGCTCCATTGAAGAATTTCGTGCTCTATCATCCGCCTAGCTTTTTTTCCCAACTAGATTGGGGTCCGCTTTGGTCTCAAATTCAAATCTTTAATGCTTATCACATGTTTACAAGGTAAAAATGATAAAGTTCACATGGATTGTCGGGCACAACAATTTAATAAATAATTGTAATTAATAAAGAAAAAAGACAACGTAAATCTCAATCTTATAAGAAGAAAAACAATCGTAGCAGACGTGTCTTACATAATTAAAAAACTAAAATGGAAGTGGGCAGGTCATATCATCAGGGGTAAAAATGAAAGTTGGGCCAGAGAAGTAACAGAATGGTATCGCAGAGAAGGAAAGTCGATAAGAGGAAGTCCATTTCAAAGATGGGAAGATGATTTCAGAACTACTGCGAAAGAGATAGGGAGCAGAAAAATTCACGACCGTGAGCTATAAGAAAAGCCTGGGGAGGCCTATACTAAAGAGCAAAGCAGTCTGGAGAACTCTAATGTCTAAGGCTGCCTGTCCACTGGAGCGGAGTAGCGGTGTGCCAAAATTAACCAATTGAACTGCATAAAACCTCCGCTCCGCTTCAGTGGACAGGGATTTGCGAACTAGTTTAAAAATTCATACAAAACCGGGAAGCGGAGCGGAGAAACGGAGCGGAGAAGCGGAGAGGGGAAGTGGAGCGGGGAAACGGAGCGGGGAATCGGAGCGGGAATTTATTACTCGTTGCGTAAACTCGGTCTAGCTCTGCACAGTCCGCAACACCACTCCGCTACCTCGCTCCGCAAAGTCCGTAACTCCGCTCCGCTACCTCGCTCCGTATCAATGGACAGACACTGTCCGCAACTCCGCTCCACTCCGCTGCCATTCTCCTCTCGGCTGCCTCGCTCCGCTTCAATGGCCAGGCAGCCTAAACCTTTAATATAAATAAATTGTAAAACTAGTTTTAACGATTGCTAATAAAGGCTATTAGAAATTGAAATTGAATTGGAATTAAAAGATCATTAAAAAATCTAGTAAAAGTACAATAAATAATATTAAGTGATACCTATACGTCTTTGCAAATTATACCTCTAGAAATCAATAGAAAGAATCAATTCTATTAATTCAATTAATTAGTCTAACCGGATGTAGGTGAATACCAGAATTTCAAAATCCACAGCCTACTGGGTAACACGATAGGTAGCCCTAAGTAATACTGGTTGTCAGACTTTCGTATCAAATACAGATTATCTACAATGTTAATTCCCTATATTTCATCGAAATGAACTCCTCAAATGTAAGGTTCACACCAGTCCAAATATATCGCATCGCAAAACGATATCAATCCAATCGCAACTCGATTTAAACTGCGCTTATCTGGGCTCCCATCAAATGACGGTTATCGTCTACTGATGAGTTATAGCCTCTAGTTTAGAGCCTTGGGTTTATTATGGCCTAAAGGTTTCAAGGTGTGAGTGATGAGCTGGTAGCGGGGCGATGGTTTGCATATTATTATTATCAACTGGCGACCAGTCCCTGTTTCGCATAGTTTTTCTGTCGTAACAAAACAAAACATCAAGATTTCTTTATTATTTGTAAGTCTTCTTCATCTTTCTTTCTTTTTCTTGTGTAGTTTTTAAGCCACCGTGCCTCTGCCTTGGCTTCACATGCCGTCGAGAAATATCTCGCAGGCATTTATAAGTTAAATATTACTTTTAAACACATAAACCTTCCCGAATCAATTCTCTAAATGATTTTGAAAACCACATTAAAATCCGTGGCGTAGTTTAGAATAACAACGCGGTCACAGAGACACACGAAAAGCAACTTTAAATAATAATTATGTGTATACAGTTATAGATTTATGTATACATTTACTTTATTAAAACCCTTAAGGTAAAGTTTACTAGCATGGAACGATATACAGTTAACAAACACGATCAGATCACACTCTCAGCCGACACACCCCCACACATACTAACCCACACACACATCACTCACTCACTCCCAAAACAATATTAAGCCACTTTTGCCAGCAGACTTTGTTTTACTTTAGTTTTTTAATTTTCAATTTTGTTTTATTAATTTGTAATAGTGTTTTATTATGTGCTAACAACCTGTTCATTCATTCAATACGGTTATAGATCAAGGAGGGTAAGTCTGGTGATCTGTAATACAGGTTTTACCTACAACAGACACCAGTCTCTATTAAGATGTTACTTTGACTTTGTACTGTGTTTTTGATTACGCCAGAACAATAAATTATTCAATTAGATATTGGAGTAATTATAGTACTTGTAATTATGAACGCCAGAATTTGGATAAAAGAAACTGAAAAAAAAAATGTAGTGGGGCATCAAAATGATGGCGTTTATTGAGCGAGTGGCACTGGGTATATTCAATTATAAAAAACTTGTAACTAATTAATTAATAAAAGTAGCAAAATTATATACTAACTTATCTAAAACTATTTACAAAATAAACTATAGCATCGAAAAATATGTAGTTGTTATGCACTTACGAACAAAATTAATTTAGAAAATTTTGTAACTTACTTAAAAAAGTTCCTACCAAATTTTATCCAAATTTTGGCGTTCATAAGGACAAGTACTACAAGTACCGAATTAAAAACCGAGTGAAAATGCAACTGTAAACTGAAAAATTATGTTAGTTTACAAAAACCCTCGTATCTACCTAAAGAAAGTTTCAAAAGTACCTAAATGTTTTTCATTTTGATGTCATTTGGCACCGACTTCTGAAACTATCTTTAAGTAGACACAAGAGCCTGCTCCTTTTCTGTAGGTATTAATGAAAACGCCATGAACAAAAGCCAACCAATAAAGTCGTCAATGTGGTCGGCTCGGCTCTTTTAATGTAGTGATGGTAACTGATATTATCTAAGAAAGTAAGTTTATGCAAACACTTAATTTACACGTCAATAATCTATAATAATACGTGAAGCAAAAACTTTGTATCCCTTTTTACGAAAATTACGGGGGCGGAGAAATTTAGCACAGTTAAAAAGTTTATATGGAGAAGGACTGCAGAAAGCTAATATTTTTACATAATACGAGTATTCATTAGATATAAATTGAATTAATAAAAAAAAACATTACACCCAAAAGAGTGTGTGTGTCAAACGCATGGTAGTCCAAAAATAACATTACACCCACTACCATGCGTTTGACACACACACTCTTTTGTTTATGGTTAAAGACCTTAGAATAATGATATGGCAGCACGGAATTAGTCAAACTTAAAATTTTAATGCATTATGGTTGAATTTCGACCACTGGGTGACCACTAGTATTTAGAAATCTAGATGAGGTATTACTAACTACTCTAAGAAGAAACACGGAAATATAAACTCAGAGGTCACAGTCTCCTTTGTGGTACGTACTGCATCTCAAATGGTTCTTATATAACCGTCAACAGCGAAAATTACGTGAGTAACTTTCAAGTCAAGAAAGTTGTTCTACTTTAAAGTGCTCGTTTGCCCTCCCATCTAAAAAGAAAAATAAATAGGTAAAGAAGCAATCAACAGCTCTAGTAGAGTTATTTACCCACCCACTCCCTCGCGAAATATGCAGTTTTGAACTCTAAAGAAAAGTTTAAGTTCTTCTACAGTAGAAATTACGAAATAAATTATTTAGTCCGTAAATAGGTAAAAACGTTCATTCATTATGTTTGGTCAAGTCTGAAGTTAGGTTATCACAGGAGAACAACGGTCAAAGAGTATTGTTAGTCTTTGAAATTGCCTTTAATGAGAAAAGTTATAAGAAAACCAAGTTTTGTCTACAATTTTGGAGAAAATTGTAATTAAGTTAGGTATCAGCACAGCGCCACAACAAGGCTTTGGTAAAAAAAAACGGAAAAGTGCGTGTGGATGAATGACTTATCCCAAGAACAAACTTAACATTGTAGTTAAAAAATCATTTTCTCCCATATGGAATTTAAGGGAGATCATGTTTTTCAAACTGCAAATTTAAGTTGGTCGGTTATTACTCGTTAACCTGGAAAGCCTACTTAGCTCTGATAGATTTCCTTTTAATTTCGTTATTATATTACTGCTGTGATTTTTTTCACAAATCCAAGTACAACCATTTAGCTGGCAGGGGGGGAGACACTTGACTCTAACAAAAATTTGCACTTTAAACCTTAATATTTCGCAAACGGATCCCTGAATTGGAAAATTATTTTCACACATCCGCAATATTTTTAAACAACCTTTCCAACGACACCCCACAATATGGGATAGGCGAGAAAAAAAAACATCCCCACTTTACAAGTAGAGGTACCCTATAAATCTTGATTTTATTTTACCACGTTATCGGCGTAATTAATATGTATACCCATGCCAAATTACAGTTTTCTAGTACTAACCGTCTCCGAGCTAAGCCGCGGACAGACAGACAGACAGACGGACATGGCGAAACTATAAGGGTTCCTTGTTTACTACGGAACCCCAAAACCCGGAAAAATAAAGTATGAAAGAAAGGAGTAACCTCTACCAGAGTTGGGGCTTCCAACTCTGGTGGGGTTCCGTAGTAAACAAGGAATTTTTCCTTTTGATTCAAATGTGAACCAAAACAAGCATTTACAACCGACCCAATCCAAGAATCCAGGTGAAAATCCAGGTGTGCATTTGTGTGATGCAGCACAGAAGACCACAACCAAGTCCTGGTCCTTATTTATTAGGGTTCCGTACGTCTACATGAAAAAACAGATTATAGGATCCTCCTTTTAGGATCACTCGTGTGTCTGTCTATCTGTCCGTCTGTCATCCAATTTGCTTCGAATCTACTGGACCTATTGAATTGAAATTTGGTACTGTATGAATTTCTGTGATCCAAATACGGACGTGTAACGTAAATACATGAATTAGAATATGGGGATCACTTTTGGGGGGCAAATTAAAAAAAAAATTCGAAAAACGCAAGCTCGTGTGGAACCTTCTCCAGTTTAATGCGCACTTCGGTTTTTTTATTTATGTTTCACTTTCACTTTATTATGCAAACAAAGCCGGGGGTATAAGTTAGTATAACTATAAGAATCAGTCCCAAACTTCTGTCCTAAGATAACATAAAACGGACTACCTATCACAGAGAATGGCAAGTTAAATAAAACTTAATCTTGAATATAAATAGGCTGAATCCTTCGTCTTAACTTTTTCATGAATATTAAACTGAGACTAGAGTCAACTATGTGAGAGGGGATCGTGGTGAAATAATAACAGCGGCTCGGGTCAATCGAAGGTAATCTACGCTTGCCGCGGTTGCCTTGTAGATGGGTGACCATCCATTACGAATCGCTATACCACCCCACCCCACCGCGCACCCGGAACGTATGTCTACGCTAGTTGCACAGCTTTGTGGAAGAACCGTACGGGCCGCCCGTATACGGGAGATCTGTACGGGTAGCGCCCGCAGTGCTCTGAAACGAGGGAGTAGTACAATACGTTGTACGGGTTCTACCCGGAGCGGGTCGCGTACGGACCATCCGAGTCGCTGTGAAACAATGTTCTAGCGCCTCACGTGTGTCTCCGTTCCGGGAGCCCGTACGGGCGGCCCGCACGGGTCTCCCACCCAAAAAAGTCTGATTACCGTCTTACCAAGAGGGTATAGTGTTACCCAGTAACTGGGTTGTGCAGGTCAAATAGGAAGTCGCTCCATGTAAAATACTGGTTTTCAGTTGCATCCGGTTAGACTGGAAGCCGACCGCAATATATTTGGGAAAAGCCTAAGCAGATTGACAAGAGTCATCTATGTACCCTACAAGATTTGTGGTGTTACTAAACATACAGGATTCCCATAAACAATCATATAGTGGAGCTAAATGGTGCTAATCCATGCGTCAGGTTCGTGAACGGGCGCAGTCAGTACTGCTCATCTCTTAGCTGACACGGCTTATTTCAATTTTTTTTTATTTTTTTTTTATCTTTTTATTACGGACGCTTTTAAAGTTCTACATTGTTTACACATGTATAATTTCAACATGAATGATATACAAAATATTTTGTAACCATATTTTGATTTAAAACAGTGTCCGAGGAGTTTCTTGCCCGTTCTTCTCGATAGGTATACCTACTACGCTTTGGAATGGGCAACTAGCTTCATCTTTCTGACTGACCGACTCTTGACAATTCAAAAGTGCCTGTAATTGGTTTATTTGAAATAAATGTTTTGAGTTTGAGTATACTTCATTTTTACTTGTAACATTAAATTGACGAAGTGATTCTGAAATGAAAACCGGCTCGCGCTACAAATCACTAATGATGCGTTTAATTGTTCATTTGTGAGAGGTTTTTTAAAAGTTATTCTAATCTATAAAGGGTATTTTAAATTAAAGTCTCTTTTCGAGTATGTCTGTGTGACCGCGTTTTCCTTCTAAACTACTAAACGGATTTTGATGCGGTTTTCACCATCATTTAGAAAATTTATTCCGGAAGGGTTTATGTATATAATACATTAAAATTAAACTTACATATAATAAAAAAATCTCTGTGTTTTGTTAAGTCGTGCCAAGCAGGGGCACCGCTAGTTATAAATGAAGTAGTAGGTCCATATTTCAAGTTATTCAAGATTAACACTCGGAAAAGCTTCTAACTTGACCCCTAAACTGACCTTGTAAGTCTCTCCAAAATATAGGTACTAAATGATCCCAAAGATAAATTGCTCCGAGATGACCTAGTAATTAATATTGTCAACTATTCGGTACAGATGTTTATAATTAACGGTCCGAATGTAACCTCTGCCGTAAATTAAAGTACCTATAGTTACCATTTAAGAAGGGTTAAATTTAACTGATCATAACAAAATATAATATCACACCTGTATTCCACGAAGGGGCATGCTGAGGACGAAACAACAATTATGATACAAGGTACATGTCAAAATCAAAATAAAAAATAATTTATTTAAATTGTCAAAAAATACATAAGACAGTCCTCCAAAACGCCTCGCCCTTCACAACTTCCTAGTGCTTTAGCTGGGAAGAAGTGGCGCAACAAACTCCCCAGCAGTATAGATATCTATTAAGTTTATTTATTTATTTACTATTGTAGTATATTACCACTTACATTTGTGCGCGTGGAATACAACAATGTAGTCACAAATTAGAGACGTCACCATAAAACCAATCAAACACCACCCTCAAAAAACATGAAATGTTTTTAAACTGTCATATTTTTACTGACAGGGTTCAATCTATAGGTATTAATTAACAAGTCCCAATTAACGACTCTGAGTACCGGCACAAGTCATACGAATGACAATATGTTAAGTGTCACCCTCTGGAATACCTAACTAACTGGAATAATAGTTAGAAGAACTTGATTATACTTATACAATAGTATACGAACATTACAAATCAAAGATGACAACTGTATAGGTACTTACTTGCCTACATAATAATATGTAATAGGGAGCGAGCCTATTGACATTTGAATTCGGCTCAAATCCAAAATCTGGGCTGTTGCTGCATGTCCTAAATTGAATCGAAATAACAGTTTTCCCGACCTGCGAATCGAACACAAGGTATCCGTGCTCAAAATTGACGCTTGCGACCGCTGTACTACCGTGGCAGTCTTTATTAATTATCATCGATAGGCATGGTACTATGTATGCATGTACATTAGAGTAAGGAGTTTGCATTATTTCCAGTATTATACAGCATATTAACTAACGAAGAGCGTTCCTGCAATAGTATAACGTCCATACAATTATTATAAAAAATATTAAATTAGTAAAAGAACACTCTGTACCCACGCACTTGTCTTTCAATGTGGAAAGACAAGTGCGACAATTCGGTATGTAAAGTAATTTTTTTTTACGCTGATTCCAAAACCATTTCGAGCTTTTGGGTTTCTTAACCTTATTTTTCTATTTTTGGCGCTTAAAATTATAAGATGGAGTTTATTTTAACATATACACATAAAACCACTTGACTTTTATTTGACCTCCAAATGACGTCAGAAACACCGGAAGTTACGAATTACTCCATGATAAAAAAATCGGGTTATTCCACTAATCCCCATTGACAATCCCCATCGGTTTAAAAATAAAATACAAACAACATATTATAAGTATAAGAATCACGAAGTCTTTATTTCTTACGGAGGTAAAGACTTGTGATTATTTTTATAATCAAACAAATTGAAGTAATGGCTAAATTAATAGCATAATGCTGGGAGTGCACCTGCGTAAGTGTAAAATATTATTGTCATATCATATTACAGTCTAAACTTTACTACAAAATATAATCTTTTAAGTGGTTGTTTTTATTAAATAAAATATTATTAGTATTAAATATAATAATAAGTGGTAGTAATAAATTATTTACAAACTATTAACACTAGGTACGAAATACAATAACTAATAATACTACACGAATAAATACAAAAAACAAAAGGACACTTAGGCGTCGAAGTATTCGTCCGCATCGCTGTCATCCGGAAACGTGCCCAGAAGACTGAATGGCAATGCTAATTCTTTGGCCAAAGAACAAGCCAGCCCTCTGGTCACGTGAAGTGTCGACCAGTCGGCGAGAAATTTCCTTAAAAAGGACACGCGCACTCGGACCCCATGACCCGAGCGTTTCGACCCCAAACGGCTCAAAACTGTAGCTACCCATGAGGTTACAGTATTTGCGCCGCTTGAGGGTCTCAGCAGCCGCTGCAGCGGCGCCAGCACAGCCCGCCGTGCTAGGAACATGAGATGGTGCAAGGGTGTCGACACAGGTTGCGTCCCACACCAGAGGCCTACCCACCTTCCAAGGCAACAACGTCATACCGTCTGGTCTCTTCCCATCGTCACGTACCAAGCCGTTTGGTTCTAATACCGCTGGTACGCCGGCGGTGACAAGGGCTCGACGAATAATATCGTTGATGCTGGCGTGCCGTGCAATGCGACCTGCGCTCCTGTAACAGGACAGGCCATGGTGTCCGAGACTGTCTACAGCTTCACCGCAGAGACACCGATGCGGTGCAACACAAGGTGCGCCCAAGCGGAGACACGTAGCGAGCCGAAACGATGAGTCATCCATCATGGTGCCTATGGTGGATGACGGGAGCGCTTGAAGCCACAAACCTGACTCCCATTCTCCCACAGCTAGCAGACGGGCACGCTCAACAGTATTAGGTGACGTGTTTACCAGGGATTTCCGTATAATACTGCAGAGCGGCACGTCCCACCGTTTCTGGGAGGACGGGTTATCAGGCAAATCCGTATTGGGACAAGCCATTTTCCAAGCGTTCAACGCGTCGGTCAAACACGGTACCTCAAAATCGACCAGTGAGGAAGATAAAATGTTCCTGGTTAATTTATCGGTACTGTGGACCGAGGAGAGGAAGGCCGGTAAACTTATACTTGAAATTTTGCGGACACCAAGACCACCCAGGCGGATGGGAAGTGTGGCTTGCTGCCACGCTCGGTCGTCCAGGGCCACATTTAGAATTGAGGTTAATGTATTTCTAATAATTTGGTCCACTTTTTCTAAAAGTTGTGGATGCATCCACAGATGGGAAGAACGAAGGCTATACGTGAATGTTGGTCCAAAGCAACAGTATCGAATAAGTGTGAAGGCCGAATGAATATTAATTTTGAAAAGTCTTTCCGAGACATCGTTAAAATTTTGTATTTTCTGCTCAATAAACGTTGGAAAGGATTCGTCAAAGATTGGGGACCCCAGGAGGTGCAGAGAGTTTCTTTCTGTAATTTTGATGTTTGGTGCTATAGTATTAAATTTTGCTATGGTAGTATTTCTGTCAGTGGTTTGGGGAAGATAAATTTCGCATTTTGATAGGTTAAGGTCTAGGCCAATCGAACTGAATTTTTCTTTTAAAAATGTTAAATCTTTTAGGACTGTGTCTACATCACCTCCTAGGGTTCCGTCATCCAAATACCATACGTTGAATTCCGAATTTAGTTGTCGAATAATTGGATTTATAGCCAAACTAAAAATGGCTGGCCCAAGGGGGTCACCCTGTTGACATCCGACGGCTGATTCCAAAAGGTTGTCTTTATAAAGTAATTTAGAGTGGTGCTTGTAGCATTGATAAAGAAAACTGTAAATTTTGGGTATTTCTTTTTGAACTTCTGTCAACAAGGTGTCCCTGTTTACGGAATTGAAAGCGTTCTTAATGTCAACCTTTAGGATGACCTCACCTTTACCGCTATTGAGGTAAGTGGATAACGCGTGTACCGCAGCCTCACAACCCCCTTTAGACCCGAAGCCTAGCTGTAGGGGCTGGAATTTGCTGGCCAGTGTTTGGCTGTAGAAAGCGCAGCAAATTTTGGCTGCGGTACGACGGTAAGTGGACCCTACGGCAATGGGACGAATGCCGCCATCCTTCTTGTGCAGGGCACATAGGTTTGCCCCATACAAAATATCAATGACGGCTTCGTTCACATTGCCGGAGAGCATGAGATTGATGAGGGCCGTCAGCTCCTTCGAAAGGGACTCACCAGCCTCCCCGGCGCCTGAACACATTAAGTCCTTCAGATGTTGGGGTGTCAGGCCGTCGAGGCCGCCGGCGGAGCCACTTCGAAAGGAGCACACGGCCGCACGTACTTGTTGAGCTGTAATTTCAAGTGAGTTGGATTCCGGATCGGGTGGGTCAGGGAAGGAGAGGTCATCCGCCGGGGCAGGGTGCTTGCTCTCCAGAGCTGTAAGTGTCTCTGGGGAGTACGGCGCAACCACATCGCTACTAAAAATGATCCTAGCTGCACCTCTGATATCACCCTCCCCTA
The DNA here is from genome assembly GCA_947364205.1 of Agrochola lota. Lineage (NCBI taxonomy): Eukaryota > Metazoa > Arthropoda > Insecta > Lepidoptera > Noctuidae > Agrochola > Agrochola lota. The sequence goes on from OX376229.1 coordinate 3,061,449, forward strand.
GTTTAGACTCCACATGGTGCAATAAACCTCTTTGGGGGAGGCGTGCTGTTAATTTGGGGTCAAAACTTTGGGCCGAAATGTTACAGTTATCCTTTATTTGTGCTGTTAATGTTTTTTTATTAGCCAAATTTTTTTGCACATGTAGAATTCTAAACGGGAAGGTGAGCAATTGCTCCCAAGCACTTTGGGAGTTCTCTCTGGTGGCGAGACGGATACAGCGCGCTAAACATGAAGCCACGGACGGTCTCGCACCACGAGGAACTCTCTTTAAAACAGGAGTTGAATTTTTCAATTTTGCCAGTGTTTTCCAGAAGGGTTGAGCGGGTGAATTAGGTGTTAGGGAAGGGGATATTGTCGGGCAGGATGAAGGTACATTGTGGGGTTTGTGTTTCTTACCCAAATGTACCTTCAAGCCTCGCTCACCTTTAAAAAACCGTGCTTGGGGACAATGCGGGCATCTCACTAAGGCATTCAGCGATGTGGCAGGTTGACTGGCGCTTCGTACGGCGTCACTACTGTCGTCATTGTTTAACATAAAAAAAAAAAAAAAAACAAAAACTACTTACACAATTTTCCTTATAAATAGAACACCATTAAACTATACAATCTAAATGAAATAACAAATATGACATATAAAAAGGAAAGCTTGACTTCTGCACGATGACAGCGGCGCAGTCGCGCTGGCGGTCTGAGTGGTGGCGCAGCCCTGGCAACCGTTGCCGTGAGACAGCGTCGTAAACATTTAATTAATCTTCATAATCCTATTATTTCAAACAATATTATTCCGAGTCCCTCCAATTCAAACAGGAACTCGTACTCCTGTCGGCCTACAGGCCAATGCCGGCTTTGTTAAAGTTTTCAAAGGACCCCAACAAACCCGAATTGCTACACTGGATTGTCCGCCTTCAACATTTGTAACACTTGAAAGGTTATTACCTTTTTAACTTATGACTCTGCCAGGTCTATGTACGTTTTTCTAAGTTAATTTAAGACGCCAATGAGAAGAAAATTTAACCTGATGAAATGATAACAAGGGCAATATTATAATAGAACTAATTTATTTAATATGAATGTTAGCACACTTGATAGATGATAAAAAACCATCTTTTAAGTGGTTACATTGTGATTATTTATTTTAGAACTTTTGTTTAGTTGCGTCTTTACATAATTAAAGTGGTGCCCCTTTTATTAAAAAAAAATCTACACGGCTTATTATATCAAAATATATTATATTCACTCCGTGAAACATCTAAATACCCTACGTATACGTTTGTTTTTGATTTATTAACACGCTCATAATAGCTTTATAATAAAATAGTTTTCTGTAATGATGATGATTTTCTAGTGATGTTGGAACGTCGGGCGTGTATAGATTAATTTATTTATTACTTAGTTTCAGTTTTTATTTGTTATATTTTATTTCTTATTATTTTTAATGCTTTATTATTTGGTCTATCCCTTAATGGGATTTATCTATGTCCGTAGGTGTGTCCGTGACACAGATTAATAATGTCCGTGACATCACAGTGGGCCCTATCAGAATACCAGCGCTGCGGTATTTATTTTTAAATATCGCCGCATTATGCTGAGATAGTGACCTTTTTGGCCTCGCACAGGTCTTTACTTTTGTTTGTATTTTTTATTATTTTTTATTATTACTTACTGTTTGTATTTCCTGTGCGTGTCCCAAATAAAATATTTTTCTTTCTTTCTTTCTTTCTTTCTTTTCTTTAATGATGAAACATAGTGACGCATAATGTATATAAAGCAAAAATCTATTACGAATGTCTTCAAATATGTGTATCTTGATGCCTCAAGAAGTGGGAAAGATTTTATTAAACAATCACGAGATATTAATTTTTTTAGTTAATTGCCCCGCTGGACCTACGTATTAATTACGGCTTTGTTAGGAAAATAGGTTTAGAGTTCTTACGTAGCTTGCGGTAACATTCTGGGACCCGATTTCAAGGGTTCTTTTTTTATTTGAAAGGTAGTAACTTTAAGTTGGTCTCATAAAAAATTGGTGAATATCTGAGGAGGATCTTCCTGCGTGATGAGCAGAATAGCTCCTCCAAATCCATTAAATTGCTCACTTATAGATTTCTACCAGTGAAATCGGACCTTTAACTACTAGGTAGGGATTGATGGAGCACCCGAGACCACCTTCTAACACAAAACTAGAAAATTCTGAAAATAATGTTCTGAATTCTCTAAAACTTTTTACAATAAAGATGGCTGGATGGATACTGTGCACCGCTATATCACGCTGTCGTTGTCGCTCGCCAAATGGTGACTGAGCTTTGTTAGGTGTAAAGTAGCTACAAAAATAAAGTCACGTGTTTAACAGATAGTAGGTAGTTGGTTAGTTGTGGGTTAGTTTATTTCTGTTTAATTATCGTCTTGTACCATATGCTTTTTAGTAACCTACGGCCGTAGTCGGGTTTATTTTAAGTTGGATGGGTATAGGATTTTAATCTGACGTCCCAAATATCCAATTTTAAATCATTTTAGTGGTATATTAATTGTTGCAAAAAGTTTATGCTCGCGAGGTCTACTGTTTGCAGAACTACTAGTTTTTATACCGATGGGGATTGTGATCTTTTTGTGCACAAATCCCTATTGATGGGGATTTGTGGTAAAAAAAATCACATAGCCCCATTGATTGGGATTGTCAATGGGGATTAGTGGAATAACCAAACAATCAAGTCATATAATGTCAACTTTAGTGATGACCATAATTAATATGCGAAAATTCAGTCTTTGGATCGATTCAAACCAAACATTGAAAATCAATTCACACAAAATATAAATCCTGAAGCCTGAATGATCGTTAACTAATATAACGATAGCTTAAAGAAAATCCATTATATTCATATACAAGGTAAACAATAATCATTATAAAATCATTCAACTATTTTGTAACTGGTACTAAAGGTATTAGAAACTTGCAAATATAAATGTTATTTGTTGATTGGTTTGATAAATAGTTTAGAAAGAAATCATTCACAGTCGTGCACCACATGGTAGATAAGTAGATACCTACTATCCGTCTTCATTCGACAAGACTACTGAACTCGGATTTTTAACGACAAGTAAGGGCAGATTAGTAATAAAAAATTAGTAACTATGTATAATCGATTAAAAGTAATCGAGTTACTAATTTCATATTGATATACGTAAAATTTCAATTATGTCGCTCATTCCCACGTCTAATATCATGTGTCTATCAACTACCTGTCAAGTGTCATGTAGAGATGGGTTGTAACAGGTATCTGTTATCACCAATGATCGGAGTAGGTAGATTGAACTGGGGTCATTGATCCGAAACGTATATATTACTATGGACATTCCTCCGGAATTGGTGGATTATTAAAAAAAAACCGGAACTTATGTAGGAATTGTATTCTGCCAGAGTGGAAGGAGTCATTTGATGATTTGCCATCCTCAAAAAAAAGGTAGGAATTGTAATAAAATGAGCTATTTTATTCTTTATTATTCTTCCTATTTTTTTTTTGTCACGATTTGTCAAAACCCAACGACTACCACTAATAATAATACCACTAGTAATAATATCACTACCAACATTAACAATATTTAATTGAATCCGGAAATACCGGAATTACTTTCCGGAAAAATGGCTTATCCATGTTATTCTTTCTGTGTGCATTTATGATACAAGTACTAAAAATCAATCTACCTACTCCGATCACTGGTTATCACTGTTACTGTTACAGAAAAATAACAGATACAAACTGTTACAAAGACAAAATGTACTGATACAAAGTTATTTTTGTACGGACGATAAATACGTATTTAAATCTAAATTGATTGTCTTCCTTAGTTTATTTCGTTTAAAGGCGAAAATCGAATCTGAAGTATTGACTAGGAATGACTGGGTAATGTGAAATTATAGAATTACGTTTATTTATAGTTTTTTTAGTTTTGGTTACACTGGAAACCGACCTCAACATAATTGTAAAAGGCTAGGCAGTTTGTTTGATGAATACACCATAAACACAGAAATGTTTTGGAAAAAAACTAAATTACAATGTTTTTTGTTAATTACCAGTTCTCTTTTGTTAGAAAGCAGTGAAAGCAATTAAATTTCTAAATTTCAATTTCCAATTTGCATTGGCCTTTCCATAAAGATAATACAATTAAAGTAAAGTAAGTAAACAAAGAAGTATTTTTATGAAAAAAATAACAAACAAACCAAGCAAATTACTCTCAATATAATTGAATAACATCTTTATGGTTAATCAAAAATATCGTAAATACCTGGAATATTTTGGGATTAATTTCGTCAACCCAAAGATAATAAAGATATTCGGATACGATCACAATTTTTTTTGGTTACCGTAAAGAAAAATATTATAAAACACAGCCATGGTAACAGTCTGTGTGGGGATTGCTATTTTCAGTAACAGATAAGATATATTGTTAACGTTATTTGTTGTTTTTAAATATCTGTTATTTATATCTGTTACGATAAATATGCCTCCTCCCTACTGCTATGCTTGAAGTTTCTGATGTCAAGCAAAAAACGTTAAATTTAGGATTTTTATTATTGTGTTATACGTGGCAAAGATCTTAAGCTATTCAGCCTCCGTTATGACGTCAGCATGAACAAAACTTTAAAAAAATATAAAAATATAACTACAGCTTGGAATAACAAAATATTGAAATTAGTTGCTTAAAATAACTAAATCTATCAATTAAAAATATTAAAAAAATACCTGAAAAAAACTTTACATACCGAATTGAGCGTGTACAGAGTGTTCTTTTACTAATTTTATATTTTTTATAATAATAGGGAATATGCATGAGATTCAAATAAGGGTCAAATATTTTTTTTATAAACTATATTACTTCAGAAATATGCCTCCATCAATATTTTTTATTATAATTTAATAATGAGCAAGAAATTTATTTTTAAAAAGTGCAAAAAAACTGTGGGAAATTCAAATACTTGAAAAGCGACGCTATTGGTCAGAGCGAATGTGACGTAACAATCTATGACAACAATGTAAAGTCAATGTGTTTTGTAGGAGTTTTTGCGATTCAGTCAGCTTTATTGTGATTGTAGTAGGTAGACATTTAGAAGTAATATATTTGTTTTGTAAGAAATACACAAAAGACTCTTTCGAAAATGACTGAAAGCGGTTTTGTGAAAGCCCAAACGGATAATTTGCCGGAAGTTGATGTGTTCATGATGACCACATTTTTTACATCAAATACCGATTTCACGTCTGTTGAAATCAAAGCAGTGAAAGCTTTAAGGTAATTAAGTATAACATATAATTTTTATTTTATCTTCCACACTTTTTCTGGAATAATTTAGTTTTAAAAATCATCATAACCTAAAACAAATAAAATAACATAGCTTCGCAAAATATCGAAATATAGATTATGTTATAGAATGTTGTCATAATACTAGGATATTGAAAACAACAATGGAGATACCATGTCTCTTTTCATAATTTTACACCACTTTCTCCATAAGTCCGAACCTCTCAGGAGAAAAAAAAAACACTTGGTCGGGTGCATTTCTTATTGTATTTCTGCACTTAGGCACAATGCAGTACTTGTATTGTCGGTTTTTTGCATTGTTCTATACAGGGAGAAGTTGGTTCCATGATGATGTATTAGTCGATAATCGAAAACACTGTTTATTTGCAGCAGAACACAATACTTCTTCAACCTAACCTCACCATTTGACACTTATTGGTTGTCATAGACTGTGACGTCACCACACCAAGCGCGCCAAAATGGCATTTAAACAGCCCGGGTCGGATGGTTATTTTTAACTTTTTTTTAAAGTACTTTAAATTGCTTTTTTGGCGTTGAATTTTTTTTACTATTATTTGGCGATGTAAAGTATCGAATAAAAAAAATAAAAAAATACATGCATATTCCCTATTGTATGGACGCAATATTTTATAGTTTTTATTACATTTATGGACGTTACACCAATGGGGGTAACGGGAACGTCTTTCGTTGGTTAACATACTGTAGTATGTAATGTCCTGGCCAAATAATCTTCTTCCAAGCGCGACAAGACGAAGAAGTTGGTCGACGCACTGAAAGACCATGGAAGAGCTATTAGTCACTGAAAGGTCTACTAAAGGGAGAAGTCCCGTTATATCTCACACGGATAATTATGGACATGTGCTTTCGCCTTAAACTCATCTACGGTGCAAAAACCTCATCTTTGACACTTCAGCAGAAGACAAAGCTCGAGGTTAGTTAGCGAGCCATGGAGAGCAGTATCCTTGGGGTTCGACTTTCAGACCGTATAATGGACACAAAATTGCGCACCACAACCAAAATCATGGTTGTTACCCAATCTGCGGAAGGCTGCCAGTCTTAAGTGGGATTGGGCCGAATATGTCTGCCGCATGTCAAATCAGCTGTGGGCGAAAATAACCACTGATTGGGTACCATTAAATGCTAGACGACATCGTGGCAAACCAAGATGAAGATAGAGGGACGAACTTTACTCCTACCAAAAGGTCTGGCCTGCGATGGCGGTGAACAGTCGTGTGTGGAAAAGGGAAAGGGAGGCCTTTGCTCAGGCGCAGGTAAATTTTGCGTTAGTATTGTTACATGATTACCATTTTAGTTTTTGTTGTGTCGTATGTTGGCCTTATTCAAAAGAATCTCAAGTCCATCCTTCAGGTATTTGTAATTCACATCCACCAGTTTCAAGGGATGTTTTTCAGGATTCAGGCCACAAATTTCAGGAATCTCGGAGTAACCCTGATTACTATGTAAATGACTGTGGCTCGAACATTTAACGACTGAAAGTAAAACTTAACCCTAGTTGGGGAATTTCAGTGAGTTATTTTGAATAATACTACGAGATGTTGAATTTTCTTTGTTGTTGAGTTTTGGGTTCATTCGTGCTTTTTGGAAAAAATTATGATAAGGTAAAAAGGAGGTGACTACTGATTCCTTCACACACGTCAGGTACGTCAACGTCAAGTCGCGGATCAGTCACGACAATAAAGATAGTTACGTAGAAGTTGTAGGACGATGGCTACACACGGCAGTCACATCACTACCAGCGCGTCTCAGTCGACGTCGCGTCACAAGCAAGTCAAAACTTGTATTGCTACGAACGAAACAGGCGTTGCTATGACTGACTGACTGGCCATCTGTTCACACACGTCCCTAAAATTGACGTGACTGATCGGTGACTTGACGTTAAGGCTGCCTGTCCATTGATGCGGAGCGAGGCAGCGGAGTGGAGCGAGGGAGTAATGCGGAGCGGAGTTACGGACTGTGTCTATCCATTGATGTGGAGCGAGGTAGTGCGAAGCGGAGTTGCGGACTGTGCGGTGCTAGGACGAGTTCACGCGACGAGTAATTTGAGCGGGCTGCAATACCCCGCGTCTGGGTTTTGCCGTTTCCCCGCTCCGCTTGCCCGCTCCGCGTCCTCGCTCCGCTTCCCGGTTTTGTATGAATTTTTAAACTAGTTCGCAAATCCATGTCCACTGAAGCGGAGCGGAGATTTTATGCAATTCCATTGGTTAATATTGGCACAGCTCCGCTCCACTCCTCTCCTCTCCGCTCCAGTGGACAGTCAGCCTACTGTGACTGATGTGTGTGCATGAACTATAATAGAGATGTAGGTATCAGGAAGAGGACGTTTTGCTCCGACTATTAAATAGGAACAAGGGCAGGAAGATGGTGACGATAAAAATGATATGTGACAATCAAACATCCTCCTTTGACAATTCATAAGTGCTTTGAGTTTGAGTACATATTAGACCTCTTCATCGTTAAACGGAATACGAAAGTTTTATAGGATATTCTGGGAAAATACGCGTGAAGAATAATTTAGTTTTAATATTATGAACGCACCAAGATTAGTATCGTTAGAAAAAGAAAAGAAAGAAAAATTGATTATTCTGCACAAACTAAACAATATTACAAAAAAAATACACATTGACAAATTAGCCAAAAGCCTCGTATTCAATACTAATAACTGCTAGAATTTAATTGACCTTTGCTGGAAACTGTATAAAATTACTTTAAACAAATCTTAAAAATAAGGTTATATTCATGAAAAAACATGATAACTGGTTTTGTATAAAAAAAAACTAATCAGATTCCAAATACTCCGAAGCCAATAAATAACGTGCTAAACGTATTTAATTTCAAAATAAAGTTCACTCCCTTACCTGCGTTTAGACCAGGAGATAAGAAGACGCCGGTCACGTTTCACCCCCTATAACCCTCTAGCACCCCTTAAAAATTTAGGTCAATTACTGGCACATACTTGCGTTTATTTATGTGGGGTGAAGTGACCCTATGTGGCGGTAGTGTTATAGCGCCATTACAGAGTCCATTTTTCATAAATATCACGTGCGGGGTTGAAATTTTCAGTAGGAGGTTGGGTTCTTTAATTAATGGGATGAGCAAAGCTGTGATTTTAATATTTTTTTGTAGAGTGAACAAAAGATTAAAGACCCAGATGTCTCGTGAAGTGATGTATCTTAAAGTATGGATTCCGGTAACAGATTGTTGGTACGTACAGTACCAAATATCGTCCCAAAAATTGCTCAAAGAGCCTTCATGCAGATAAAAAATCTATCCAATTTATCCACAGCCAATGTTATACAATATTGGGAATGGCACCGATTCCCTTCCTGACAAATTACACTAAAATGAGAGAATTGACATGTCTTCCTGAAAGACAGCTCGAGAAAAGGTCGGTGACAGATATAAACTAAGATACAAAAATAGCGTTGAACTTCGACGTCGTTTATCGGCCAAACCCAATAAGCTATCTATGACCAATTTAGGCATACTGGTTATAGAAAAACCTACCTACGTATCTATGGTTTTAATATCCCAATAATCTGTCATTCAATGACAGATACAATTATACTGTCTACCATTAATAGCGATATGTCTTTTACTGAAAATAGGTTATTGGGTTCGGCCGTTAGTCACTTTACACCGAAGTTTTTATCCTAAAGTCCGCGCCACCACTGAAGCCCGACAAATAGTTGTGGAACTAAATTTATTTAAGGTGATTATATATTGAAAAAAAAATGTGGTTTTTCTGTATCGTGTACCTTATTAAGTTTATAGAATAGGGATTAAATATTTTGTATGTAAGTTTAGCTTGTGAACAAGGAAATCGACACTAATGTTCAGGGTTTTTGTTTCGGAATTGCTCAACTACTTTTGGCTTAGAATATATATTTACTCTAAGACTTTCGGTATTGAGACCCATATTAATTTGCGGATCAGGCAGCAATAATAATAATATTACATTTATGTTCCTGTTCCTGATGCCGATGGGCCACAATTTGTTATATTTTTTATTGTTTGTTTATTTTTATTATAAAAATATTTAAAAATATAAATAATAAGTATTCAAAATGAAATAAAAGATATAATACATTTATATTAATAAGAATGAAATCAGTATAAGAAAGATAAAATAATCAAGTATCTTGACTTAGCACACGAGGTTGTCGACGTGTGGGACTTGGACTATGCAATCGTTGTACCGATAATGGTAACGGTTGATAGCCTAATAGCGGAGAGCCTCGAGTAACGCCTCAGGAGGCTCTCTTTGCGGTGCGGCTGGGTCAAGGGCTTGATTGAGAAAGCAGCACTCCTGGACATGGCACGCATAGTTTGGAGGTGACCACCCCTTGAACCCTGTTCTGATGCCGATGGGCCACTATTTTTCATATTTTCAAATGATTTTTTTATAAAAATATTTAAAATTGACATTAATATGCACAAAAATGTATAAAGTAAATAATACATTTCTTTATTTCGACAACCACGACCCACAGAGTCTTAGTAATTACTCAAAAATTATATTAGTAAACATGAGAAACAAAGATTTTTAAAAAATTTGGGGTTTATTTTTTGTGACTGGAATACCTCAACATGACGCTGTTGGGGCTGGCTTGCATTCTACAGAGTAGGGATGCACATCGTTTACGAGCAATGGTGTAGAAATACTCTACTCGGCATTCTGCGAACATTCCCAATGCAGTGCAGATTCGAGGCTCCAACAAAGCCCGGAAAGCTTTATTATACATGATTATACCTCTCGAGGGCATAACATTTTAGCAGATTTAAGAACATGGCAGTTATTATAATTTCAACTTTAATGAACACAGACAATTTAATAACTGTAAAGTACACTTGAGTGCAATATAATTAATGATGCAGTACACATCAGTGGCACATAAATCACTGTCCGGCTGCAGGCGACGCGTGCTATCCGCCTGTCCGGCTGTCGTGACGTCACATAGATATTAACGTCACATGACACTGTACATTTCATTATGGCCTAGGATGCTGGTAGCTTGGTTTTTGCTTTTTTGTATAGCGCTATAAGGCTATTTTCACGTGTGGCCAATATCGGAATGAGCGCCGCCATCTTCTTATTTGAATACATTTCACAAAACAATTGCACAAATGTTCATCCTTTATAGGGCATAATTTTACTGTCTTTATTTTGAACTACTTGACCCGACGTCCTGTCCAATTCATACAAAATTCCCATGGAAGTCAAAGTAGGTTTCAGTTTTTCCGAATTTTCCAATTTTCCCGATAACTTTTCAATTTTTTCTCCGTGAGAATCAGATTCAGGCTATTACGAACATTTTAAAGCAAATCAAAATCATTCATTTATTAATATTAAAATAATGTTTATTCATTATCGATCCAGTCGTTCTGAAGTGATGTGCCAACGATCTGCATTTTTTTTTTTTATGATATAGACTATTTGTCACGACAGACGTTGTCCTGTCCAAACAATAACTCATACCAAATTCTCATAAGAAATGCACATTCAGTTTTCCAGAATTTTCCAATTTTCCCGGCAGAAAAATCCTTACGGAAAGAAAAATTCAAGAAGCTGCCTGATTCGGACTATTACGCACATTTTAAAACAAAATTTTTGCTAAATTGGTTCAGCCGTTCTGAAGTGTGCTGCGCTTACCAACGAACAAGCATTTCACTTTTATTTTATAGAACACTAACTTTTGCTAGCGACTTCGTCCTCGTGAAATTTCTTGTTCGCATTGCCTGCCAACGCTATTACTTCATTCTCGCTTAGCGTTCTTACTATGAGTCCTAGGGCGATGTTAAATAGCCTGTAGACTTCCTCAAGAATTTGGCTATAAAATGCAAAAAGATTTTTTTTAATCCGGTTGGTACTTCTAAAGATTAGCGCGTACAAACAAACAAAAAACAAATTGTTCAGCTTTATTATTAGTATTAGGGCCGGCGCTCATCTGGCGAGGCGCAGCGCAGAGCATTCTTCACTGCCTTGTATATGCCAAATATCGACCTTGCACCAGTTGAAATAAAGTTGAAAGAGAATAAACTTCCATAAGCTTGAGAGCGCGTGTAAGCGGTAAGGGGCGCACGTCTCAGGTTATTTATACTCAACTTTATTTTTAGGCACGCAACGTAGATATTTGTTTGGCGGTAACAATCGCGCCGCGCTGCGCCTTGCCAGGTGCGTGTCGGCCCTTAGAATAGATATAAATTGAATATCTGTCAGTTAATAAATCAGTCAATCAGTAGTCTTTTCTACATGAAAAGAAGATAGTGGCAAGTGATGGATAAATGTTAAGCAATATTCTATGTGAGGTACACAAGTTATTAATTTTATTTATTTCTTTACTTATAATGTATTAAATTTTATTGTGTTTTGTTATGGGTTATACAGGTTGGCTTTTTGTTTTTTTCTGACTTCTCTAGTACTCAAACCTCAGTTGTTCCAATAGAGTTTTTTGATCCTTATAAGAAACAGGATCGCATGCCATCAATTTTTTTTTTTGTGGAAACTGCTTATTTTCTTGCTCGTCGACTAACCTGGTGTCAGAGTTTTAAATCCGCCCATGGGCCTCTGACTTGGCTGCACATGCCGTCGAGAAATATATCTCAGGCATCCCGATTTCCTTCATCGTTTTTTAAACAAGTGATAATTTTACAAAACGCACATGATTCCGAAAACTCAGAGGTGTGTGCCTTGGGTTCGAACTCGAGACCTATCCGCAGCTTGGCAGTCCGACGGGAACACCATTAGGCTATCACTGTTCAATATGTTAAAAAATGCTCACTCATCCATTGTCAGACAGCGGCAAGTGTAACTTTACCTCATCTATTTTACAAACCGCACTGTTGTCATTTACCTACGAACTTCATACTCCATATTACTTTAAAACCAAAACTGAAAAGTCTAGTCTAGGCCGTTCTTTTATAAGCTCGGGCCATAAAGTACAATATAAACAAACGAGACTTTATTGGCTTGCTCGCCGGGGACAAATTATTTCGGAGCCATACACTTTGTTAGGTAAAACTAATTTTAAGGCTAGTTTATTGCCTAGTTTATGGTGTAGGTAATAGGATTGCTGATCTGGGAGCAATATGTTTTATTCCAGCTTTCAGACTAATCTGAGAAAGTTAGACCGCTTTCACATTTAGGCAACTTTCGCAGCGCGACCGTCGCCCAGTCAGATCTCATATTATAAACAGAAGCGCGGTGGCCGCCACGCCAGTCGGTGATGAGCCAGAGTTGCCAGTGTTGGAATAAAACCTCAGTGCACAATGACCGAGTTTGACACCAAACGATTTATTGTTGAAATTGAAATTGGAACCCCGTCGGAGTCCATTTTTTAAATGAAGTGCGCCACACTAATCTAAACTGCGGTGCGGCCGCCGCGCTGCTGTGTCGCGGCTGTTCTTGTAATGTGGAGGCATATGCGCTACTATCGCGCTGCTAAAGTCCTAATGTGAAAGCGGCCTTAGAGTGTAGTTGAATTTGGGCATTGTCATAAAATACATCACGCCGGTATTCCCGATGGGTGAGGCAGAAGTGTACCTACAGTACGCCCACATTTCACCAGATATGTTTAAGTTCCATGTAATAGGGGGCGAGCCTATTGCCATCAACCGGGCACAAATCCAAACTCCGGGCTGCTACTGAGAAATTCCAGATGGAAAAACACAATAACACTGGCCGTTCCGGGAATCGAACTCACCTCACACACCTCATACTTACTTGCGACAACTAGACCAATGAGGAAAGGCATAGTCATTTGAAAGAGATTTTTAGGTAAGACTGTGCTGTACCTAGATGTTACTGCCACAGCCCAGTATTTCAAATTCAGGCGTTATCACCATCAATTTATGCTTAAATGAAGCCATAAATTAGATGTTTAGGCCTGACCAACGGACATTTGCATTAGACACTAGGATTTATCTAGGTCAGAACACAGACATGAGCGATTAATAATTTATTCCAACTCGAATCTAGAGTAAAATCAATAAACGCTTTTTGAACTTTAATGTGTTCACGCCAAGGGTGTCAGTGGCCGGCTGTGAGCATCAAGTTCAAAACGTATGAAAAACAAATAGCTTCATTTGGTATGAACGCTATTAAACCAGTAAAACCCAGCCTTCAAAAATGCACGCACTGTACTATTACATCAAACATTTAGGTAACTTTTTCAATTCATCTTCTTCTTTTCGTGTGGTTAGTGACTAACCTGGTGTGAGTTTCAAGCCACCCAGGGGCCTCTGACTTCGATTCACATGCCGTCGAGAAATATCTCTCAGGCATGCCGGTTTCCTCACGATGTTTTCCTTCACCGTTTTTGAAGCAAGTGATAATTATACAATACGCACATGAATCCGAAAAGTCATAGGTGCCTTGGGTTCGAACTCGAGACCTATGACTTGGCAGTCTGACGGTCACAACACTAGGCTATCGCTGCATTTTTCTATAAAAAAACTTGTATTTAGAAGAAATACTTCAAACAGACCAATAATTTCTTGTACCTTGCAGAAATCTTACCTATCTCCCGTGCAGTTCCACAGCAACTACAACAACCTTATTTTCATTACATGACCTAAACATAAGACACACATTCTCACCATCACACACACACACACACACATACATACACACGAAAAACAGCAACAATATCTATGAACGTAGTAACGATACCAATTTGAAAGAACGGCAGGCGTCTTCATTTACCCGCCTTACCAAATTCAATTTATGTGACAACGTGTCCACGGGCAGAAATTCCATTTCCATTCCAGAGAATACGACTGGTTTTGGTTCAAGGCTTAAGAGATAGCTGGAAAATTTATGCGTCATCTCATTCAGCCTAAAATGTTCCCACTGCTGGGACGCAGGCCTCCTCTCGATGAGAGGGAGTGGGCCGTAATCTACCACGCGGGCCCAGTGCGTGTTGGTAGATGTCACATGTCTTCGAATTTTTGGTTCTAGGACATGCCGGTTTCCTCCCGATGTTTTCCTTCACCGTTTTGAGAGCAGTGGTGATGAAATAATTTACACAAAGTAAAGCGTCTATCTGGGTTCGAATCTACGACCTCCAACGTGTAAGTCGCAGCCGTTACCACTGGGCCACCACTTCTATGTGTCATCACGGATCTATGTCCGATGGGGATTTATTTTTTTACCATAACTACTTTTAAATTTTATGACTTTAACTTAGGCTTATACCAAGCTTAAGTTAAAGTCATAAAAAAGTACTGCCTCATTGGTCTAGTGGTCGCAAGCACTACTGCTGAGCATGAGGTCCTGGGTTCGATTCCCGGGTCGAGCAAAGTGTTATTGTGTTTTTCCATCTGGAATTTCTCAGTAGCAGCCTAGAGTCTAGATTTGTCCCCAGTTGATGGCAATAGGCTCGCCCCCAATTACATGGGACTTAAACATAACTGGCGAAATGTGGGCGTACTATAAGTACACCTCTGTCTTACTATTCGGGGTTTACAGGCGTGTTGTTTGTGTAACTTAACTTTAAATACCTCCACAACTCCTGTACCATTGCATGCATCCATAAGCACAATGTTTTGCGTGATACATTGCGCGATACCGAAAACAGCGATAAATTACACAAAAAAAAAGATTTTCAGCATTTTTTCCTATCCAGGCGTAGTAAACGCCGGGTTAGCCTGGTATCCAATGATGGCATGGCTGCCTTGGACTGCCTGCAGCCCGGTGTCGAGGCCACCAGTGCTCCACTTGAGTGTGCTCCGTTTGTGATAGGTTTTTTTACAACCTGTATAGTACAAAAACATTTCACGGTTTCGCCAGCTTATCTTTTTAGTCCCGCGTTATTGTCAGAGTGAGCCTTAACCGGTCACGTACTGTTAATGCACCCGTGCCGACCGAAACCATACCATCTGGCACAAATCCAGATTCAGCAGGTTTAACATGACAAGCACGAAGACGCTTTGCCGTTTGTCTACAATTCTGACGTTATCCTAATGCCTAACATGACCGTTAAGCTCGAGTAATCTGGTCGAGCTCGAGTGTCTTGTAAATTGACACTTCTTTTTCTCGCGACGAGAGACCAATGTAGCAAGTTATTAAAAACAAATCATTTTTATCATAGCAACATCGGCTTGAGGTTCCTTTTCTTTCGATAAATTTTAAGCATGTACTATAATTATTCATTTTACGTCCACCTCTTTTAATACTCGTATTAATGTTTTGTTTTTGTGTTACCGACTCTTATTAAGGTACTTTCCTCACTGGTCGTACGTTTGCGATGCGGGATCGGCATGCTCGATATACGCGGTACCGAAAGCTTACAGAGCGCCTATATTTCAATACTAATTCTATAGTATACGCGGGAGCGGGGCGGGTTCGTTTCGGTACCGCGTGAGGTCACGCGTTTTACAGCATGCTCGGTATAATCGGTACCGAAAGCTTACCGAGCGCTTTGTACATAATAATTATAAATGGGAAAGTGAGTTTGTTTGTTTGTTACGTTTTCACGCCATGTTAAGGTTTGTAGAGAAAATATCAAGTTTGACAGAATGAGTAAAGTATTTTATATGGCAGCGCTGTCAAGAAACGAGAAAAGTAACAAAATCAAAATATTTTATTTCACATAAACCTACATGGGTACTTGTAAAATGTCAGAAGCTAGGTCACGGTTCTAATTGGTCGTTTCGCAAGAAACTCCACCTTAGTTTTTCTTAATTAAAAAAGGCTCACCTCTCTTTTAAACCAACAAATCATCAACTCTTATCGACATTTGCCTAACCTTTTCCCAACTATGTTGGAGTCGGCTTCCAGTCTTACCGGATGCAGCTGTATACCAGTATTTCACGTGGAGCGACTGCCTATCTGACCTCCACAACCCAGTTACTGGGTAACACGATACCCCTTGGTAAGACTGGTTGTTGAACTTGCGAGCCTCTGAAGACCCGTAACGACTGTCTGAGATCTATGAAAGACAGGAACCGCTAACTCTTATAACATAACCCTTACTTATTTAGTATATTTTTTCACTAAATTAAACGTCTAATTTTGAATGTATATTTAGGGCTGACGTCCAAATCGTATTGCTATATATTTTTATAAAAGCAATTGCCATTTTCCGGCATTTGATTCGGGCTAAAAATAAATTTGTCCTTGTAATTTTTCGACCTTGAAAAGCTTTAATTCCATTCGGAAACACTCCAATGAATCTGGTGCAGATTGGCGAGCTTTCATAAATGATATTTCCGTAAATTAGTTCAAAAAAACACTTTTACACGTCATAATTAAATTATATTTAAAACTTGATGAGTTCGGTGTTTCTTAACTAACTACTCTGAGAAGAAAGACCGCAACAAACTCAGAGGTCATAAAGTCCAGACATAATCTTGCTCTGGATTTATGAGGACCATGCAGGTCTGAGATGGTCTTTTGAATTTTGAATTTGAATCAAAATGACTCGACTGTTGGTTCTACTGTCTTTAGGCAGTTACACGAAGGGGTTGATTTATACAAAAAGCGATACTCCTGGACAGGGTGGAGTGAAGATTTTTCAGAGGTCCCTACCTCTAGAGCCCTGAAGGCCTATAATTTAGAGCCCATTCCCAGTACCTGTTCCTACGTATATTCAAATATAAAAATGTGGAATATACTTCTGCTTTGTATATTAATAAACTAGCAACTTGCTCATGTTCCGCATGTTTGAATCTGCTAATGTGGTGACATTTTTAACCACCTCTGTGGTGTAGTGGTTGTCCACCTGTCTCAGATCCAGAACGGTACTTCTGGTTCAATTCCCACTGGAAGCAAAATTTTCTGTTCGGTTTGGTTGCTGGTAGGGTTTGTTCTTAGTCCGCCTGGCAAGATACCACCATCTATTTAAGTCTGTCGCCATAACAACAATGTTAACATCATTGTTGTGTTTCGGCAGTTAGAGGTAAGATAGCCAGTTCCAGATTCCGGGGAAGCTCGCTTCCACCTTCGGCCTGATCATCACGTACCATCAGTTCAGATGCAGGCCAAGAGCATCCCCGTTGTGGTTAAAATAACCAATCCTTCAAAATGTCTGTGCTGCAACAATCAAATTTCAAAAATAATTTGTGTGTTTAGAAAAAACTAAGCAGTTATACAGGCTGACACAAAAAGCGACTTTGTTTTTAACTATTTATACGTAGAATAATACGTACATAAGAATAACAGATAGATAAACCCAGATGATTGATAAGAAACTATATCATACTTTAGATTAAGGGGATAAATGTATTACTCGCATGACCTTTGTTCTGACGGATTGATTGACCTTTTACTGGATCCTTTGGGTATAATATGAGGAAGATAAATAACGCCCCTGCAATTTTCAGATAAATTGTGTCCGCAAAACGTCCGCCCCGCTGTTTTTACGTTTGTAGAAACACGACCCTTGAGATATCGTAATTTTTTCGTTCATGGGGTAAACGCGGCGTAGTCACACAGATGACACGACGCCCGTTCGTGGTGCTGCAACAGTAAAAGGGTTTGACAGTAAATTTGTATATGATAAAGCGCTACCTAATGTCACGAAGGTGGCGCGATTTTCGAATATTACGATCAATAATTGAATGTAATAATTTAATTAGAAATTATTTGCGATCATAACTCCTTAGCAATTTAACTGTCCTTTCTGAATTTACGGTTTGACAGGTTTTCTATATAAAATATCGCACCTGTGTCTGCACACATTTGTACACTATAGTATCTCCCGAGACGAAGGCTAGTCTCAGTTGAGATTGGTCGCCATGGCTGGAATCGGTCTGGAGGACTATAGATGGATAAAAAAACATGTGAAACTGTCATATTTATTCATAAGATAAAAGTTATCAGACTATTGAAAATTCAAGTCTCGTATATGCAAATGGATTCTCTTAGAAACGTGAAAGATTTGTATAACAATAAAAATGCCTGTTTAAATAAGACGAAATAACTAGAATTACAGTCTTACCAAAAGGTATCGTGTATTCGTGTTACCCTGTAACTGGGTTGTGGAGGTCAGATAGGCAGTCGCTCCATATAAAATACTGGTATTCAGCTGCATCTAGTTAGACTGGAAGCCGACCCAGCATAGTTTCCCAATAAGGCTAGACAGATTGATTGACATGCACATTATTATTTTCGGACTGATTGAACTAGACTTTTAAACATATCATTTCGCATCACACGTAGGTAACAATATTAATTAAATACTACCTCAGACCAAATAAAAACCAAGACAGAGCGCTGCGAACGATACAGTGAAGCATGCCAAAACCACACCGCCGCTCTGTGCATACACGCTCACACGCACACATTTACAACCTTTTACAATGACACTACAATCAAACTACACCACACAAACTGCACACATGTTTATGAAATTGGCTTCACTTCACTGTTGACAGCGCGCTGTCTTGGTTTTTTATTTGGTCTGAGTATACTACCTCAATTTGCAAAACAGAGCAGGTATAGAAAAACTCAACCGTACAAAATACAGTGTAATCGACTATAAACACTCCAGCTTGGAACCTTGTCGTAGAAAGAAAATAAAATTACTGGACAAGCAGGCACTGCATTGTGTGATTTCTTTTGTAAACTTCCTTATTCTATAAATTGGTTCCTAGTTCCTATTAGTCTTGAAATTAAAGTCCTTAGAATCCAAGGTCCTGCAGAAAAATATCTGCGGGTACTTAATTTTTTTTTAATGCAAATACGTATTTTATACTCTACCTAACTTTAATATTATTATATTAAAATAAAAAATAATATTATTTTTATTTTTTTGTATTATTATTTTTCAGTTTGTTTGTTTGTTACGTTTTACACTAAAACGGCTGAACGGATTTGGATGAAATTTGGCATATGGATAAACCATGACCTGGTAAAGGACATAGAATACTTTTATTCCGATATTCTCACAGGATCCAGCGTTATGCGAGTGAAACCTCGGAGCGCAGCTGTTTTCCATAATTAGAACCAATGTTTTCCGGTTTGGATATTTTTGGGATTTTAATGCTCTAAAAGAAAATCCTCTATTTATTACACTGTAAGTGTTAGTAGGTGCTTTAAAAACAACGACATTTCCTGTGGCAACCTGAAGATACTCATAAAATACTTCACACTTTATTTTTGGGCTCAAATGTATATTAGCTGTCTTTCTTCGTTACTTCATGGCGACAACACTGTGTAAATAAGGATAAGAATGAAACACAGACATGCACGGTTTAGCTGACAACAATTTATTGTTATGGCAAACAAAATCGGGTCAGGATGAAACTCTTGAGTTATATTCCTTGGTAGGCTAAGATAATCAATAACGGTGCGGCTCAAAAGAAGATGACAAAAAAGTCACAACGGGGAACCGACGTAAACACAAATATTTAAGTTTATCAGTCTAAAAGATTATATTCCCTTTCAGTGCGTAGAGCCAGAGATCTGATTCTAATAGCCATAAAATTGTTAAGGAGCATGGTAGATTCCCCAGAGCTACACGATACTTTGTGTACACTTTACGAGCCTGACAACTACCTGCGTCATAGGCCTACTCGACGACACCGACTGTTCGCCACATTCCATCGCCGCACTGTGTCGCGCGCAATCCCCGTTGTGTCACATGCATGGTGCTATAAACTCCTTAATGGAGACAGTCCCGGAATGTGACATCTTTAATGACACACTCAGGGTGATCATGTCAAATTGTCTCATGTTCTGTGAAAGCTATGTTTGTTAGGTAAATAAGTTGTATGTTGTTATCACTTTATTGGATTCTATTTTATTTTCTTAAAGTTATTGTTAAGTATGTTTGATCTCTGACTTGTTATTTGTTTTTGAATTATGTTTATTTATGTAATATGTTTAGTTTTATGCTTAGTTTTACCTGTTAATTACTGTCATTGGCGCAAGCCGTTGTAATGAATTATTAATAAATAAATACATTATGCTAAAAAGATGGTTCGGTCATGTTGAGAAGATGAATGAAAGGTGATTATCAAAAGGTATTTACAAAGCAGATGTGAGTGGACACGCCAGGTGGAGACGCTCTAGAAAGAGATAGTGTACAGTGCAGTGACCTCATTGGTGATGTTCTTTTTAGAAAGGTCAGGTGGGTAGTACTCGCAACCGGCGTGCGTGTATGACAAGATGTATGAACTTAAATGAGGTAAAAGCAGTATGTAAGGATCGTAGCAGGTGACGTTCTGTAGTTTCTGCCTACCCCCCATGGGAAGAAAGCGTGAGCTTATGTTTTGTGAGAAGATAATCATTTATTTGCTTATTTGTACAATAGAATATAGGCAGTGTATAGGCCGCCGCTAGCGGTACTCTAACCGTTTCAGATAAATTACCGCTAGCGGCATAATAGTGGCACTGCCTCGGCTCAGACTGCCGTAAGCATTGCATTGTCTTTGTCACTGTCACTTGTTATTTTGTTTGATTGTTGAGGTTAGTTCGCTGTATAACACCACATTCCCCAAATATTACATTCTCTTGTGCCTAAACGGACCCTGGAACGCGCCGGCCGCTACCGCGGCACCGCTCGCTTCGCTCGCTCGACTCGGGCGTTGTATAGTCACAGTTTTCTAACCTAACACTACCTACCAGCCATTTTCATTTGCTACTATATTTTCGTAAATTCAGTCATTGTAGTGACTTTTGATATCATTATCTAAAACAAATACGATCAATCAATACAAAGGGCAGCGAACTAACCTCAACAATCAAACAAAATAACAAGTGACAGTGACAATGACAATCAATGCTAACGGCACTTTAGCCGCGCCGAGGCAGCGTCACTATTATGCCACAAATAACGGCATTTTATCCTATAGGGATAAAATGCCAGCATGAAAGAGATGTTAAAAGTAAAGATAAAAACAGATCATCACGTTTGCCTTAGTTAGACAAAGACATGAAAATACTAATCGTACATATCCCCCTAATATTATAAACGTTAAAGTTTGGATATTTGGATATTTGTTACTCAATCACGTAAAAGCCAACCACTGCCACTTCGACCGGTTCTGTGGTTCTCGCATCCACCGGATTCCTGCGGCCTTCACCAGGTCATCGGTCCACCTTGTGGGGGGCCTTCCAACGCTACGTCTTCCCGTACGCGGTCGCCACTCCTGAACTTATTGGCCCCATCGGCGATCTGTGCGGCGAGCAATCTGCTCTGTCCACTGCCACTTATGTTTGGCAATTCTTCGAGCTATGTCCGTTAACTTGATCTTCTTTGTTGGGTCGGAAATCATTACTAGCAGTTCAAAGTTTCGTGCCAATAACGGAGACACGGATTTTTTGCATAGATATTACTTTTCATTCCGGAAAACCCACCGCACAGGAGCAGAGGACAAAATCTAGTTCATAACAATTTTAGTTTGTAAATATAGGCCAACCACGTGGATTTTAAAACAATTTATATTTTGTAACTGAAAATTGCAACGGTTTTCACTTAAAAGCTGGAACGGTTTTCTCCTTCAATATTTAGGCCCGCAAAAAAAGGCCTTAAAAGTACTCAACGTTATTATTATGAAAAGCAAAAGGTTTAAAATAACACTAGCCTTTTAAAATGTTAGTAACAAAATGGCTCGCGGTACACAGACAAAATCGAAAAAAAAAAATTGTATATCGCCATATTTTTATTCCACAAATTGATGTAGTGCTAGTACCTTAATGATTAGTAAATATTAATTAAATCGACGAAGGAAATGGAAAAATAAAACGCCATGTTATTACAAAAAAACAAATCGATCAAGTGCGTATCGGATCACGCTCGCCATGTTCTCCCATACATCGATCGCCACGCTGTCAATTCTCCAACTGCAAATGTAAGTTTGTAATCGCATTTTTTTTTATATGATAAAACTACAATTTTACCTTTACTTGTGCTGTGAGACCTTGCTTCTCGCCAAATTCATGATTGTAGGTCAATGGGAAGTATCCTATAGGTTTTGATTTATTTGCGAGTATCAAATAATATCGCATAAATGGCTGTATTTTTTTATTGCGTTGACTAGCCTAGAGAAACTGGATTTTAGAGCTGGAGGGGACTTTAGACGTACGTTTACCTATTTGATATACCTAATTTCAACTTGAGACCTCCACGCATTCCTGAGAAAAAGGGTCTAGACAGACTGACAGACAGAGAAATAGATGGACAACGAAGTGACGGGTTTTGTTTTTCCTTTTGAGGTTGTCGTTGACGTTACGTTTATGTCTGGGGAAGATTTAAAAGTAAGACACAATAAAAATAGATAAAAAACAGATAAGATTAAGTTTAGGACGTTAAGTGCCGGGTTCACAGGACATGGGATGGTCGGGATAGGCGGCAGGCAGGCTGTCAGACAGGTAGGCAGGTAGGCAGGCAGCAGGCAGCATGGAGGAGCTGGCTGCGGCGCCACAAGGAGCAGATTTAGTCACCCTGTCGAGCGGAGAGAACGGTATGAGAGTTTGTAGGTAACGGAGGCGCTTTGTTGGGGAGGACCGCGTCAGCATCACGCGTGACGGTGGAGGCCTCTCCTGGAGGGTAATGTCATCTGGCGTTACGCCGCTTGACGTCGGAAGCCTCTTACGTGTTACGCCACGTGATTAAAGTTCGTTTGGAATCGGAGTAGACAACTACAGGGGTAAGGCAAGTGGGAACGCCACAATTGTGGCGATAATTCCCCTCTTCGAGGAGTGGCTAGAGAGGCGCCATGGCGTCCTCACCTTCCGCCTGACGCAGGTCCTCACCGGACACGGCTGTTTCGGGAAGTTCCTGTTCCGTAGAAGGCGGGAGGAAACGCCCGGTTGTCACCACTGTGTGGATCGCCCGGAGGACACGGTGGAGCATACGGTGGAGGTCTGCCCTGCTTGGGCAGAGCACCACCGTGTCCTCACGGAGGCGATCGGCAGCGGCGATCTCTTGCGCCCGGCCCTGGTTCAGGCCATGGTTCGGAGCGAGGTGCATGGGAGGCCGTCACCTCCTTCTGCGAAGCAGTTATGCTCGCGAAGGAGGAGGCGGAGCGCGCGAGGGAGATGCAAGCTGCACGCCCTCGCACCCCTAGTCGCTACAGGAGACGCCCCGGGCGTCGGGAGTTACGAGCCGACTTCCGGCCACCGTAGGCGCGGGCTTGCGGACGGTGAGCAATGGGTAGCTCGCCGTCCGGTAAGGACTAGGCCCGGGTCGACGGCGCGTTGTGTTCCACGTGCGCCTTAAAGAGATGTCAGCACCAACTGACGGTGTCCGTAAGGACCAATGCCTGCTGGGGTTGTGGGTTTGTCCGAAAGCACACGGGCAACGGAAGGAACACGGGTGGGTTTTAGTCAGTAAAAGTCTGACACGCCCTCTCGCTCCGCCCAGAGCGGGAGAAGTTATTTGATGATATCCCATCCTCAAAAAAAAAAAAAAAAGCGTAAGGCAAGATGGTTGGACAAATGATACATAGTCATTACACACACTCAATGTTTATTGTCAGAGACCACTAAGTAGCGAAAGTTTAGGTTACACATTTGGTATGATTACACCTATAATTACGCTTTAAACACGTGCGCACGGTAGTAACATGGAACAAAATGTTGAGTAGTAAACTGTATAAAAAAAAATTACTCAATGGGTAAAGCGACAAAGACTTCACCAAATGCCGAATCAAAATGGAAAAACTTGAAGGCTGTTTTTATCGTTCCTCTCACAACATTCTATTCTGGAAGCAAATGTTAAACATTTCAAATATATATCAAGCTACTTCCATATTAAATGATGGCCAGAACTGATGAAAACGGTTTACAAGATAAAGTGTACCTGTCCATGGTGTGTTATATCTATGGTTTAGAAAAGTAAATTGGACAGGTGACAGCTTAAGACGAAAATGTCAGAATATAAAATATTCTATGATTTTTTTATCATAGCATAAAATAAGTTTTGGATGCTAAAACAATCAGAGACAATTAAAAGTATGCTTTTCAGAGGTAGCAGTGTTAAAGAATATATAAAAAGTGAGTTACATGAGTCATAGGATTTCAATAGGTAAATACAAAGATTTCAATCTTAGCTTTGCCCTGGCGCGTCAAAAGATGGTCGCGTTTCTGTTTCGGTTTGAAACCTCTGAGACAGACAGTGTCGCAGAGTCTTGACTTGGTTGTCATGGAAACGCCATTGTTAATGTGTGAGCTCGCTCCTCGCATTATGGACAATTTTTCGTACGACTTAGTACAGTGAGGGCAAATCTACGATTTAAATCTTTGGATAAATAGGTCAAAAGATGGTTTGTTTAGATTAATAACATTATAGACTAAATGATGTGGTTCCGCACAGCAGAATACCACGAGGTATGGAACCCTAAAAAGACCTGACTGCCATATCTGACACTAGTAGACACAGTTTAAATTACAAAACGATGGTATATAATATTAGCAATCCATTTTGTGGAAGTTTTCTATGACAGCTGAGTTATACTGAGCAAAAACTCATGGCTACAACTTGAACCAACCTTGAAACACACGACACAAGGAGCTTTACATGTACATATGAAGCTTCTAGGTACCCTACATCTTTTCTGTAGGAAGTCGAGGCTGAGGATGGAAATCATAGAAACCAATTCCACAACTGTAACAGAGTGATAAACCTCTTCCTACAGTAGTAAACTTTAATTCAAAATCAATATCACGACTGCCAGCTCCCCAATCCGATTGAGTTTCAAATAAACCTAACTTTATCGATATCGATATCTGCCCCTCTCTACGGTCATCAGTGACCGGCCTGGGGCTAAAAGTTGTCGTCGCTATTATTATGGCAGGAAATTCTCCTAGTTTGCCCGGGGTAAGGAGTGAGATAGCTATGAGATCTGTCTGTAGTTGTCACTCAGATACTAAATGATTTGGGTTTGTTTCTCTTGTTAGTAAGGGCGTCTTGCTGGTAGATTGATTAGGAACTAGTGAACGCTGGAGAAAGATATGTTCTTAGCATGTAAGGACCTCGTGGCTAAGTAACAACAGCCGCACTGATCGATCCATCAGGTTAAGCTACGCTTGCCGAGGTTGGTCAGAGGATGGGGGACCATCTTTACATACCGAGACTCCTACGTGCCTCGGACAGCACGTTAAGCGATTGGTCCCGGCTGTCATTCGAGGATCTTTGACAGTCTTTACGAGTCGTCAGAAGCCCGAAAGTCTGACACCAGTCTTACCAAGGGGTAATACCCCAGTTACTGGGTTGTGAAGGTCAGATAGGCAGTCGCTCCATGTTAAATACTGGTATTTAGCTGCATCCGGTTTGACTGGAAGCCGACTCCAACATAGTTGGGAAAAGGTTAGGCAGATTGATGTGAGGCAACATTAAGACTAAGAAAAAAATGCTGAAGACATGGTTTTAAAAACAGACGAATAAAGTCTAAGGGATCTCGCGCACTAGACGGCCATGAGTCCGGCCAGTCGTGGCCGTCGAATGGTATTGTATGGTTTGTGGCTAGTAGGCCGTTGCAACTAATAGGGATGACGACGAAAAAATTTTTTTTAGTCCGTCTTTGAGATTATAAAAAAATATTGGACACGTATTTTTTCTTTTCTTACGTAATCTAAAGGTTACGGCGATACATTGAGGTAAAATGTGCCATGACGTCACGAGTATGTAGATTTTATACGTACTAGTGACGTATCGACCCCCACTTCCCAACTTAAAATGCGTTTTATGTAAGTATTTTTTTATTAATATGATAAAACAAAAATACGTGTCTTATATTTTTTTATTATCTGACTGACGGACTAATTAGAATTTCATTTTTTTTACCCAGGCATCATACCTATTGCGCGATCCGTATCAGTTTATATATTTTACCTGGTCGCTGGTCCTGATCGTCGTCTAGAGCGCAAGATCCCTAACTACTAACATGGTTTAAAAGGGGTAGGGCCCTAATTTGCTTAAAGATTGTAATTTGCGTCATGAATAACGTGACCATTTATTTTTGCCGTCAAAGCTGACCCCTGAATGACTTATTATTGATTTAAAAATAAATCATAAGTTTGTATATTAGTAATTTTCGTTTTACTGTAACTCCTACTTGTGTCATTAATGTTACTACCCATATTTTATTCATAAGTGACACTCATTCGCCTACAGCGTAACTGCCAGGTAGACATCAAATGTACTCAATTATTATACGAAAATTGGTATTGTTGCGATTTTCAGTAAATAGGTATTCTCAATTCGGCTGGGTGTCAACGCTTGCATGCTCCTACATTGTTTTGTCAAAGTGGGATTTTTTTACGTATCTTGGGGAAAGCGGGACACGTAGCTTAAAAGCGGGACTGTCGCGCTCTAAGCTGGACGTATGGTCAAGTTAGTCATGAAGGACACCAGCTGTTGGTTTTTGTTGCAGCATATTATTTTACTTTCTAGTTTTTACTGCATGTTTAAATATCTTGAAAACTAATAACTTAAGATTATTATAGTCAATTCATACAACAGTACCCATTCTGTTCACTTCATTATATTTTTACGGGTACATATTTACACTTCGAAAATTAAAATAAAAAAATAATAAAATGTCACTGTTAAAAACATCGAAAATTTAAATATTCGATTGTATCGAAATATCGAAAATTGTTATACCTAAGCTTAAAATGTCTAAGATTAAAATGCCGAGTAATTAAAATATCGACTGATTAAAAATGTCGATAGTCATTATACCTAACTTCAAAATTTCAACATTTAATACACTTAAGTTCATTATATTTACCTTAAAAATCACTACTCGTTAAAATATCGAACAAATTATATTTCTGTCACGGCTCCGGCGCTGCGCGGTTTGGGCGGCCCCACGCGAGCTTATCGTTGCAGATGGTTTTAACGCTCACCACCGAAGCTTCGGCTTGCTGACCGGCTTCGTCGGCCAGCCTCAGCCGCGGCGGCGGGCCTTCAAACCACCTGTTCCTCAGCTCACGGGCCGCCCCACCCCTCCGCGCCTACGCGGGCTTAAATTACACTCTAGGGGTAGGGCAGACAAGACAGCGTGAAGTCGGTTTTGCAGCGATTCGTTTCTGTCACTAAATTATGTAGCACATTACACATGATACTTCATTCATCATTTTGAACTGGAAGAAATAGGTTAGGTTAGTACTGTGATCAACCAAGTTGCCCTACGTCCAAGTTGCCCGCAGATTTTATTTCACAATTTTCTAATCATCCGGGTTTTGGCAATATCCGAATTATCAAATTACCCTCTGACATACATAATAAATAAATAGCGATATTTAGGACATTCGATACTCTGTAGGTACTTCGATATTTTATTTAGGTATTTCGATGTCACTTTTGTAGATAATTAGATTTTGGATATATTGGACGTAGGTTATCTAACTATTCGACATTATAAACTTACGTATTTTTAATTTTCGGTTACATTTTTTTTTTTTTTTTTTTTTCCTTTTGGCAACTGAGCCGATGTCGACTATTCTGCCAGTGTCTTCGGTTACATGGTCATTCGATATTTAAGTTTTCGATGTTTTGAACATTGACATTTTACCCGTAGGTATTTTAATCTTCGACGTTCAAATATGTACCCATTTTTACTGAACAAGTTCAAATTGTCAACTTATATTCAAAAACTTTGACTCGGCTCGTTTGTCTGTCAAGTTATTTTATAAATATTTATAAAAACATCTTATTTCACATTAAGAAGCGTTATTAAAGGACTCTGAAACTGTTTACTGTCAGTCGGGTCGTGAAGATAAGCTTTACGAGGATAAGCTATAAAAGACGAGGTGGGAGTGAAAGATGAGCGAGGAATGAGCGTAGCTGTATGATGTTCACTTGTTTTGTGTGATTTTGAAAGTCTAATCAATTATTATTTTATTTTGTTTAGCCAATTTGAAAAGCTACTATTAACTTGACTGTGATTTACTAATAACTAGGACACTTGACGTCTTTAGAGAATTTTGTGCTCAAAAATAGTTAGTTACCACCAACCCATTTCTTATCAAAAGAATCAAGATATTATTTTTGTACGTTTAAGCTTTATTCATGAACATGAGCTGAAAGAAAAACGCTATTTTTTTATTTATTCAGTTCTTTAAATGACAGACGTCATATTCCAACCTCACTGACCTATTTCTCGCTCCGCTCATCTATATTTATAAACAAATCTCCAGATTTTAACTGCAGAACACTACGAGGTTTTAGTGTTTTTACGAAACTTCCATCGAGCGGTGAGTTGTAAAAAACTCTTATCTGTATAAAAAAATGTATGGAAGAATAAAGTGTATGGGATCTTTTTAACAAAGAACTTTTTTTTAACTCAACCTTACAAGAGTATGATAAACTCTTGAAGTCTTTTGTAACCATATTTTCTCGAAAATGGGTATTGTATACAAAACATTTATGTATTAAGGATGGTGACCGCCTCGTTGGTCTAAGCGGTCAGTGTTTTTGGGTTTTCCCATTTGGGAATTTTCATTAGCTGCCCGAAGTAAGTCTTACTTGTACCTAGTAAGTAAATGATAATAGGAGACTTATATCAAATCTTGTGAAGTGTGGGAAAGTTTTACACTTTATTTCTTCCCCTAGAGAAAATGCAGGTTTGATGACGTTGTGACGGCATCACCAACGTGGCCATGAAAACTACGCATCACACTGACGTCAAGTAAAATCCTGCATCGCGCAAGCGGGGTTTACTGGGCGACGAGTATATACAATGTTGCCTATAGGCATGTGCCCACCCGTATTTTTCTGAATATTCATGAAATATTACAGAAAATTAATTTTAAAAGGGGTCTATCTCTATTCTGTTTTAGGAGCGTTTGCCATTTCTCCTATGTTACTGGCTCGATTTGGATTCTGTTTATTATTTCTAAAAGCTTATGAGTTATATATCGGATCAACTAACATTTTTTTATAAAATTTGTCGACTAAGAATAAAAAACGCAGATGAAGACATTTAAAAAAAAAAACAGTATTTATTTATAAAAACACAAGTGTAAGTCCATAAAATCATAGGGGACATTGGCAATAAAAAAAAGATAGACCCCGGGGTTTTAAAGTTAATTTTCAATAATTTGTCATGAATATTCAGAAAAATACGGGCAGGCACATGCCCATGGGCACTCACCTCTTCAAAATTATGTATGATGAGGATCATCTTCATATTTGTTCTGATAAGTAATTTTTTTGGATCACAGCTTGGTAAATAAGTAATTAGTTACCTATGTAGGTACACGCCGTACCTACTTTATTCAAGTTTTTTTTGGGGGTGGTTTTTAAAGGGCAATAGTAGGGTATTTTGAGAAAATTCTTAGTAAAATTAAACCCAGCTTTAGTACGTTTAAAAATTCGTTTATGTTCACTTTTATACTTTACCTCAAAATTGCCTGAGAATTTAAATTGTAGCTATGCAGAAATTAAATTTTGGTGCGCGCCGTAAAAAGCCTGGAATAATTAATTAAAATGTTTTATATCCCATTTAAAACATTTTTATATTTCAACTAGCTGTGAAAAATAAAAGCTAGAGTTATGAAAAAAAATATTATTTCGGTAAAAACTTTTCTAAAAATAACAGGTAGGTTCCAAACGAGAGATATATTTCACGGTACCAAAATATTCACAGTATTTTATGAAATACCTACATTTATTAGAATTCCAAATTCATGAAAAAATTTATTAATGAAAGAGACTTTTCTCTTTCATTAATAAATTTTTTCATGAATTAAATCCTATAATGTTTTTGTAAAACATTCTTAGTTATTTTGACTCTGCCTGTATTGTTGCGCAATGAAAATACTGCCTTTTTGTGCCGTGTGAGTGCAAATAAGGACACATATGTTCGGGTCAGCGTTAAGGGCTATTCAGATATAGAGATATCAGCACAACTGACGGGGTCCCCTAGCAACGATGCCTGCCAGGGTCGCGGGAAAGTTCGAAAGGGATACCGTGGCCCCTGGCAACGAAAAGGCAACTGAAGAAGCACGGTTGGGTTTTATTCAGTAAGAGTCTGACACGCCTTCCCGCTCCTTCCAGAGCGGGAGAAGTTATTTGATAATTTCCCACCCAAAAAAAAAAACAAAAAAATGCCGAAAGACGTCCACTGCTGGACATAGGCCTCCTCCAAATGGGGCCTCCTCCAATCCTGGCAGGCATTGGCCCTAACGGACCCCGTTGTGGTGCTGACACGTCTTTCAGCTGGAATGATGATGATGATGATGGGCACAAATCCAGACTCCAGGCTGCTACTGAGAAATTCTAGATGGAAAATCCCAATTCAATAACAGTTTGTCCGACCCGGAAATCGAACCCGGGACCTCATGCTCAGCAGTAGTGCTTACGACCACTTGACCAACGAGTCAGTAAGTAGTAAGTAATATTATGAGTTTAAAGATTTATTTATGTACTCTTTGATAACAACTTATGACTAAATAAAAATAGCAAAATTATATATTATATTCTAACTTAAATAAAAAATGATTAAAACAATTAACCTTTAATAATTGAGAGCAACAGGAACGCAAGGACATTTTGTTTTCAAAAAGTAAAAAAGATATTTAATTGAATCCAGATTTATAATTGGAACATAGTCGAATAGAATTCTCAATAACACAGGAAAAACATTCAATTTGATATGTCAACTGCGAGATGGGCTACATTGATTGATGACCGAACGTCCACTAGTGCGGACATAGCTGAATTCCCAATTTTTTATAGGAAATGCAGCCGTAACTCGCGCCTTTTAGTGATGGATCGCGATTACATTAGGTATCCTCGGAATATCAGATGTTGTAGGTACCGGAGATCGGCATAAATGTAAAAAAAAAGAATGACATGTACAAAATTTTGAACGAAAGAGAAAATAATTTTCATTATCATCATCATCATTTCAGCCAAAAGACGTCCACTGCTGGACATAGGCCTCCCCAAGCACCGCCACCTCAACCGGTTCTATGCTTCTCGCATCCAGTGGATTCCTGCGGCCTTCACCAGGTCATCGGTCCACCTCATGGGGGGCCTTCCAACGCTACGTGTTCCGGTACGCGGTCCATCGGCCATCAGTTCTGCGAGAAATGTGCCCTGCCCTCCAATACGACTATGTCGGTTATCTTGATTCTTCTACGGATCTTTTCCTTTGTGATTCGATCACGTAGGAAAGCTCCAAACATAGCCCTCTCCATTGCCCTTTGGGTAACTTTCTGCCTTCTAATGAGGCCCATTAATCAAAGAATATTAATCGAATGATATTGTTTCGGTTACGAAATATCAAAGCTTGGCCAAAGAAAAAAGCAATAATTATTTATAATTATAACATCACAATATGACGCCATGTATTCCCTGAAGGGTTGGGCAGACATGTACCTATAGTACACCCTCATTTCGCTAGTTATTTTTGAAGTCCCATGTATTAAGGGGCGAGCTCGTGTGTGGAGAATAACTGCCGCACGGGTCGATCCATCAGGTTAAGCTACGTTTGCCGGGGTTGCTCTGTAGATGGGTGACCATCTTTCATACCGAGATTACTCCGTGCCTCGGAAAGTACGTTAAGCTGCTGGTTTGTGCTGTCATTCGTGGATCTTTGACAGTCGTTACGGGTCATCAGAAGACCGAAAGTCTGTATGTAACCAGTCTTACCAAGGGGTATCGTATTACCCAGTTACTGGGTTGTGGAGGTTAGGTAGACAGTCGCTCCATGTAAAATACTGGTATTCAGCTGCATCCGGTTAGACTGGAAGGTGACCCCAATATAGTTGGGAAAAGGCTAGGCAGATTGATTGTAAAAGAGTATTACCATCAACCGGGTACAAATCCAGACACTCCGGGCTGCTACCGAGAAATTCCATATAGAAAAACCCAATAATAATTTGAGCAACCTCGGAATCGAACCCAGGACCTCATTCTCAGCAGTAGCACTTTCGAGGCAATCAGATTATAATAATAATTATACAATCTTAGATTATTACGTTTTTTTTTAAGTGATTATAACAATAGAGCTAAAATCATGGCTGGTATTCAGCTACATCCGGTTCAACTGGAAGCCCCCAACATGGTGAGAAGGACCAGTGGTGGCCCAGCGGTAACAGCTGCGACTTACGAGTTGCAGGTCGTAGGTTCGAACCCAGACAGGCGCTTTACTTTGTGTAAATAATTTCATCACCACTGCTCTCAAAACGGTGAAGGAAAACATCGTGAAGAAACCGGCATGTCCTAGAACCAAAAAATTCGAAGACGTGTGACATCTACCAACCTGCAGTGGGCCCGCGTGGTTATCACTCCCACTCGAAGAGAGAAGGCCTGTGTCCCAACAGTGGGAACATTATGGGTTGATTATGCCCCAACATAGTTGGGAAAACAGAAGACAAGAAACGTTTTCCTTGAAGGAAAATGTAGAGAAACGTTCATCTTAGTGAAAAAAACCATAACAAAAGTTATAAATAAGTACCGTTTGTTCCATTTATTTTGTCAAAGAAAACATATTCTCAAGGACTAGCAAACATAAAAGATAAGTCAAAGCACAAACGCATCTAATAATATTCCACAATCTTTTCCCTTAAGGGAAAAAATAACACAACAATACTTGTTCACGTATGTTAAAGTACAAAGTTACTGTTCTGGAAGTTGTTCGACACTTCTCCCAAATTCCCGTGTAATATCAATACTTAAGGGGTATACACACATGTTCGGGTCGGCATAATTCGGCACTGCCGGGCGGCAAAATCGAATTTATGTAGATATCAATCAAATCAAATCAAATACTTTTATTTGTTAACACAGGTAAAGAAATACAGATCTTGAGTTTGGTGAACAGAGCGCTATGTTATGCCAGGAGGCGTACAAATATGGTGTGCATCTAGCTCAAATAACACGAATTTAAATTAAAAAATTATGTTTGAAAGTCATTCATAATTAAAATTTCAAAATAAATTAAGTATAACAATTACATAATATTATTTAAAAACAATCGTCAATCAACAATCTACTCAGCCTATCGTACTCCACTGCTGGACATGGGCCTCTCCCTGGCTACCCCTTCCTTATGTAGACACCGAAAGAGAGAGGGCCGCTTGAATTGTGCCGAGCCGACCCGAAAACGATACAGTGAGGGTTCATGCCGAACGGATTTTGCCGATCGGCCGAAACGAATGATAACCGAATTATGTATTTATTATTTTCAGATAGTAATTATTTCAGGTCGGCGTTGTTGTTCAAAAAATACTGCCAAATCGAATAAACCGAACCGAACCTGTGAATAGCACCACTGACAAACAAGAACACCTCTCGAAATGAAATTTCGTATGCACACAACTCTTCGAGAAGTATTTTGAGTAGCTTTAATAATTCACCCCTTTGACTTGTAATAAGGTAAGGAAAACGAGCTCTCTTGGAGACGGAAGGTGTAATAAACGTATTTAGGACGTGTTGTTAATATTAATATTTAATGGAGAATTTGTTGAAATTGGTGTTTGAATATTTTATTACTTTACTTGGTCTCAAAACTGTTGGGGTCGTGACTGC
Organism: Agrochola lota; assembly: GCA_947364205.1. NCBI lineage: Eukaryota > Metazoa > Arthropoda > Insecta > Lepidoptera > Noctuidae > Agrochola > Agrochola lota. The sequence continues at coordinate 3,095,210 of OX376229.1, forward strand.
TTACGGCGGTCACCGTGATTATGTTACGTTGAGAACTCTGTAAGCACGGCAAATGTGGTCGGAATTTTTTACATACAAAGTTTTATTTATTAAAGAAACAAACATTACCTTCCTTTTAGGCCGCGCCGCAGTTGAGTGAATAGCGAGTGTTATAATAACCAACGGTTATAACCACAACTTTACGTTGGTTATAACATTAATACTTACTTTTTAAGCTGAATACGCCTTAATAAAATATTTTAAAAACTCGACTGCCACACTTCCGTGCTCCTGCAATGTGATGGTTAAATTAAAAATTAAATTTCAGTCTATGTATTCAGACTTAGCGTGGTACCTACGTAAAGTGTAGTTTAAGTGTTAAGCACTTTTCCAACGTTTCACGACATAAGTTTAAAACTAAAAAGTAAAAAACTATAAAAATACGTCAATGGAATTACATAATACTTACCTACGATAAAAATACATGAGTAGATAAGTATGATCGTGTGATTGCGAATGTAAACTTTATAAAAATAAATCAATCTGCCTAGCCTTTTCCCAACTATGTGTTGTTGGGGTCGGCTTCCAGTCTAACCGAATGCAGCTGAATACCAGTATTCTACATGGACCGACTACCTATCTGACCTCCACAAACCAGTTACTGGGTAACACGATACCCCTTGGTAAGACTGGGTGGCAGACTTTCGGGCTTCTCACGACCCGTAACGACTGTCAAAGATCCACGAATGACAGCCGGGACCAACGGCTTCATGTGCTTTCCGAGGCATGGAGGAGTCTCAGTACGTAAAGATGGTCACCCATCCACGGACTAATCCCAACAAGCGTAGCGTAACCTGATGGATCGACCCGTGCGGCTGTTACTTTATAAAAATTCTTAAGATGAATTCGACCACATTTTTAAACTAAGTAGTATAATGCCAACTTGCACTACAATGATTAAATGCAATTAACGCTAAAGTTCTACTCTTATCTTCATCATCTCTCCTGATATTATTTTTTGGTCCTTTGAACTCTAGCCGTTAAGGTTTTTTTATTTTTTTATTCCTTCACGTTCGTATTTCTATATTATCCACCATAGAGTTCAATCATACAGAAACAATATTGAACTGTAAGCAGCATACAAATAAAGTTTAAATTAGTTACGGTGTGCCGGTATATATATTTTTTTCCCAAAATGAATAAATAAATTTGAATTTGAATTTGGACCCAACCATACTTGATGGTATTAAGCGTTTACTGGTACCACTTGGTACCAGCTGGCTGAGAGAACATAATTCTGTCTCTTTCATCGACCGGGCACAAATCCAGACTCCGTGCTGCTACTGAGAAATTTCAGATGAAAAAACTCAATAACAATTTGCCCGAAATCGAGCCCAGGACCTCGTGATCAAATTTCAGATAAAAAACTCAATAACATTTTGCCCAAAATCGAGCCCAGGACCTCGTGATCAGCCTGCTGGGGTTGCGGGTTTGTCCGAAAGGAAAAGAAAAGAAAGAAGAAGAAAGCGCCAAATAGACCTAGTTCAGCAAAAATGCCAGACAACTAGTGCCTGACGCTGGTTTTCAACTAGACCTGAAGTGTGAGGTGACGGATGTAAATCAGTAACATACTACAATGTGTATATGTATACTTAAATATAGTAAATTTGTGTAAGATAATAATAATAATGAATATTTCAATAGTTATATAAATTAAATTAAATTGCAAGACAACAAAACAGAAACCAAACTGACAAATAAATGAGACGGACGCATGCATTCGAAACGAACAAAACCTGTTTTGAACGTTGCCAGACTTCCATGTTCGAACACATAATTTATTAATCCGTGCACTTTATCGCACAATACGCTGCAACCAGCCGATCGCAACGGACTATTTACGGACAGCTTTGCAACTTATTACGTTTTAAACTTGCCTCGCATATGTTTAATTTATCTTATCGAAAGGGTTGCATTGGCATTGACACAATACGATGGTATTTACGTAGATAAATAAGTCAGCCAAACATTTTTGGCGGAAGTGGAGGTGGAAGTAAAAAAATGCGTAGACAAACGAAGAAGATAAGGATGAAAAGGTGAGCGCTAGTCAATAATATTGTTCTTTATAACGTGAAAGTACCTACCCATTTTTAATTTTCCGTTTCCTTTCTACAGCCTTATGCTTCTCTATGGAGATGATAAATTACAAACCACACAGAGGTTCGTCCACTGCCAAGTCTTGGTGAGGGAATTGGTGAACCGGGTGAAAAGGCGCCATCCCGACATCGTACATCTCAGTCGCGTGCAAATTGGGTAAGTTGAAAAGCAACGTGGTTCAACAGTGCATAAGTTTTTGATAAACGATTATTTTAATGTGTTTTCTTGTATTCTACAGGCCTCAAATCTGCGCTGGGACGCAGCGATGCCGCGGATTTGACAACAGCAACAGCAATCCCCGGGCCGGGGACACAGGGGACCGAGTGTGAGAATGAGAAAGAATCATTCACACCAAAGCATCTGTACAATAGCAGATATTTACATTCTCGTGCAACATTACGGTTACTGTCAACAGAGACACGGCAAGGTACACAAACATAAACATATAATTGATACATTTAGTGTGACCATATCCAGCTTTCGTTGCTCATCTATGAGGTACTGCCGTAAGCGTCGTCTGAAAGCGACTATCGTGTTAATAGCTCTAATGGGCGTGCGGTGGCAGGTTGTTCCATACTTTGGAGGCCGCATAACGAAAGGTGCCTCTAAAAGCGGCTGTACCCTGAGACTGAGTCGACAGTTGTTGCGAGCATTGCCTTCTTCCGTATTCCCGTCTACTCGTAACCCAACTTAGTTTGTTGTATAAGTAGTCCGGTTTCTGATATTTAACTACACCGAACAGAAGGCAAGCCAAGTGTAGTTTGCGTCTGGACTTAATTTTTTGTGTAAAATGCTTGTTTAAGAAAGGTGTTACATGGCTTCTGCGAGGAATATTATAACAAAACCAAGCGCAAGCGTTTTGTACCCTTTGGATGAGGCGGTCTGTACGAGCCAATAAGCGCGGGCCGTACACTGTGTCAGCGTAGTTCAATCTAGACAGAACCAGGTTTTCCACAAGCTGTTCCCGTAATGTTTTTGACAAGTAAGGCCTAATCTTGTACAGAACCTTCAGGCGGTAAAAGCAATTTCTCACCGAGTCGGCTACGTGCTTTTCGAAACGAAGGTCTCTATCCAAAATAAGACCAAGATTTCGGGCTTCATAGACTCTGTCAATTGGCTCGCCCATTACCTCCAGGTGAAACGTTGCGGGTAACTTAGCTAGTTGCTGTCTTGTGCCAAATACCATGTATTTAGTTTTGGTTGGGTTTAGCGATAGGCAATTCTCTTCGGACCAGGCGGCGATTCTACGAAGGTCATCGTTTAGATCTTTGATGGCTCCATCGTACTCATCTGGTCTAACGGATATGTAAAGTTGGACGTCGTTGGCGTATATGTGGTACTTGCACCTCTGGAGGCATTTAATTTTATCTGCACAGTACAAAATAAACATAATTGGGCCTAATATAGATCCCTGTGGAACCCCTCTGTCAATGGAAGTAAGAGTAGATGTAAGGGCAGGGCCGTCTCCCAGACGTAGATCCACAAGTTGTTTTCTATCACTAAGGTAGTTGCGGAACCATTGCGTAGCGCTGGGGTCAAATCCGTAATAAATTAATTTTGACAGTAATAACGGGATAATGTATTGTGTCAAATGCCCGGGAAAAATCTAGCAAGACCAGCAATGAACACATTCCTTTATCTTGGGCTGATAAAAGATTATCAGTCACATCTAGTAAGGCAGTCGCAGTACTTCGATATTTTCTAAAACCAGACTGTAAGTCCGGTAACAGGTTATATTGTTCTAGAAATTGCGTTAATTGCTGGCTGACGATCTTCTCCAACACCTTAGACAGACACGGTAAAATGCTAATGGGGCGTAGGTCTTTTACTTCAGTTGGATTGGCATTTTTTGGTAAGGGCCTAACGGAAGCAATTTTCCATTGGTTGTTGGAGAATTCTTGTGGAAGTTTTCCAAAGTGCACATGGTAAACCGTATGTACAACAATTTCTCATTGTTATAATCTATTACCGATATTGTTCACCACTTCTGTGGCGAAGAGTCACGCCAACCGGCAGCACTGAGGACTGGAACTGGACTGGTTCCATGCTCCTACCGCCACCTGCCTAAAACCCTCCTGGCGCCCTTCTTATTTAGTGTTAAGTTAGTTTTAATTAGTTATGTTTGGTGCCACTGTCACTGCCTCATAGGCTGGCACATGTTATAGGAATTGTAATAAACCGGTGTTAAAATCATTGAGTAGTTTCACTGCCTAACCACCCTCAACAAAACGGCGTAACAACTTTGTGTAAATAATTTCATCACCACTGCTCTCAAAACGGTGAAGGAAAACATCATGAGGGAACTGGCATGTCCTAGGACCAAAAATTCGAACACATGTGACATCTACCAACCCGCACTGGCCCGCGTGATGGATAATAGCCCACTCCCTGTCGAAGAGAGGAGCCCAGCAGTGGGAACATTATAGGGTGATTATGCTTATGCCACCTCTGCCTAACCCTTCGGGAATTACAGGTGTGATATTATTGTTATGTTATGTCTGTCTCTTTCATCTTCAAACGATTGATATAAATACAGGATGGCAGGGGACATCGACGCGAAAATTGATACCATGGATTCGGTACATGATTCTGAACACCCCTGCGTAGAAATTTTTCGTCTGCTTTGTATTATATTGTGTGTTTTAGTCTGTGCTAAATAAATGTATTTTCTTTCTTTCTTTCTTTCTAGCATCGTTGTGATTTGAAAGTCAATGATACGAAAATTCTACAGTAAAAAGAGACAGACACATAAATTCATAAGATTTAACGTGGGAGTAAATGAGGTAGGACGACGCATTATACTTACAGTGTATCTTATGTTCGTGGTTCTCTTTGTGCTCTGCTTCGTACCCCCTCCACTCGTGGGAGTTTGCTTGGGCCAACATTTTTGAAGGTGTCACTTCTACCACGAATTGCACACGTTTTTTTTTTTTTGAAGAGTTGAATCTAATCCTTGGTATTCGTTTTCGCGTCGATGTCCCCCTGCCACCCTGTATAACAATGTTCGACTTGATTCGTGATGCAAATGGGCTTTAGTCTAATCCTGCGAATAAGTTTTTAATTTTTGACAGTTTTTTTCGTACAAAAACTGTCAGAAATCATTTTCCCTATAGATAAAAGATCTGATTTCGGTCAAATCAGCCCTTAGTAAGATGATTTCAGAATGACAAAAACGATTTTAAATTTCTTAAAACTTATCCACTAACAAGTTCATTTACGTTTAAGTTCACTTCCAAAACTTACTCTCATCAAATTAACTTGTCGAGTTTAACTGTCAGAGAGTAAACATAAGTTGTGAACTTGTTAGTACTTAAGGAAGAATGGGAAAGTTTTCTATACCAAATACGGAGTATTTCCACAGATGAATGCAGATGGGACACTCCGCAGTTAAGGTATGAAGCTACAATTACGCGGCGGGCTCGACTTGTTGGGCCAATTCAGCGTTACGCGATAGAAAGAGAAGCAACTTCTAGGTGAATATAACTGTAGGTCATTAGCGCTGTGCGACCTGAATTACACTTTGTTGTGTCGTAGCAAGAGTCGGTTTTTATTTAAATGATTTTGCGGAGTGTCCCATCTGTGGTATAATGGCGAAGATATGAAAATGTTTGCTAGTTTTCATTTCACCTATAACAAGAAATAGAATAGACATATTAAGATAAAATTATTTTTAACGCACATCGAACAATCAAGTTTTATAAAAAAACCATGCCAAGTACGAGTCGGACTCGTATACGAAGGGTTTCGTAAGTACCACCCTAAAAAAATAACACTACATTTTTTTTCATACTTTAGTAAAACAAAACACGTATTTTTTATAATTTTTTGTTATAGCAGCAACAGAAATACATAATCTGTGAAAATTTCAACTGTCTACCTATTACGGTTCATGAGTTACAGCCCGCTGACAGACAGATGAACAGCGGAGGTTTAGTAATAGTGTTCCGTTTTGCACTCTTCGGGTACTGAACCGTAAAAATGGTAGTAAAATCAAAGAAAGTGACCACCAACTTAAATTTTCCGTATATCCTAATCACAACTGTCATTCTTTAACAACTGTCATTCTTTAAAAACCATCATTCATTGATAGTTGTAAGAAATGGCTTTAATACGGCAAATTGTCGTAGGATTGAATTTGCTTGATAATTAGTAATAGTAATAATAGTAGATAGTCGTGACAGCCAATGGCCTAATAGCCACGAGCCTCGACCAACACCTGAGGAGGCTCTCGTTAGGCAGCGGACACGGCTCGCATTGTCAGGAGGTTCCTCTCTCTGGAGCCCTGACCGCCGGTAGCTTGGACCCTGTTCCCGATACCGGTGGGCTAATTTTTTTATATTTTTAAATGTTTTTTTTACAAATAATTTACAAACGATTTTTTTTTTCAAACCATTTTTAATACAAATATTTAAAAATGTATTTAATAAGTATAAACGAAATAGTAATAATCTTTATTTATCTCTTCACAAAGGTTCACATATTTATAAACATAGACAAAAGAATAATAAGAATACAGCTTTTTCACAAAAATGCATAAAATATGATCCTTTGTGAGAGAGTGACGTCCATACTAGGATACCCTGTACTCGGCGGATCACCAGACTACCACCCCGAATTTAATCTAAATAATATTAAAATCTAATTAATTCCCCTAACAGTACAAAGGGCAAGTTCTTATCTCGCATAACTTTGGAATGTACAGAATTTGCACGTATGAATGAGGATAGTCCATACATACGATCAGCAGCAATAGAGCATTGAAAACAACTAAGTACGAAAAACTATAATTTTCAGGCTATAAGGTACTCGCAAGTTTGCCCTCCTTTAATTGTGGGTTGAACACTGATACAAGATAACACCCTGTATAAGGGTATAAGGGGTGCGCTCAAAGCCTGGTTGAAGAAAGATCTTCAGGCGATAATGTCTTAATGATCAAAGTTAGAGGTTAATTAGTTTGTATCTTAACCCTTGTCTGCACAAGCGCACATTTGTATCGGCACAAGGTTCTCACACAATTTGCGTCATAAATATAGTGTGTATGTACAACTAAAATAAAAATTATTGTTCAAATTGGACTATCAAAAGTGTTCTTGCAAGAAATTAAAAAAGTATGTAATAATATTAACTCAAAAAATATTCGCTCATGTGGGTTCTGAAAGTTGACAACGTTTAGGTAAGAGCGTTTATTCATTATTCATATTCTAGTTCGCTAGTTAGCCACATTTCTTATTTCCATACAGTAATATTGCCTAATTAATCAAAACACCGAAATATTTTATATCTATTTGCGACGTTGCCGTTGCCCACTTTCGGAATAAACGCTCTTAATGCACGCTCCATTCTGAAAGTCGTCGTCGCAAATAGATGTCAAATATTTCACTGTTTTGATTAATTTGTCAAGTTAACTAAATCAAATTATGAAATATCGCTTTTTATTGCACAAACATATTAATTATGCGTTGCAATAGGCAGCAACACTGAATAACGTGTTACAACAGTTTTAAGTTCTAAGTGTTAAAAAACCTAAAACAAAATATTCAGTGAACTACGATATTATTAATGAAGCAGAACGAGACTATTCTAGCTAGCAGCTGTTTGGTCACAGTTATATTAGGTATTGCAATATGTTTATATTCTATCAAGGTAAACATCGCGAATTTAATCGTACATTAGGCGATTTATGAAATAGGGATGACGACAAAAAAAAATTTTTTGTCCGTCATGGGGATAAAAAAAAAAATTGGTCACGTTTCTTTTTCTTTTACTACATTGAGTCAAAATGTGCCATGACGTCACGAGTATGTAGATTTTATACTTTTACTTGTGACGGAGCGATACTCGAACTGAAAATGTGTTTTATCTAAGTATTTTTTTTCATATTCACATAATGTAGGTACACAGGTGTTATAATGGCTTAGAGCTAAGGTACAATTACGGACCCTGTAGTGCACAGCAAAAAGTATGAAATAAATTATTAATAAAAATAAAGAAAAAAAAATAAAAAAAATAAGTAACAGTCAACAATTTTTAAATATATTATTATTTATAAGTGTAAGTGTGGCGCATAATAATTATTTGATAAGATCAATTTTATTAAACATATATATTAATAAAATATTTATCTATGTATGGTATGAATTGTATTTATACGACTAATTGTGTACGGTGTCTGTTTGTGTAATTTTTTTTTAAATCATATATGTATTCGTTTATTGCGTAGTATGCTTTTTTAATTAATACTTTCCTGTTAATTCATTAATACAATCGTGTGATACTATTACACACTCGTATTTTAATACCCCTCTTTATGTAACAGTTTCATAAACTACTATTACAGACATTAAGTAGTGGCTGTTTGAATGTATGTGTGTATGTGTTGTAATGTATTTTATTAATATGATAAAGCAAAAAATACGTGTCTAATATTTTTTTATTATCCCACTGACGGACTAATTAGAATTTCTTTTATTTTACCCACGTCTCATCCCTATTATGAACATGGAGACGAAACGGTACAAGAAATCATAAATAAAACGTTTTCATTTTGCTTAAAATACTTACATTAACATAATTCAATGGCGCGAATTTCCCTTTTCAAATGTCAAAAAAAGAATATATCTCGACTCTCGAGTGACGTTTCTTTTTATTCGAAAATCGAGCAAATGTCATGCTTAATTTGTATTTCAGGAATGGAATGTGAGGCAAAGGAAAATTGTTCCGTTTTTAAACGATGTGTAGGTTCGAACGTACAGCCTTTGCTGTCATGTAACAGTTAAAGTAGGTCGAATGGAATGTTTATTTTAATTTTAAAATGGTGTTACGTTTAGGCAGACTGTCAGTTCTTGGAATAATATAATGTATTTGTATGAACAGCTATACGGTGCGGCAACCGTACGTATTTTTCTTTAATAAGTACTAACGAATGAGAGCAGGCTGCTGAGTTTTATTTTGAAGAAGTGTATAGAGTGCCGCTAGCGGCCGATAGAGATAAAGTGCCGCTATTTGCGGTATAATAGTGGCGCTGCCTCGGCCCGGCTAAAGTGCCGTAAGCATTCCATTGTCATTGTCACTTGTTATTTTGTTTGATTGTTGGGGTTAGTTCGCAGTTCAACATTACTTTATTTTGTGCCTAAACGGACCCTGGTACTCTCCGGCCGCTGCCGTGTTGTGCAGGCCTTGTACGAGCCGCGGCAAGCGGAGGCTACAAGAGTGCTACCCATCCACACTCTCGTTTTATTCACTTTCCTGTCACGCCTCGCGCCTCGCGTCCTTTGACTCCGGTCAAAAAACCAACACCGAGCGGAGCACCTGCAAGGCGAGACGAGAGACGACGAGAGGAGACGCCATCCACACTATCGCGCTCGCGTCACCTCGTCTTGCCTCCTGGAGAGTGTGGACCCAGGGTTACAATTTAAACCTTTTTCACCACTATTTTGAATTGACAAGAAGTCCAGTCACTCAGTTGAAAATAGGAGCCCGTTTTAAAACATTTTATTTATATGGTGAAAGCGAGCTAGAAACTCCATGGATGGACTGAAACTGCATACCTCACAGACATATGGAGACGCCACTGCAGCCGCTGATAGAGGCGGCATTGTCCATACAAACCGAGCGTCTCACCGATCAGTCGCAGTACAACACAAATGTTGTAAAGACACTGACGGTTTTGAATGGTAGTATGTGACAGATATTGAAGGCGACGGCCACGTCTATTGGCGGTGCCCAGTAGTAGGACCAATCTGCTGAGTAAAGCCCCTATAACGCGTACCTTGCGTGTGCTTAATGACGTAGCAGACATCATAGATATTTTTACTTGTTCTCTGAGTGAGTTCACAAAAACCACAATGTATGTAATATGTTATAGTAAATTATAAAATTGTAATTATGGCCACACTATTGAATTAGGAAATCCCTGTAATGATAGTGATGATGAGTTAATAAATAAATAAATAAAAATAATAAATAAATAAATATTGTGCGGAAAAAAAAATACAATAGACGTAGATATATTTAGTAACCTTTTCCGCTTAACTATTCCTAAAGAGTCATAAAAAAACCCTGTAAGAAATCGACACGTGTTTCACCTCTCAACGAGGCATCCTCAGGATGACGATTGACTTGTCGCGAACCCGAACACGGCGTGTTGCCATGCTGATATTGTGCGCTCAACGTACGAATCTTATTTGTACTGCAGCATGCCGTCTCGAACTGTATCCAAATAAACGTTATTCTTTATTTTCTTTCTTTCTTTAGACACTGCCGGCGATGCGATTCCATGCTCTGCGGTCTACCTACTAGAATAGCTAAACTCAAGAAGTAAGTTAATTTCTTTGGTTCTTAAAAATAGTACATCCATGGAGCTCTAACATTAGGTATCTAGGTAAGATATCTAGTCTAAGAGCTCCGTGGATGAAGTAAGACTGTAAAAATTAAAATATTTTATTTCACATAAACCTACATGGGCACTTATGAAACGTCAGAAGCTAGGTGCAGTTTTCAATTGATCGTTTTCAATGGAGAAGAGCCGGCAAGAAACTCCACGGTTACGCTTTTAACAATAATTGGCTTTTACAATGTTTTCAAATTACTGTATTAATACGAGTAGTTATGAGAGTACAGTGTAGCCCTGTCAACAAGAACCAGGTACTTAACAAAATAGAAAATGGTCAACAAATCTACAGTCTAGAAGGCCTACGACATCCGTACATTGTCAAAATAGAAAAGAATCTATTTAAAAGATAATAACATAAAGATTATAATAAAGATAATAATATAAAGATAAAGACAATAATAAAAATAAACACTTATTTAAAAAACCAAATGACATGATGATGTCTACCTACTAGACTCGCAAAACCGTAGCCTAGACATTAGTAAACAAGATTTCTTTGTTTCCTAAGCTACCTCATCTATATTACGTAGATACCTAGTCCAAGAGCCGTGCAACAAGATACGCAGGCTCTAAACTTAAAGTGGAACGTGGATCCGCATAACTCCTCGACTTTACTGGCGATTAACGAAAAATTAAACTGCTTGTATTTAGATTGTCGCCACCCCGCTTCTCATTTACAGAATACTAATTAAATAAGTTTAGGGGAGGCGCTCCCGAGCGCGAGACACGGAGTCATGAAGGGACGTAAGGAACCAAATGAAATTCTGTTGATGTGGAGGATAATTACGTGAATTACGTCTTTGTGCGTTCAGATGGACTCGTTCACAGGCCGTTGTGTCAGTGTGCGCATTAGGCCTGCACGCCGTTTTCGAGTTGGAATCTCATATCAGCGACAATTCATGTCAAAAATTATAGGTCAATTATAAATTATTTTGGCAGATTGTGACTGAGATGATAATATATAAATTACCAATCAACCGCAATATTAATCAGCTGCAAATTTTACATGGAGCGACTGCCTATCTAACCTCCACAACCCAGTTACTGGTAATACTATACCCCTTGGTAAGCTAATAAGCCGGTAAGGCTCCGGTAAGACTGGAAGCCGACCCCAAAATAGTTGGGAAATGGCTAGGTAGATGGTGACTTACCCTATGAAAGTGTTTGACGAAATTCGGCAAAGTTATGGTTTTTCATTGCAGCTCTGCTCACGTCTTATGGGAATAAAGTTGTAATTAGTGTATTTTTGACAAAAAAATGTATTTCAAAATTATATGCAATTAAATTAATTAGAATCGCTTCGTTACGCGATTACGTATTTTCAGCAAACCAAGATGAGTTTTAATTAATATAATGATGTTCTATTTAATAAATTATGATTTAGTTCATTCATGCTGACATTTTACAATATTTTTCAGTATTTTTATTTAAGAGAATCTAATTAAAACATGATTATGAATAAAATTGTGCCTCATAAATAAATTGTTCAGGTTTCTTATTAATTATAAGACTTTTTCGTTAAAATAATAACTAAAATATCTCGTATTTATTTTTATTTATATTTTAATAACACACAAGGTTCATATTAATTTATCCAACCAAATTTTTTTTTGTGACTATAATTAAATGTTAAAGAATACAGCCGGTCTATTCTGTAAAAGTCACACCGTGAGAACCTATGTAAGTGAAGTGAGCTTGAAGTGTACTATTATTCCACCAGAAGCTAGGGATTCACACTATTGACCGCTGAAGTGAGCTTAATTTTCACGGTGAAGCCGTGATGTTGTCGTGACACGACACAATATGTCATAATAATATTCGTTCACAATTAAACTTTTTATAAGTACTTAAATCCGAGGCATCAAATACCACTTCCACCTTGCCACACTAAAAATAAGTAACAGTATTTTATGGAAAACGGCCGAAACGATGCACTTCGAAATCTCAGTGTATATCAGTACCTCACAGTCACGAGTGCGCGGCAGTTACGCACGGACGCGGATGTTTTATCTACCGAGCGGCCGTAGGAATTATTTCAAGGTCATTGCCGAGACATAATACTGTTACTTTATTACACTCTGACCTGACTGTCTAGCTAAGAGGAGCTACACACATGTTCAGATCGGTACATTCGATTCGGCAGTATTTATAGAACAACAAAACTAACCCGAAGTAATTAATCCAAATAAACTTTATTCTTTCTTTCTTTAATTACTTACTACACATATTCGGCTTTCATTCGACTCGTGTCGATCGGCAAACTTCGTTCGGCATCTACTCGTAACTGTGGTTAATTCTGTTCGGGTCGGCTCGGTACAATTCTAGTTAAGTCTACAGCTTTTCCCCCAACATATTATCATCATCATCCTAGCCTTTTCCAAACTCTGTTAAGGTCGTCTTCCAGTCTAACTGGTTGCAGCTGAATACCAATATTTGACATAGAGCGACTGTAGATCTGACCTCCACAACCCAGTTACTAGGTAAGTAGTAGGTAACACAATATCCTTTGGTAAGACTGGTTGTCAGACTTTCGGGCTTCTGACTACCTGTAATGACTGTCAAAGATCTACGAATGACAGCCGGGACCGACGGCTTCACGTGCTTTCCGAGGCATGGAGGAGTCTCTGTATGTAAAGATGGTTATCCATCCGCGGACCGACCGCGGTAAGCGTAGATTATCTTAGTAGTATCTATCGATCTTGGATCGATCGATACGTGTGGGTGTTATTATTAGTCTTACAAGTGAAATTATCATAAAATTTAATAAAAACTTTTTAGTTGTGGTACCTACCCCACACAAATTCGAATACCACTATCTGCTATGTAAATAACAGTCAGAGGAAGCTATCATCATATCATCCACATTATACACATACACACACTAAGTGGGAACATCATACTAAGTGGGAAAAATACGTATTATTGAAGCTTACTCAAAAACTATCAAAGCAAAGTTAATAAAATTTATATGGAACCAATTTGGGAGAATACCCTTTCATACAAAAAATAATTTTCAAAATCGGTCCACAATTGATGGCGAAATCAGTGGAAATACATTAAAAAAAACAGCCTCCTCCTTTTTGGAAGCCGGTTAAAATCCCACGGCACAAACATTTCCTTATTTCTCTTTCCTACTCCATCACCAGACCCTGTTCATCATCTATCTATAGCCTATACTCATTACGACCATTCCAATGAGCCCAAATACCACCTGAAATACCACCAAATACCATACCCAAATACGATACCTGTGCTGTAAACTGTTGGCAAGGGAATTGGGTATCCTGCAAATTCCAAATGATGCTATAACATCAGTTCAAGTTTATTATGTTCTTCTAATATCATTGAAGTAATAGAATACCAAATTTCCAATCGTAAAACGCCTGAACCGATTTTGATAAAAAATGTCTAAGAACCATCGCTAGAAAACCTGCTTTCAAATAAAAAAAAACGTATTCAAATCGGTTCACCCGTTTAAGAGCTACGGTGCCAGAGACAGACACACATAGAGGTCAAACTTGTGACAGCCTCTTTTTGCGTCGGGATTAAAAAATGCCACATCCATTCCTGATTCAATAGGTATAACCCACTCATTTACGGAAGGCATGAATTCCAAGCCAGAGATAACGACGAATTATCCCTTCACAAACTCAACGACTTAGTCTAAGTAATTAAATCTGCCAGTGTAAACATCTCGGTGCTAATGTATGTAGTACAAGTTTGCTATAATTAATTACGACTCTAATTTTAATTAAATAAGGTTGTTTATTGATCGGTAGAAAGTTTTAATTCGTAAATGTGCAACGGTGTTGGAGGGGTTTAAATTCGGTCAGAAATAAGACTTCGGAGTTTGGATTTCCGACCGGTTGACGGAAATGCGCCCCCCTATTACATGGGACTTATACCTTCATAGTCAGGGATATTAACTGTTAACCAAATTGACACACTACGTGAATTTGCAGTGTTATAGCCAGTTCATGCAACTGTTAAAGAATTACAGTCGTGATTTGAAATATACGGACAATTTAAGTTAGTAGTGAATTTGCTTAATAATTAATTAATTAACTGGAAAAATGTGGGTGTACATACTGTAAATTTTAAAGGTTGTCTGGAAAAGGGAACCTTAAATCATGCAGGCTGAAAAATGACTCTGGTTGCATTCGATCACTTACCTAGGAGATGCAATGAAATTGAAGCGACAAAGACTTGCATCGCCTAACCACTGCTTAGACCATGCAATTTTTATTGGTGCTACAACTTATGGTATGCCACAGACAAGAAGGTACAAGTCCGTAGACGACTGCAGACAGTTTATATGTATTTCTATGAAATACCTTCCGTAGCTAGCGACATGTCGATTCCACAGAAATACATAGAAACCAGTAGTGTTGCAGCGACACGTCGCCTGCTGTTGCTGGTTGCAGTCGGCTACGGAATTGTACCTTTAAATAGCACCGTGTAAATCAACCTTTATAGTTCCAAAATTGAATATGCGGCGATTTTATCCAATAAACAACGGTTATGTGATAGGCGCGTCAAAGTGAGCACGTTCTTCTTGAAATAAATAACGAAAATTTAGTATTGCTTCTTATTTTTTATATAGCTTCTACCCATATAGACTTTGGTGTAAAAAGAGTAACCGTGGGGTTTCTTGGCGACTCTTCTCCACATGAAACGATCAATATTGGAACCGCTAGCTTCTGGCGTTTCTTATTTGCTAATGTAGCTTTATTGAAATAAAATATTTTGATGTTTTAAGTTTGTTTGGAGAAGCTGTTGGCCTGTATCTCACCTGATAGTAAGTAATGATCAAGTCGAAGGTGGAAGCGAGCTTCACCCGGAATCTTCAACCACAGAGGAACTAACTATCTTACCTCTAACTGCCGAACCACAACAATGCTGTTAACATTGTTGTTATGGCGACTGACTTAGATAAAATGGTGGTAGCTAGCCAGGTGGACTTAGAACAAGCCCTACCACCAACCAATGCGAGCAGAAAATGTTGCCCTCTTATTTTGGTAGGTTCTATCAAAATTAAAATAGTTCAGTACTCAATATACACCTCTGAATTTTATTCCGGCAACACAGGCGTAATGTTACGGGTGCATTTGTAAGAAGACTGTAAACATTAAGTTATGTTTAGCGCGGTCAGGTCCTCCATTACTTTTACATCGAAACTTTGTAGAGTGTTCAAAGTCTCGTAGAGGACATTAATCACGGAAGCACGCCGCGGTGGCCATTAAATATTATAGAAAAGTGTGTATTTTTATCATGAGGAAGCCGCGGAAGGTGTTAGAACCAAAAATCCAAAGACATGTGACAAAAATCCGCACTGTGTCCACATGGTGAATTACAGCCCACTCCCTCACACAGAGAGGAAGCTGTATCCCAGCAGTGGGAAAGTTATACACGGATTCTGCTGCCCATATCCACAAACTACTGGAAGGCGCAAACGCATCTGACATATGTTAATTTCAAAAGCTGATAAAACCGTACTCCATTACATTTTAAGCTTCTTGTTTATTTTAAATTCCGCTATCACCACAGAGGGCGGATTACGAATTTAAAATTACTACATCCTGTACCATTTACATGCTTATCAATTATTAAATTGGCGTGAAATTAAAATAATGCATAATTATGAATTTTTCACTTTAAGCGCCGCCGCACAATGGGCGACTGGTGGTCGCCAGTACCAACAACTAAAATCGCTGGCTACTTTTCTTCACGATGGAATGTATAATTAATGTTTCTCTTCGTTGACTGAGCGACAACAAAGACAGGTTTATGATTTTTGTAGGTATCTATGTATCTTTGTATTTCTGGAATCCTATATACCGTTGCAGCATCCTAACGGATGTATGGGTGTATATGTAATAATACAAAAGGTGTTTATCGAGTCGGCTAGGTTTCGTAATGGTTATAGGCTAGGCTTTGTATTTATAAAATCAAAATGGCGGATTTTACACTTCAATAAGTGACGAAATGATAATTTAAAAAAAAAATTACCAATACTATGACCATGTGGGGATGTGGGGGTCGAAATAAAGGGCTTGAGGAGATGATTCCAAGAATATAACACAGTGAAAGGTTTTAATACAAAAAATTAATCCGACTGCAACTAAAAAGCTCGAAACAAGCTCACTTTTTAGCAGTCTGATGCAGTTGTTGGCATCAAATCTGAGATTGAACTAAAATTACAGCATTCGTGTTATTTCTTTCTTTAAAAAATAAGTTTTTATTTAAATTTTAAATTAATTGTGTATAAAATATTAAATAGGTAATTAATTAAAATATACCTACATAATATGCTTTCGCTGCAGGCCAAGCGCTACTCATATCTACAGATATAGCTATTGTTAACATTAGCACTTCGGTGACGCTCATTCAATCACTGAACGCGCCTAATGAAAGGTTACACTTAAAAAAAAAAGTTTCAAGTATCTCATTTTGTTGCTCTGCTAGTTTTGGGGCCCGACCCGTACCTCAACCACAGAACAACGACAATATGTAGACGGACGCTAATTTGTATGAAAATGAATCATTTATTCATACAGAACACATTTGGCCGTCAAAATCCAACGTAAGGGCGATAAGGATCACATCAAGCCACGTCGCAGCCACAACACAACCACCAGTGAGACTAGCGGCCAGTCACATCGCAAACACTAGCCATAACGTAACTACTAGCGACAACGCAACCACATCGAAATTTTGTAGTTACCACAACGCAGCTGCAAGAAGCTGCAGCTACACTATTCACACGTAACCACTGCTTGCCCACATTTAGTCGCTGCGATGTGGTGTGGTTGTGTCACGTGTGAACGCGCATTTATAGTGGCCATAATTATTTGCAACTGCAATTAATTTACACTCACTGAACAAATGGAGATAGAATATTGAAAATGCTATATTGATCACAAGGGAAACGTTTTTGGTATGAACCGGCCAGTTTTGATAAACCCGGGTAATGTTCACAATCACATGTGCCAGTGGTTATTATGAGTAAAATGAATGATTTTGTGTCGAAGTATTCATAATAATAATAATACCAGCCTGTTACTGTCCCACTGCAGGGCAAAGGCCTCTTCTCATACAGAGAAGGCACGAGCATTAATCACCACGCTTGCTCAAGACGGGTTGGCGATTTCAGACTTATATTAACTATAAGTCCAGGTTTCCTCACGATGTTTTCATTCACCGATGTCAGTAATGTCCAAGATAAACTCAGAAAGTACATATGAATTGAAAAGTCACATTGGTACTTGCCCGGATTTGAACCCACAACGTCGTACATGAGAGGCGAGGCCTTAACCACTGGGCCATCACGAAGTATTTATGTATAACAATAATAATAATACATAACATAACATCGTGCTTTTTTAGACGTCAAATATTTTGCTGTTTTGATTGATTTGGCAATTTTACTGTATGGAAATATGAAATGTGGCTAACTAGCGAACTAGAATATTAATAATGAATTGCAATTATAACACTGAATTTGAAATTGTAACCGTTTTAGATGTAAAAAAACCGGCCAAGTGCGTGTCGGACCACGCACAATGAAGGGTTCCGTAGTTGGGATGAATTTATCCCAAGAACAAACTTAACATTGTAGTTGAAAAACATGTTCTCCCATACTGAATGTATGGGAGATCATGTTTTTCAAACCGCAAATTTAAGTTGGTCAATCATTACTCGTTAACCTGAACAGACAACTTGAAGCTAGAGTATGACAATGTTACGCGGACAACAAAATGTCCCGCTGGTGTGGATATCAGGATCCCGGGTTGGGGTGACCCGGAGCCTGTGGAGTGGTTGGACCCATCACATCAGAGTTCTGGAGCGTATTTCAACACGATAGCAGACTCACTAGTCAAGTTGGGATATACAAGAAATGTGTCTATCCTCGGTGCTCCTTATGATTTTAGGAAGGCTCCAAGTAAGTTTTTTTTTGTATTCTTGCATACGTTTTGAGAGAATAATGGTTTATAAAAGTGCTCATAAACCATAGCTTGGCGTGTCCAGACGTCGGGTCCGGATTCGCAACAAGTCAATCGTAATCCTAAGGATGCCTCATTGAGAGGTGAAATGCGTGTCGATTTCTTACAGCGTTCTTTATGACTCTTTAAGAACAGTTAAGAGGGTTTCTGTCAAATATTTACCTGTTTTGATTCTTGTAGCAATATTACTGAATAGAAATTAGAAATGTGGCTAACTAGAGAACTAGAATATTAATAATGAATTGCAATTATAACATTGAATTTGATGTTGTACCCATTTTAGGTGTAAAAAACGCATTTGGAAACTTTCCAAATAGATTTTTCACATCTAAAACTAAACATTCGGTGTTACGATATTAATTATTGCATTTCATAATCAATATTCTAGTTCGCTAGTTAGCCACATTTTTTATTTCCACACAGTAATATTGACAAATTAATCAAACCAGAGAAATATTTGACATCTATTTGCAACATTGCCCACTTTCGAATAAACACTCTTAAGCGCATTAGGTTACTAAATATACGTCGTCTATTGTATTTTATAATAGATTTCCGCAGTGACGCCTCAATTAACATAGCTCCCTTTGTTATTTGTTTAATTTTGTCATAAGTCATAGTTGAACAAATGACACCATAAAAATAACAATGGCTTATTAATTCATTTGCTTACGATTTTCTCACCGTGTCGTGATTTTTTCGGGACTGTCCAGCATTTTTTTTACTTTGAACATAACCCTTAGTTACAAAAATGTGTAAAGCCGTAAACATAAATGTGTGTCAGATATGTATGTTATGAATACACACTATCTTTAAAAACTTTCCATAAAATGAATTAGATTATTGCATAGCACCCAGAACATCACCCGTTGATAAATAATATTTTCACTACCAGTTTACAACATTCATAATAATATCTAATCTGTGTTCGCAATTTATTTGCCAAACATGTAAACAAAAACGAATTTTCCACTTAGACAAACATCAACTTTATGCGAGTGTAAATATAGTTGATTTTAGATCGACTAGTACTGTTGAAAAAGTCATAAAAAATATGAAGTTGTAGCGCAAACTGAATTAACTATAGAGCTCTGATAGTTTTCCTTTTAATTTCGTTATATATAATACTGCTGTGATTTTTTTCACAAGTCCAAGTACAACCATTTTGGTAGAAGGGGGGGGGGACACCTGACTCTAACAAAAAAAATCAGTTGAAAGCTTAATATTTCCCAAACGGATCCCTGAATCTAAAAATGGTTTGGACAAACTCACAATATTTTTGAACGACCTTTCTAACGATACCCCACAACATGGGGTAGACGAAAAAAAAAAAAACAAACCCACTTTACGTGTAGGGGAGGTACCCTAAAAAAAAATTTTTTTCATAATTTTATTTTACCACTTTGTCGGCAAGATTAATATATATACATATGCCAAATTACAGCTTTCTAGTACTAACCGTCTCTGAGCTAACCCGCGGACAGACAGACGGACATGGCGAAACTATAAGGGTTCCTTGTTTACACCGGAATCCTAAAAAGGGATTTGGAGAGTTTCCAAAATACTTTTTTTACATTTCAAACTAAATATTCGGTGTTACGAGTATGATATTAATTAGTTCACTAGTTGTATAGCCACATTTCATATTTCCATACAGTATTAATACCAAATTAATCAAAACAGGTAAATATTTGACGGCTATTTGCAACGTTGCCAACTTTTAGGGTAAACCCTCTTAAAGGTTGGTGCCAGACGTGCCAGTGTAGTTACAAATACATACGTAATATGACGCATTTTAGCTTTTTCTGGGATGACAATGCACTTGTGATACCGCACAGCTCTGATATTGTAAGCCCGTCCGCGACGCTACTCTTTAGAGTAGCGTCGTCATGTTTACGATTTTACTTAACTTTGGTTAAGTAAACGACACTGCTTATTAACGCGTTATTAACAAATTAGCTTGTGAAAGAAAAAGAAAAGAAAAGAAAGAAAAATAATTTTATTCGTCACAGAAACACGTGCATAAAAAAATAATAAAAACTCGAGTAGGTAACAAAACAATAACAATACGTATACAATAACGAGTACAAAACAGAAATAGTCGGCAGCTGCTGGCACGTCATGACTGTGACAAGAAGGCTTCCACTCAGCATGATGCTGTGCTATGGAGACCCAAAGCACAGCGCTGATTTTCAGTGGTCACCCGGTTGCAAAGGTTGCATCGTGTACGGTAGGTACGGACCACCATTGATAAACTAGTGCTGATGACTAGACTAGTGACATTCTGGCTACTCCTCGGTGACTTAGAGTTTGTAACACGTTACCTTTGTGTAGCGACGTGGACAAAGCAAAGTCAGCCTATAACGTTCCCACTATTGGGACACAGGCTGAGTGGGCCGTAATCCACGTGGCCAATGCGGGTTGGATGATGTCACATGTCTTCGAATTTTTGGTTCTAGGAAATGCCGGTTTTCTCACGATGTTTTCTTTCACCGTTTTGAGAGCAGTGGTGATGAAATGGTTACACAAATTAAAGTACCTGCCTGGGTTCAAACTTACGGCTTATAACTCCTAAGTCGCGGGTCACCACTGCTCTAACGTGTCATCATCGGAAAAAGGGCCCTAAATGTCCCATAAGCGGTAACTTTTTTACTATCAGGTGTTTGCCACACATAAATGCAAACATTCGTGCATAAAAGAAATCTCCGGCTCTCCAGCTGCTTACACTACAGCTAAACAAAGGTGAAATAACATAACTCCAGTCGTTTAAACACATTTAGCGCGTGCAGCATCATAAGCTAATGTTTGCGCTCCCGCGTTGCTTGTACAGCACTTGTGAGCGCAGTGAGCGCAAGCCCGATCTAGTAGCAGAACAATATTGACTGGACCCGCTCGGAAATAGCGAATTAAAAAATCCGCGAAATATTTTTTGTGCTGTAGCGGAATTAGGGCTAAGGATAAATAAAATTGAAGCACGTACTGAGTGCCTAGACAAACGGCAACAGCTTTCAAAGTCTTCCGTATTGCTACAACGGCATTCAACAGGATTGACACAAGTTTTACGGTAGCTTATGTCAGTTCCATACACGTTTGACTTTTCAATAATTTGTTATACTGGGTGGCAGAGGCATAGACACGAAAACTGTTACCATGGATTCATGTACCTGAATCTGAACCCCCAACGTTAAAATTTTTCGCCGGTAATTTTTTTTTTATCATCTGTTCCATACATTTTGACCGCGAAGGTATTGCACTTTTCTATGAAACAACTGGTTTTTTTTTTTAATAACCGACAAGTAATTTAATTTAATTTGAATCCATGGTAAAAATTTTCGCGTCGATGTCCATTCCACCCTTTATAACAGAATGTTACTTTGTCTAGACCCTCTGGAGGCTACAATTGGGTTAATTTTATTGGCAACTTAGTGTATATAATGTAACTAGAAGAATTTTAATTACCTTATAAAAATACAGTGACAGACAGACAGAAAAGTGATTCGTCAAGGGGTTTTCCTTCATTTTAATCGCACGTAACTGTATAAAGAGTTAAAAATGTATTTATTGTGGAACACTTGGTTCTGATTGGACATCAATTTATACATTTATTTATTTATACAACACGTTAAATCTATCTTTCCAGTATTCTAACTAATCTGAAAGCCATGACTGAATGTCGTCGTAGAATTCAGAAGTTACGAAGGTCACTATCTCAAGATACATTGAATGATTTATGTACAAAGATAAAGACACACACTACATAAAGACACAAAAAACATGAAGACATTTAAAATAAATAAATAAATCATTTATTTGCATGAGTGTCGTGATGGCCCAGTGGTTAAGGCCTCGCCTCTCATGCACGAGGTTGTGGGTTCAAATCCGGGCAAGTGCCAATGTGACTTTTCAATTCATATATACTTTCTGCCTTTATCTTGGACATTACTGACATCGGTGAAGGAAAACATCGTGAGGAAACCTAGACTTATAGTTAATATAAGTCTGAAATCACCAACCCGTCTTGAGCAAGCGTGGTGATCAATGCTCGTGCCTTCTCTGTATGAGAAGAGGGCTTTGCCCTGCAGTGGGGCAGTAACAGGCTGGTATTATTATTTATTTTCATATTTATAATTTTTATTATTTATTTATTTTTATGCATACAGTTCATGTTACAGGTTCATGTTTGTTTTGTACCATTAAACCAAAAATGGTTTGTATTGGTATATAACATGGTATACAATGGTGTTAGGATATAATTATAAAGGCATAAACATGTTTAGCGAAGGTAAAACATAGCATGCAAAATGTGCGGGTATTTGAAAATGTTACAACGTACGTCAACATTTTTTCTCCATAGATTCTTTTAAACAATAGAAGCTACACAACTTTATCTTCAACAACTTGCACAACTTTATCTTAAAGAATATATAATTGAATGTGTTGAATTGACTTGGTATCTTGTTAAAAATACGCACGCACATTGCTAGGCAGTTTTTCTTGATGTAAAAAAAACTGCTGACCTTTGGGGATTATCAGTACATACCATATCTTCAATAATTGATGTTATTGCACCCTTTTTAGCAATTATTTTTAACTCTTGTGTTGCGTCTGGTGTATTTCCTGATCAGATGAAACTTAGTAAAGTTATTCCACTGTTCAAGTCTGGCAGCACAACTGATCCTACGAATTTTCGGCCTATTTCGATATTACCTACATTAAGCAAAATTTTTGAGAAATTAATTTTGAAACAAATGTTAGAACATTTCAATGCACATAATTTATTACATCTAAAACAGTTTGGTTTTACAAAGGGTCGTTCAACTACAGATGCGGGCGTGGAATTACTGAAGAGCATATTCGAGGCCTGGGAGGAGTCGCAGGATGCTCTTGGCATTTTCTGCGACTTGTCCAAGGCCTTCGATTGCGTACATCATGATACACTCATCAAGAAACTGTACCACTATGGTATGAGGAACAAAGCTCTCGACCTTCTGACTTCTTATCTGAACAACAGAATTCAGAGGGTCGATGTTAATGGCAAGAGATCTGCAGGATCTGCAGTCACCATGGGCGTTCCGCAGGGTTCAATTCTAGGTCCTTTCTTATTTTTAATTTATATAAATGACTTACCTTACCACATAAGGGATAAGCACAAGATCGTATTATTCGCAGATGACACTTCCCTTATTTTTAAAATCAAACGTCAGTTAGTTAACTTTGAACAAATTAACGATGCACTCTCTAAAGTTGTGCATTGGTTTAATGTAAATAATCTTCTTCTGAACGAAAACAAGACTAAACTCATAAAATTTTCAACGCCAAATGTCAGGCAGCTAACTACCAATGTTCAAGTTAATGAAATAGAACTGGACCCTGTTGAGTCGACAGTTTTTCTTGGAATCACTATTGATAGTAAATTACAATGGGGCCCACACATAGAAAAATTATCAGGAAAGCTTAGTTCGGCCGCCTATGCTGTTAAAAAAATTAGACAGATAACTGACGTAGATACAGCCAGAATTGTTTATTTTAGTTATTTTCATAGTCTTATGTCATATGGGATTCTTCTCTGGGGAACCTGTGCGGACATTAATACTATCTTTGTTCTACAGAAAAGGGCTGTTCGAGCCATTTACAACCTAGGTCCGAGAGATTCTCTTCGAGGAAAATTCAAAGAAGTAAATATTCTAACTCTAGCCTCACAATATATTTTTGAAAACCTAATGTATGTACACAAAAATATATCAAATTTTAAGAAAATGTCTGATATTCATAGTTTAAATACCAGGAATAAACACAACCTTGCTGTACATCGCACTCGTCTCCACAGAGTAGGCAACTCGTTCATGGGTCAATGTATACGCTTTTACAACAAACTTCCCATTGACATTCGAAACTTACCCATTAAACGATTTAAAATTTGTATTAAAACCAAACTTTGTAAAAAAGGGTACTATAAAATTTCAGATTATTTAGAAGATAAAAAAGCTTGGGATTGAGCTGCTCGCTCTGCTAAACCTTGTGATAAAACCATAAAACTTGACATTAGAATTATTTAGTAAAATCATTAAAATATACCAGTTTTATTTAAACATTAAAACAAAATGACATGATTACTTTGTAAAGTATAATATTATTTTAATTACCTATTGTGAATGTGAGGACTATGTGGATATTTTTTTTTAATTTAATTTTTTTGTTCTCATTACTCCTTTTTTATCCTCTCTCAGTTAGTTTTAATGATGGTCTGGCAGTTTGAGTAGTTTATGCGGCCTACCCAAATGTCCTTTCTTTGGTATTGTTCGTCGAGTTGAGCTCCTTTTGTTCTGAGTTGAGCTCCACGATTACTGACAAATGCTTGCACTGACTGGACAGGTCCACTCAAATCTGTGTGGTTCTTTTCTCAAAAGACCATTTCAGACATGAATCTACATGGTCCTCATATGGCTTGACCAAGATTATGTCTGGACTTTAAAAGAGACTGTGACCTCTGAGTTTGTTTCGGCCTTTCTTCTCAGAGTAGTCGGATAGGAAACGCCGAACTCATCTAGCAAAATTTAATATATTTTTAATATGACGTGTAAAAGTGATTCCTATATCCTATTTACAGAATAAACAATTTCATTTCATTTCATTTCATTTCATTTCATTGCATTTGGCAAGTCTTGGCAAATCATTCAGCACTAATTTAAATGGGTCACGTCTCTTATGAGAATTTACATCATTTACTGTTTTAAATATAAATTTTTTCTTAACTACGAACACACATATATTTCAAAAATGTACAAAGATGGCAACGATAACAAACCAAGCCTTTCAACCACTGGTCGACATGAGTCATCAGGTTGAAGGCACATAATGCTCTTATGCACTTTTTTGAACGACATATGCTCTAACTATACTACTGTACTTTTGAACCTCTTTGTTGTTAAACGAACAATCAAACGACTCTAAAATAGGTTGATATAGTGACTGCTTTTGATACTAGATCGTAATCTATAAAGCTATCCTTAAAAAGGTATAAAATGTTCCCAACAAAGATGTTCACATTTCACAGCTTCCAAACAGCATAAAAAACGAAGCTGCTATAAATACTTAAGCTGGAAAAGCTCAAATAATAGCACAGCTTCCAGCAACTAACAGCGCCTCGGTCAATAAATCGAACAGTCGATTTTCTACCGGAAAGTTACGGACAGAAGAAATTAAAAAGTTAGGTTTGAACCCGGAAGAGATTGCTGGTTCTTATAAGTCTTTATAAGGCTTCATTTTGAGTTTATTTCGCTAAGTATTACCTTTCAGAAACCTCTGAAAACTTTATTGTACACCACAAAAATACATATAAAAAAAGGCACTAATTTAAAGAGGCAGTTGTAAATAGCGGTTTTGGTAAGTTAAAAATTATAAATGGCACGTTTAATAACTAGTTCAGCAGTTAAAACTAAGCAGTAAAGTAAACAACAATGAGTAATAAAAAATAATGAAATGGATCAGTGAATATATAATTGAGCAGGAAAATAATTAAATGGGCGGTAAAAATTATTGAACGAGCGGTTACGTGTGGGCAGTAATATATCGGAATTTTTCGGTAAGAAATATCATTCTAAGCAATTCTATAAACAATGAGGTGGTAGAGTAGTTTTCGAGACATAGCGGTGTGACGGATGGAACCCAAATGATTCACCAACAATACGTAAGTGGATCTGGCGCTCGGCGGCCTCTACCGCGGCACGCTCGCTATATACGCTCGCTCGCCTTCACGCGTTAATGGTCACTGTTCTAAACTAACCTAACCCAAATGATTCACCAACAATAGACCATCATTTTTACCGCTCATTCAGTTATTGGACTGAACAATTATTTTTAGAATTGACATTGTATGATAAAATAAACGACAAATTGATTTTTTATTACTGTCCATGTTTTACTGTCGCAATAATTAATCAATCGCCATTAAATTAAATAACTGCTCAATTTGTTTTTCAACTGATCATAATAACATCTCGAATATTTAAATAACAGCTCAAAAAATTAGTTCCCTTTAAAAAAATTACTTTATACTCGATTTGTTGTTTTCTTATTTCACCGACTAATAAAATCACATGTTTCAAGGTGTTACTTGAGTAAGCGAAACTATTAGAAAAAAGATGGTCAAAAAAGACAGGAACAGACATACCTTTTACTTATTCTATATTACAGCTTGGTTGTTTTTTTGAAGAAATGTAATAATCAAAATTACAATTGCTTCAAAAACGGTGAAGTAAATCAGCATGCCTGAGAGATATTTCTCGCCGGCATGTACCAAGTCAGAGGCCCATCATGGGCGGAATAAAAACTCTAATACCAGGTTAGTCACTAACCACACGAAAAAGAAAGAAGAGCGAAGTAAAGCATTTTTTTTCTTTCTTTAAATGTGGCAAAACAAAGGAAATTGTAGAAGAATAATTTACTCTGGTTCTCTTAATTTCTCATGTATAAACTTCCTGTTTCCCTAATATCACATTCAAAGTATATTCAAGCTGTAATTTCACAGACTAAGCAGACTTTATGACGCCAAGCTAAGTGCACGTGCACTTAACATAAGCTATCTCCTTTCTAACTAGCCGAGTAACTTACATACCACCTTGCTACTACTATTGATTTTATCGCCGGTTTTAGGGTTCCGTAATTCTGTACATTAAGAGAATATGAACGGAACCTTTGTGAAATTGCCCTTTTGTATGTTAGTATGTCTTTCACGGAAGATTTTCTCGAAAACAATGGAGTATGTTTCGATTTTGGTATGATGTTAACTCCATATGATACACAAGTTTTAAAAGCCTTAGAGAAAGTATTTTTTTTGTGAGGAGCTCGTGGCTAAGTAATAATAGCCGCACGGGTCGACCCATCAGGTTAAGCTACGCTTGCCGTGGTTGGTCCGTGGATGGGTGAACATCTTTACGTACCGAGACTCCTCCGTGTCTCGGAAACCACGTTAAGCCGTTGGTCCCGGCTGCGATTCGTGGATCTTTGACAGTCGTTACGGGTCGTCAGAAGCCCGAAAGGCTGACAACCGTCTTACCAAGGGGTGTCGTGTTACCCAGTAACTGGGTTGTGGAAGTCAGATAGGCAGTCGTTCCATGTAAAATACTGGTACTCAGCTGCATCCGGTTAGACTGGAAGCTGACCCCAACATAGTTGGGAAATGGCTTATTTTAAATAAACTTGTTTCTTTTATTAATATATTATTTCTGGACTTTAAACGAAAATATGACCTTAGAGTTTGTTTCGTCTTTCTTCTCAGAGTAGTCGGTTAGGAAAAACCGAACTAAACCTAGATCCGGTTTAAATGATAATTTGTTTTTGACGTTTAAAAGTGATGTTTTTCAATCAATTTACAGAAATAAATATCGTTTATAATTTACTCGAGGTAATAGAAGAAATTAATTGCAGAAATTAAGAAGATTAAGTTACTTAAACATACAATTCACATAAATATACACAAAGTAGAACAAAGCTTTTTTACAATAGTATTTCAACGATTTCTCACCGTACTATGTATAAATTATACGAGACCATAAACTACAAACCCGAACATTGCAGCGTAGCACCAATTGCTACGCCTCGTAGCTGACCCCAAAATTGCTACGACGGCGTAGCTGCCGTAGCATTGATGTCACAGCTAACATGTCCCTAGGCGGTTAGTCAGATGTTTGCAATTGGACACTAAAGTTAGCTAATTGACAGTACTAGGTCCCTAGTGATGACTTTCATGACAGTTTTGTCTTATGCAACGGGTCGCGTGATCGATTTCTGGACGTCGCAAATATTTATATGACCTGTATACTTGGTGATTGATAATTGGGTGCTTTGTTTGAAATAAAGCTATTTTTCAACATTTTTGGCACCGTCGTATTTTTTTTTCCCGCCTCTCGACCGTATTGCCAATGCCAATTGTGAAAAATCTGCTCAACCGTGGACGTTAAACTGAAACTTTTCTGATAGGTCATGAACGAATGAATTCTTCTTCTGTACAAGAAATATAAATGATTTGTTTTTTTAATAACATATTGTACAGACCACAACTATCAGCCAAATAGGTACATAGTACACCTCTGCCCAACCCTTTGCGAAAAACAGGCGTGATGTTATATGTGTATCGGAAGGGTCATGAGTACGGGATGTCAATTGACAACGAAAGGCAAGTGTGAAGTTGGCGCGCTTCGACAGTCTAGCCTGACGTTCGTACGAGTCCAGTCGCTGCGGTGGCGTGGCGCAGCTCTCTTGACCATCGGACACCGTACGGACAACAAGTGCCTAGAAACTGTCCAACGTTTCGTTTTATAAATATAACCTAAAAATCAATAATCAACTTCAGACTTTTTCTTTTCGCCTGCGACACCTCTACGCCCAGTAAAATTTTTCAACAGTGAAGATTCCAGCGCCGATCGGCCCCTGTCCCGATACGTGTATGTTTTAGCCAAATACATAAAAAAACAGAACATTTAATCGGAGGTTATTCAGAAGTGGTTAAAAAGCCGACAGTTACTACTTCCACGGTACTAACCACTGTAATACAAAAACCACTAAATTCTCCTCCAAGGCAATTTATCCCTTTTTCACACCTTTTAAATTCTAGCCGTTAAATGCAACCAGCACGTTGTTTAACGTTTAAACCAAGGCTGCTCAACCCCTGGCCCGCGGGCCACCACTACCAAAAGCTATCAGCTGGCGAGTCTTTTGAGAACAGGTTGGTCCCGGCTGTCATTCGTGGATCTTTGACAGTCGTTACGGGTCGTCAGAAGCCCGAAAGTCTGACAACCAGTCTTACCAAGGGGTATTGTGTTACCCAGTAACGGGGTTGTGGAGGTCAGATAGGCAGTCGCTCCATGAAAAATACTGGTACTCACCTGTATCCGGTTAGACTGGAAGTCTACGCCAACATAGTTGGGAAAAGGCAGGTTTAATTTCAATTGGTTGGGCAGCCTTGGATTAAAAACCAACTGTAAAGTACCTACATTGCACACAATCCCGCAAAGAGGTAACATGCACCAAAGTACCGCGCACTAAGATTTTCAAAGCACACTAAGTTATAATTAAGTATGGTATAAATTAGCATAAATTGGTGCAACTTAGCATAATTTGTTGTACGGTCGGATTAATTTATGGAATAATTGAAATTGCAGGGGAAATAGTCGTGTTAGTATTTTTAACTTGTGGTACCCGGCAATAAGTATACCGATCCTATTGAAAACTGGGGGAATTGGTACCCCTTTATGTTTCCTGTACACGACGCTGGAGCCAAACCGGCGCCGGACCTCATACTTGTGTATAACAATGAATATCACCCATGCGACGCACTGCTACCGCACCGCGCCGTACCGCAGCTGCACCGAAGCTGCACCGCGCCGCACCGCAGCCGCACCGCGCCTCACCGGCGGCGCCGTGTAGATTTGAGATTCTTATTATGTTTTGCCCATTCTCCTTTTTTCATCTTGCGTTCCGGCGCCGGTGCGACTCCGGTGCGGTTCTGGTGCGTAAAAAATGTCTCAGGTAAAAAAAAACATGCATGTGATTGTGACGATGTGATTGTGATTGTTCTCCAGATTACCTACTGACAAGTTATATGACTTTATATAATTGTTTTTTTATTTTTTTTATTTGACTTTATAAGTCAAGCTATTTTTTAATTTTATTTCAATTTATTGTTGACATAATCTACTCATTACAATGTTTTTTCTAATGAGTTGTATTGCAATATGTGGTTAGCTAGTGACCTCGACAATTGATCATATTAGTTATTGTTATTAGTAATTAACTGTTTGTTTTATTTATTTTATCTCGATGGTCCTAGTTTATCATTTATAACTTCCAGTTACAACTATATGTAAGCGGGCACGCCCTTTATGCCTGGAGGCTTTTATTTAGATAAGTTCTGTTTACGTTTAGTTTTTATTTCTGCCTGAGTATAGTTCTCGATGATGTTGTGTGGTATATTGGCGTGTGCTAGCTAACATATGGCTAATAATTTAAATTATGTTTTGTGTTGCGTAATCTAAATTATTTTGAATACTATTATATAGAATCTTATTTTTTTGTTCTTCTAACTGAACAGACAGCTGTGCTGCTGGGGAGTTTGTTGCGCCACTTCTTCTTCCCAGCTAATGCACTAGGAAGTGGTGAAGGGTGGGCGTTTTGGGGGACTGTCTTATGTAATTTTGACGTTCGAAAAGTGCTGATTCTCAGCCTAGTTTGAATAAATGACTTTTGAATTTGAATTTGAATTTGACGAATCAGCAAATCTCGAAAAAGGCTGGCTGTTCACAATGGTGTGCTGGTGCCTAATGTAAGGAAGTGAATGTTGGGTGTGGCAAAAGAGGCATCAAAGTAGAATAAATGCTGTGGAATTGCGTTCCATGCGAAGCTTGTGTGGTGTAACTGAATGATAGACAAAGGGATGGTA
Organism: Agrochola lota; assembly: GCA_947364205.1. NCBI lineage: Eukaryota > Metazoa > Arthropoda > Insecta > Lepidoptera > Noctuidae > Agrochola > Agrochola lota. Next base: position 3,126,177 of record OX376229.1, read on the forward strand.
TATGGCAACGTTGCGGTTCAAAAGATGCAGTAATTTTTTTTTAAGAGTATGTTTAGATGGTTTGGTCATTTTGATAGGATGATGGAAGGCGACTAACAAAAGATATTTACAAAGTAGATGTGAATGGAAGCGCCGGGAGGGGGGATGCCCTAGAAGGACACAATAATAGTGACCTCATCGGTGATGTTCTTCAGAAAGGTCAAGTGCGTAGTATTCGCGACGCGTGCGTGTATGACCAGATGTATGAATATAAACGAAGGAAAAGCAGTATGTAAGGATCGTAGCAGACGGCGTTCTGTAGTTTCTGCCTACTCCCATGGGAGAATTTGAAGATTATGTATGTATGTCATGTAAATTGTAAGCATAGGTAATCAGCACAGGACACAGCACTCACCACGAGGGATCAATGCGGGTTGGTAGATGTCACATTGTCTTCGAATGTTTGGTTCTAGGACATTCGGAAAATTGCTGTTTACCAGCATCCTGCAAGAATAAAAGTTGAATTGTATTTTCTTCTTCTTTTTCTTTTTCTTTAATTGTAATTAAAAAAAGAGTGTATAAAGAAAGGTTAAGTCAGGTCAGGGCAAATCATTGCTTTTACTACCAACTTAAATTATCCGCATATTCAAATCACAACTTTCATTCTTTGACAGATGCGTTTTATGAAAACGGCGGCAAATTGACGTAGAGTGTTTTTCTAAACAATTAATTTTCCTGGCTGTACATACAATATCTATTTCATATTTTAATAACACCTGTTTATTTAAATTCTGCTCCATTCTGTTCACATAAAAACAGCATATACATGTAGGTAAATAAAGTGTAATTTAGTAATCCGAATTTTACGACTGTGCCCGTTATTTTAGATTGGACTAGCCAAAATTATGATCCATAAAACATGACAAGATACATACACAGAGATTAATAGCCATGTGTAGGTAATATACGTATTATATTTATGTATGTTAATGGCAATATATTTTATTTTTTGTGACCGACCGAAGCTTAGTTCGTTTTCGGCCAAAAATTCAGGTTTCGACCATATTTTCGTTTTTAGCCATAAACCAGCCGAACATCAGAAGTTCGTGAATTGTCGCGCGTCATTCGGCCTACTTCGTAAAGCTCGGCAATATCAGGTGAATCAATACAAAAAGAAATACACGAATCCTGTATCCTCTAATGGAATTATCGTGTTTTATTTCTTTTAAATCCTGTATTTGCTCTTTCTCTCCCTAGGTGTAAAAAACCGGCCAAGTGCGTGTCGGACCACGCACAGTGAAGGATTCCGTAGTTGGGATGAGTTTATCCCAAGAACAAACTTAACAATGTAGTTGAAAAACATGATCATCGAGATCATGTTTATCAAACCGCAAATTAAAGTTGGTTGATTACTCGTTAACCAGCACAGGCTATTTAGCTCTGATAGTTTTCCTTTTAATTTCGTTATAAATACTACTGCCGTGAATTTTTTCACAAGTCCAAGTATAACCATTTAGCTAGAAGGGGGGGAGGGACAGTTGACTCTAACAAAATAATTCAGTTAAAAGCTTAATATTTCGCAAACGGATTCCTGAATGGAAAAATGGTCTTCAACAAACTCACAATGTTTTTGAACGACCTTTCTAACGATACCCCACAACATGGGATAGATTAAGAAAAAAAAAACATCCCCACTTTACGTGTAGGGGAGGTACCTTAAAAAATATATTTTTCTTGATTTTATTTTACCACTTTGTCGGCATGATTAATATGTATATATATGCCAAATTACAGCTTTCTGGTGCTAACCGTCTCTGAGCTAAGCCGCGGACAGACAGACGGACAGGCAGACAGACAGAACGACAAGGCGAAACTATAAGGGTTCCTTGTTTACTACGGAACCCTAAAAAAAAAAAAGATTCTAACGGTGGCGCGTGTGTTGGATAATTTAGCTCCCTTCAAAATGGTTCAGCTGAATGGTGCTAATCCATGCGTCATGTTCGTGAACGGGCGCCGTCAGTTGGGACTGGTCATCTCTTAGCTATCACGGCTTATTTTAATTTAATTTTTGAATAGTTTTTTTTTTTTGTTTCTGACGTTTATAACGTTTTGCATCGTTCTCATGTATAACTTCAACATGAATGATGTAACCAATATTTTGTAACCGTATCATGATTTAAAAGAGTGTCCGTGGAGTTTCTTGCCTGTTCTTCTCCATAGGTACCTACTACGCTTTGGGATGGGCAACTATCTTCAACTTTCTGACTGACCGTCCCCTTGACAATTCAAAAGTGCCTGTAATTGGTTTATTTGAAATAAATGCTTTCAGTTTGAGTTTGACTAATACCTATTTTCGGCTCTATCTTGTATTTGTATTTTGACAGTTGTGCGACAGTGACAGAAATAATGATTCAAATTAAAATTAATTTATTCATTTTGTGTACATAGGGTAAAATTATACAGATGTTATATTAAAAATAAAAAAAATGTTGTTCCATACTATGTCCCGCCAGATAGCATACAAAATAACTTAGGTGTCAATAGGTAAGTAGACGTCACATTTTCATGCCAAACACTAAGTTATTAATTTAATAATAATATGTCAATCAATTGAGATGGCACATAAACAAATGGTATTTATTCACAATTTTGTATGCAATAGTAGATGAGATAAAACATGTCCAAACCAGAAAATCTTTATCCTTTTTTTTTTTTGGATGGGAAATCATCAAATGACTTCTCCCGCTCTGGGCAGAGCGAGAGGGTGTGTCAGACTTTTACTGACTAAAACCCACCCGTGTTCCTTCCGTTGCCTGTGTGCCGGGGCCGCGATATCCCTTTCAGACAAACCCGCAACCCCAGCAGGAAATCTTTATCCTAGGGGAGCAACATTTTAATTATTCAGATAGTTACAAAATTATATAAATATTATTTCAATTTGTCATTAAAATATTCATTAACTGAATACGCCTTGTCATTCAATAATTTAAAAAGCTTACGTTTATACTCATTCATGTTGCTGCTTGATACAATTTGATCAGGTAATTTGTTATAAAGCTTTGGAGCCATTTGGTTTTAGTGCTTATCGGGTGCAACTTTTTTGAGCGCAGTTGACCTTCGACAGATTTATATAAAAAAAATGTTTTGTTTTACAAATATACAGGCTTCATAGACATAAAGGGATGGTACAGTCAATATTTTTAAGTTTTGAGAATGTGGCTTGCATGAATCCGTTCGTTTTATTTAACATATAAGACCTCGAATACATTTTTTCTGTGCTATTAATACCTCCCCAACCTTAGTAGCACTGCTCCATAATATAAGGCCATATCGCAATGTGGTGGGTACAGTGGTGATGCCTGCGGATAATTTATATATGTTATTTAGTAATTTTATTCATACTGTTGGTTGTTGCATTATATAATATTCTATGTACTATTTGTTTTATTTTATATTTATGTATAATTCTGAATTTTAAACCTGACTTGGTTTCTACGTTTTTTTCGGGTGACCACTGAAAATCAGCGCTGTGCTGTGGGTCTCCATAGCACAGCATCATGCTGAGTGGAAGCCTTCTTGTCACAGTCATGACGTGCCAGCAGCTGCCGACTATTTCTGTTTTGTACTCGTTATTGTATACGTATTGTTATTGTTTTGTTACCTACTCGAGTTTTTTTTTTTTATCCACGTGTTTCTGTGACGAATAAAATTATTTTTCTTTCTTTCTTTCTTTCTTTCAATGTAGAGGCGACATAACCGTGATAAGCTGCTAGGAGCGCTGGCATATTCACAATGTTGCCTAGCATACAAAGAGCACAGGAAAACTTGCTGAGCTTCGCACATACATTATAGATTTGAGTCCTCCATGACATATCGTTATCAATATGCAGTTCAAGAAATTTTTTAACATGCGTTTCAAATACCTTAATACCTTTATAGTTTACTTGAAAATGTGACAGTGGTTTTTGTCTAATTTAAAAATTCATAGTTTTAGTTAGGTTAATTTTGAGGTAAGATTTAATTAATTTTGATTAAGATGCGGTTTCCTTGTAGAGCCGCCACATAACGCATGTCATGTCTGTCATGAAAATTATGGCAGCGGGGTTTGACTTTACGTTGTCAAAAGACGCTCTCTTGGAATCACACACTTACTTTCACAAACAATGTTTCTGTGACATCATTTTCCGGTAAATCGCGGACGCTATGTGGCGGTCACCACAGTCTTAGGAAACCTTAGCTTGAGCCAAAATACGTGGTACGTAACGTTTTCAGAACTCGCCCTTAAGGTTCTGTACCACCAAAACCATTTTACATATAGTCCCATCCATGTAGACACACTCCACTCCGCGACTACTGTACTGTAAATATTTTCTTAATGTCCCTCGGCAAACTTCGTGTTTCGTCAGTCGTCGGATTTCTATCAGTTGCCCTTTGCACTTGGTGCTTGTACGTATTGACTCCTACCGCTGCACCCGCGTTGCCGTCAACCATAATTACCAAGTGCAAAGGGCAACAGATAGAAATCCGACGACTGCCGAAACACGAAGTTTGCCGAGAGACATTGAGAAAATAGTTTACCTTCTATTTATTATTTGCTAAGATACATACAAGAACTCAAGCCTTCTTCCCATAAGGGTAGGCAGAAACTACAGAACGCCACCTGCTACGATCCTTACATACACCTTTTAACTCAATGACGTTCATACATCTGGTCATACACGCACACCAGTTGCGAGTACTTCGCACCTGTCCTTTCTGAAGAACATCACCAATAAGGTTAGAAATTTGCTAAGATGCCATGGAACTTGAGAAAATGTCGACTTACGGTTAATATATTAAGATATGGTCCTGTGGCAGTTATAAGACGGATGAACGGACAGACAGACGGCGTTGGCTTAGTATTAGGGTCCTGTTTTCACGGTTTAGGTCAAATCAATCTGACTAACATTTTCCCAACTATGTTGGGGTCTGTTTTCAGTCTAACCTATTTAACCTAGCTTATTTTACATGGAGCGACTGCCTATCTGACTTCCACAAACCTGTTACTGGGTAACATAATAGCCGGGACCAACGGCTTGAAGTGCTTTCCGAGGTACGGAGGGGTCTGGATATACGATTATAATGGATGGTTACCCATCCACGAACCGACTCCAGCAAGTGTATGACAGTACATACAATGCCAAATTAATGGCCTTCTGTCGACCCGTGCGGCTGTTAAGACACCACTAAATGCCATTGGGCCATTACCATTTGAGTGGTTAGCTTGCGTGTTCTGGACTGAACTCCACAACGCGTCGTACGTCCAACCAGAAATAGGACTCGCCCATCAAGGAGCGCTGTCCCAAATCAGACGAATTATTCATTTATTAAATATAAAACAAACGGTATTTCAATTAAATACGTATACTAAAAGATCAATAATTAAATTATCATTAAAATGGTTAAGGTTTCAGCTAATATGCTTGATAATTTTTACGTGATTCTCAGTTTTTTTTCCGTGTTAGACATAGGTAACTTCAAAAATTAATTTCACTATGTAATATAAACATATCTAAAATATTCACAAAATTAGTTATTTAAAAAATGCTCTTGCCTTGTTTAACCAAATCCAAGTCATTAACACTATTCGTTTAGACGTGATCTTCTGAATGAAATCATTAAAAGTCGGTTATTGTCGGCTTAATATTTAGCCACGAGCCCTATTAATGTAATGCTTTGGGTACAAACCCTAAAACTAAGATAACTGTGGTGTCGAGTTAATGTGTGTGAAGGCCTTGGACCTCGCAAATTAATGTGTTTTTAGGTTGTTCAACTGTCTAGGTAATAAAAATGGTGACTACTACACACCTAATAGAACACAGACTGGTAGATACATACTTTGCAATGTTATAAGGTGTAGCGGCATCTACATCGCTAGATGCGAACTATGCATCAAAGACCTGACGTCACACAACATCCTGACGTCACACAAATCCTGCATCGCGCAATTAGAGTTTACCGCGCGATAAACATATATACAAGCTTCCCGGCTTCAACCTCGGGGTAGTTGCCCGCCAGACACGACACCACGGTCTGGTCGGAGGATCCTCCCTTTTCTATGGTGGATGAGTGAACTTTACACCCTGTTCCTCATACCCCTAAAAAGGGAAGGAATTGAAATTTATGTCTATGCGTATTATGGTTCATTGTTGAATATTCTGTAAGGGGTAAATTTTTCATTCGTGCGCCAAAAATATCAATGCATACAACTAAAACAAAATTGTAGGTACGCTGCAAACTATTAAGTACTTACTTGTTTGAATCTTACCCACATTACCGTTACCTCAGTATGATGTGATTCTAGATTACGTCATAAGAAAGATAGTTATATCAGGGTCCATGGCACAGAATGCTCCTCAATCTTCTACTTAACATAAATCCTAAATTCATTCACAGAGTCAAAGCACCTGGTTGCCTGGAAGAGACCGCGGAAAGCGATAAGGCCGCCCATTGTATATTTTGTAGTGTTTAATCATATTTTTTTTGTTATGTATTTTTGTGGTGTACAATAAATATATATATAAATAAATAAATAAGTACAGCCTAAGCCACTAGGTCCAGAAGCCTGACGTTTTGCAGAAGAGTTTCAAATGTATAACGAAAGTTAACACTAAGAATTTTATTAATAAAATGTATTTAATAAATAAATTAATCATTATCATTATAATTTCATGTGTGTATTGTAAAATTATCACTTACTTATAAAACGGTGAAGGAAAACATCGTGAGGAAACCGGCTGGACGTCTGAGACCGGATGTGTGAGAGACATTTCTCGACGGTATGTGAAGCCAAGTCAGAGAGGTGGCTTTAAAACTCTGACACCAGGTTAGTCACTAACCACACAAAAGAAGAAGAATTAATCATTGTGTGACGGTTAGATAGTTTCAAACCTTAAATTTCAATTTAGTTGAAGTTTTTGTCAAAGGTGCTAAACCAATAACGAGGTCAACTGTACGTCACCAGTCACTGCTAACACTACAGCCAAGAAAGATTTTAATAAGCCATGACTTAACACCAACGAATACAAACTCAGTATACTTATTAATACTAAGTTTAATAATACTTTCATACAATTCTCTACCATTGTTACCTAGCTGGACAAAAGCTTGTATTATAAAAATGTATTATTCTGTACTGCTAGGTGGCGACGAATAATAGCATTATCTGAAGAAAATTCTCGGGAAGAAAACGTTATTTTTGTATTTAAATAGGGTTGTGCAATGCATGTGGTGGGCAAATGAAAAGGACGGTGAGATTTGGTACAAATCTCACTGTCGTAGTCAAAGTCAAACAATTTATTTCAATTAGGCACATAATAGGCACTTATGAACGTCAAGTTTACAAAAAATAGAATTGATTCTAGTCGCCCCTTCCAAAAGGTAGTTTTCGTATGGAGAAGAATGGGCAAGAAACTCCACCGTTACTCTTTTAAAATGTTTTTACAATATTTTGTATACATTAATTATATAATTATATGTGAAGACGATGCATCTAGAATAAGATTACTATACCGCGATAGGTAAAAAAGAATGAAACATAAAGCAATTACAGATAAATTAAATATGTGATAGATACATGGTGCTCACATATTTACAATCATTGTAAAATTATACGATATTCCTAACATTTTAACAAGTAATACTAATAAGTCAGTGTGTGAGTTCAAGAAATCACAGAATGTAAAATCAGTGTTATAAAAAATAACAAATACGTACGCGTACCAGCGGTATTAGAACCAAACGGCTTGGTACGTGACGATGGGAAGAGACCAGACGGCATGACGTTGTTGCCTTGGAAGGTGGGTAGGCCTCTGGTGTGGGACGCGACATGTGTCGACACCCTTGCACCATCTCATGTTCTTAGCACGGCGGGCTGTGCTGGCGCCGCTGCAGCGGCTGCTGAGACCCTCAAGCGGCGCAAATACTGTAACCTTGCGGGTAACTACAGTTTTGAGCCGTTTGGGGTCGAAACGCTCGGGCTGTGGGGTCCGAGTGCGCCTCTCCTTTTTAAGGAAATTTCTCGCCGACTGGTCGACACTTCACGTGACCAGAGGGCTGGCTCGTTCTTTGGCCAAAGAATTAGCATTGCTATTCAACGTGGCAATGCTGCCAGTCTTCTGGGTACGTTTCCAGCTGACAGCGATGCGGACGAATACTTCGACGCCTAAGTGTCTTTTTTTTTTTTTTTTTTGTATCTATTTGTATAGTTAGTTATTATATTTAGTACCTAGTGTAAATAGTTATTAATATGATTTAATAATGTATATAACTTATGTTAATAAACCTGTAATATTGCATAAATAACAAATACATAATTAAATAAGCAACCAGTTTGATTTTGTCTAGACTCTAAATTGTCCTATGGAGCAGGACCAGCATGTTTCCAAGCATTCTTATCTTGGATATAATCCTCTAATTTGTAATATGCTTGTTTACAGAGTGTACTTTTAATATGAGTTTTAAATTTTCTTTCATTTAATTGTAATATATCACAAGGTATTTTATTGTTACATTTAACACAGTACCTCATAAAAGATGTATGTACTTTAGATAATCTGAAAAATGGTTGATCTATTTAGTCTCTGAATACCGGTATTTTACATGGCCTCGACTGCCTATCTGACCTCCACAACCCAGTTACTGGGTAATACGATACCCTTTGATAAGACTGAGTCAGACTTTCGGGCTTCTGACGACCCGTAACGACTGCCCACAAATGACGGCTTAACGTGCTTTCCGAGGCACGGAGGGGTCTTGGTGTGCAAAGATGGTCACCCATCCACGGACCAACCGCGGCAAGCGTGTAACCTGCTCGCCTATCATGAACACAATAGAAACGGGTTATGTCGATGGAAGAATAGACAAAATGACAGATAAACAATCACAATCTGCCATTTAGTCGATTCTTCGACAAAACCCGTAGAAAACTCTCTATGGTTGTCATACTACGCGTGCTGAACGATCGACCCGTGCGGCTGTTATTACTTAGCCACAAGCTCTTCCTTTAATTTAATTAACTTTTGTGTCATCGACACGAGGAAGATGAAGCATTCTTAAGTCCGTGGTAACCCTAGCATTCTAGAAGAATACAAGGCGACAAGTCTGTAACTAAAGACTTCCCTTTCTAGAAATAAAGTGTTTCTTAATCTTTTATTGTTTTATGTCCAAAGAAAGGAATGAAGAAAACATTTATTATTCTGACTTGCGCAATTGTACACTTGCAGATAAATGAAATTGCACGTGTAAGCGGGAACGGCCTTTATGCCAGCCAAGAAGCTTTTATATAAGTTCTGTTTACGCTTATATTTCTGCTTGAGTATAGTTTTTAATGTATTTGTTGGAGATTAGAGTATTAAGCTGGCTGACATATGGCAAATATTTTAAACAGCCAATAGAATTTAGTTATTCACACATCTCGTCTAGACTCAACTTCTGTGGATGGTACTGAGCGGAGGTGTATCATATTTCTATGTAATACCAAATTTAAGAGGCTTATTACATTTCGACTGATTTCGACGGTGATTTTTGCGTTAAATGGGCCACTTTGGCGTTCTTAATCTGAAAAAACGGAAAGACTTCGACAACTATGACATATTGAGTTGTGGAGAATAGTTATTAGTTTAGTTTATAGCGGCGTCGCTTTTCGCGATTTTTTCTTATCTATTTATATAAGCCGATATTCCGAAGCAAGTTATTCATAAAATGCGCGACGGCACTTTTCCGAGCTCGTTGATTGAACTACTGTACATAGCAAATGAAATGAAAAATATATAAAACATCTCTTAACAAGTGGTTTAATTTAATAGCGGCCTCAGAATTTTTACCAAATTACTTCATTAATATTATTACGTTAAATTTATAACAGAATAAACGTTGGTTCATAAGAAATTAAAATTGCATAAGTCAACAAAAAAAAACTTAATTAGGTAAATAATTCTAAATAAACATAATTACAACTGCTAAATTGCTAGATAGTGCGATGCGTTGGCTGCTCGAACTGTCAAAATGCAATTTTATGATATGCCTCATAAGTCAGTGGTAACATGGACAATGCAAACCTTGTACTACAGAATAACGGCGCTGACAATGTCAGTTTCTAACAACCAACGTGCGTGTAGTTTTTTTACGTCATATCTGAGCTACGACATCAAGGACCAGAGCCAGGTATTATAGAACTCATGCCAAATACAGGAATCTATGTCTCCGAAGAGGAACTCATTCGATGCAAACTCATTAACTCTGACATGAGAAAATTTGCTTTTGTAAAGTGTTCGTTCTCTGGTTATGGACCGAATGGAAAGAGTCCCAAAAATCCAAAATCTGCTCGGCCTGGGTTAGATGAATATGCTAGAAACGTGTTTTTGGAATATGTGACTAAGCACGCCGAAGAATCTGGCTGGGAAATAGTTAGTAGGATACTTACGAGTATGTTCCAAGCTTTATCTGATAAGGTTAATAGTCTGAGGTATCGTTTTCGATAGTGCTGCTAGGGTCTCTTGGCGTCGAAATGACATTGACAGGTTCTTGGTAAACATTTGTGAAATTTTCACAGAAATTGTATTGCAGAAACAAGATGGCGGCGTTAGTAAATATTAGGCTACGACCCAAAAAAACCTTGTACCTTTTTATTTCAAATTAACTTTCAATATTCCCCACCGATCCCACTTCTGCATTTATTTTGTTATTATTCAAGGTCAAAGGTCAAACAGTTTTTCGCATATCATATCTACAGCCGTAAAAGTTTTCGTCAAATTAATGTTAGCAAAGTAAATAAATCCTGCAATCAAATCATCGTTCATTATCATACAATATCTTGTAACACTGTTATTTTATTTTTAAGTACTTATATTTTCTTTATTTGATATCTGTGTAAACAATACACATTGCCCGCCAGACACGAAACCCGTCTGGTCGGAGGATCCGACATAGGGATACATAGGAGGATACCTTTTCTATAGAGGATGAGTGAACTTTACACCCTGTTCCTCATGCCTCTAAACCCCTTTTCCTGCTGGGGTTGCGGGTTTGTCCGAAAGGGATATCGCGGCCCCGGCACACAGGCAACGGAAGCAACACAGGTGGGTTTTAGTCAGTAAAAGTCTGAGACACCCTCTCGCTCTGTCCAGAGCGGGAGAAATCTGCTGTACCATACATTTTGACCGCGTAGGTATCGCACTTTTCTATGGAACAGCAGTTTCTTTTTTTAAATATATTTTTTTAGAATCCATGGAATCAGTTTTCGCGTCGGTCCCTGCCAGCCTGTATATTTGGTAAATAAAAAAATGAATGTAAATTTTATTAGAATTGTGGCATTTACTCGTACTTACAACGCCACAAGCAAACTACGAATCACACTTGACGTCACAAGAATCCTACATCGCTCAACTCAACCATAGCTATCCGAAACCCGGAACAACCGTCTTGGCCCACCTGGCTCGACACCCTTCCGTTCGGATTCGGAGATCCATTCCTCATCTTTTCCACCCTTCCACCTCTAAAGAATTCCCATTGTGAGAGCCCCCTGAATATTTTAGAGATTTTTAAGATTTTAAACAATGCCAGTATTTTAGTCTAACGAAATCATGCTACTAAATTAAAGCATAGATACAGCTGTGTTTGTCACACACTTCATACAAGAGCTCAGTACCTACCTACTACGTCTCAAGGACACTGCTCAAACTTCAGATGAACTCGCTTTAAAATTCCATCCCAGAAATTGAATCTAGTTTAAAATATGAAACAGGTAAAATATTGTGTGTAGGTAATAATAATAACACCTAGATCTGCGAGGATCATGGATGAGGGAATATCTAACCCGAACCCCTACGTGCCTCGGAGAGTATGAAGCCGCTGGTACTGCGCCTGACTTCTCCCCGGAAGTGTCAGATTGCCGTCCGGACTATGAAAGTAAAGGAATAGAGAGTGTACCTATGTTTGCGCACTTGTGCATTATAAAATCTCCTGAGCAGGTATTTGGCTAGTCTCCGATAAAATTGGCCAGCGTAACCGAAATTCGGTCAGGCAGGAGGATTTTTTAATAATCCATCTTTTCATTCTATCTATTAGGTGTTCCTCATCGCAGGCCGATTCCCGGCCACCGTAGGCGCGGGCTTGCGGCAAGGAGCAATGGGCAGCTCGCCGTCCGATAAGGACCAGGCCCAGGTCGACGGCGCTTTGTGTTCCACGCGCGCCTCAAAGAGATGTCAGCACAACAGAAGGGGTCCGCGAAGACCGATGCCTACCGGGGTCGCGGGAAAGTTCGAAAGGGATACCGTGGCCCCTGGCAACGTACAGGCAACTGAAGTAACACGGGTGGGTTTTAGTCAGTAAGGGTCTGACACGCCCTCCCGTTCCGCTCAGAGCGGGAGAAGTTATTTGATAATTTTCCATCCTAAAAAAAGGTGTTTCTCTTGTTCATACCTACCATGACAAAAGATTTACATTTTCTAGATCACCGACGCTTCTTTTGCCTCTAAAATATAGTTAGAAATAGATTTTGTTTTTCTCAATCTATCTATAACAAGAGTGTTTTCATTTGCCAAGAATTGCTAATACTCCTGTAACCTCTCTATGTAGGTAAACTTGCTCGTATAAATTCCAAATCTTCGAAGATTAATTTGGAATGACCAACTCTCAATGGCTTGTCAAATTCACGCTGTAATTAAATCTAAACTATGTCTATTGAAATTAAATCCGTTTTAAGATTTAGAGGATCCGTCGCTTATTTCGATCAAAATATAGGTAAAGGTAAGTTTGTAACTCAATAATTATGTAATGTTATAAATAAAATGAGCATAGGCCTTATGTATAGCAGGGCCACACGAAGGTAGTGATAACAAAATCAGAATAAGAAGGCCTTGCATTTTATCGCCGTACTACTCTGGCGCAGTGGTGGCCCAGGGGCATGTTCCCAATGCTGGGACACAGGCCTTTTCCACGGGTGAGAGGGAGTGGGCTGTAATCCACCATGCGTGCCCAGTGCGGGTTGGTAAATGTCACACGTCAGGTCTTCGAATTTTTGGTTTTAGGTCTCACGATGTTTTCCTTCACCTTTTCGAGAGCAGTGGTGATGAAATATTTTACACAAAGTAAAGCGCCTGTCTGGGTTCGAGCCTACGACTTACTCCTAAGTCGCGGCCGTTACCACCCACGGTCTTTATAATTAACTTTGACAAGTGTCAATTAGAACGAATACACGACCTCGTTGGTATTGTGGTCGCAAGCGCTACTGCAGAGCATGATATTTCGATTATCGGTCAGGCCAAGTGTTATTGGGTTTTTACATCAGGAATTTCTCAGAAGCAGCCCGGTGTCTGGATTACATGGGACTCAAACATAACTGGTAAAATGTAGGTGTACTATGCACAGTATGTACACCTCTCTCTAACCCCTCCGGGAAAACAAGCGTGATATTATGTAAATTGAAACGCTATGTCTTTAAAACATTTCATTGTCACGACTGACATGTGGTTAATTTTGCCAAAAATTAAGTCAAAAAGACTGATTTAAATATAGTTATTTTTCGCGCACGTAACTCCGGGTTCTACGATTCCCCCTCTCACCACGCTGAGCTCGTATACCTATAGCGTATTTTTTGTATCAAAGTTTACTTGCTATACGTACGAGTATCTAATTAACAATTCAAAACATCGACATTTATTTTAGATGACTTTATAGGCCGTTCAAAATATAGTCTACACCTTAACTGTGCCTCTAACGACCATTGCTAATATCTTTAGAGCGCTCTATGGTTAGTTTGGTGCGTGATCAAAATCGGAACTAAAGCCGCCATCTTGTTTTGTGTATTTCACAAAGTGCGCCAAAAAAATTACTGTCGCAGTATACTTTAACAAACAAGGAACTACGATATCTATGTCTCTTTTTTACGCTAAAACATTGACCAATTTTAATAAATCCCGGAGCCGAGCTCTCGGCCGTGATTGATAACACATGGGCGACGGAATGGCGCCATGGTCTTTGAAACTATGCCAATGATTAGTGGTCTGTGGATTAGTGCTTTGAAGGCAGACCCTCAGAGAAGATTCACTTCCGTAAACTGTGTACGTTCTAGATTTTTTTAATTTGTTTCTGACCGTCATTGATGGCAAAAAAAAAAGAAATCGGTTTCTAGTGTGTTCATGTATTTGATGCAAAAATATTAGTGTTTTTTAGAGGCGTAATAATATGACATCATTCGTTGAGTAAGATAAGGTTTATCCTGACCTCGGTCTTTTTGTTTACTTTTGTTTGTTAACTTTTTACTAAATATCTCTTTAAAAATGATAAGAACAATTATCATTTTTAGGTTTGGTTTAGTGAGTGTATTTTGTATTTATTATATAATGTGCTATTTTTGTGCAGAATTAACAATTTTACTTTCTCTTTTTGTTATAAATATTTTAATTATAATATATATCTTACATATAAGTAATAAAATAAAATTAAAATTAAAAAAGAAAAAGTAAAATTGTTAATTCTGCACAAAAATAGCACATTATACATAACAGTAATAGGAAAAATCTGCTTTGTTTTTTTTTTTTTAATGGTTTGTTCCCCAAAGGCAAATATTCGATTAAGGAATATTAGCCATTGATGAGCAATGAAAATGTTTGAATTGTGTTGATTATTGTGACATATTATTATTTCTACTCTTTACTTCTTCTTTTATATTTACTTTGTTTTTATTTATATTTTTTATAAGAAACCACGTCATTTAATGTTTTTGTTTACAGTTTAAGTTTGTAATGTGTTGCCTACATTTATTTTATTATTTTATAGATAATCGGACACACTTTGAATGCCATAATTTGAAATTTTCACGTCAAATATCAAAACCCTTTAAATTCTCACCATCAGGATAAAACCTACATACTTACGTGCTAAGTCAAATTGAAAACACGAAAGACCATTAATATACATAATTAAGTCACAAACAATTATTACAAACAATTTTTTTAATATTTTTTAATCTCAAGAAACATATATGTTGTCTTTATCTTTACAGATCAATATTGAAAGTCAATGGAATTTCCCTAATCCCGAAAACTAATTAGGACTTACACCTGCCGATAAACAGCCAGACAACAAGATGAAACAAACGAGTACATACCCACAAAATATTTGTTTCTTGCTTCGGAACTCCCCGCGATCTCTTTAGGGTTCCGTAGGATATTGGCAACAAAAAAAATCTTCTTATATATTTATTTATAAAAAATTATCTTGCATATGAGTGTGGTAATGTTGGATCCCATAATTAAAAATACATTATTATGATGTTTCTCAGTGATTTGCTAGTTGCATATGTAAACAGTTTTTGAGTTAAGGGATATTTCGTTACAACCGCAGAAATAACTTTGTTTTTCATAGTGTTTTCTAGAATTACTAGAAATACTTATCTTTGCAGTTTATAAAATCAATACTGTGCATCAATATTGATTTTATAAACCGCAATATTTACGGAAATGTTCATCCAGTACCTGACTACGGAACAATTCACTGTGCGTGGTCCGTTATGCATTAATTTTATGTGTTTTTGCAAACTGTACCGTATACGTGTACTATCAAATGAAAGGGCTTACTGTGAAGGTATCAAATTGATTTTTTAAATAATCCTACTAATATTATAAATGTGAAAGTTTGGATGTTTGTTACAAAATCACAGAAAAACGGCTTAGCGGATTTGGATGAAATTTGGCACACAGGTAATCTATAACCTGGGTCGTACTACCGGGATAAAAAGTATCCTATAATTTAATAGGATACTTTTTATCCCGGTAGTACGGTCCCGTGATTTAATTTCCGACATCCACGCGGGCGAAGCCGCGGGCAACAGCTAGTTTAAAAACCAGTTATTTAAGAAAATTTACCTTATCTCGGAAATTTACGCGGCCTACAATTTAAAAAAAATACAGAAAATATTTCTATACTTATAGATTACTGGAAAACCTATAAGAAGTCTATAGTCTTAAAATAAAATGGTAAATCGCTCAATATTGTGCGTACAAACTTAAATTTGCAGCTGGAATGTATGGGATAGCATGTATTTTAAATACAATGTTCTTGGGATAATTCATTGTCTTCTTTCTTCATCCCAATTACGGAACCCTTCATTATGCGTGGTCTGACACGCACTTGGCCTGTTCTTTTATTATCCTAACTTAATATTATAAGTGAGAAAGTGAGTTTGTTTGTTACACTTTCACGCTAAAATGGCTGAACAGATTTGGATGAAATTTGGCACAGGGGTAGACCATGACCTAGATTAGGATACTTTTTATCCCGATATTCCAACGGGATAGACACTTACGCGGATGAATCCGCGGGGCGCAGCTAGTAATATTTAAAAATACTTTTGTATTAATATATCATAATTTATTTGATTTCAGAAGCAAATGTAACTTCCTCAACACCAGCTGTAAGAAATATAGAAGATGTATTGAGCACCATTTTAGATGTGCAAAGCAGCTTGAGTGCTGTATATCAGGAGACGAGTTTAATAATAAAAAACGCCTTCGAACCTATTCAATTATTAGTACCTGAGCTCAAGAAAGACCTATCTTTGCCACCGATACCAATTAGTGTAGATTCGAAGCAATTAAATTCACGAAAAGAACAGTCAGTGTCAATACCAGAACCGTCTTCTGAAAGACCAAAAGGACCATCCCATCCAGTAAAACCGTCTCCTCAACAAACTGAACCATGTTCAAAGCCTGCAAAACCACCTTCTTAGTCACCATTACCCTCGACACCTTCAACAAAATGGATGCTCAAACATCAAGGACCAGGTTCAGGTTTAACAGCCAAACTCATGCTAAATACAGGAATCTATGTTTCCGAAGCAGAACTTACTAGGTGCTACCTTATTAAAACTGACATGAGAAAATTTGGGAGAATCCTTTTACCTGTGGTATTTTCAAAAGAAGCTCTCCAAAACTGTTCTTTCAGTGGCAGGAGTAAGCTGAGTCGGCCTGCTTTTGATGAACATGCTAAAAACACATTTATGGATTATGTGACTAAACATGCCAAATAATCCGGGTGGGAAATAGTTAGTCGGCAAAGTTTATGCAAAGTTTGAATAGAAAGATTAAATCATTGTGGAAGTATTATTTTAGATATAGCCCAATCAAAATAGACTGTTAACCTTATAATTCTCATAGTAGTAACGTTTGTTTAATAAACTATTTTCACAGAGCACGGAATCGTCGCGTCGCTGTGGATCGAAAAAAGGCTCTCGAAGACGTAGGAGCTTAAATTTTAAAGTGTCGGTTTTTTGCTTGAAATTGCTTCTAATAGCCAATATCATGCATAAATACAGGGTGTCAGGGACATCGACGCGAAAACTGATACCATGGGTTCAGTACATGATTCTCATGTACTGAACCCATGGTATCAGTTGAATTGAGAAAAAATGAATTCGAATCCATTTTTTCTCAATTCATTTTAAGCTTCGTGCGACTACCGCGACGCGACACCGGTTATTGTTATACCATGAAGTTTTCTTAGAAATTGTATTGTACGAGTCGCGTCGCGCTGGTCTGCACGAGCCTTTATTATGGAAAATATTGACAATGCCTGTACCAAAGGCCGCAAATGGCCGCAAATGAAAATAATATTGAAAGTTCCCAACAATCCCACTTCTAGATTTGATTTTATTCAAGGTCAAAGGTCGAAAATCGGCTCTAGGGTTATAGCAGCGACGCAGCTTCTGACTAATGTAGCTATTATCGCACACAATGAAGTTGTAATGTGTTTTTGTTCCAATAAAGATTTCTGTGATTACTTTTATACGGGTGTGTTCTTTTCTCAGCTCTTGGCTGGTTTCACTTTCAAGTAGATACACTACAGGTACTTGTTTTTGATGATACCTTAATTGTCTCTGGGTGTAGTCGGTCTGAGTGGGATTTATGCATGGTCTTGTTATGAAGTACGGAAAACTACTTTTTTTTCTATCTATAAATAGTCTATTTATGATTCAAATTATTAAAAATATACCTATTTATATAAACGCTTCTGCCCGCGACTTCGTCCGCCGAGCCGAGCCTCCCTCAAAAATTGGGATATCCAATGCAAAAAGATTTTTTCAAACCGACTGGTAGTTCCGGAGATTACCCCAATATATACTTACAAACAAACAAATTTTACCTCTTTATAATATTAGTATATTAGTAATCGTATATTAGTATTACATTGTTTATGAGTATTAGTATATTAGTGTTAGATTATTAGTATTAGTATAGATGACGATTTATTTCTAGGGTTAGATGGAAGCTAGGCTAGGGTTGGATGGAGTTGACGTTCGAAAAGTGCTGATTCTCAGCCTAGTTTGAATAAATGACTTTTGAATTTGAATTTTGAATTTGAAAATTTTGAATAAGAAACAAAATGTGAAATCTTAAGGCAAGACAAAATTTTATGCAATATAAACATTTATTTAATATTCTCTTCCATTCAATTTTTTTTTCAGTTTTACAAGAAATAAAAATTCGTTGAGACACAATTGCTGTCGGATTTTCCGACGACCAGTCTCTTGACTCGTCCAAGTCTTCAGTCTGTTCATTATTTTGTTTGTAAAGGAATTCAATTAAGTCATGCCCGTTTTCACCGACAACTACGTGACACTTAAATTAATACCCAAATAAAAGTGCACTGTTGGATTTTCAACTCTCAGCGCTGAGCTTAGCGTTGAATATCCAACAGTGTACTTTTATTTACGGATTCATTTAAGTGTCACTTAGTAAAGGTGAAAACGGGCATCAGTTGTCTTAGATATCGGTGGCTATAACAAATTAAAGTTGTAAAACCTCTGAGAATGGCAATGGGGGGTTGACCACTTTTTAACTAAGAGCTCTGTGCTTTTCACCATAAAGAAGCACGACATTACCGCCGGCAGCGACTGAAGCCCGCGACACATTACTGTGTCGTGCTGTGTCGTGACGCCAGATACACCAATCAAACCAATCTGTTCTACTACGACAAATCACTTTGAGTTTTGATGGGCTAACACTGCATCAGAAAGTGTCACGACACGACACAGTAACATAAATCCGGCATGAGTCGCGTCTTTACGATTAATATTGGTGTCCGAATTTGGCGCAATCTAGATGTTGTAGAGCCATGCCCTGTGGTGTGGTCAGAATTATCACGAGCCGTCAGTTTATGGACCATTTAGACGGGTCCAATCCCCGAGACAATCAACTAAGCCAGTCCAATGAAGAGTGCAAAATTCGTGTTGTTCAGCTAAAACTACGCCAGTCGAGTAGGCCAGTTCAGTCAGATTCGGTCGACAACTTCCCAAAACCAAAAACACGTGCAGCCAGCTACTGAAAACCAGTAGTGGAACGGCTAACTGGCTCGGATGTAAACACGCGTTCACACGAAGCCAATTAAATAATTTTTTTATGGGGCATATTGACTATCTATTGTTGAGATTTGAATTGTGTATTATTTCATGAATCGAAATAATAATGATAATATGATTCCATCAGTGGATCACATTCTAGAATAAACAAACTGACAACTTTATGAAAGTTTGGGCACAAGTACCTACACTGCGTTCGCGATTTAGTTTCCAAACATGTAAATAAACATGTGTTATAAAAAAATCCACTTTTCTATCCTCACTTAAAGTTCAGTTTCCCCAAAATTTTTATGACAGTTTCAATAGTACTACTAGTTCTGAAATCAACTTAATGTATACAAACATAAAGTAGATATTCGTTCCAATGGAAATAACGTCAATTGGAAACAAGGACTTGAATAGATTTTAGTTTAAAGGAAAAACATTTATTAAACACTGACGAGCAATATAAAAAAGCCACTTGCAAAGTGCGAAAAAATCTAAATATCTCCTAAACCACACAAGTTAGTTAAATGAAGCAAAAAAATCTTGAAAATAGTTTTATGAGGGTTTTTAATGTGCTATTTATACACTTGGATGTTGCTTTTTACTTACAGAAGCTATCTTGTGTAGTTTCGGAAATATTGCATGATAAGTTAGTGGTTTTTTTTTATATTGCTCGTCAGTGTACCTAGATGATTTTTTACTTGGCTTTCAAAATACATTAGATACAACTTTTTTCTAGCTGAGTGTACCTACCATTTTTCCAAAATAAATGTGAATGCAGTTAGCAATATTACCCAAAAAGTTACACAGTGTCCTAAGAACGTACAACGTTTAAGGCCCTTACCGCCCCGTCACAAAAACCCACCCTGCAATATTGCGCACGCACGTGCACCAGCCCGCACGACGACGCACCGGGGGAATAACAACGTGCGTGTTAGCGCAAACTTCGCACGACTTTTTACTTTGCACGCAGCGGCATGCATGTAATTTCGTCAAAACAACAAAAAAAGGACAAAGTACTTACATTACTGTTTGATGATTTTACGACTGATAATAATGACTTTGCGTAATACCTAACAAGCAAAATTAAACAATGCAGTTCCTTTTGATAACGTGCCAAAGTATTTTTACTGTGTGACAATAAAGAAAGTTTATAATTACGTGTTGTGCCCGAGAGCTATTGTCGGACGAGCGAACAATGTGATTCGAAGTATTCCGAATCGAGCCGAAAGAACCGTTTGGTCGATGACTTCGGTGCCTCGAGATCTGAATCCGCGTGAGTCCGCAATATCGCGCAACGTGGGACGCGCCTTGGTGCCCGGTGTGTGGCCATCCGTGGTCATCCGCCGTACGGGCTGGTGCGCGTACGTCCGCAATATCGCGCACGCGTGGGAAGCTGCCTGGCAAAAATATATTTAGACATATTCTTGTTCGGCCCAAAATTCAGTAACGCGAATCCACCGTATATCTATAGTTCATAGGTTACACCTTATCTGAGCCATTCCTAACATCTACGGTAGGCAAATAAACAAGGAAGGGCGATATCTCTGTCTCTTTTACGTTAAAACATTGAGATCTCTCAAAATAAGAATAATCAATTCAAAATACATATGTAGTTGAGTTTCGAACTCTGGTTCAAGGTTTTGATAACACATGCGTAAGCTAAGTTCCCAATGCCCGCGAGCAACGAGCAGCGAGTGCGCGATGGCGAGGAGCGATCACGCGCTGGTATGTTTGCGTATGTACCAAGCGTGACTGTGAGTCTCCCAACGAGTGTTCTGCCCGCCAAGCATCGCTGAGCGAGGACTCTCTTTAATAGCTCTTGTCGCGAACGAGTACTCATCGGCGCGCGGCGATCAACTATTCATATTATGGATCTCTTTTACTACTCCTTTACTTTGATTTAAAAGAATATCCGTGGAGTTTTTTTGCCCGTTTTCTCTCCCTAAGAACCTACTGGAAGGGGAAACAGCTAGCTTTATCTTTGTGCTTTGATCGAGTCTCAAAAGTACCTATATCTATTTGGTTATTTGAAATAAATGCTTTGAGTTAGACTTACACGGGACTTACAATCTTTTGTACGTTTTTTGAGCGAAAAAATCGTTGATAGTTGTCGCTTTCTCGTCGACGCGACAGTGGGACAGGTGCCTTACGCTATTTATGCGTATTTGCTAGGGTTGTGTCACATACGAAAATTGACAAATCAACTTTCATATCGTATTCTAATCATCATCTGCCTATCGGATCGGATGGGTTCAGTTTTCTTTTGACCATTTATACAGAAAAAAGAGAGCTGAACTAACTTTGTTGGCATAAACAGACAAGCATATGCTTGTTTTACAGCGCCTTAATGTAGGTATTACGAAACGTTTGACTTTTGTAATCTGGCCACCTAGCCCATCGAATTCCCGAGTTTGCTTTGCTGGTATAAGTGCTTATAATTATTAGTGCTCGCCCAGAGGTCTAAATTCGACCATAATTCATTTAAATAGTACAGTCGCCGTCAGATATATTGTAGCAGACAAGGTGACCGAATACTTCTGAACAATTTAAAAATTCAATATGTTCCATACACTACAAGTTTTCATTAATATCTGAACATTAATTACTTCATTAAAATCTGAGCAGATGCTTGTCAATAATTTCTATACACACAACTAGGCAAAAATATCTGAACACTTTTAACGTCAAGTGCATCTACGCAGATGGGGTGGTCTTAAAACTTTCGAAAATTAAGTTATTTATCACTTTGTAGTGTTTTTTTGGAAGTCGATTGTTTTTTTTTTTGGTATAAAAGTTTTTATTTCTCGTTTTCTACTGAGTTAGTTTCTAATGTATCTAAGTTGCAATAGCCTAATGTCAACTGCTCATCACTTTTTACAAAATATTGCTTTTCGCGATGCAGGGATAATCGTTGAGGAGTTCTCCTGGTACTTCGCCATCAGCTCCACTTCTCTGTATGCACTGTGACGAGCATAAATTGCTTAATGAATTGCACGAGTTACTATAAAAAATAACCAAATCGCTATTGATGTGCCTATAATATTTGAAAAGTCCTTCGATATCTTCAGGATCCCATTATCAGATCCTGGACCACCTCGGAATTATAAGCTTTCAAACAAAAAAAGAATTTTGCAAATCCGTCTCTATAAGACAGAGTTATGACCGAACATACACAAAAAAAAAATAACATCCGAATTGAAAACCCCTCCTTTTTGGAAGTTGGTTAAAAATACAAATATTTTATCTATGTTGTCAATTTTTTTTTACAAGAATTTTTTATTTAATTAAAACATCAAAATCTATTTTCTTTCAATAGTTTGACATTAACATATCAGTCGTATCCTATACAAATGATTTTCTATACAATTTTTATTCCCTCTTCATCGTGTTTATACCACAGATGTTAGCGTTTGTTTCTGGTTCGTCCTTTATATCATGCAATAACGAATTAGGTAAGCTCAGTGTTCGTCTGAGTAGATACAATTGACGTTGTAAGTGTTCAGATATTTTTGGTTAGTTGTTTGTATAGAAATTATTGACAAGCATCTGCTCAGATATTAATAAAGTAATGAATGTTCAGATATTAATGATAACTTGTAGTGTATGGAACTTATTGATATTTTAATTTGTTCAGAAATATTTGGTCACCTTGTCTGCTACAATATATCCGACGGCGACTGTACATACTAATTCGATGCTGCCATGTCATGATTCTAAGGTAGCCATCTTGTGTCAAACGCAAGTGTGTGTAATATATATATTTTTTTTTTTTTTCTAATGTGTCGTGGGGGCTGAGCGGTTAAATAAAAATATTAGCTTTCTGCATTCCTTCTCCATATAAACTTTGACAGTGCCAAATTTCATACTCCTCCGTCTGCGTAATTTTCGTAAAAAGGGATACTAAGTTTTTGCTTACATTTTTTTCTTCATATGTTCTTGTATACTCCCATGGCCAAAGTAGTTTTAAGGTTCAAATTGATTATTAAAACCAGTAACTAAATCGTACAGAATCTCGACATTTTCAATGATTTCGTGACCACCCGGAACAGCACTATCACGGAGAAGGTCCAATACGGGCCTTCTTAGTGATAGTGCTGCCAGGCGCTGTACATCGCCGCGAATAAATCTTCTAATAAATATTTAAAAAAATATTTTAATTTATTATCGAATAGGTAACTAAATGAAATATTTTTTAAAGTATTTTTCATCCCTGACGACATGAGTGAAGGTCGCAGGCGACGGAGAGGCGCAGCGGGCGCCGGGGCGCCACTGACGGAATAAAGATACCTAGATGATTAGTAGCGACGCTAGCGGCTATCAAAGCAGATTCATTTTCACAAGCGAACGTGAATAGGATATTGTTGCTGCTGACAGTCAAGAATTTATTTTTGAAGAAATCTTTTAATTTATTTGTCTTATAAATATAACTTTGGTGTTCCAAAAAATATTCGTGCAATAATTGTGAATTGTGGTGTTTTTGCAGGCTAAAAATATCGAATCATTTGGGTTGAATGCACTTCAGGTAGGTATATGAATAACTTTACTAAACTATCAAAATATTTGTAATATTTTTTATGGTTAAATATCTGCAATTAACGATCAATTATTTTATTTCAGCTATCACATTATCTTATTTTATAATCAATTATTTTATTTCAGCTGTCAACGGCCATTTTTTTATTTCTATTACTATTAACCTTTTTTATTAAGGTAAGTTGTAACAATAAATTGGCAACACTGCACCAGCTGTTTGCCATATTCCCCGGAATGTCAAACTATTTAAATTAATTACACATACAGAGCAACACGGATAAAAACGAACGTGGCGAAATAAAGAATTAACGTGAAACGTACTGTATTTGACAGCTTTTTGACAAGTTCCTTGACAAGCAGCGCCACCATTCACTTATAATTAGATCTATGTCGCACTGTTTATGAGCTGTCAAACTAGTTACAGCCTCCAGTGAAAATAATCTGTGCGTAATACTATAATAAATAAGTGCAAACAAAGTGTTTTGTAAACAAGTGACTGAGTAGTCATAGTGTCGATAGAAGTGTTTCGCAAGTGACAACTTAAAACAACAAGCAGGTACCAAAGCTCTTTTGACTGCTAATATTGTTGTTTGTGTTAGGTATTCTACTAAGTCAACAGTGAACGTTGCATGATTGTATTAACAGAGCTGTTTAGTAACGAATCTACGTAAAACTTACCATTTTACACTTTGTAAAAGGTAACATAAAAAACCAAATTTGACAAATAGCTTTGAATCTAATCATATTTACTATTTCGTTGGTCCTGTTTAAAGAAACAACTGAAAAGGTAAATAAGGTAAACAATGGAAGGGTTTTTAGATTGCCATTTTTATCATGTCTTAATTTAAATTAGCAAAACCAAGAAGTAATTTGCATCATCAAAAACATAGTACCTACTTATTCAATAATAATATTGGACAACAAAACAACATTATATAACAAATTCCTATGAATAGTAGTACCTACTCAAAAGTCTCAATCAACTTCAATATTGTTTTTTTTTAGTTATCAAGTTAAAATGAAATGACAGGGTGAACTCGGGTAAACTGTATTTTCAGTGTATTAATACTGTAGCCATGTTTCAACTACCTAATGTAACATAAAGTATTAACTAAGTCTTAAACGTTCTTACACTATCGGAAACAAAGTAAGATTACACAGTAAGATAATAAACAATTTGCCTTCCCGGCCACGCTGAATCAAAATCTTATACCGGGTTGATTTTCAATTTGCCTGAAAGTGTATCTGCTGCAATCAGCCCTTAATATATCCTGTCCTATCTTTATTTCATATTGTTATAAATTTATAATATGAAGGAAGAGATCTTTGAACATCAAAAAATTTGTATCAGTGGGAAACATGCCCAAAAGACTGGCACCGTTGCCATGTTGGATGGCTATGCTGATCCTATCTGTAATAATAAATATTGGTTGATTGATTTATTCATTGAATATTACTCAAACATACACCACACACACATGTACTCAACAATAGCTACTACCCAATATACTAGTTTGTATTTATTATGTTCAATAAAACACTAATTAGGTAATTCACTGTTTTATTTCGTGGATAGCATAAGCACTAGGTAGCCTTACACTTATATGATATTATTCCACATGTGGGGTACTTGTACAAATCTTATTAGTCAAGAAGATTTCCAAGTACCTACATTTAAAGATACACAACATACCTTTCCCTCAAGTATGCATGAACATTGTAAAAAGATAATTAAAATATAAACAAAACATAAACATAAAGTATCATAATCTTCTCAATTCACCAAATATAACGATTAAGTAAACAGGGACAAAAGCAATCCTAAACACATGACATTACACCAAATAGTTACTATGGCTAGGCCTGGCATATGGTGACTTTGCATAAGAAGAAACTTTGTATTTCAGTTTACCACCTGGATAAGTGGTCTCTGCCCCACTAGGTATCCCAAGCATCTCGGCCCATTCCTCCGAGCTAGGAATTTGGATTATTTGTTCATTTTCCTGACTAGACTCTTCCACCTGCTGCTGTATTCTTTCTTCCTTTTCCTCATCCGATTCCTTATCCTTCTTCTCCTCCTCTCCTGTTGTTGAGCTTAATGGCTTCTTTTGAATCAGTTGGTCAATATGTCTGCTTACAACATTCCCATTGTCTGATGTAACCTGATAGCTAGACGGGCCATCCTTACTTGTTATAGTGCCTGATAACCAACGTGGCCCTCTTCCATAATTTCTGTACATCACGCATTGACCAATGTCCGTTTCTCTGTGTTTCCTTTGTGCGTTCTTGGTAATTTGTTTCTCGACTCTCATGTGCTGTTTATTGACTGGATGAATACTGTCTAATAAAGTCCTTAACCGTCTGTTCATTAACATTTCTGAAGGGCTTTTGCCTGTTCCTGAACATGGCGTTACACGCAGTCCCAGTAACATGTTAGGTACCTTCACGTCCCATGACACATCATCCATTTTGCGTAGCTTGTCCTTAACTGTCTGCACCATTCGTTCAGCCAATCCATTTGTAGCAGGATGGTAAGGTGCTGTAGTAATATGCTTAATTTTATTAGACTCCAGAAATTGTTTCATTTCAGCTGAAACAAATGCTGTTCCATTGTCTGAAACCAATGTCTCACATAATCCGTGTGTAGCAAATAGCATTCTTAGATGCCGAACCACAGTTTCTGTAGTCATGCTACTTACTACAAATACTTCAGGCCATCGTGAATATGAGTCCACAATTATCAAAAAGACTTTATTTTGGTATGGACCAGCAAAATCAATATTTATGCGAGACCAAGGTCTTGTCGGTACTATCCAGTCGCAACTTGTCTTGGGAGGCATGTGCCTATTTTCGAGACACTTGGTGCAATTATTCACCAATGCCTCAATGTCGTTGTTTAATTCCGGCCACCACACATAGCTTCTGGCCAAAGCTTTTGTTTGAACTATACCACTGTGTGCCCTATGTAAAGCACGTAAAATATCTTTCCGTAGCGGTGGTGGTACCACCACGCGACAACCCAGCAGGATACAACCTTCATGTAAAGAAAGTTCAGTACGATGTAACCAATAACTGTGCAAAGCTTCCTCTGTGACTTTAGCTGGCCAACCAGATAACACGTAATGCATGACTCGTGATAAAGTCTTATCTGTTTTTGTGAGCAGCTCGATCTGATTAACATCAACTGGAAAGTCTTCGGGAGCCTCTGCCATCAATAAAATATCACAAAGCTGCTGTTCAGGTTCCTCTGGCACCGGTTGTGGCCAGCGACTGAGACCATCTGCATTTCCTATTTGTTTATCAGGTTTATACATTATATGATAACTATGTGAAGTCAAAACGATAGCGATTCTAGTTAATCGGGGCGATATAATATTGGGTATTGGCTTCTTAGGATCAAAAATACTGACCAGTGGCTTGTGATCCGTTACTATTGTAAACGTTCTTCCCATAAGATAGTTATGAAATTTTTGAATCCCGAACATGATTGCTGTAGCTTCTTTATCAAGCTGAGAGTATTTACGCTCGTGTGAATGTAATGTTCTAGAACTCATAGCGATTGGTCGTTCTTGCCCATCCTGCATCACATGAGACAATACTGCGCCTACACCATACTCAGAGCTATCGCACGTTAGTACTACGGGTTTATTTAAATCATAGTGAACTAAAGTAATGTCTGACGATAGTAACCGTTTCGCTGCGTCGAAACTTTCTCGTTCGCGTTCTGTCCACTGCCACTTGTGAGACTTATCAAGCAACCTATGGAGCGGTTCGAGGACAGTAGCTTTGTGAGGTACAAACCTCTCATAAAAATTGTACAACCCTAAAAAAGCCTGTAGCTGCTGAACACTCTGTGGTTCTGGAGTTTTGACAATCGATTCCACTTTGCTAGGAGCTGGATGAATGCCGTCGGCGTCAATAACAAAACCCAGAAACTCTACACGTTCTTTAGCAACCTTACACTTACCTGCATTCAGTCGCAGGCCAGCTTTTTGTATGCGTTCTAGTACAGCATCCAATCGTTGACTCATATCTGTCAGGGTATGCCCACTTATAATAATGTCATCAATTAGTACTGCGACGCCTGAAATACCTGCCAGTAAAGATGTCATCAACCTTTGAAAAATGCCTGGACATGCTTTTACTCCGAACGCCAGCCTGTGAACAGTGTAAAGACCTTTACATGTATTTAATGTTAACAGTTTAGCCGTGTCTTCATCCACAACCACTTGTGTATATGCACGCTCTAAATCTAACGTAGTGAAATACCTTCCTCCAGCAATTGTAGCAAATACCTCATTAGCAGTTGGCATAGGGTAACTGTCAGACTCGGTAGCCTGATTCACCGTGCTGCGATAATCTCCACACAGGCGAATCTCGCCTGTTTTCTTAACAATGGGCACGACTGGTGTTGCCCACTGTGAGTAAGAAACAGGGCGTAGTACCCCCTCAGTCATCAATCGATCTATTTCCTTTTCCACTCTTTTCTTAATTGCGAATGGAACTGGGCGAGCTTTAAGAAACCTAGGAGTAGCGTCCGGTTTTAAATGTATTGTCACCGGTTCGCCTCGGTAAGTACCAAGACCCTCTTTGAAAACTTCAGAGTGTTTTTTTAACATTTCATTAGTCATTGATATGCCAGTACTAGACACAAAATGAATACAAACTTTTATATTAAGAGCGGAAAACCAATCACGACCAATTAAATTGGGGCCTGAGCCTCTAGCTACAATAATCGGTAAAACACACTTAATGTCTCTAAAGTTTACGTGCACTACTGTCTGACCGAGCACATTAACCGGAGTCGCCGTCCAGGTACGTAGACTGTTCTGTGCGGCCCGCAGTTCGGGGTGCGGCTGTGCGTTGCGCAGGCCTCTCCACGTACGCTCGTTCACAATTGAAAAACCAGCACCGGCCGGAGTCCACCTGCATAGTCACTGACATCCCATTCAGAAGAACCTTAACATCATAAGCCGGCACCCGCAGTTGACTACTATCGAAGTTGTATATGCCATTCAACTGAACATGTGACTCATCCTCTTCTGTGAAATTGACTTTACTGTTCGAGGCTTTCTTCTTTGCAATGCAAACCTTTTCTATATGTCCTACCTTCTTGCAGTATCGACAAGTAACCTTGGCAAAACGACATTCTCCAGCATGGCGATCACCGCAACGGTAGCAATGTTTCATGTTTGTTTGCACTGCATTGATATCCATGGGTTCAGGAGCTGCCAGCATGGTCGTTGATGTGCTCGCCGTCGTATCGAATCCGCTTGCGACCTTGCTGGTGCTTCCATTGAAATTTTGTATCATGCGAACATCTCTTACCGCATTCTCGGAAGACAACATAGCTTCAACAACATTGTCATAACTAAGTTTATCTCTTTTCAATAAATCATATTGCAGTCTATGATCTTTCATTCCACACACGAGTCTGTCACGTAACATACGTTCTAAATCCGAAAAATTACAATCAGAACTAATCTTCCTCAGCTGAGCAATATATTCCGATGCTGATTCGCTTTGTTGTTGGTCACATTTATAGAATTTAAATGACACTGATATTTCGTTAGGTTTAGGGCTATAATGTTTCGTTAAAACGTTCACGATGTCCGTAAATGAGATATCACTGGCTTTTTTAGGTGTAATTAACGCAAGAAGCGTATCAAACACTTTCGATCCACACACTGTGTAAAAGTTTGCTCTTTTACTTAAGTCCTCCACAACACCATTTGCTTCAAAGCAAAATGTTAGCCTGTCTATGTAATTGTTCCAATTGTCTATTTGAGGATCAAATTCCGAAAACTTCACTGCTCTACACTCCATTCTTAAAAGTTTATTCCTCGTCGCCACTATTATGTTCAATAAAACACTAATTAGGTAATTCACTGTTTTATTTCGTGGATAGCATAAGCACTAGGTAGCCTTACACTTATATGATATTATTCCACATGTGGGGTACTTGTACAAATCTTATTAGTCAAGAAGATTTCCAAGTACCTACATTTAAAGATACACAACAGTATTAATTTAGAAAATGTATTGCTAGCGAGAGCCCTGGCACTCACAACACAAGTTTATTCTTAGCTTGGGTGCCAGTGGAGATAGTCAGTGATTTATCCAATTTAAAAACAATATATATATATTTTTTTTTAAACGTTGCCCCACACTGAGAATTTCTTCCTGTATCGTGGGTGCGTTTACAAACATAGAAACTCACATACACTAACACCCAGACCCGGAACAACTACTTGCAGATCATACAAATATTTGTTCCGTGCGGGGATCGAACCCGCGACACGTTGCGCAGCAGTCGATCGCTTAGCCACTGCGCCAACCGTGTCGTCGATTACGACAATATTGTCATAATCTTAACCTATCCTATTTAAACTGTAAATTTGGAAATAACGTTGTTATTTTTTTATTGTAAATCCAACATATTGATACTGGCATTTTTTTTTTTCTCTCTTTATCTGCAATCGGCTTTCTAAGCCAAAATCAGATAGTTTGCTGAAATTAAATAATTTTCTGAGTATTCCACTGAATACTATCTCTACCTTCAAAAGAGTAGTTTCTTATTTCTCCGATCTAGTTTTAGTAATTAAGTTTTATGGCATTAAGTGATAGAAAAACAAATATTTAAATTCAGAGCCACTTTGAACCTAACTGTTTCAACAGGTTGGTAGTGCTGGTTGTGTCAATAATCACAATTAAATCAACATTGGAAGATAAGAATCATAAGGTTTTATCTTGATAAGGGCACAAATAATTAAAACAAACATTGATAC
Source organism: Agrochola lota (assembly GCA_947364205.1). Taxonomy (NCBI): domain Eukaryota; kingdom Metazoa; phylum Arthropoda; class Insecta; order Lepidoptera; family Noctuidae; genus Agrochola; species Agrochola lota. Next base: position 3,156,861 of record OX376229.1, read on the forward strand.
TTGCTATCTCACTGCCCGACAAAGCAAAGATTATTTTTCTTATTTTATTATTTAGGCCGGGGAAAGTAGGTTTGAACCCTGCACTAAATCCTAACAGCGATTTTTTTCCTGAATCGTGTTTTTGAACGTAGCTCTTCAAATAATATAAAAAATTAAACATTTTCTAGGACCAAGGTAAAAAAAACAAAAACGCATTTTTGTGAATAAAAATTGAGGCAAAGTAGTTAACAGGAAAATTTTGGTTATATTAATGTGAACAATTCGTAAAACTAATATATTATTTCAGAATTAAACATTTACCTACACGGAAATTTAAATAAAAATTAAAAAAAACGATTTTTTTAAATTGTAGTTCTAGCAAAAATATTAACAGCAGTTTTTTTGCATTAAATTACTTAGTTAAATATTTTAATACGCTATTCAACAAAATAAAACATATCGTACTAGCGCAAGATATTAATAAAAGTTTTTTTGCAATAACGGTTCAAGTAAAAATGTAACAGAGTTAAATTTAGTTTAACTTTTATTTATAGGCTCTATCTCACTTTATTACAAGAAAAATAAACAAGTTAAATCAATTTTTTTTTAATGGGTATGTTTACTTACGTACTTATAACATTTTGCTTTAATGTGTTAAATTTTCTTGTAAATAGGTCGGATAGAGCCTATAAATAAAAGTTAAAGTGTAAATCACTGTTTTAAATTAATGCAAAGTTAGCCTAAAGTTCGGCGTAACTTCCCCGGGCTAATTTACTAGATCAAACTTTACTTTACTTTTTTTTACTTTACTAGCTAGGACAAACACTATCCTGTCCAATCAATAAATAGTTCATACAAAATTTCCATAGAAAAAAGATTTTTCTTTTTTTCCCATTTTTCCAATTTTTCTTTCCCTAAAAACCTTATTCGAAGTAATAATAATATTTTAAAACAAAAAATTGCCAAATTGGTCCATCCGTTTTTAAGTGATTTCCAACTAACAACATTTTTATTACTTATGAGATTATTTATTTAAATTTCTCACACACAAATAAGGTACAAAAGCGGACATTCTCTACCAGTCAAAAAATGGTGGTAAAGAGATACGATGGCAGGTTTTTTGTTTGAGAGAAACATAAAAATAATATATTAATAAGATATTTTGTTTCAATTACAAGAATTGTCAAAGTTAGATAATAAAATTGTCTAACTGTACACTTGACTTTTACTGAACCATTCAAAGTTATTATTATTAACTTTTTAAAGTAGGTTTCTTATGTTTTTGGATCTGGATTTTGTACATTGGATAGTGATATTGGAAAAGGAAGATCTTTGCTTCAATATTGAATTTTGTAGAACAATAACCATTTAGAGAGCATTACTAACTTAATGTGGGTATAAAATTTTTAGTTAATTGGTGTAAAAAATACTGCAGATATTCAAGGAAAAAAAAAACATGAACATTATTATCTTTATTTCACCCAGATTTCCTAAAGGAAATTCTTATCTTTTCTGAAACATTCACAGGCTGTTATGTAAATAGAATTGTCACTTAGTTCTACATGCATTGTTTGTGATTAGAATTTCAGATAAAACAAATGGAAAAAAGTTCAATTAAGTAAGGAATAAATACGTTTAGCTTATCTATTAATAATTTTAAAAAAAAGTTAGCTTACCTACATTTTTTTAAACTATATTTTTTATCCTTGAATTTAAATTTATTCAATGAATTTTGTGGCAACTCTATGTAATCTTAAATTAAATCTGGTTTGGTCTGCACACTATGCCTACCTGGTACAGTCAACCGCGAGTCATTGTAACAGTTGCACTACAAAATCCGCCTTTACTGCTACAATATTAGGTCTCTGTCGATCTCAAATTGTTACCATAGACTTGTGGTTGATTGTACCGGTTAAAATTGAATTATCCTACCTAATGGATATAATTATTTGTCCTATATCTATCTGTAAATCAGCATTTTTTTTTTTATAAATCTTCTCAAAATATTTTATTATCTATGTCAATTTTGAAATGCTTATTTAGCTAGCTTTTTGCTTGTACTGGATGCATGATAAAACTTTTCGCGTCGATGTCGCTGCCAACCTGTATATAATATGTTTATTTAGGTATTATTATGTAGGTATATGTATTAAGTTTGTACTTTTTTACAGACAGAATGGCCAAACTTGACACTACAGGCTATTTAGTTGTGAAAATATCTGACCCTCTTCATGAAAAAAGTATCGGCCTTAAATGCATTCCTGCACGCTGGGCAGATAAAGCTCTTCGCGATAATTATTTAATAATTCGTTATCCTGGCGAAGAAAACTCTGAAACTAGAGAGCAAGTTATAAATAATGACCCATCAAAAAAAACATGGCCATTTTATTGTGCATTGATAATATTTAGAACAGGTACTTAACATTTATAGAGAAGATGGTTTTTCTGGTGTACGCAATGACTGGTCAAATGAGGGACATACTTACATAGGATATTTTTTTCTTCTTCAAATTGGCATTCAGATGTAAACTTAAAGAAAATTTAAAACTCTAATTGTCGTTACTACCACATAACCGTGCTAATCAGTTGTTTAATTAAGAGCGTTTATTCTGAAAGTGGGCAACGTCGCAAATATTTAATAATAAAATAATATTAATTTGGCATTATTACTGTATGGAAATAAGATGTGTGGCTAACTAGCGAACTAGAATATTAATAAAGAATAGCAATTATAAAAAAATAAGAATATTAATAATGAATAATTGTAAAAAAGGCATACCTAAAACTAAATATTCAATCAATCTGACTAGCCTTTTCCCAACTATGTTGGGGTCGGCTTCCAGTCTAACCGGATGCAGCTGAATACCAGTATTTTACATGGAGCGACTGCCTATCTGACCTCCACAACCCAGTAACTGGGTAATACGATACCCCTTGGTAAGACTGGTGTCAGACTTTCGGGCTTCTGACGACTCGTAACGACTGTCAAAGATCAACGAATGACAGCCGGGACCAACGGCTTAACGTGCTTTCCGAGGCACGGAGGATTCTCGGTATGTAAAGATGGTCACCCATCCACTGACCAACCCCGGCAAGCGTAGCTTAACCTGATGGATCGACCAGTGCGGCTGTTGTTACTTAGCCACGAGCTCCTCTAAAACTAAATATTCGATGCTACAATATTAAATTTATTATTGCATTTCAAAATCAATGTTTTAGTTCACTAGTTAACCACATTTTATATTTCCATTCAGTAATATTGCCAAATTAATCAAAACAGGTACATAAATATTTGATAGGTATTTGCGATGTTGCCAACTTTTAGGATAAGCGCTCTTTAGCTCAACAGATACCTTTTAAAGACGTTATTTATGGAGTTTGACGTAAGATTGACATTAGACACACGTTGAACAAGTGTATAGTAAGACCCTGTACATATTAATATGCTCACCTATTGTTACGAAAAAAAAGGCACGCATGTCATGTTATAATTACGTTAGGTAGGTAGGATAGATAATAAATAGGTACTTCAATCAAATTGACAGACTCGTTGGTCCAGTGCTTGAAAGTATGTACTACTAATGAGCATGAGCTATTCCTAGATCGTGCAAAGTTTTCATCAGGAATTTCTCAGTTGCATCCCGGAGTCTGGTTATGAGCCCGGTTGATGGGAATAGACTCGCCCCCGATAACAAGGGATATAATTATCGAAATCTGGGTGTACTATGTGGGTGCATTTCTGCTTAATCCTTGGGGAAGAACAGGAGTGATGCTATTTTATCTTAAAAAAAATACTTTGTCCTAAATTAGATTTCGAAGAGGAGCGCATACTTGCGCAAGTAGTTGCACCTTGCACCGGCGTTTGATAAGGCCTTTCCGTTCTTACTTCAAACTGTGGCTAGGCAAAGAAAACTCCAAGTGTCTGGCGCGTGGCAGAAGGCGGATAGTGTTGTACCGACCGTTACTAGTCACGTAACCTGGCCGGCACACGACGAGCTCTAGATGTGTGGGGAAAGTCGAGTTTGCGCTATAGGGGCTTAATTTTTAACATAATTAATTTGAAACGAAATCGAATACTCCTAATATGTCCCTAGTTTAACCAGTCACCATGTACATTTATTTTTTATTTTTAATCTTTTAAAACTCAAGAACTATTCATCTTTACAGATTCTTATGAAAAAGCAATTGAATTTATCAAAGAAAACGACAAACAGGATTCACTTACAGCCGCTGATGAACAGCCGGACAACACGATGAACGAAACAAGTAATTATTATAATTATCAATTAGTTCCTTCTAAAGAGCAGTGGTTGATGGAGCAGCTCGTGAATCGAACCCAGGTAGTCACTTAACTTTGTGTAATTTATTTCATCATCACTGCTCTTAAAACGGTGAAGGAAAACATCGTGAGGTAGCCGGCATGTCTTATAACCAAAAATTCGAAGACAGGTGACATCCACCAACCCGCACTGGGCCGATTACAGCCCACTCCCTCTCACAAAGAGGAGGCGTGCGTCCCTGCAGTGGGACCATTATTATTTATGTTGATGTTGGTATTAGTTTCTTCTTGCTTCAGAACTCCAGCATATAAAACTATTCGTTGTTTCAGAAGCTAGTGCTAGTGCAACTCCATCAACGTCAGGTAAACGTATACAATCAGAAGACATTGACAACAACTCAACTAACGAGGATAATCTCCCGAAGAAAAAACGCGAATCAGCCATACGTTCCGGTAATAATCTCAAAATGTTAATACAGAATAAGCAGTTACATTATTTCCCTAAACAAAAAGTTTATCCAAAAAAGATTCTATCTTTACGAAAAGAAGCTCGAACTGAAACTCTTGAAACCTTGATTACTGCCGGAAAATTTAATAAAATAGAAAAACTCTACACCAAAACTGTTGCAGCAGATTCAAATGGATCAACAGTAAACGACGAGACTGCTACTGATGAAAGTGATAATAGCAATGAACCTGAAATAATACCTCCACCTGATAGAGATAGAAATAGACTAGAGCCTGTACCTCAAAATGAGCCTAATCCAACAAATACAACTAAAAACCCGCGAAGATCAAAAACTCCATTGCCTGAGACCGTGGATTCTGACCCAACTCAAATATCTTCTACAAATAATCTGGACCAGCTTGAAGAAACAAAAAGTAATTTTAAAGGAATTCAGTCTTCATTAAATGCAGAGGTTTCAGTCCTTGAAAATCTTATACGCAATTTAGCACCAGAAAACGGAACTGAGCATCAGAATATAACAGATATAAAGCACATTGAAGATATTTATAATTCTATTTTGGAGGTGAAAAGGAAGATGAATGCTGTATACCAAGAAAAGAGTGGACAATTGAAAAAATCTTTTGAATCTATTAATTTATATGTGCCTGAAATCAAGAAAGGCCTATATTTGCCAACGATTCAACAATTAAAAGAAAATAGTCAGTCTAATACTGACAAACCGAAACCCGTATCTGCACGACAAGAACAACCAACTCAAAGAAAAGGACCATCTTCTCATCCACGAAAACCTCTTCAACAATCGGAATCGTCTTCAGATTCAGAATCTTTTACTCAATCAATAAAATCTTCAACATCTTCTAAATCTAAATGTAATGTTGCAAAATAGACACTCAAACATCAAGGACCTGTTTCTGGTTTAACAGAACTTATGTCAAATAAAGGAATCTATGTTTCTGAAGCTGAATTTACTCGATGCAAACTGCTTGGAACTGAAATGAGACAATTTGCCAGACTTCTTTTGCCTCTAATATTTCACACACAAGCGCTTTCTAAGTGTTCTTACACTTCTTGCGCTGGTAATGGTGCGAATGGAATGCGTTCCAGATCTAAAGATACATTATAAAAGTTAGATGGACATGCTAGAAACGTATTAATGGATTACGTGAAAAAGCATGCCAAAGAATCTGCCTGTTCCATTGTTAGTCGGGAAGTTATGAACGAAAGTTTGAGAGATAAATTACGTGTTAATTAATACATTTTCGATTTCGGTTATTACTTTTATAAACGGTCGTAAACTTTGCTTGCGCGATGCAGGATTTTACGTGACGTCAGTGTGATGCGTAGTTCGCATGTGGCGTTATAGATGCCGCCACAATTTGAATCGAGATTATCGGAAAAGCTCTTATGCATAATTCGTTTTTAGTTTGTAGTTTTTTTTAAATTTAGGTATGTCTTTTTTGACGTTATTGTACCTACTTTGTATATTTACTTCTGTTTTATTGATTTCAATAAATGTCTTATTACTGTTACTAAACTATGATTGATAAGAAACATGCAAATTAATCGTAGTAGATCCTTTTTGTGCGTGCTAATAAAAGCAAATTGAGACCCTTCGTCAATTTGCCGCTTTATAGCTATTTCATTCAACTGTCAAGGAATAACAGTTGTGATTTGATTTTGAATATATAGACAATTTAGGTTGGTAGTCAAGTTGCTTATCAATTAATATCCCTGCCTTTATTCAAATATTTATATAGGAATAACATAATATATAAGAATTCTTGGCATCCATTCAAGTAACATACTATGAAACTGATATCGCTGCCATAAAATATAGCGGAATATATTCAAGAGCGAAATTGGGACATTTATTGGCACTTTTAGATATTATCTCCGTATATGGAGTTTCTTATGGTGTGTTCTTTCGTCGCTTAGAGGTAGAGATAAAAAGTAAGGGTATCATCATTTTTGGAAACATATTTTGAACACTGTATATCGCACCCAAATTACTATAATATGTTTTTCTGGTCTAAAATTATAATTGAGTGCAGCTCTGTTTGGTCCCTGTTTCCATTTTTGCCACATTATGCAGCCGAGCATATTATAACTTGGGAGATACATCACTGACAAAAATGCTTGGCTCAATGGCTGGTGTGCCTAGACTTCCTCCACAGCTACAAGGGCGCATAAACTAATTGGTTAGCATTTGAAAATACTGTTGGAGCCTTGTTTGAGCCGCTGAGATTGGAAAACTATATTTGTAGTGTGTTTCAATATTTTAGTATTATATAAATATACCGTGAGTGTAATGTTCCGTATTATGTCGTGAAGGCCCAGTGGTTAAGGCCTCGCCTTTCATGTACGATAAAAGTCACATTGGTACTTGCCAGGATTTGAACCCACAAGGGCATGTACCAATGTGACTTTTCAATTCATAAATGTACTTTCTGAGTTTATCTTGGACATTACTGACATCGGTGAAGGAAAACATCGTGAGGAAACCTGGACTTAAAGTTAATATAAGTGAAATCGCCAACCCGTCTTGAGCAAGCGTGGTGATCAATGCTCGTGCCTTCTCTGTATGAGAAGGGGCCTTTGCCCTGCAGTGGGACAGTAACAGGCTGATATTATTATTATGTCCTTTATTTCATTTTAAATACTTATAAATTATATTTTAAATATTTGTTTTTTTTTTTAATATAAAAAAATAGTAGCCCACCAGTATCGGGAACAGGGTCCAAGCTACGGTCAGGGCTCCAGAGAGAGGAACCTAATTATTATTATTATTATGTAAATACAAAGCACATGTGTAGGTCCTATAAAGCTACCATTTACTGGGTACGTCTTTTATTGGCTTGAATGTGCCCTGGCAGTTGAAAGTATGTCATGCTCACTCAAATGTCTTGCTGATGGTGGCGCATATGTTGGATCATTTGGTTTCCTTCGAAGTGGTTAAGCTAAATGGTGCTGATCCATGTGTCATGTTCTTAAACGGGCGCCGTCAGTTGGGACTGGACATGTCTTAGCTGCCATGGCTTATTTTAATATATATTTTTGAATTATTTACTATGGATGCTGTTAACGTGCACGTCTTTCTACATCGTTCTCACACGTATAATTTCAACTTAAATGATGTAAGTAACAATATTTTTATTTAAAAAGAGTGTCCATGGACATGGTAATTCTATGGAGGTTCTTGCCTGTTCTTCTCCATAGGTACCTTCATCTTTCTGACTGACCGACTCCTTGACAATTCAAGTGTTTTTTTCCCTTTTGGCAACAGACCCAATGTCGACTAGACTATTCTGGGTTTAATAAAAATAAATGCTTTGAGTTTGAGTTTTTTAGAGTTACTTAGCCAAAGAGTGTCAACCAGGTGTCAACTGGACCCTATTACAATAGTGATGATGGCAAAAAAATTTTTTTAGTCAGTCTTTGAGATTATAAAAAAATATTGGACACGTATTTTTTCTTTTTTTTACGTAACTTAAAGATTATGGCGATACATTGAGGCAAAATGTGCCATGACGTTACGAGTATGGCGATTTTATACATACTAGTGACGTAGCGACCCCCACACCCCAACTTAAAATGCATTTTATCGTATATAATATACGTAATTTTTTAATAATATGATAAAGTAAAAAATACGTGTCTAATATTTTTTTATTATCTGACTGACGGACTAATCCGATTATTTTTTTACCCAGGCATCATCCCTATTAAAAGGGTTCCGTTGCCTACACCACCTGTCTGTCTGTCCGTTACAGGGTTGTATCTTTAAAATAGTAAAGGGCTGTATTATTATTTTTGTTTCATAATTCTATTGATAGCCGTCACTTGTGTGAAGTTTTCTCATTTTCTCTGTTATCACAATGAGCCTATAAAATTCTCAGTGAGAGCTAATGGGCCATAATCCACCACGCGGGCCCAGTGTCCGTGCCCAGTGCGGGTGACATCTCTTCGAGTTTATAGTTGGTCAAAATATCACGTTTATTAACGTCACTTTTAACTTCAATTTATCAATAGTTACAAGTTATAAGTTACAAAGACTGCAAGACAAAGCCGTTAAAAGTCGTGTTAAAAGTCGAAACTTTAAGATGGGGTTCGTCTGCTAGATATTAATGACTTCGAAATTTAAGTTTTCGTCTGCTAACCAGCGTTGAGATTAACGGCGATTGGAACGGATTAAATATTTGAACTTGAAGTAAGAAGTGGTTAAGGGGGATGCGAAATTTAAATTTTCTTACGTTTTTTTTGCAATTGTAGGTTGATGAAAATATGATGGTTTAAGGTAAGCCACCAAAATTAAGTTTTCTTCACGTTTTATGTTGATCGTGTTGTGTTGTACAGATGTGGTCCTACAATTTACTTTCAACTCTTTATTAGTGGCTTTTGTGGACATGATAATTATTCAGATTTGTTACAGTTGTAATGGCAATCATGTCATTTAGTTGAAATATCGACATAACACATGTCACATTTAGATGACGACACGGTTGGCGCAGTGGCTGAGCGATCGACTGCTGCGCAACGTGTCGCGGGTAGTTGTGCCGGGTCTGGGTGTTGGTGTATGTGAGTTTCTGTTTCTAAACGCACCCACGATACCGGAAGAAATTCTTAGTGCGGGGCAACGTTTAAAAAAAATAAAAAAATAATTGGTTTTTATTTTTACTGCTTATCTTTTATATAGACTCTTTTCTGTTTTGTGAATGTGAGAACGCTGCACGCTGAAGACTGTAGATTTGTTAACCGTTTTTTTTTTTGTTAAGTACTTGTTGAAAGACCTACAGTATCCTCCCATACCTATTAACACTTGTTATATGAAAATATTTTAATATTTTTAAAAGAGTAACCGTGAAGTTTCTTGCCAGTTCTTCTCCATAGGAAACGACCAGTTTGAACCGTCCACCTAGCTTCTGACGTTTCATAAGTACCTATGTAATTTCTGTGATTTAAATATTTTGTTTTTGATCATGTGTTGATCTAATTGTGATACGCGGCAATAAATAGGTATTATTTCTATATTTTATTTATTTCAAGTCGAAAGCATTAGTAGTTGCTTTAATAAGCTAAGCGCATATTACAGGTGCAGGAAATTGTTGCAGACAGATTCAAATTTCGAATTACAATTTTAACTGTATCCAGTCCCGTGCAATTAGGCTGCGCTCATATTATTATGGGCGGCCCCGCCGCTACGCAACGCATTGCAAAATATTTGCGATACCCTAGGAGCTATGAATGATATGACAGACAGACAGACGAACGAGGTAATTAAGGCCCATCGTCCACAACGCTACTCAAAAGTACACAAAGTAACCAATCACAAACTAGTTAATAAAGGACCGCTATTTAAATACTAGTGCTGTGACATTCTCGCTACCGCTAGTCATCGGTGATATGAGTTTTTGAGCTTACGTTCGCACCACGGAGGTAAAAATATCGCGCACTGGATTTTCAACCCTCGGCGCTAAGCAGAGCATTGAAAATCCAATGCACGAAAAAAAATCGCCGCAGGAATAAATCGCCCGTACGAACCTGGGCTAAAACGTTACTTTTGAGTAGCGTCGAGGAAGGCCTAAGGGTAACTTTTTACCATTTTGGCACCAAACCCTAAAAATGGAATATATTTTATCTAAATATTCATTTATAAGTAGAGAATAATATATTCTCGCTCTAGGGCTGTCCAAGCCGCTGAAACCAACGAAATACTGATGAGTTAAAGTTGATAAAACTGCGCTCTATCACTCAAGCGGAAGCGTTTGTGGAGTACAAAGGCATAATTTCATACTGCAGTTCACAATGAACCACGGAATAATGTTCTCTAACAAATACAAACAGTTTTTATTGAAGGAAAAAGTCCAGTGCCCGACAAGCCGTGCAGATGCACCGTCGTAGCCTCACGTGAGTATTCTCAAAATGTAGACCTAGTAAATGTACCTATACATCGATTAGAAAATGCGTTGATTTTAAAAACGATAGGCCTTGGTTATTTGTAAGGCCTCGCCCGCACTGCGAACGACGCGACGCGATAGAATAATTTCCGAGAAGTTTTCATAGAAATTGTTCTACAAGAGTCGTGTCGCGTCAAGCCTGTCTGAGGAGCGACCGCGGGCGACCGTCCGAAACTCCCGCCAGGTGGCCCCAGAGCCCGCACACTTCAACGAACAAGTCGCCCTATAATTTTATATGACTAATTTCATAATATAATTTTGACTGAAGTAACTATCTATGGGTGAAACTCAAATGAAAACGCTAGTGATGGTTGTAGTTACCTACTTTCGATTAAAAAATCGTACGAATTTACGTTTACGTCGTGCGTTCATGCTGCCCTCCGGTTTTACACAGGCATACCAATCTATTTATTCTGCCCGCTTATATCCTACTACAGGCCAAAGACTTCTCCCTTTTCCTCACACTTAAGTTCTCTGAATCCCGCCATCTTTGCCTTGTCTGCTGCAGTATCGATGTTGCCTGTTTATTGCCTGTCGCATGTTTTAGAGTTACCTAGATCTAGTATTTTTTTTATTTTTTTATTTTCTCAATTAATTTTAAGCTTCGTGCAGACTAGCGCGACGCGACACTGGTTATTGTTATACCGTGAAGTTTTCTTAGAAATTGTATTGTACGAGTCGCTGGTCTGGACGAGCTTTAACCTTTTGACCGCCCACGTACACAGAACGCGATGCCTCGCCAGGCGCCAAGCTATAAATGTATAACGAAATATATAGTAAACAGTAGTGATGAGGGTATCGTCATATCGATGAATGAGATTCATACGCGTTAAGTTTTAATTATAATTTTACGGATATAAATAAAAGCTGATTAAATATTTCCATATTTATTTTATTTCACAGTATCTCAAGTAAGAAAAAACAGTATAAATCATAAGTATCAAAGAAACAAATCCATAACTCAATTAGAGCTTTAGGAAATGAGGTACATCTCTATTTGTTTCATGAAGTCATTCTTTGACTTCATTTCAAGTTCTTGGCGCTCAGAGCACGTTAAAATATGAGTCAACTCGAGTTGCGACTCGAGACAGTAGCGATATCAACTCGAGTAACTCGAGTCCAAAAAAATCCGACTCGTCACATCGGTACTGTCTACTCCCATGTTTTTTTTAAACTACTTCAGTCAACGTTTTTTACCCTAGCTAATCTCCATAACTTTTCAGTGTATATATAATGTTTATCGAAATGGAAAATAAGTATGGATTTAAGTTACACACTCGTAGCAGTGTACCTATCACAGCACTGTTTTTAAGCTTTGTCTACAGAATTCGAAGAAGTCCGATACCACACCTTCTAAAATGTATAATAGCTGATCTGAATCCAGTTCTTCATTCATCTTCTCACCTATTTGTTTACTCCGATAAAGAATTTGATTAGTACCTGCAGCCTGCACTATGCCAAAGTGACCTTAACAGTCGTACGTTTATGACGTCACAGATCGGCTTCTATAGTAGCCCGTGACGCCCAGGGCACCGACAACCATAAACTTATAATTGTTTTGTAGAGATGGAAATATAATTATCGACAAGGATTGCTAACAACTATTTAATTCCGAGTCGGCACCCATCTGAAGGTCGAAATTAGTCTATTTTCCCTTTGTTATAAAGTAGTTAACTAAGTTCATATTTTACTGACCTCAAATTGTTTTCGATAATAATATTTATAAATATTTCAACGGGTGAAATCAAACAGTGATAACTTTCGCATCACATCACTGGCCAACTATATATAAAGTCCTTGGCGTTCTGGGGACATTAAAAACGTTCGGAGTTTTTGTTTTTGCCAATTTTAAGACAAATAACGGATTATTTTGTGTGGAAAAATAAAAAAAACAGGGTATTAGACTGCTATATTAAATAATAAAATGAAAAAACCTGTTAAATACAGTAAATTTATTTTTATAACATAGTTTAAATGAAGAGCTTCTAATGAAGTCGTGGCGCTGGTGGCACGGAAATCCGGAACTTCTATTGAAGTCCGTGGCGGTGAAAAGGTTAAAGTCAGCTTTGCACGATTCTTAGCGGACGGTGCAACTTTATTGTATCAATTAACTTAGATTAACAAAGTATTACCTACATACAAGAATAGCTCCGAATAATTTATTATAACAATTCATAAAATTCTGATATTCAGACGCCTGAAAAGTAAAATAGGCGAGCGTAGGCCGAGAGCCGTCAACCGTAAACAATTTATGACACACGTTGAACAAGTGTATAGTAAGACCCTGTACATATTAATATGCTCACCTATTGTTACGAAAAAAAAGGCACGCATGTCATGTTATAATTACGTTAGGTAGGTAGGATAGATAATAAATAGGTACTTCAATCAAATTGACAGACTCGTTGGTCCAGTGCTTGAAAGTATGTACTACTAATGAGCATGAGCTATTCCTAGATCGTGCAAAGTTTTCATCAGGAATTTCTCAGTTGCATCCCGGAGTCTGGTTATGAGCCCGGTTGATGGGAATAGACTCGCCCCCGATAACAAGGGATATAATTATCGAAATCTGGGTGTACTATGTGGGTGCATTTCTGCTTAATCCTTGGGGAAGAACAGGAGTGATGCTATTTTATCTTAAAAAAAATACTTTGTCCTAAATTAGATTTCGAAGAGGAGCGCATACTTGCGCAAGTAGTTGCACCTTGCACCGGCGTTTGATAAGGCCTTTCCGTTCTTACTTCAAACTGTGGCTAGGCAAAGAAAACTCCAAGTGTCTGGCGCGTGGCAGAAGGCGGATAGTGTTGTACCGACCGTTACTAGTCACGTAACCTGGCCGGCACACGACGAGCTCTAGATGTGTGGGGAAAGTCGAGTTTGCGCTATAGGGGCTTAATTTTTAACATAATTAATTTGAAACGAAATCGAATACTCCTAATATGTCCCTAGTTTAACCAGTCACCATGTACATTTATTTTTTATTTTTAATCTTTTAAAACTCAAGAACTATTCATCTTTACAGATTCTTATGAAAAAGCAATTGAATTTATCAAAGAAAACGACAAACAGGATTCACTTACAGCCGCTGATGAACAGCCGGACAACACGATGAACGAAACAAGTAATTATTATAATTATCAATTAGTTCCTTCTAAAGAGCAGTGGTTGATGGAGCAGCTCGTGAATCGAACCCAGGTAGTCACTTAACTTTGTGTAATTTATTTCATCATCACTGCTCTTAAAACGGTGAAGGAAAACATCGTGAGGTAGCCGGCATGTCTTATAACCAAAAATTCGAAGACAGGTGACATCCACCAACCCGCACTGGGCCGATTACAGCCCACTCCCTCTCACAAAGAGGAGGCGTGCGTCCCTGCAGTGGGACCATTATTATTTATGTTGATGTTGGTATTAGTTTCTTCTTGCTTCAGAACTCCAGCATATAAAACTATTCGTTGTTTCAGAAGCTAGTGCTAGTGCAACTCCATCAACGTCAGGTAAACGTATACAATCAGAAGACATTGACAACAACTCAACTAACGAGGATAATCTCCCGAAGAAAAAACGCGAATCAGCCATACGTTCCGGTAATAATCTCAAAATGTTAATACAGAATAAGCAGTTACATTATTTCCCTAAACAAAAAGTTTATCCAAAAAAGATTCTATCTTTACGAAAAGAAGCTCGAACTGAAACTCTTGAAACCTTGATTACTGCCGGAAAATTTAATAAAATAGAAAAACTCTACACCAAAACTGTTGCAGCAGATTCAAATGGATCAACAGTAAACGACGAGACTGCTACTGATGAAAGTGATAATAGCAATGAACCTGAAATAATACCTCCACCTGATAGAGATAGAAATAGACTAGAGCCTGTACCTCAAAATGAGCCTAATCCAACAAATATAACTAAAAACCCGCGAAGATCAAAAACTCCATTGCCTGAGACCGTGGATTCTGACCCAACGCAAATATCTTCTACAAATAATTTGGACCAGCTTGAAGAAACAAAAAGTAATTTTAAAGGAATTCAGTCTTCATTAAATGCAGAGGTTTCAGTCCTTGAAAATCTTATACGCAATTTAGCACCTGAAAACGGAACTGAGCATCAGAATATAACAGATATAAAGCACATTGAAGATATTTATAATTCTATTTTGGAGGTGAAAAGGAAGATGAATGCTGTATACCAAGAAAAGAGTGGACAATTGAAAAAATCTTTTGAATCTATAAATTTATATGTGCCTGAAATCAAGAAAGGCCTATATTTGCCAACGATTCAACAATTAAAAGAAAATAGTCAGTCTAATACTGACAAACCGAAACCCGTATCTGCACGACAAGAACAACCAACTCAAAGAAAAGGACCATCTTCTCATCCACGAAAACCTCTTCAACAATCGGAATCGTCTTCAGATTCAGAATCTTTTACTCAATCAATAAAATCTTCAACATCTTCTAAATCTAAATGTAATGTTGCAAAATAGACACTCAAACATCAAGGACCTGTTTCTGGTTTAACAGAACTTATGTCAAATAAAGGAATCTATGTTTCTGAAGCTGAATTTACTCGATGCAAACTGCTTGGAACTGAAATGAGACAATTTGCCAGACTTCTTTTGCCTCTAATATTTCACACACAAGCGCTTTCTAAGTGTTCTTACACTTCTTGCGCTGGTAATGGTGCGAATGGAATGCATTCCAGATCTAAAGATACATTATAAAAGTTAGATGGACATGCTAGAAACGTATTAATGGATTACGTGAAAAAGCATGCCAAAGAATCTGCCTGTTCCATTGTTAGTCGGGAAGTTATGAACGAAAGTTTGAGAGATAAATTACGTGTTAATTAATACATTTTCAATTTCGGTTATTACTTTTATAAACGGTCGTAAACTTTGCTTGCGCGATGCAGGATTTTACGTGACGTCAGTGTGATGCGTAGTTCGCATGTGGCGTTATAGATGCCGCCACAATTTGAATCGAGATTATCGGAAAAGCTCTTATGCATAATTCGTTTTTAGTTTGTAGTTTTTTTTAAATTTAGGTATGTCTTTTTTGACGTTATTGTACCTACTTTGTATATTTACTTCTGTTGTATTGATTTCAATAAATGTCTTATTACTGTTACTAAACTATGATTGATAAGAAACATGCAAATTAATCGTAGTAGATCATTTTTGTGCGTACTAATAAAAGCAAATTGAGACCCTTCGTCAATTTGCCGCTTTATAGCTATTTCATTCAACTGTCAAGGAATAACAGTTGTGATTTGATTTTGAATATATAGACAATTTAGGTTGGTAGTCAAGTTGCTTATCAATTAATATCCCTGCCTTTATTCAAATATTTATATAGGAATAACATAATATATAAGAATTCTTGGCATCCATTCAAGTAACATACTATGAAACTGATATCGCTGCCATAAAATATAGCGGAATATATTCAAGAGCGAAATTGGGACATTTATTGGCACTTTTAGATATTATCTCCGTATATGGAGTTTCTTATGGTGTGTTCTTTCGTCGCTTAGAGGTAGAGATAAAAAGTAAGGGTATCATCATTTTTGGAAACATTTCGAACACCGTATGTCGCAGCCAAATTACTATAATATGTTTTTCTGGTCTAAAATTATAATTGAGTGCAGCTCTGTTTGGTCCCTGTTTCCATTTTTGCCACATTATGCAGCCGAGCATATTATAACTTGGGAGATACATCGTTGACAAAAATGCTTGGCTCAATGGCTGGTGTTCCTAGACTTCCTCCACAGCTACAAGGGCGCATAAACTAATTGGTTAGCATTTGAAAATACTGTTGGAGCCTTGTTTGTGCCGCTGAGATTGGAAAACTATATTTGTAGTGTGTTTCAATATTTTAGTATTATATAAATATACCGTGAGTGTAATGTTCCGTATTATGTCGTGATGGCCCAGTGGTTAAGGCCTCGCCTCTCATGTACGATAAAAGTCACATTGGTACTTGCCAGGATTTGAACCCACAAGGGCATGTACCAATGTGACTTTTCAATTCATAAATGTACTTTCTGAGTTTATCTTGGGCATTACTGACATCGGTGAAGGAAAACATCGTGAGGAAACCTGGACTTAAAGTTAATATAAGTGAAATCGCCAACCCGTCTTGAGCAAGCGTGGTGATCAATGCTCGTGCCTTCTCTGTATGAGAAGGGGCCTTTGCCCTGCAGTGGGACAGTAACAGGCTGATATTATTATTATGTCCTTTATTTCATTTTAAATACTTATAAATTATATTTTAAATATTTGTTTTTTTTTTAATATAAAAAAATAGTAGCCCACCAGTATCGGGAACAGGGTCCAAGCTACGGTCAGGGCTCCAGAGAGAGGAACCTAATTATTATTATTATTATGTAAATACAAAGCACATGTGTAGGTTCTATAAAGCTACCATTTACTGGGTACGTCTTTCATTGGCTTGAATGTGCCCTGGCAGTTGAAAGTATGTCATGCTCACTCAAATGTCTTGCTGATGGTGGCGCATATGTTGGATCATTTGGTTTCCTTCGAAGTGGTTAAGCTAAATGGTGCTGATCCATGTGTCATGTTCGTAAACGGGCGCCGTCAGTTGGGACTGGACATGTCTTAGCTGCCATGGCTTATTTTAATATATATTTTTGAATTATTTACTATGGATGCTGTTAACGTGCACGTCTTTCTACATCGTTCTCACACGTATAATTTCAACTTAAATGATGTAAGTAACAATATTTTTATTTAAAAAGAGTGTCCATGGACATGGTTATTCTATGGAGGTTCTTGCCTGTTCTTCTCCATAGGTACCTTCATCTTTCTGACTGACCGACTCCTTGACAATTCAAGTGTTTTTTTCCCCTTTTGGCAACAGACCCAATGTCGACTAGACTATTCTGGGTTTAATAAAAATAAATGCTTTGAGTTTGGGTTTTTTAGAGTTACTTAGCCAAAGAGTGTCAACCAGGTGTCAACTGGACCCTATTACAATAGTAATGATGGCAAAAAAATTTTTTTAGTCAGTCTTTGAGATTATAAAAAAATATTGGACACGTATTTTTTCTTTTTTTTACGTAACTTAAAGATTATGGCGATACATTGAGGCAAAATGTGCCATGACGTTACGAGTATGGCGATTTTATACATACTAGTGACGTAGCGACCCCCACACCCCAACTTAAAATGCATTTTATCGTATATAATATACGTAATTTTTTAATAATATGATAAAGTAAAAAATACGTGTCTAATATTTTTTTATTATCTGACTGACGGACTAATTAGATTATTTTTTTACCCAGGCATCATCCCTATTAAAAGGGTTCCGTTGCCTACACCACCTGTCTGTCTGTCCGTTACAGGGTTGTATCTTTAAAATAGTAAAGGGCTGTATTATTATTTTTGTTTCATAATTCTATTGATAGCCGTCACTTGTGTGAAGTTTTCTCATTTTCTCTGTTATCACAATGAGCCTATAAAATTCTCAGTGAGAGCTAATGGGCCATAATCCACCACGCGGGCCCAGTGTCCGTGCCCAGTGCGGGTGACACATCTCTTCGAGTTTATAGTTGGTCAAAATATCACGTTTATTAACGTCACTTTTAACTTCAATTTATCAATAGTTACAAGTTATAAGTTACAAAGACTGCAAGACAAAGCCGTTAAAAGTCGTGTTAAAAGTCGAAACTTTAAGATGGGGTTCGTCTGCTAGATATTAATGACTTCGAAATTTAAGTTTTCGTCTGCTAACCAGCGTTGAGATTAACGGCGATTGGAACGGATTAAATATTTGAACTTGAAGTAAGAAGTGGTTAAGGGGGATGCGAAATTTAAATTTTCTTACGTTTTTTTTGCAATTGTAGGTTGATGAAAATATGATGGTTTAAGGTAAGCCACCAAAATTAAGTTTTCTTCACGTTTTATGTTGATCGTGTTGTGTTGTACAGATGTGGTCCTACAATTTACTTTCAACTCTTTATTAGCGGCTTTTGTGGACATGATAATTATTCAGATTTGTTACAGTTGTAATGGCAATCATGTCATTTAGTTGAAATATCGACATAACACATGTCACATTTAGATGACGACACGGTTGGCGCAGTGGCTGAGCGATCGACTGCTGCGCAACGTGTCGCGGGTAGTTGTGCCGGGTCTGGGTGTTAGTGTATGTGAGTTTCTGTTTCTAAACGCACCCACGATACCGGAAGAAATTCTTAGTGCGGGACAACGTTTAAAAAAAATAAAAAAATAATTGGTTTTTATTTTTACTGCTTATCTTTTATATAGACTCTTTTCTGTTTTGTGAATGTGAGAACGCTGCACGCTGAAGACTGTAGATTTGTTAACCGTTTTTTTTTTGTTAAGTACTTGTTGAAAGACCTACAGTATCCTCCCATACCTATTAACACTTGTTATATGAAAATATTTTAATATTTTTAAAAGAGTAACCGTGAAGATTCTTGCCAGTTCTTCTCCATAGGAAACGACCAGTTTGAACCGTCCACCTAGCTTCTGACGTTTCATAAGTACCTATGTAATTTCTGTGATTTAAATATTTTGTTTTTGATCATGTGTTGATCTAATTGTGATACGCGGCAATAAATAGGTATTATTTCTATATTTTATTTATTTAAAGTCGAAAGCATTAGTAGTTGCTTTAATAAGCTAAGCACATATTACAGGTGCAGGAAATTGTTGCAGACAGATTCAAATTTCGAATTACAATTTTAACTGTATCCAGTCCCGTGCAATTAGGCTGCGCTCATATTATTATGGGCGGCCCCGCCGCTACGCAACGCATTGCAAAATATTTGCGATAGCCTAGCAGCTATGAGTGATATGACAGGCAGACAGACGAACGAGGTAATTAAGGCCCATCGTCCACAACGCTACTCAAAAGTACACAAAGTAACCAATCACAAACTAGTTAATAAAGGACCGCTATTTAAATACTAGAGCTGTGACATTCTCGCTACCGCTAGTCATCGGTGATATGAGTTTTTGAGCTTACGTTCGCACCACGGAGGTAAAAATATCGCGCACTGGATTTTCAACTCTCGGCGCTAAGCAGAGCATTGAAAATCCAATGCACGAAAAAAAATCGCCGCAGGAATAAATCGCCCGTACGAACCTGGGCTAAAACGTTACTTTTGAGTAGCGTCGAGGAAGGCCTAAGGGTAACTTTTTACCATTTTGGCACCAAACCCTAAAAATGGAATATATTTTATCTAAATATTCATTTATAAGTAGAGACTAATATATTCTCGCTCTAGGGCTGTCCAAGCCGCTGAAACCAACGAAATACTGATGAGTTAAAGTTGATAAAACTGCGCTCTATCACTCAAGCGGAAGCCTTTGTGGAGTACAAAGGCATAATTTCATACTGCAGTTCACAATGAACCACGGAATAATGTTCTCTAACAAATACAAACAGTTTTTATTGAAGGAAAAAGTCCAGTGCCCGACAAGCCGTGCAGATGCACCGTCGTAGCCTCACGTGAGTATTCTCAAAATAAATGTACCTATACATCGATTAGAAAATGCGTTGATTTTAAAAACGATAGGCCTTGGTTATTTGTAAGGCCTCGCCCGCACTGCGAACGACGCGACGCGATAGAATAATTTCCGAGAAGTTTTCATAGAAATTGTTCTACAAGAGTCGTGTCGCGTCAAGCCTGTCTGAGGAGCGACCGCGGGTGACCGTCCGAAACTCCCGCCAGGTGGCCCCAGAGCCCGCACACTTCAACGAACAAGTCGCCCTATAATTTTATATGACTAATTTCATAATATAATTTTGACTGAAGTAACTATCTATGGGTGAAACTCAAATGAAAACGCTAGTGATAGTTGTAGTTACCTACTTTCGATTAAAAAATCGTACGAATTTACGTTTACGTCGTGCGTTCATGCTGCCCTCCGGTTTTACACAGGCATACCAATCTATTTATTCTGCCCGCTTATATCCTACTACAGGCCAAAGACTTCTCCCTTTTCCTCACACTTAAGTTCTCTGAATCCCGCCATCTTTGCCTTGTCTGCTGCAGTATCGATGTCGCCTGTTTATTGCCTGTCGCATGTTTTAGAGTTACCTAGATCTAGTATTTTTGTTATTTATTTTCTCAATTAATTTTAAGCTTCGTGCAGACTAGCGCGACGCGACACTGGTTATTGTTATACCGTGAAGTTTTCTTAGAAATTGTATTGTACGAGTCGCTGGTCTGGACGAGCTTTAACCTTTTCACCGCCCACGTACACAGAACGCGATCATTCTTTGACTTCATTTCAAGTCCTTGGCGCTCAGAGCACGTCTAAATAATAGCGGTTGCGCATGCAACTTTGCCTATCCAGGTACTTACTTACTTAATTTAATAGTTAATTTAAAAAATATACTTAGTGTTTATTTATAGTTTATGAATTGTCAATTTGAACATTTGTACAACAATAGTCTATTGCTAACTGTGGAGGCTTGTAAATGGCTTGTCGTCAATTACCTCACTGTTACTTCTGTATTGATAGCTGTAAGCCACCCAAATACAATAAAATAAAATAAATTAAATTTTGATTAGGGATGTGGTCTATGGTCTTTCTTCTATTTCTGTCTACTAGCGATGTGCGAGTCGAGTTATTTGACTCGAGTAACTCGAGTCAAGTTGGGTTCAGTTTTTACCAACTAGAGTCAACTCGGTCGATCGAAAGATCGTGATCTATGGCAACGGCTTGATTGCGGAGGCGAGTCGCGACGCCGCTGCCGAGTCGTCGCGAACTCGCGACCCGCGAGTCGACGGCTCAGCTCGCTGACTCGCTCACGTCGTCGTCGCGTCGCATCCCACGAACAAGTTACGCCCCGAGTCGATAGCGAAACCGCGGCCCGCACAACCCACGCGCTCGCCCGCCCCGTGTTGATGCACAGATGCATTGCATGTTTATTTTACCGATATTTATTTAATATTTAATTAATTATAATATTTAATTTATAACCGATGTTTATTTTGATTTAATTTTTAAAATTTTGTTGTTTTATTAGTTGGCGACCTGACCTTGCCAACTTAGTGACCTTTTGTGTTTTGTTTGTATATAATGGCACCTAAAACCCTTGCCAATGCCGAACTGAGTGGATAACTCGAGTCGACTTACACATATCTACTAGGCATGCTTGCGCCTACGATCTAGGCTCGCTTCAGGCACCGAGTCGAGTCAACTCGAGTTGCGACTCCAGACAGTAGCGATATCAACTCGAGTAACTGGAGTCCAAAAAAATCCGACTCGTCACATCGTGCATCGGTACTGTCTACTCCCATGTTTTTTTAAACTACTTCAGTCAACGTTTTTTACCCTAGCTAATCTCCATAACTTTTCAGTGTATATATAGTGTTTATCGAAATGGAAAATAAGTATGGATTTAAGTTACACACTCGTAGCAGTAAACCTATCACAGCACTGTTTTTAAGCTTTGTCTACAGAATTCGAAGAAGTCCGATTCCACACCTTCTAAAATGTTTAATAGCTGATCTGAATCCAGTTCTTCATTCATCTTCTCACCTATTTGTTTACTCCGATAAAGAATCCGATTAGTACCTACAGCCTGCACTATGCCAAAGTGACCTTGACAGCCGTACGTTTATGACGTCACAGAACGGCTTCTATAGTAGCCCGTGGCGCCCAGGGTACTGACAACCATAAACTTATAATTGTTTTGTAGAGATGGAAATATAATTATCGACAAGGATTGCTAACAACTATTTAATTCCGAGTCGGCACCCATCTGAAGGTCGAAATTAGTCTATTTTCCCTTTGTTATAAAGTAGTTAACTAAGTTCATATTTTACTGACCTCAAATTGTTTTCGATAATAATATTTATAAATATTTCAACGGGTGAAATCAAACAGTGATAACTTTCGCGTCACATCACTGGCCGCCTATATATAAAGTCCTTGGCGTTCTGGGGACATTAAAAATGTTCGGAGTTTTTGTTTTTGCCAATTTTAGGACAAATAACGGATTATTTTGTGTGGAAAAATAAAAAAAACAGGGTATTAGACTGCTATATTAAATAATAAAATGAAAAAACCTGTTAAATACAGTAAATTTATTTTTATAACATAGTTAAAATGAAGAGCTTCTACTGAAGTCGTAGCGCTGGTGGCACGGAAATCCGGAACTTCTATTGAAGTCCGTGGCGGTGAAAAGGTTAAAGTCAGCTTTGCACGATTCTTAGCGGACGGTGCAACTTTATTGTATCAATTAACTTAGATTAACAAAGTATTACCTACATACAAGAATAGCTCCGAATAATTTATTATAACAATTCATAAAATTCTGATATTCAGACGCCTGAAAAGTAAAATAGGCGAGCGTAGGCCGAGAGCCGTCAACCGTAAACAATTTATTCTATTAAAACAAAAGACTACATAATACACTATCAAGTGAAGCATTGTTCTCATCGAGAGGGTAGGTGCAATAAAATACTTATATGTTGGCGCAAAATAAAAAGGTAGTAAGACATGGCAGTAAATTTTCGCATGATGGCCGCCTCATAAGGTTGCTAGCGATAAAATGTTACATGCCCTACGTAGTAGGGATGGCACATGGCACACGTTTGTGATAGTTGGTTTTCAGTAGCAATAGAAGAGGTGTTTTTGTTTTGATGGGTTGGTAGATAGTTTTGTTTAGACTTATCCTTCATGGAATAGAAGTTGGCTGACGAAGACCACCGACTGCACACGTTTTTTTTTTGTGTTTATATGTTTTGTTTTTCTGGTTTTTAGGGTTCCGTACCTCAAAAGAAAAAATGGAACCTTTAGGATTGCTTCGTTGTCCGTCCGTCTGTCTGTCAGTTCATCAAGACCCTTTTTCTCAGGAACGTGTTGAGGAACGCGTTTTCAATGGGCCCTTGGAGCTCCTAAAAAAATCAAGCTTCTAAGTCAACGCAATAAAAAAATACGGCCATTTAGGTATGCAACATAATACTCGCAAATAAATCAAAACCTCGGGTACTTCCCGTTGACCTAGAATCATGAAATTTGGCAGGAAGCAATGTCTTACAGAACAAGTAAAGGAGAAGGTCCGAAAGTTGTTAAGCCGTTTTTCCGGCTGTCATTTAGAAATCTTTGACATTCGTTACGTACTCAGAAGCCCGAAAGTCTGGCAACCAATCTTACCCAGTAACTGGGCGGTGGAGATCAGATAGACAGTCGCTACATGTAACAAACTGGTATTCAGCTGCATCCGGTTAGACTGGAAGCCGACCCCAACATAGTTGGGAAAAGGCGCGCAGATTGAAATTCTATAAAAAGAAAGAAATAAAGAAAATACTATACAAATATATTTGCGGTAAACATGACGCAATCAAAGAACACAAAACAAAAAAAGAACAAGTTGGGGGAAAATTTGCGTCACATCCACGCAAACCTGCCATCGCTCAGCATAATTCTGCGACTTTATGCGAGACAGAGCCTCAGCGCTGATTTTCAGCGACAGCCGGCGTTGACGTCGACCGGTGCAGCATATCTTATTTATATGTCATTGTATAATGAGATATAAATAAAAAAAATATACAGACATAATCTACATGTTTATATAAAATATAATATTTAAAATGGCAACATTCCGTTCAGTCAGCATCGACTCGTGCGCCTCCGGCTTAGAGTAATCTGTGGTTTGATATCAAACCGGACAGCCCTGCCGCCTGCCGACATTAAACACAATTGACGATGGTGCAATCAGACGCGGAACAACATCCCTCACGGTGTTACCCGGAGATTAGTTGTAACTAACGTTCGCTCTTCGCCCTTCTGGATTGTTGGAGAAAGATCTCGTGTTGTTTTAGTAAATCTACTAGTGAAATATGTAGGTATATTTGACTGGTTTTTCTTGATTGGATTAAGGGCTTCTGTAACTGTAAACAACGTTAAGGATTTTCGTAAGCGGAAATTATTTTAAATCTTATTTTCACACCCTTAGCACTCACATTTCGTTGATATTGTCACAAGGGGATCTGAGAATACCGCAAAAAGCTGCGGTATGCTGCGGAAGGCATACAAATTTTAATGCTTTGCCGTGCCATGCCGCGCCGAGCCGCCTAGTGTAAGTGCCTACGCATGATTTCACCGCGTTTTTCCACTGAACAGGTTCTATGCTGTGTAAAAGTTTGTCCCGCAATTTTATTCAGACCAAACAATTTGGTTTGATCATGATTTGGAATCCCTACTAGACTAAACTCAAATGCCAATCACTGTCCACTGCTGGACATAGGAATTCCCAAATTACGGTGTAATGGTTTTAATGTAGTTATTATGATACAGATATTGGATATTTATTTATTTTAGTTTCTCTTTCACAACACACCACACACACTCATTTATCATTAACAACATTTTATTTTATTTTGTGAGCTTTTCATATTATCCTATCTTTGACTACCTTTAATTTATTCTGATAATTTATTAAAACGGACACACACTTCCGTCTTTAATATTCTAGCGTATGGCACTTGTGGGTTGCATATGAAAATCAGCGTCAGGTGGTTTGTGTTGTTATTTGACATTATGCTGAGCTGAGACCTTTTAGGCAACAAAAAAAAAGGGCCTCAGCTCAGCATATTGGGTCCATTCCTCTTTTTGGTTTATATTAATGATTTACCACAGTTACTTCAAAATCAGCCTAAGATGCTGTTATTTGCAGATGACACATCGTTGATATTTAAAATAAACCGACGGTCACAAAATCTTGACGACGTTAACAGCTCTATTCTTCAAGTCCAAGATTGGTTTACGGTAAATAATTTGGTACTAAAAAAAAAAAAAAACAAATGCATTAGATTTAAATTACCTAATGTTAGAAGTAGCGAATGTGACATCATATTGAATGGAGAAAAACTAGAATTTATTAATCAAACCGTTTTCCTAGGAATCACGCTAGACGAGAAATTACAATGGGGACCTCATATAACAATTCTTGCGGGGCGGCTAAGCTCGGCCGCTTATGCTGTTAGAAAGATACGACAGTTAACAGATGTAGAAACCGCATAAATACATATTATTTATGACCCAATTGCAATGTTTCAGTACAACTATTTTCTTAATATCGCTCGGCAAACTTCGTCCACAGTTGCCCTTTGCACTTGGTGCTTGTACGTATTAACTCCTACCACTGCGCCCGCCTTGCCGTCAATCATAATTACCAAGTGCCAATGGCAATTGATAGAAATCCGATGACTGACGAAACACGAAGTTTGCCGAAGGACATTAAGAAATTAGTTATACCGTACCTAAGTTTGTTTTGTTAAAGTGCGGATCTTCTTTGGCTAGATTTACTTCTCTGCACAATAAAGAAGTAATTATAAGCAGCCTGTAATTGTGTCACTGCAGGACAAAGGCCTCTTATTTCATTGAGAAGATTCGTATCTTCTCAATGAAATAAGAGGCCTTTGTTGGCTTCCCGCATGGTAGCTATTTTAGGCAATGAAGTTTAGGATACCTACCTTATAATGATTTCCTTCACCTTTATTCATTGAAGACATAGAAAAAAATGTATTGTTTGACTGCCGACAGAAGTGAAAACTTTAAACTGGTATTAGCGCCATCTCTATTCTATTGTACAACACTACGGCGCGGCGGCGCGAGCATGTCGGTGACGCGAATCCATTAGTTTATCCCCTACTAAAAACCGCTCAACGCGCCTAAAGACGTTTTCACATACTTAAAAAAAAATCATTGGTGCTTTAAATCTAGATTTGAATCTGACGAGCGAATCGTATTCCTCCGACCACTGACATCGACACATTATACTTATTACTCAAGAAAAAGCCTAGCCTCTTCTAGAACATGGAGTCCTAGTAGTTGGGCAGGTATGTACTTTAGTAGCGTAAGCAAATGCTGTAAATATTTATTAAATATTGTACTTAACAATAATCGTCATCATGACCTTTTCAAGGCTGAGTAAGTAACTACAAAATTAAAAGCAAAATCACGTAGATTATGTCAAATGAAACATGCACGGTGACTTGCCATTTGTAACCGAATTAGCTTCAACCCGCGACTTAGGTACTAATTGTCCGGGGGTGTTAGGGCGGACGATAGCGACCCACAACCACAGTGTACGCTCTCAAATTCTGCGGCTGTGAACCACGATATGTATGGTCCTTAACACGAACACATCCGCTCGCCATCGAGAAGTGAGAAAATTGATACAGAACTCCTGTAATAACCCGGCAAAATTAACAATAAAAAAAAGTTACCCAATAAACAGACTCAGTACTATACCTAACAACACCCTCACGGATCGGACAGAGTTTAAAAAAAATGTTGTATAGATTATCGGATCAAACCGTAAGTACAGTAGACCGCAGGTCGGTGTTAATACTTTGACCTTGAGCTGGCCTAGCGTAGGACAGAGTTTATATATAATAAGAGGCCAGGATGTACTTACTAGTTTTGCGACCGCTACCACTGAAGTGCAGTCTACTATAAAGCCAGCTATTAGTGTTCCTTTCTATTTTTATTCGAAAAGGCACGAGCATTGATCACCACGCTTGCTCACGACGGGTTGGCTCCCCAGGTTCCCTCACGATGTTTTTCCTTCACCGATGACAGTAATGTCCAAGATAAACTCAGAAAGTACATAAGAATTGAAAAAGTCACATTGGTGGGCAGACGGGCTATTATAGGTACCTATTGAGCAAGACGTGCAAGTCAGCAAGGTGGTAAGGAAAAGAAAGAAAGAAAAAAAAGAAAGAAAAATATTTGATTTGGTAGGCACCTAGTCTGACGACCTAGGGGGCGCCGCCATTTTAATTGCACGTTTCCGTAAAGTTACATTATTGCATTTCAAATACGTTTTGATTCACGCCGATGCGCCCGACGTTCTACGACGCGCTTACTCAGGTGTGAATCATAATCAAATTTTATTGTCCTTGTTTTTTTTTTTTTTTAAAACAATTGAATACGAATTTGATTTTCCTTCGTGTCTGGCACTGTTTACCAGGAATTCAATAACAATTTCCCTGAAATATGAACGGTAAAATTCCTTTTTATATAAGTTGGTATATTTACTCGGAGACAAACATAATGTATGAGAAGGTATCGTTTCGTGGACATAAGTTGCATGCGTTGCGTGTATATAAGGCGTGCGTTGCGTGTAAATAATAACAGTAGCACGGATCGAAGGTAAAGCTACGCTTGTCGCAGTTGTTTCTTGGATGGGTGACCATGCATTACATATCGAGACACCTCCGTCCCTCGGAAAAGCACGTTAAGCCGTTGGTCCCGGCTGTCATTCGTGGATCTTTGACAGTCGTTACGGGTAGTCAGAAGCCCGACAGTCTGACAACCAGTCTTACCAAGGGATATCGTGTTACCTAGTGACTGGGTTGTGGTGGTCAGATAGGCAGTAGCTGCATGTAAAATACTATTCAACTGAATCCGGTTAGACTGGAAGCCGATCCCAACATAGTTGGGAAAAGGCTAGGCAGATTGATTTTTGAAGTTGCATGCGACCCGTATCTATAACAGATCAATACAAGTGTATTTGTGCAGATGTTTGTTAAGTACTTCATCACGCTTAAACGGCTGTACGGATTTAGATAAACATTTACGCACAGGGAATCAACAGATAGGATACTTTTTAGGGCGAAAGTCACCAATGAAACTACGCTTTCAGCACATCTAAACCGCGTTCAAGAGCTGTCAGTGTCATCTTTGTTGTGGAATATTGACACTGACAGATATTGAATGCGTTTTAGTGCGGATTTCACCAATGAAATTGAACGCGTTCAGCACATCTAAACGCGTTCAAGAGCTGTCAGTGTACAATATTCCATAACAATTTTGACACTGACAGCTCTTGAACGCGTTTTAGAAATGCTGATCGCGTTCAGTTTCATTGGTGAAATTCACCCCTAGAATGCTAGAGTAAGAATAACCTCGGATACAGGGAAAACCAATTGCTAGTCTTTACAAATCGAATGTCTTTTCCGAAATTAGTGAAAACAAACAATTGAATCAATGCTGACTGACTTCAAGACATGTGGACCGTCAGACTGCCAAGTCATAGGTCTCGAGTTCGAACCCAAGGCTCACACCTCTGACTTTTCAGATTCACGTGCGTATTGTATAATTATCACTTGCTTCAAAAACGGTGAAGGAAAACATCGTGAGAAAACCGGCATGCCTGAGAGAAATTTCTCGACGGCTTGTGACGCCAAGTCAGAGGTCCATGGGCAGCTGTAAAACTCTGACACCAGGTTAGTCACTAACCACACGAAAAGAAGAAGATGACTTAATTGATTGCCTCGTTGGTCTGATTGTAAGCGCTAGTGCTGAGCATAAGGTCCTGGGTTCGATAAGGCAAAGTGTTATTCGGTGTTTCCATCTGGAATTCCTCAGTAGCAGCCCGGAGTCTGGATTAGAGCCCGAATGATGGTGAAATGTGGGTGTATAGGGATATAGGTACTATCGAAGAAGTTCGTATCTAACCACCGTAAGGACTATTCTTGCTTGCAGCGCTCGGAGGCTATATCACCGGCCCGGTAACAGATGTGGTCATCGTGTTCACGGGATTTTGTTTTGAAACTGGTTAGATATGAACTTTTTTGATGGTACACATCTGTCTAACCTTTCGGGTAATACAAGCATGATGTGATGTTACGTGTACTTAGTTAAAAAGCAAACAATATAAGGATAGCAGACAGGCGCAACGCGACACCGCCGGTTGAACAATTTCCGTGAAGTTTTCATAGACATTGGTCCACCAGAGTCGCGCCAGTCTGTGGGAACCATCAATCCAATTTATAGCTCTAAACAAACACAGTCCTTTATACAGTCACTCCATTTAAAAATACAAATGTGATCGCTATTTGTTTTAAATACAATTTTATGTCACGTAACTCGCCCTGTCTGAAGGTGAAGCTCGATCGAGGCTCTTGTGTGACCTACG
Organism: Agrochola lota; assembly: GCA_947364205.1. Lineage (NCBI taxonomy): Eukaryota > Metazoa > Arthropoda > Insecta > Lepidoptera > Noctuidae > Agrochola > Agrochola lota. The sequence goes on from OX376229.1 coordinate 3,186,483, forward strand.
CGACCGCTGCCAATAAGATATTAAAAATTTATATACAAAAAACCGGCCAAGTGCGAGCCGAACTCATACACAAAGGGTTCCGTAGGTACCGTAAGCTAGAAACGCCGAAAAAAAACACGTTTCTTGTACGGGTTATTAATTTAATTAATTTTTTATTATTAAGTAGTTGATAAAACGGCCATAAAAATACACAATCGGTGAAAATTTCAACTGTCTATCTTTTACGGTTCATGAGATACAGCCCGCTGACAGACAGACAGATGGATAGCGGAGGCTTAGTAATAGTGTTCTGTTTGGCACCCTTCGGGTACGGAACCCTAAAAATAAAATTTCTTTAGTAGTTTGGGATATTAGGGCTTTGCTCGGCTGGTTTAGGTTGAAAAGAAATGATAGCTTTTTACAAATTGTACTAGAGGAGGGTTTTAAAGTAGGTACATTCGGAGTATGCTAAAGAGTCAGCTCCGTTAATAAAAATAATGGTGTATCAAATTAAAAATATTATATTTCACATAAACCTACATGGGCACTTATGAAACGTCAGAAGCTAGGTGCACGGTTCCAATTGGTCGTTTCCTATGGAGAAGAGCCGGCAAAAAACTCCACGGTAACTCATTTAAAAATAATAATTGTTTTTTTATTGTTCGTACGATGGACGTACAGTACAATTCTTTTCTAAATCTCCCTCGGCAAACTTCGTGTTTCGTCAGTCGTCGGATTTCTATCAGTTGCCCTTTGCACTTGGTGCTTGTACGTATTGACTCCCACCACTACGCCCGTGTTAGATAATTCATTTTAAGGTTATTATAATATTAGAATATTGTTTGTTGGATAATGGCATCTGTCATATTTACAAAGCTTGGGACCAATGTGGAAGTACTTAATTTGACTAGGTATTGTTTTTACAGAAAATAACACTCTTAACTTGTAAAAACCATTTAGATGTTATTACTATAAATGTTGAAGTAATATTTAATGATACTTGTAGTTTATCTTTGATTTTATATTGCTATTTTAATCAAATAAGTTGTTTTAAACTATAGATACAAAACTGTCAGTTAATGTTGATATTCTATTGAATTATATCTAAGAATAACAAATCGGCTGTTATTAAATTGCTTAATTACTTTATAATGTTTTAAAACGGTTTCACTACATAAGATTTGTTTATTGGTTACCTGTATTTGAGGTTATTAAGCCTTAGTATGACATCTGTGATTTATTTAAAATGGCGGTAGATGTTTGACATAAAAAGGATTGTAATGACGTTATCGAGTCAGTTGCTCGTAGAGATGAGTCATACTAGGTAAATTTTGTACTAGGTACACCTAGTCCAATTCCGTACAAATACTCGATCCAAATACTTGTTCCACCTAGTCTACGAAGTACGCATACTTTACAGTATGCTTAGCCTTCGCGTACCACCGATACGTCTAAGTACGTACGTACGCAGTAATGAATTGTAATCTTCCCTTCATACTTTACACAGACTTAGGACTGTCAACGTAAAGATTTATCTACATTAAAGATTGTTGGCGTATTTATAAGATTTCAATTAATTTTCAGAGTAATCACATTATTTTTTTTTATATACACGTAGAAAATCAGCTTTAGGAATATTAATTTTTGGACTTTTCGGGTCCCTAGCCTCGTTCTCCTGTCATTTAATAATAATCCACAGGACGAAAATAATCTTTCAAACCATGGGAGCCATTTTTATAAACAATAAAAACTAAAACTAAAATCAAAAGTTTTCCACTTATTAAAACTTCGTTACGAAAACCGATTAAATAAGTCCGATACGCGTATCCGATTACGACGGTGGCGAGCCGGGATCACATCCGCACGAGTCCGTACTTGATACTCGACTGCATTGCATTTAGTCTAAAGTCTTCATTCGCATCGAGTATTTACAATACCTAGTGTATAAAATCTGCCTAGTAAATTGGTTGATGAAGTCCCGACTACTGTCGAGTATTGACAGACAAAGATGAAAAGACTGCGGAATAGCGCACTTAAAAAAGGACAGAATTTATTTTTGGACAACAGGAGTGCGCGTTGCGTTACTTTTATGTATATTGAATTATGGTTCAAATTCAAATGACTGACAAACGAATGATTTAGGCAAACCCGAATGCGCTTTGCATTACTTTTAATTGCATTGAAATATGTTTTAAATTCAAATGACTGACACACGAATGATCTGTAAAGAGCTAACACGATTGAGCGGCAAAGCAGCCTTGCTATCTCGCTTCGCCGCGCCGCGCGCCGGTACTTCGATTCGAGTGGGCCACGCGGGTGCCGAGTGCGCCGCGTATGCATAGTGAGACTAGATGGATCGAGTATTTTAAAAGTTGGAATAGGTGCTACCTAGTCTCATTAAATACCTAGTCCCTGGATCTGTTTTAGTATATACGCCTCATCTCTAGTTGCTCGGTGGATGTTGAGTTGGTTGGTTCTAGTGCCGTTGTTGTATGGAATAGACCGACCAGGTGTCACGTAAGTTAAGTAATTTGATATTTTACCGTAATTATTGCTTATTATGATTATGTTGTTGTTGTTGTACCTTATTGTCAATATTGCTGATGTGTTAAATTGAATAATGGAATATTCCTCTTCTTTTCCTTGTTTTTTTATAATATTGCTTTTATTTTGAGCAATGCTCCAAGACATACAATTAACTGTTTTTGAGATAACGATAAATTATAGAAATGTAAGAAATGTGTTGATAGAATACTGTCATACTGTTTCCATGGAGTTTCTTGTCCTTCTTCTCCATGAAGACCTAGTTTTGCGAACGGACAACTAGCTTTCTGATTAAACAATGACAAGTCTAATTAAATAAATGTCTAGCCTTGTCTTTCTGTGCTTTGCTTCATACGATCCTTTCCCTACAAAACATATTCAACAGAACTTACATACACAGTGATCATTCCGACTTTTAAAACTTGCTAAATTAGGTAATACTTATACATACACTTATAGTGCTTACTGCCTCTTCTAAAACCCGCGTTGCCGTCAACCATAATTACCAAGTGCAAAGGGCAACTGATAGAAATCCGACGACTGACGAAACACGAAGTTTGCCGAGGGAGATTAAGAAAATAGTTGTACTGTATTGAGGTGATAAAAAACGAATGATAATAGCAAAAGTTAGAAAGGGCCACTTTGTGTTTGAAAAGCAATATTTACGTAAAAGTTGCCTGCAATTGAAATAGGTTTTCAAAGAATAAACAAACAAACTAGCTTACTCAAAAGTTTCAATGTTTGTAGGTAAGTTTAACCTTAATATTGCACATGTGTTTCTGAAAAGATATCATAAGTACCATTACAGGTCCATCGACTCGAAAACTTTGTATTATTAGTATAGTCATTGGTTCCTAACGACCCGCCCCCCTACTTCGCACGGTTTTTACGACTTGTCAACGAGATTTCTTTACTAGAATTACGGTAAGTTTAAAAAAGTATCAAGCTTGAAGATTTTGTAAAGGCAAACAAGGTAGGCCACTTATTCGTAAAAATATTGATAAGTACTTTTTTTATAATGTTTTTTATTTCCTAAAATTTTAACTTTGAAATGCTCTCTAGTAAAATTCCAAACATGACGCTTAATACAAATAGCTCGTGAACCCTCAAATGTATAGATATTACATTCGTAGTACCTAATATACGTTTTATTGCCATACCTTGTAGGAGAACTTTCAAGTGTTCTCAAGTATTATAGCTCAACAGAGGCGTTTATCAAAAAAAAATAAGTACAAGGTTTTTGTAATTTTCACGATTTGATAAATCATAATGCTTACTTGAGTGTAGTTTTATTTTTATTTTTTGTTTGTTTCAGTAGTTACCTAATTACGAAAACAAATTATCACACTACTTGTTTGGGTAGGTACTACTATCACGGGTATTGGCACCTGACTACTTTTCGAGCTTATTACTAAGGCAAGTGTCCTCGATGGTACATATACCTTAGTTTTTCATAATACCAGCCTATTTGTTTGTTCGACTGCAGGGCAAAGGCCTCTTCTCATACACAGAAGGCACGAGCATTGATCGCCACGCTTTCTCAAGACGGGTTGGTGATATCAGATTTATATTAAGACGCAGATATATGCCAGTGACCTTGAGTGATTAGCTTGCGTCTTCTGTACTGAGCTCACGTCGTACGTCCAGCCAGTAATAGGACTCACCCATCAGGGAGAGTTGTCCTCAATTTGAAGCATTATTAATGTACTACATAAAACAAAAGGTATTTTAATAAAACACGTATACTAAAAGATCAATAATTTTATTATCTTTAAAAAGGTAAAGGTTTCAGATAAATACGCTCAATAGATTTTGCGTGATTCTCAGTTTTTTATCCGCGTTAGACATAATTACACAAATTAATTTCACTATGTAGTATAAACATAATCTAAAATATTAATATATTAAGTTATTAAGAAAATGCTCTAATTTATCATATATTTTTTCGAAATCATTAACACTACTCGTTTAGAAGTGATCTTCATTATAAAATCATTAAAAGTCGGTTATCGTCGCCTTAGCCACTAGCTTCCGGCAGCGGCTTCGCTCGCGTGATGTGATATCTTTATAAATTATAGCCCCATGTCACTCAGCTGATAATGTAGCAAACTACTAGTGAAAGATTTTTTCAAATCGGTCCAGTAGTTTTTGAGTTTATTCATCCTACTAATATTAGAAATGTGAAAGTTTGTGTGTTGGGATGTTTGTTTCCCAATCACGCAAAAACGACTGACCGGATTTGGATGAAATTTGGCACACATATAGTTTATAACCTGGATTAAAATATAGGATACTTTTTATCCCGGTAGTACGTTCCCGAGAGATAATTTCCGACCTCCACGCGGTCGAAGCCGCGGGCGAAAGCTAGTTACAAAAAAAATGACTAATATTTTCGCTTTATAATATTAGTGTAGACAAGTTCAGGTTTACTCACGATGTTTTTGTTTCACCGATGTGAGTAACTTTCGAGATAAATTCCCAAAGTGCATATGAACTGAAAAACTCACATTGGTATCTGCCCAGATTTGAACCTTAGTAAATATATAAAAATAAAATGGCTAGACTTTGCAAATGCAGAAGTGACCGTGACGGCTTCAGTAACATCTTTTAACAGAGTAAAGGCTTATTTAGTACAGCTTATACAGTAGGTAACTAAATGCTTTAATAACATAATCTTGTATAATATTTTGAATGAGGTGTTCCACTTAGAAAGAGGTATTGCACTCGGAGCACTGATTTCAACAGCACTTGTCCGAACTGCACCTGAGCACTTCCACGAACCGCACTTATCAAAATTTTCTTTCATTGCGGAACTTAGGTGCGGTTCGGAAAAGTGCTGTTAAAATCTGTGCTCCGAGTGCAATATCTATTTTTAATAACATAAATAACCACCATTAACAAGCATTATCTAATACAGTGCCAAGATCTGAAATCAATAAACTGTTTCTTAGTTACCTAGTACAGTTTTTTTTTTAATCATCACGGCTGTAGACCCCGGACGGTTAGGCAGAGGCGTACCTACAGTGCACCCACATTTCGCCAGTTATTTTTAAGTCCCATGTAATATGGGGCGAGCCCAAATCCAAACTCCGGGCTGCTAATGAAAAGTTCCTAATGGAAAATCCAATAACGCTTTGCCCGACCTGGGAATCGAACCTAGGACCTCACGCTCAACAGTAGCGCTAGCGACCACTAAACCACGGAGGCAGTAAGGTAAGGTAGTCCAAAAACAACTAAAACCGGTATTTAGAAAGTCCTCTTCCTAATGTAAATAACATAACATCACGCCTTGCCCAAGGGTTGGGCAGGGCTGTACCTATAATACACCACGTTTCGCCAGTTATGTTTAAGTCCCATGTAATAGGGGGCGAGCCTATTGCCATCAACCGGGCACAAATCCAGACACCGGGCTGCTACTGAGAAATTCTATATATAAAATCTCAATTACAATTTCCCCGAGCTGGGAATCCAACCCAGGTCCTCATGCTCTCTTGCGACCCTAAAATAACGAGGCAATCAAAAATAGTGCCTACAAAAGTCAGTATTTAAATGGGAAATCCGTAGAATTTACAATAAATCGCTTACATTGACATCGCTCAGTCGACCGCGGCTTAATTAATTCGTTTTGTTGACTTTTGTGGTGAATACATCACTCTGCAAAAAAGCTGAAAGAAAATAAGTTTATTTGTCACAGAATCACTTCAATATATAAAAAAACTGGCCAAGTGCGTGTCAGACCACGCTCAATGAAGGATTCCGTAGTTTGGATATTTATCCTAAGAACAAACGTTTCAACGTTTGTTCTTAGGATAAGAACAATCGTTGAAAAACATGATCTATATCGAGATCCCATACCTACATTTCAACTGCAAATGTAAGTTTATACGCACAATATTGAGTAATTTACCATGTTATTTTATGAGAAGAAGGCTATGGGCCTTCTTTTAGGTTTTCCTGTAATCAATAAGTACAGAAAGCGCAGTACTTTTGGAGCTATAGTTGAGGAACGGTCAACATTCAATAATTTTCCTTAATAACTTATTAAGTCATTCTAAAATATTTATTTTAAAATTACAAAAAAACATTAAGCATTTTTTTTTCTTATTGAAGTGAAAAGTGAACCCCATATTCAAAATTAATTTATTTACCTTACCTACATGTTCGTATTTGGGACATAGAAATTCATATGTGCACCAATTTTCAACTTAATCAGACCAGTAATTTCGGAGTGTCCTTTTGTTTTTGTGTTTATTTGTATAGTAAGTTAGTTAGGCTTTAGTTAGTTAGTTGTGTTATATATTGTATATAAAAAACCTTAAACAGATATTTTATCTTACGTATAAAGTGCAACGAAAAACATTTTCTTATAAAAAACGCCAAAAAATCTCAAAAAGTACTTTTCCCGTACCGGGAATCGAACCCGAGCCTCCTGGGTGAAAGCCAGGTATCCTAGCCACTAGACCATACGGGAGATACGAGAAATGTCAAAATAGTGATTCAATTGGAATTAACACGAACAGCTGTGCAAACTTTATCTTGTATTTTATTTTATCGTCACGAATTCAGTCAAGGTCAGTTAGACATTTGATACCAAGCATTACTGTAACGTATACTAAAGTATTGATGACGTCAGCGCATCCAAAATTTTGTTGCAAATGGTGTTTTTATATTTATTTGTATAATAGGTAAGGGTCGATTTTTTTATCGTCAGATTACTTTTATCTTAGAGACTTGGGAGGTCCGTGTTTACCTGGGGAGCCGAACCGAGTCAAATCAGTCAGTACTCACCTTCACTCGAAACCAGTCATTCATTCACAAAGTGCACGGTTTGGGATCATTATTATCATAGTGCGGACCAAGTTATAGTAACCTATCTACAGTGCCCCTCTCGTTATAAATATTAGGAATAAATATGGCGGTTTGACATACATATTTGCTATACAAAACTGTCAAAACGTCAAACATTATTCCTCAGACAAAAGTTATCTGACGATTGAAAAAAGAAGTAGTACGTAGTGTAAATAGTTAGTTGTGTCATTAAAGTACGTAAAATAAGCATGTTAATGTTCATTTATTTATAGGATGGAGATTTTTGAGAAGGGGCAATAAGGGCAGCTACCCTGTCGTTGTAGCTACAGGAAAATTGTCTAAGGAGACTCTCCTTAACTTTTTGAGACATTTTGACTTGCATTAATGTATGGGAAAAGTATATTGCGATTTTTGACTTTTCTAGTACTCAAACCTCATTTAGTAAAACAGAGTTTTTTGATTGTATATGAAACAAAATCGATTGGCATCAAAAAAAGGTTTTGCGAAAATTGTCCATTTTCTTACTGAATGTAAATTTTTCTCAAAATCTTTTGATGCAGATTAAAATTTCTTGAAAAGTTAAGGACTGCCTCCTAAGACCGTTTTCCTGTAGCTACAACGGTTATGGGGCCTACCTTTACTGTGTCTCAAAAACCATCTTGTATATAAAAATCAGTTGCCGTGCGTTGGTTTCGCAAAAACTCGTTAATGGCTCGACCGATTGTGATGAAACATTGGTAAGTTGTTGTATGCGCGTCGGAGACGGTTCCTAACAACAACAAAAAACGAAAAGGGCATTGCAACGCATTAGCTAGTAATAAATAAAAATGTTTTTATCAACCGGGCACAAATCCAGATTCCAGGCTGCTACTGAAAAATTTCAGGTGGAAAAACCCAATAATACCTACTTTCCTCGACCTTAACCTACTTTATAACCAAAAAATTACTTCCAGAATCAGGACAGGTCCGTATCTTCACAAGTTATGTGCAATCTTCATAAAATCCCTGCCGTAATCTATTCAGGGCCTAAGCAAACGAGTGTTAATGGTCCTTGGGACCTCCGAGGTCCTAAAATAACAACATTCGCGTGATTTGTGTGGAAATCGCACATTTTTCTTGAGTAAAAAAAGCGTAATTTTTTTTGAGGTGGGTTCATACGTAAGTAATTTTCTTGTGGGATTGTCCATAGGTTAAAAAATGTGTGGGGATTTTGGTGCTTTAAAAAAATAAAAAAATAAAACGGAAGCCCGCAGGTACATCACTAAATCCTCATTACCTACCTACTAGTAGGTAATGAGGATTTAGTGAGCTATTTCCTAAAGAGTTTGTCCGAGGAAGCAAAACATATTCAACATTCCTTTTGATTTCCCATATCTCTAGGGTATTAATTATGAGACCATGTCAAAGAATCAACTGGCATAAGAATAATTTGAAATATTTTTTTTTCGTTTTCATTTTTCATACAAAATAATTCGACCATGTCACGATTATTTTTGTAAAACGGCTCGTGAAATATAAGAACGTAGCATTTTCTTATCTTTAAATATGAATATGATTGGTTTGAATGAAAATTACTGAATATTTAGTCGTACTTATCAATGAAACGTAGATACACACATCGAGAGTCTGGTGTTATGTTATCTTCGAAACGATGTATTTTTGAAACACTTGTTCTAAGAGTTTTTGTATTATTTTTACTTATAGCATATAAACCTTAAGAGTTACATTAAACAACAATGCTAAGCTGCAACATTGCTGAGTTTCGGTATGAAAGGAATGGATACCGGTGAAATATACCAACCTACTTAACTACAATAAAATCTCCAAAAGGCAGGCTATGACGGGTAAATCGGACGACAAAAAAAAGATTCAACTATTAGAGGAAAAGTTAGAACAATTGGAGCGTAAATCTCGCTCGACGGGTATAGAAATCCGAAACATTCCTAAGACTGATAAAGAGACAAAGGAAGACCTTTGCAGCCTAGTCCGTAATATGGGGACGTCATTGAATATTGATATCGATGGCTCCAAGATAAAAGATATTTATCGACTAAAATCGAAAGACAACTCCCACCCAATTATTGTGGACTTTACCACGGTTGTCACTAAAGAAATAGTCGTCAGTGGAGTTAAGAATTTCAATAAGACTAAGGCTAAAGAAGCCAAACTTAATTCCACTCATCTGAAAATAAATGGCTCTGTGGCTCCCGTATATGTTGCTGAATGCCTTACATACCGAGCACAAAAACTTTTTTATCTTGCCAGGGCTTTCCAGCGGAGTTATCAGTTTTGCTGGACTTCCAATGGCATGGTGTACCTTCGAAAAAAAGTCAATGATCCACAAATCCGAATAACTTCGGAGTATGATGTGGAAAAACTAAAGTGTTCCGAGTGACTAGTCTTAGAAATTATTCTGTCATATTGTATTTCTAAAATGTTTTATATGCATGTGTCAATATTTTTTCTGTTAATCTTTATCATGTCATGTCCATCAACACAAAACAAAAAACTTCACACACACATTAACATATTTTATGAATTGAAGAGTAAACCTGGCCTATTTCCCTGTACTAATAGCTTTGTAACGTTTAACTTGAACCAATACTTTGGTTGCCTTTTTTACTTTTGCCCATTTCCTATAGATAATCATTTTTGGTAATTTAGATAGCTTAACAAGTGATATAGATAATTGCGCTGTCTCAAAAGTATCTATCTGTGATCTTGAAGACTGTCATGAGTTGATCTCTTATTCGCCTGGCAAACGTCTGACTATACTTATGCAAAACATTCGCAGCATAAATTGTAATCTCCTTGGACTTGTATTATTACTGGACAGGTTAAAAATGAATTGTGACATTATAGTTCTCACGGAGTGCTGGTTATTGAAGGCAAGTGTAATTCCTACTCTATCAGGATTCCAATCGTTCTCCACTTTAAAAAATTTAAAACAAAATGACGGAGTTATTATTTATTACAAAGACCATCTTAAGTTAGTTTTTGAGGAACCATCCTTTCAAGAAGGAAACTGTCTTATAACGCGAATAGGCAAACAGATGACTATAGTTTCTATATACCGCTCTCCCTCATATAAAAACGTTGATCCTTTTGTAGACTCTTTACACGAAACTCTTTTACAAGTAGAAGGTTCCAACAACTTGATGTTAATAGGAGACATTAATATTTCCATCAACAACTCGAAAATTGATCAAACTGGAGAGAAATATTTGACCCTTACAGCGTCTCACGGATTATTACCAGCCCATACAGAAATTACCCGTAGTGCGAGTGGAACATGCCTAGACCATGTATTATTAAGAAGTTCTTACCGTTCCCATACTTTGATTCCGACAACTACTTTAACAGATCATTACCCTGTGCTTGTATGTTTAGATCTTAATTTACCACGAACTTTTACAAACATTATGTACAGTGTAACCAATGAGGAATCCTTAACACAAGACATACTAAAAATCGATCTAACTCCGATATTCCAGTCCAATGATCCCGATTTCTCTATCAACTACCTGACCAGCTCAATACAGGCCGCAATAAATCAAAACACTGTTGTTGTCAAAACTTCAAGGCGTAAAAAGTTTATTAAACCATGGGTAACTCCTGGGTTATTGAGATGCATGAGAAATAGAGACAGTCTACACTATGAACTAAAATCCTCACCAAATAATGACACTCTGAGAGTTACATATTTACGATACCGGAATTTTTGTACTGAAATTTTAAAGAAAGTTAGACATGAATATGAGAAATCGGAGGTCGAAAAAACAAAAAATGATCCAAAAAAGCTCTGGAAAGTTCTTAAAGAAATCTCTAACATGAATAAAGTTCCTAGTCACTCGAATCAGCTTTTGGATATAAGCTCCTCACCCGAAAAATCACTTGACTCTATAAATCAGTATTTTGTAAACGTAGGCCAGACCTTAGCTGAAAACTGCTTGAATCTGCACAATACTATTACTACCTCACCGCTACTGACGGATGCTTTCAATACTAATACACAACTGAATTCGTTTGTGTTGGAGGATGCAAGTGAAGACGAAGTCTCTCGCCTTATGATGGGTCTAAAAACGGAATGCACGGTAGGCCGCGATAATATATCAAATAAATTTTTGAAAAGCCATGTTGACTTCCTTGTCCCGCCGCTTACTTACATCTTTAATCAATGCCTTCGTACAGGTCTGTTCCCTTCCCAATTGAAAAGCTCCGAAGTCCGTCCAATTTTTAAAGGAGGCGATAAAAATGATATCTCCAATTATCGTCCGATCTCTATATTACCCGCTATCTCAAAAATACTGGAAAAGATAATTAACAATAGACTCACAAAGTATCTGGAAAAAAATAATTTGCTTGCAAATAATCAGTTTGGCTTTAGAGCAAATAGATCTACCGATGATGCTGCTTATTGCTTGACTGAATTTGTTAGTACTAACCTGGACAGGGGGCGCAAGTGCTTGTCTATCTTCCTGGACCTGAAAAAAGCGTTCGACACCATTTCTATTCCCATCTTGATTACCAAGCTAGAAAAGCTTGGTGTGAGAGGAACTCAACTCCGACTTCTCGAGAGCTATCTGGCTGGTCGGACGCAGTGTGTTCGAGTGGGGAGTCACGTGAGCGCTGATCTTCCGGTGTCTTTTGGCATTCCCCAGGGCAGCATTTTAGGGCCTACTCTCTTTCTCATTTATATTAATGATCTGACTAGTATCAACATTCCCAAAGGCGACATCATATCATACGCTGATGCCACAGCTCTTCTTTTCTCTGCCAATACCTGGGATGAGGCGTTTAATGCTGCACAAAATGGGTTTAATATGGTAAACCAATGGCTCAGACTTCATCTTTTAACATTAAATACTGATAAAACGAAATACCTGACTTTCAGTATTCGTAATTCAACGCCGGCAGGGAGCAATTACAACATTGTCCCTCACCAATGTTCTCTAGATATACACTGCACTTGTAAGCCAATAGAACGTGTCAATACAATAAAATACTTAGGGATCCTCTTCGACGGCAACCTCAGCTTCAAAGACCATATAAAATTACTCAGCGCGCGAGTCAGAAAGCTTATTTATGTGTTTAAAAAGCTGCGTCACGTAGTTGATGCTAGGTTACTGAAACAAATCTACTTTGCCTTGTGCCAGTCAGTATTAACATATTGCATTTCATCCTGGGGAGGAGCTCCCAAAACAGTAATTAAACCTATTGAGATCGCTCAACGCACGATTCTGAAGATTTGCACTTATAAGCCTCGACTATTTTCCACTACATTGCTATATAAATATTGCGAAGTACTTACTGTTAGACAGCTCTACCTACTAACTATAACTCTGAAGCAACATCAAGGCTTAGCATATGACCCCAACCTTAACCATAGGCGTAAGAAACAATTAGTGTGTACTCGTGAACATAAACCTAAAACTTCTTTTATTAGAAGATTTTTTGTAATTTTGGGGCCCTATGTCTATAATAAAATTAACTCCGTCATAGATGTTTACCCTCTTAATAGGGTTCGTTGCAAAGCCATAGTAAAAAAGTACTTATTGACCTTAACTTATGATGATACAGAACGACTATTAATCGTTCCAGAGTAAACAGGGTCCTTTGACTCCTTTGTGCAACTTTTAAGGTATTTACTCTTCATCTACATATCACTGAAACACACACATTTGCTTACACTCATCATTTTACACATCGCACCTTTAAAGTAAAACCGTTACTGGACGAAAATTTTCATGAATTGAGTTATCAGATTTTATTGACAAAAACAGTGAATTTTTTAAATAATATAATTTCGTTTCTAAATTTTATAATTTCGTTTAGTGGCGGTCTTGCTTTAAAGGTGCGACATCACCATACGTACACACATCATAACACTCACCACCCCTACACAATTACTTTCCCCTCTCTATACATGCACACCAACACATTTAGTTTTTAGCTTAGTTTACTTTATTTTATTTTTACTTGTTTTTCTTTAATCTACATAAAGCTGTACTTGTTAGCTTAATTCCTTATGCAAATAATATACTGAGAGGTTTGGCGCTGCATGCCGAGATACAGGTTTTACCTAGTTCGGCTGCAGATGCTCCTATTTTGTATTGTATTTTAGCTTACTAGTTTTTAAGTTGTTTTTTTTTTGTACAATCTTTTTCTTGGCAAAATAAATTATTATTATTATTTCCTTTATTTAAAATTCTAACATATAAAATACATTTTTAAATATTTCTTAAAAACTATATAAAAAACATTTAAAAATATAAAAAATAGTGTTCCGCCGGTGTCGGGAGCAGGGTCCAAGCTACCGGTGGTTAGGGCTGCAGAGACAGGAACCTCCTCACAATGCGAGCCGTATCGAGGAGTACTGCCTTCTGAATCAGGCCCTTGATCCAACCGCCTAACGACAGCCTCGAGAGATGTTGGTCGAGGCTTTCGGCAATCAGGCCATTGGCCGTTACGACAATCGGCACAATGATAGCCGAGCTCACATTCCACATGTCGACAACCTCGTGTACTAAGTCGAGATATTTTATTTGTTTCTCTTTCTCAGCTTTCACGACGTTCCCGTCATGTGGAATGGTAACATCGACTATCATTGCGCGGCGCGCTAATCGGTCTATCACCACTATATCAGGCTTATTGGCAACAATAGTCCTGTCAGTAATGATAGACCGATCCCAGTACAACGTAACATGGTCATTTTCGAGAACTGGGTCGGGCACATACTTGTAGTACGGTACTTCAGAATCCACAAGTTTGTATTTCAAAGCAAGTTGCTGGTGAATAATCCTGGCCACTTGGTTATGCCTGTGCAAGTACTCGCCGTTAGCTAGACGAGAACAACCAGAGATAATATGTCTGATGGACTCACCCGGACGGTGGCATGCCCGACACACGTCAACCGTCCCGTCCTTCATAATATATCTCCGGTAGTTATTCGTCAAGATAACTTCGTCCATAATTGCACAGACGAAACCTTCGGTTTCTCCGAAAAGGTCACCGAAACGTAGCCAGGATACGGATGCTAGGAAATCTACATCGGGCTCATGAAGAGCCCGATAGAAGCGCCCGTGAAGCTCCTTGCTTTGCCATACCTTCTTGCGGTCATCTGTAGTAAGTACCACAGGCTTGTGCCAGTTCTCTTTAGCCATGGAGAGCGGGGTGAGCCCCTTGTCCACTGCCACCACATCACGGTGCATACCCACTTCGGCTTTTAAAAAATATTCTCTGAGATTGCACACCTCGCGGTTGTGGAGGGCATTTAAGAAGCCTCGACCCCCGCACTTCCGCGGGATGTACAATCTCATTACCGAAGATCGTGGGTGATGCATCCGGTTTGCGGTCAGCAGTGTACGGACCCTCCTATCCAGGGCGTCGAGTTCGGTCTGAGTCCATTTGAGTATGCCGAAAGAGTACATCAAAACCGGCATGACCCAACCGTTGAAGGCACGCACCTTGTTTCCGCCTGAAAGAAGACTAATTAATACCTTCTTCAGGCGTCCAAAGAAGCGCTCCTTCAACGATTGCTTCATGTCAGCAACATTGATGCCTAACGCTTCCGACATACCCAAATACTTATAGCTTTCGGATGAGGACAGGGATCTAAGGTGTATGGGTTCCGAGAGTTGAGTTCCCTCGGATTCCATAATCTCCCCTCGCTTTACATGCATGATTGCACATTTGTCCACACCAAATTCCATCCTGATGGCGCTACTGAATGTTTCAGTTACCTTCAGTAGCTCCATCAGTCGCAATTTGTTGGGGGCAAAGAGTTTCAAATCATCCATGTAGAGGAGGTGAGATATGACCTGACCACCTTTCCTCAACCGATAGCCTAGACCTGAATCCTCCAGCAGTGTACTTAGAGGATTCAGGGCTAGGCAGAACCAAAGTGGACTCAAACTGTCGCCCTGAAATATTCCCCGTTTAATCCATACAGGCTCATCATTCCCCTGGATCTGTCGACATCCTGGATAGCAAAGGACCGTTCTCCATTGCTCCATGCACGACTTCAGGAAGGTGCGCAGAGTTGCATCTATCTTGTACAACTCCAGCACCCTCATGAGCCATGTATGTGGCACCGAGTCGTAGGCCTTCTTATAGTCTATCCAGCATGTCGACAGATCCTTGTGGGATCGACGAACCTGTTGGCTTATGGCCATGTCAATGAGGAGTAGCTCCTTAGTACCGCGGGACCCATTCCTACATCCATTTTGAGAGGCAGACATAATAGAGTTATTGTCAATGTGTGTGTTAATTTTTGCTCTCAAAATGGATGTAAGAAGTTTATAAACCGTTGACAAACATGTGATCGGTCTATAATTCTTGGGTTCCGCAGGGCTACCTGACTTATGGAGTAGGTGGGTGACGCCTGTTGTTAGAAACTGTGGTAGCAACCCAGACTCTAAGGATGACTGGAACTGAGATGCCAGGCAAGTGTGTGAACTAATTAGCCATTTAAGCCAAAAATTCTGCAGTCCGTCCGGTCCCGGTGATTTCCAATTCGGTAACGGACGGACTGCTCTGGTTACGTCTAATGGCGTGATTAGTACAGGTTCCATTTCTGGAATAGTTTCACACACTTGCTCAACATCCTGCATCCAGCCAGCCTCAGCGTGACAGACAGGCACCGACCAGATGCTGCGCCAGAATGCACTCGTGACGGCATCATCCGGGCGGCTCAAGTCCGTCACATTTTGTTCGGGTCGCTCCCAAGCTCTGTATACCCACCTCTCATCGCTCTGGAACATGCGATTCTGCGTGTATCGATCAACCCTCCGCTTATACCGCCGAATTCGGCTCGCCCATGCACAAACTTTCTGCTTCAGGAAGTCGATGCGCTCTGTGACACGGGGCATGTATTCTCGAGGGCTGATTCCAGTCCCCGAGAATGCCCGCCTTACAAAGCGCACTAGCGCGCAAGTTACTCGTGGTCGTGTATTGCCCTCCCTGAAGCAGTATAGTTTACCGATGAGTGCCCTGGTCCCATCGATACGTCGCTCGATCCTGCACTGCCAGGCTGGTACGGCTGGTTTTGGTCGAGTAGCTCCGTCACAGTTTGGGAACTTGACGTTAGCTAAACGACATGCCGCAACAGCCGCGCAATACAGGATCGAGTGTGTATCAATGAGGTTCTCGCTGCTCTCGAAATAATTCCTAAGCTGCGAGTCCAAGGCACACACCAGCGCCCTATTTTTTTTATGCATGGGTAGGCGTGGTAATCGGGGTCTAAGTTCGGTCGGGGTGTACCTATACTCGCGAAACGCATCCTCCAGTGCGCTCCTCAATCGAACGTTGCACTGGCTACTTACTGTGGCAGCCCTATCATCCTCCTCTTCACCACCATAATTGAACCGCGGCGGGATTGCATCAATATTTGACGCTTGTGCCGCGATTTGTGCCGGAGTTGAAACGATATGGTTGCTCAGTACCTCTGAGCGCAGCCTATCAAGTGCGGCATCGTCCAACCTATGATTACGTTGGATAACACGCACCTGATCCGACAGTCGTTGGGCCGAGACGTTGGCGGTTGGCTCTAGTTCCTGAAACAGAGACAGCATCCTAACACGGTACGCAGTGAGGTTAGTTCCTCCCTCTGTAGACCCGTAATATGCGCGCATGACGTTCTCGTTCATAGACTGAGTCCATCTCATGCGCTGCACACAACCACCGGCAGCGGGGACCCGGCTCGGGGTCGGTTGACCCCTAAGTCCCAAGCTCCTCGGTGGCCGGCCTCTCGCCTGTCGACGTACAGGTGTTGGCGACGTCGGCGGGGAGAAATACTCGTCGCTCGAGCTCGACGTAACTACCGCGACCGGTGTTGACGCAGCGCACACGATGGGGCTGGGTATCGGCGGCGGCGAGGCGGAGCTGAGCGGCGAGTCCGGGGATGGTAGGCGTGCACGGCGAGCTGCTGATCTCGTCAACATATGGTGGTTTCACATCTCACATAATTTATTACATATATATCGGGAGTCCGAATTTGACAGCGTCATTTTTGATTTTTCTATATTTCTTTGGTTTTTCCATTTTAGTTGTGTTTTTTATTTATTATATATTTGTTGTTTATTCTATGGAGTTTTATTGAGTATTTCGTATTTATACGATGTTAGGGAAATAACAAATTACGCGAATTTGAGATAAGAAAAAAAAATACGCTGTTGACTTATCAGATCAGTGTTGCCTGTTCATCATTTTGTAAAAGACTTTAAAAAAAATCTTGGTTTTTTTATTTAACCTAGTTTTAAATATTGAATACTCCAATAGATAATAATAATTTTCTTTCTTTTTGGTAAAAAAAAGTAACATTCTATTAATCTCTCAAATACATTGCAAACTATAGTTTTGTATAATTTAGAAGCATTTTTTTTTTGTAATAGATAGTACCATGGAACCCTTTATTACGTTATTAAGATGTACGTTGACTTGAAAGAGCATGGCAGTTGAGAGTGTGTCATGCTCACTTAAATGTCTCGCTGATGGTGGCGAGTGTTGGATAATTCGGTTCCCTACAAAATGGTTGAGCTGGATGGTGCTGATCCACACGTCATGTTCGTGAACGGGCGCCGTCAGTTGAGACTGGTCATCTCATATCTGCCAGGGCTTATTTTTAATCTTGTTTTGATTCTTTTTTGTAAATTGTTCTCACATATAGAAGCAACAAGAATAATGTAAGTACCCAGGACTATGTAATATCTATATTTAAAAGAGTGTCCTTGGAGTTTCAAGCCCTTTCTTCTCCATAAAGATCTACGTTTTGAAATTGGGAAACTAGCTTCAACTTTCTGACTAACTGACCGACTATTTAACAATTCAAAAGAGCCTGTAAATGGTTTAATTGAAATAAATGCTTTGAATTTGAGTTTGCTCCCAAATCTCATTATCATAATCGTCATCCTATAGCAGTCTACTGCTGGACCTTGGGCCTCTCCAACCTCACGTCACTTAGCTCAATTCTCTGTAACTCTCAACCATCTGCAAGCAGCCAACCTGCGAAGAACTTTGGTTTTCTGCCGGTTCACTTCGTTCCGGATTTCATTTTATCCATTTATGATTGGTTTTTTATAATATAACGATTAAAATGAATTTATATATTATAGTAATTATTCTTTAATTAATGCTTTAGTTAACCAACAAGAAATCTAATATCAATCAGGCTCCTAGAAATCCGGTCTGTATTTCTCCGCTAATCAGTTTCGCTAAAACCTAATAGATATTTTCCATTAAACAAAACTTAAACAAATGGACCAAAAGGAAAACACAATCAGCGAAATCAATCCATCATCTGCACAAACATAAAGATAAATGAACGTTCCATTGTGGTGAGTCGTTATACAAATTCCATTTGAGACAAACGTTCCAGTTATCTTAAGACGAAATATTATCGAAAATCCCTAACGACTCGTTTTTGAGCCGACACCTATTTAATGGCTGATCGTTTCGGCGATCGCCCTTCATTTCCTTGGCCCGATGAGCTCATTTAACCCCCTACTTAAGCGTAGGCGCAAAAGGGCGATTGGTCTTGAGATTATTGAATTGAAACGGTAAGGGTGAAGTTTTCTATGAATGTCATCAGCCGCAACAGCGTCTTGCTGCATACGCCGCATCAAGATACTTGCCATGAAAATATGTAGGTACAGTTCGATTCAAACTTTATGGCGGCTCGGAATATGACGCGAGTCGCTGCGCAGTAACAAATGCGAGTGTCAGCGGGGGTGAAGGGTGCGGTACTGCGCAGCGAACAACTATTTTTTTTACGCGCCGTTAAGTTCATTTGTTTCTTTTTTACTTTAAACAGCTCTATTTGCAAGCCAAATCAGAATTTAAATAAAATCTTTGATAGGTTACCTCCTTGGTTGTCATTTGTCGAAGTAAAAAGTTCGTTCCATTTTTAAATGACACGACACATAGGAGTTTTCATACGAATTTATTCGGCTGCGAAACACGACAGACATAAAGCTTCCTATCATTGCATGCCGCGTGCTCGCATGTATTTGACCAGTAAGTACCTACAGCATTTTCGATTTATCACGAAGAAGGTAGTCGAAATAATGCTCGAATTTCCAAGCATGTTTGAGAAAAATTATTAGGTTTATTCGAGTACTTTAGGATGGAAATTGCCGTACCGAATTATCGACAAGTGTACTTTAATTTTGGATGAATCTGAATAGATAGAGTGCCTTCCACAAGCAAAGCTAAAAGGATTACCTACTTGTAATAAACAGCCCACGTTGTCTACCTATTTAATATTTCTAGTAAACTCCCAGAAAGATATCAAATTACAAAACTGTCTAGTGGCTTAAAATTTCAAGTACAAATCGAAATTGAAACATCTTTTCAAACTTCAACTACCTAAGGCTTTAATTATAATTACTCAGTTTATAATAGAATCCTTTCAATTTAATTATTTTATGATACTTACTTGTTGTTTCTCGTAATTTAATCTTGCCTTTATTTTATACAATGTCCTCCTATGAATTTTTCTGAATATTCATGAAAAGTTATCGAAAATTAACTTGAAAAGGGGGGTCTATCTTTAATATTTTTTATGTTATTTAATTTTATATTTTTGGAGTAGCGTTTGCCATATCTCCGCTGTTATTGGCTGGCTTGATTTGGATTCTATTTATTATTTCTAAAAGCTTATGAGTTATTTTATCGGTTAACTAACATTTTATACTAAAATTTGTCGACTATGAAAAAAAACGAAGGAGAAGCCATTGCATTTATTTAAAAAACACAAGTGTAAGTCCATAAAATCATAGGGGGAATTTGTTTTTTTTTTTTAAATTGTATATGGACAATTGCGTAAGTTTTAAAGTAAATTTTCGATCATTTTTCATGAATATTCAAAAAAATACGAGCGGTCACATGCCAATGGGCGACATTGTATAGTCAATTTTATTAGAACACAATCTAGTAGTGTCTTAATTCTGTTTTATTTAGGAAGCCAATTCCTAGGCTGCAAGGAGGGGCTCGTGGCTAACTAATAACAGCCGCAAAGATCGATCGATATACTTACATACCGGGACCCCGAGGCTCCGTGTCTCGGAAAGCCCGTTAAGCCGTTGGTCCCAGCTATCATTCGTGGATCTTTAACAGTCGTTACGGGTCGGCAGAAGCCCGAAGGTCCACCAAGAACCAGTCATACCAAGGGGTATCGTATTACCCAGTAACTGGGTTGTGGAGGTCAGATAGGCAGTCGCTCGGTGAAATACTGGTATTCAGCTGCATCCGGTTAGACTGGAAGCCGACACCATCATAGTTGGGAAAAGTCTAGACAGATGATGAATTCCTAGGCTGCAATGTTGTGTCTATATAATTTTTGCATCTTTAGAACCAACTCCTAAAATACAAGGTTGACTTAGTTTGGGAGTTGCTATCTAACCATCATAAACAGCCTATAACGGTCCCACTGCTGGGGCACAGGCCTCCTCTCTGTGAGAGGGAGTAGGCCGTAATCCACCACGCGGATTCAATGCGGGTTGGTAGATGTCACATGTCCTTGAATTTTTGATTCTAGGACATGCCGGTTTGCACACGATGTTTTGCTTCACCGTTTTGAGAGCAGTGGCGATGAAATAATTCACAAAAAGTAAAGCGCCTGCCGCTTGTCCGTAGCGGCTCTTACCACTGGGCTGCCACTGCTGTCGCTATATACAACTATTAAACACAATGATGATGGAAATGGCGACAAAACTCGCCGTTTATTTCGCAATTTCTTCATATTTCGAAATGTCGACTCCATCTAGCTTATTTTTTAATATTATTTTTATATGACGTGTAAAACTGATTCTGTTTACAAACGTACGCTTACGAAAGTGAAACTGTTTTGTTTCATGCAGGCGCTTTGACTCTAACTTACTAAACAGCGGCATAGCTTCCGTGGCGCCACGCGAGGCCACGACAAGACGTAAATAAGATACCGTTCTATCGAACCACAAATAATTCCCATTTTGCTTTTCTCAAACTATTATTGAACACTTAATATTATAAACAATGATTGTGCTTCTTTTTGTGAACCAAAATTAATTCCTATTTTCAAGTCCTAAAAATGCTATGACCAGCGTAACAGCGACCATCTTGGATGTGTTGCTCGCCGGCCGCTGTCAGGAAATCGCTCGATATCCTATTTAAAGAACAAACAATTTCATTTCCTTTCATTTTATTTCTTGGTTTGTATGAAAATTTTTGCTCCAATGCTCTGTGTTTAAACTCAATGTTTGTACCTAATTATTACGCCCGGGAACTTTGAGGCTTTTAAAAAATTGCCTCGACAAAACTTGTAGGTAGGACACAATTTCATACTTTTATAAACAAAATTTAAATAAAAATACAAAATGAATCGCGAAATTCAATAACAAACTTACACCGTGCGCCCGGTCTTACGTTAAAATGATGAAGATACCGAGTTTTTAGCGAAGTTTTTTCCGAAGGCAATTAAGGTTCAACTTTATATAAGGACGAAGCAGATTGTTTTTAAATATCTTTAGTTTTACGTAAGCGATAGTAAGTTTTAATATCGAGACTTAATGGGTTAAAAAAGAGTAAGATTAGATTTTCTTTTGTTACTGAAGTAGTTAAAGGGGTAATTAAGCTAGTTTCTTAGAAGAGCGATAGACGCCACATAACGGCCGCAGTGACGGCTGTCATAAAAATGACGCGGGGTTTGACTTTACGTTTTCGAAATAAACGCTCTCTAGGAAAACACACCAACTTAATTTTATAAATAAAATTTAAGTGTCGTCATTTGGCGATAAATTGCAGACGCTATGTGGCGGGCACCGCTTTACTAGGAAACCGTAGCTTAAGAGCTTGGCCACGACTTTTGGCGGCGTGGCAAGCGGCGGTGTCGGAACTAAAAAAATCCCGCTGCGCCTCGTGGCATGCTTCATACATTGTATAAGTATTTGTTTTTACCGCTTGCCGCTCTGCGCTAAGCTACCCCTGATAGCGGCAAGGTCGTGGCCAAGCCGTGACACTTGGTTGTTCGCCCGTATGCGGGTAACCGAATACTACTTACATACATTCCGACACCGTATACGATATTTATACTGGCAGCCATGATGAATTCAGGTACATATGGAATCATAGTTTTCATGAAAATTCACGCCACCAATTGGCGCCACTTTGACAAAAGATCTACCAATTCGACAATGAATATTAAATATATGATGACGTTCATCATTCGTTTAATTCATTAGTTCATCAGTCGATACATCAGGTTAAGCAACGCTTGCCGGGGTTGGTGGATGGGTGAACATCTTTACATACCGAGAGTCCTCCGTGCCTCGGAAAGCACGTTAAGCCGTTGGTCCCGGCTGTCATTCGTGGATCTTTGACAGTTTGGCCGTCAGAAGCCTGAAAGTCTGACAACCAGTCCTACCAAGGGGTATCGTATTACCCAGTAACTGAGTTGTGGAGGTCAGATAGGCAGTCGCTCCATGTAAAATACGGTATTCAGCTGCATCCGGTTAGACTGGAAGCCGACCCCAACATAGTTGGGAAAAGGTTAGGTAGATGATTGATTGTCATTTTTTTATATAGATAGGATATTATTTATATTTGTAGAGGTTGAGTTTCCTAACTTCCCCCCTAAGTTAGGAAACTCAAAGATTAAAAAATCATAGGTAATGAGATGACATTAAGAATAAAAATCGTTTTTATCCTTTTTTTGTCGCTGTGCCACAATTTACGCAACGATCCATGGTGTCAATATTCAATCGGTAGGCCAGTCGTAGAATCCAAAATAATAAATCCAAGTCCAATGTATAAGCGCAGTTCTCCGTGTCCGGTATGGTATGAAGGGTCGAACAAGAAGCAAGATCAGAAGTCTGTAGAAAAAAACAAGGGTCGAGGAAAATATCAATAAAACTATGGGTGGAAACACAATCAAAACGCACATGCACTAAACGATACGAAACGAGTGAGTGTCAGTGTCATCCAATTACGTATATCATGTCAGTACAGACTAAAAATAAAATAATCGAACGTGAACCGATTTTAAGATTGATCTTTATTATGTAGATATTTAATTTGTTTAAACTGTTTTAATACGTTACATTTAATTACTTATTGTAATTGAAATAATCATCTGGTAAAAGCATTTTTTAAATATTATGAACTCTGTCACGTTAACCGATTATAATTTACTCGATATTCTATTTTATTCGGAAACTAACTTAATTTTTGGATTTATTATTTTCCAGATTGTAAATTTGGTTGGATTTTTCATATTTTGAAATAGAAAAATTTATCCCGCTTTTTAAACCATACCTCAACTTATTACAATCAGGCCCAGAAGTCCCCGTCTCCTTTATAGCTTGATGTGTCGCCGTGTGTTGTCGAAAGATGAATATAGATATGTCCACAGTTTTCAGTTTGATTCCCTGATAGCACGAATCCCATGTATTTTATTCGCCATTCGGTGAGACGAAAACGAGTGAGACGGACTGTCGGAGTCTACAAGGTTAAGCTGCCTTTACCGCGAACAGTTTTTGGATGGTGACATTTTAAAAACCTCCTCAATTTTTTGCTTAGCAAAATGGGTTCCTTATCTATCAAAACTATCTGGCAGAATTTTGATGCTCCGAAATTTATTTGGCATAACACACTTGGCATAATCTTGTTTAAACGAATATTTTAAAGGCATAAAACATATTTAAACTAATTATTGTTTGGCCGAATGTTTATATTATATGTCTGACTTAACAATGGCATACTTTTAAGATGGCAGAATTTTATTTGGCATAATTACCTTTGGCAAAGTTAAAATTCCACATAATTTCGTTTAGCATAACGTTTACTTAGAGTGACGATTATTTAGTACAATTTCATTTGGCATAATAAGAAGATGGCAGAATTTATTTTGGAATAATTTTATTAGGCATATTACCATTTCTATAAAACAGCATTTTTAACCTTAAATAAAAATAAAAATATTGTCTTAAAAAGTCAATACGTTGTGTTATAAAAGGTAGTGACAGAAACGAATCGCTGCAAAACCGACTTCACGTAGTCTTGTCTGCCCTACCCCTAGAGTGTAATTTAAGCCCGCGTAGGCGTGGAGGGGTAAGGCAGGCCGCGAGCTGAGGAGCAGGTGGTCATAAGGCTCGCCGCCGCGGCTGTGGCTGGCCCCCCCCCGACCCTTGCTCGAAGATGCGCCAGCCCGCGTCGATGCTGAGCCTGTAGCTTTAAATTCCCCGACTAATAATAATGAAATACTCTTGATCCAGCCTGTCCCTCTTGCTGTCCTCCCCCCAGCGAACGCCCTAAGCCGAGGTTCGTACCCCACAGGGGGTGCCCTTAGCGAGCGTTCGCCTAGTTTTAATTAGCATAGTTTTGCCCCTGGCTGGAGGCTTTAAGTGTAGAAGCTTAAGGCAACCACAGGATTGACCGGTTAAGTAGTCATGACCTCAGAGGTCAGCTACGAGATGCCCTATATTAATAAAAAAAAAAAAATAAAAGGCTGTGGCTGGCCGGCTCGCCGGCCAGCAAGCCGAAGCTGCGGTGGTGAGCGTTAAAACCATCTGCGACGACAAGCTCGCGTGAGACCGCCGGAGCCCCGCAGCGCCGGAGCCGTGACAGAAACCATGCCTGCTGCATGTTGCATGCTGGCTTGCTTGCTGCATGCTTGGTGTATGCTTGCTTGCATGCTGCATGCATGGTGTATGCTTGTTTGCATGTTTGCATTCTGCATGCATGGTGTAAGCTTGTTTGCATGTTTGCATGCTTCTTACAGGGAAAAAAAAACCACATATGTTCACAATCAACTGTACCTCCTACTACAGCAAAAGTAAAACTGATTTGTTAACGCTTGATCAGAAAGATCTAGCAATAGCCATTATCGTCGTATGTCCGTGGTGAAAAAAAAAAGTGTTTAATCAATTTTATTATTACGGTAAGAAATACAAAATTATTCTAACTATGAATTTTCTGTAATGTGATAGATGAGTCCTTCAATTATAATGGATATGAAATGTATGCCAAAAGACGACTCTGACTGTGGACTTTCTGCGATATGATGGTTCTACTTTTCAATAATTAAGGATATGAGATATATGCTAAAAGATGATACTGACTTAAAAAAATATGAGTTTTGAATGAATGATAAATGAGTGTATGCCAAACGATTTTCTGTGAAGTGAAGTATATGCTATCCGCTGTTATGCAAAATAATATTATGACATAAAAAGTTCTGCTATAAAGGGTGGACCCTAGCAAAATGATGTCCTATAGTAACCTACTTTGACGTTCATAAAATTAAATATATTTTAATGGCCATAACGAAGGATCTAAGAACCTCTTATCTGCAATCCAATCAGTATCGGTACCTCCAGTGCCCATTTCAGCTGCAAGCCTCACTAGTTTGAGAGTAAATACTGTATCTAGAGGTGCACGCTTCATAGAGTTGACTGTGTCCTAGGTGAAGGAGAAATGCAATGTGGGGCGATGAAATTATAATCAGAAAATGACGTTGAGCTTTTGATCATGAAGAGCTCGCTTTAAACTATGAGTGTTTCTCCATGTCTCCGATCCGACACCCGATCTCTGCCGACATGGTTTTTGGTGCTGCCGCCAAACAGGGTCGCTTGCTGTGTTCCGGTTTGAAGGCTAAGGGGGCCTGTGTAGCCTGTATACTTACAGGCAAATGAGGCATTTCAGATATTTCTGAAATGTCTGGATTGCAGTGTCTTTAGATAGCGGTGAACACATTATTCATTTTTAAGTAGTCATATTTTATTAAAATTGGCTGATTTGACATTTTTTTATTTTTTTCAAAGGATTGGAATCGCTTTTACGCGTCATATAAAATTTTTAAAAATTGCTAGATGTGTTCGGCGTTTCCTATCTGACTACTCTGAGAAGAAACAAACTCAGAGGTCACAATCTCTTTTAAAGCCCAGTCCATAATTTTGGTCAGGTCATAAGAGGACCATGTAGATTAGTGTCTGAAATGGTCTTTTGAGAAAAGAACCACACAGATTTGGGTGGACCTGTCCAGTCAGTGCATTTGTCAGTAATCGTGGAGCTCAACTCAGAACATAAGGAGCTCAACTCGACGAACAATACCAAAGAAAGGACATTAGGGTAGGCGGCATAAACTACTCTACACTAAGGGCCTGTGCACACCACGATTTTTAAACGCGCCGTCGACGCGCGTTTTAGAAACGCACGTCGACGGTGCGCTTTTATCCTACAGACAGGTGTGCAAAGGCCCTGACTTGCGTGCGTATCGCGTCTGTATCGCTACAAACGCGCGTCGACGGCGCGTTTAAAAAACGTGGTGTGCATAGGCCCTTACACTTTTTCTGTTAGCGTACCTACGTTTAATTTAAAGGCACAGATCTCACTTACACAAACATTCGGCCTCTGCACAAATAGATGCTCATTTGATATTTTCGCATCGCTTTCGTTTCGCACCTAGGAGCAAGGCACAAGCTCTACATATTTTTAGTCACCGAACGTCGAAATGAACCAACGCAATCACACTAATGGTATATTGAATGGACGATTTTTATATGACAACTTTGATTAATTACATTTTAGCCTTTTGGTTTATTTTAATCTAGGCTAAGTTACGTGGGTCTCACTTAGTAGTTTTTTCTTAAATTAAGATCATTTCGATTTTAAATACCAACCTATTAATTATCAATACATATAATAATCCGTAATAACTGCCTCGTTGATTTAGTTGCAAACGCTGCTGCTGAGCATGGGGGACATTTTTTTTTTTTTTTTTTTTGTGTGGGAAGTCATCAAATGACTTCTCCCGCTCTGGGCGGAGTGAGAGGGCGTGTCAGACTTTTACTGACTAAAACCCACCCGTGTTCCTTCCGTTGCCCGTGTGCCGGGGCCGCGATATCCCTTTCGGACAAACCCGCAACCCCAGCAGGCATTGGTCCTTACGGACCCCGTCAGTTGGTGCTGACATCTGTTTGAGGCGCGCGTGGAACACAACGCGCCGTCGACCGGGCCTGGTCCTTACCGGACGGCGAGCTACCCATTGCTCACTGTCCGCAAGCCCGCGCCTACGGTGGCCGGAAGTCGGCTCGTGACTCCCGACGCCCGGGGCGTCTCCTGCGGCGACTAGGGGCGCGAGGGCGTGCAGCTTGCATCTTCCACGCGCGCTCCGCCTCCTCCTTCGCGAGCATAACTGCTTCGCAGAAGCAGGTGACGGCCTCCCATGCACTCTCGCTCCGAACCATGGCCTGAACCAGGGCCGGAGGCGAAAGATCGCCGCCGCCGATCGCCTCCGTGAGGACACGGCGGTGCTCCGCCCAAGTAGGGCAGACCTCCACCGTATGCTCCACCGTGTCCTCTGGGCGATCCACACAGTGGTGACACCCGGGCGTTTCTTCCTGCCTTATACGGAACAGGAACCTCCCGAAACAGCCGTGTCCGGTGAGGACCTGCGTTAGGCGGAAGGTGAGGACGCCGTGGCACCTCTCTAGCCACACCTCAAAGAGGGGACTTATCGCCACAATTGTTGCGTGCCTAGCGCTGGGTTGCGACAATCGCACTCTCCATGCCGCCATGAGATCCCGCCGGAGCTCTGTCCGCTGTGCCGTGATTTCTCGCGGCAGCGGAGTTACGCCCCGGCGTTTCGCCTCCTCGCGACACTCCCAGATATGCGCGAGTCCTCGCGCATATCTGGGATCGCATATCTTTTGCCTCCAGATCCCATGGCGCTAGTCCGGCAAGAAGGCTCGCCGCCTCACGGGAGACCGTGCGGTATCCTCGGACCAGCCTAATGGCCATGACCCTTTGGGACGCGTTCAACCACTGGGCCGGTCGCAGTCTCAATGAACGCGCCCACACCGGTGCCCCGTAAAGGGCCATGGACCGCACGATCCCGCGTAGAGCCTGCGGCAGGAGGCGTTTGGACCCCCTAAATTGGGCAGAAGCCGCTTTAAAGCAGCCCCAGCCCTCTCCAGTTTGAGAGCCAAACGTCGGAAGTGCTCCACGAAATTCCACCGGCTGTCGAGGACGAGTCCTCCTGTTCCTCCCGCCGTTATCCGGGAACCCAACAGTGGCGCGTTCCGAGGACCATAGAAACACATGGCCTCGGACTTGTGCAAGGCCACCTCGAGCCCCAGTTGCCGGATCCTATCGACGATTGTCGCAACCCAACGTGTCGCCAGTTCGGCCGCCGCCTCAGAGCATGAGGGACCTGGGTTCTATTCCCGAGTCGGGTAAAGTGATATTGGGTTTTTCCATCTAGGATTTCTCAGTAGCAGTCCGGAGTCAGGAGTTGTGTCCGGTTGATGGCGTTGGGCAGAGTAGTACCTATAGTACACCTACATTTCGCCAGTTATGTTTAAGTCCCATGTAAATGAGGGCGAGCCTATTGCCATCAACATCAACCTAACCCAATAACACTGTGCCCGACCTGGGAATCGAATCCAGTACCTCATACCTCAGTGCTTGCGACCAAAGAGACACCAAGTATATCAGTGTTGAAGGTGCGTATAGACTGGTGAAACGTATCATGAAATGTAACATGCAATGAAAGAATTTGCCGTCCACATTGTCGCAATGTATCATGCAATGTAACAGAATTCCCATAGTGTGGACGGCTTGCGCGCACGAACCGTGCTCAATACGCGCACGAACAGAGCATTTCGACTCGTGCGCGCCGCGATCCGCTATTTGTCGGTTTTTTCGCCGAACACAAAGGGGCGCGCAGTGTGCACGGAGCGTCAGTGTGGACGGGTTGTGTGTGTTTGTACTGCGGAAGGCGCGCGAACCATGGAAGAAAACATTATCTTCGAGTGTTCTCGACAGACTGAGCTATGTTCGCCGCGCGCATGCCGCAAACAGATGTGAGTACGTACATGCTCGGTTCGTGCGCGCCCTGCGTCCACACTTATGAAATGCTCCTTTCATGTTACATTGCATGCTACGTTTCGCAAATCTGTACGCGGCTTAAAAGACAAAAAAACAACTGACAATCACACACGTTATTTCAACGTTCCCAATTCAAATAGCATACTGTAGGTACAAGTTTCAAGAACCAATTACCAGTCATAGGAATAGGTAGAGCCTATTTGCCTAAACTTCGAAGAACAGAGACGAGACTTCCTTAGGACTAAATTTTTTCCGGGACATCTGTCCCGAAATTAGGGACAACACTTTTAAATACATTAAAAAAATATGTTATTTGGAATAAGTAATTCGTCTATATTTACCTAAAGTTTGCGACTAGACATAGCATTTATAACTCCATAATAATAACTTGTCCTCTATGGGCTCTAAAGGAAAAATAAAACACAGAATATTGTTGTAACAAATATATGTATATTTATATTATTTTTTAAATATGACGTAATTGGAAAGCATGAAACTAAATGTACAGACGGGAAAAACTTAAGTTACAAATTTCTGTTTATCTATCTATGCCATATTTATTTTACTGACGTTGAGTGATGCAATTTTAACTCAAATCAAAGTACAAATTAACCTTTGAAGTATAACATTTAGGACAATCAGTTTTAATAGTGAACTACTAACTGTTCGGTTTTGATACAGATCTTGACGCATTAAAAATTGCTAAGAATTTGAAAATCATTATTTTTGTTACAAATACCATAAAAAATAAAGAACGATTTTAATTTAATCATCTTGATTCGATTCGTCAAGTCCAGTATTAGAACCGAAATTTTCTTTGTCAGATGAGTTGTCTAAGTTAAAATACACAATCATATTTTTTTCTATATTTTCAACTGTCAGGCGATTTCGTTTTATGTTAAGAATCAATTTATAAGTTGAAAACGACCTTTCAACATCGACTGAGGTTAAAGGCATGTACATATAATATGATCGCCCATCCCTTCCTGCTGTTTTCGCGTCACATATGTCTCTAATTTTATCTAGATCGGGATTTCTGTCCATGACATTTACGAGTTTGTTTTTTATAGGCTCAGACGAACACCAGCTAAGCACAGTTCTCACGTGATCAAATATTTCAATGGATTCCGTTAGAGTTAAATTCGATTTTTGTAATTTCTTTAACGCAATTTGTATATCTTTAAAATATTCCTCAATGTAGTCCAAGTCCAAGATTTCAAGTTTTCCTTTTGAAGAACATTTTTGGCACACCTAATAGAGAGCGCGTCGGAACTTCTTAAAAGATTTATAATTGTTTTAATTTCATCGTAATATTTTGCATAATATGACACTGCCTCCAACCAAGGTACCATCTTGTAATAACAGGTTCTGGAGGAAGCGGCATGTGGGGAAAGGTGTTTTTTAACAAGCGCACTCTAATAGGTGACTTTAAAAAAAAATATACATTTGAAATTAATTCATCTACATCTGAGTATTCGTATCGTGTTTTTTCTGCCACAAGATTCAGTGCATGTGCTAAGCAAGTGACGTGTATCATGTTGGGCAAATAATTTTTCAGAACACGTCCCGCTTTTAGCATATATGCTACACTATCAGTGCATCATACAGCAACGTCTCCTACTTTGGATTCATACGAATCGCGCCACATATTTTCAAGGCAGTCTGCTACAAATTGGCCAATTGTGTTCCCATTAACAATTTCTAGTACTTTGCAAGCAACTAAAAATGGTTTTTGTGTGATCGCATTTAAAGGTTTTACAAGAAAATGTACCATGTATCTGCCTGAAAAATCAGTTGTCTCGTCTAAAGATACCCATAGCTTTTGATTTGCAGTTTGTTCATAAATCGAGTCAATATTTGTTTTAAAAATCTTATTTAAATAAACTTTTCTCAGCAATAATTGCTCAGGAACCTTTTGTCGATTTGTACAATTGCAGCAAATATATTTATGGAAGAATTTTTTGAAAGCGGGGTTGTTTACTTGAATCCAAGGTATATTACATAATATGGGAAATTGTACTAGGTCCAAATAAAATTCTTCATTTGGTTTCTTACTTGTTCCTTTGTGTTTCGGACCATTAACGTGCCTCTTGACACTACTAAGTTTAGCTGTTATACTGCTCTCGCACTTAGAACAGTAAATCAAATTACTGGCCGGGTCGTAATATAATTCAGGATGAAGTCCAATCCAACTTTGTACTGTTGCTTCCTTAGGGTTGTTCGCCATCGCCAATCTTAATGATCTCCAAAAAGAGGTACCTAAAATAAAATAAAATTAAATTTTATAGTTTTCCATACCTCAAAAGGAAAAACAAACCCTTATAGACATGGGGAGGTGGAAGGGAAAGCGGGAGAGGCGCGCGCATTCCACCTAGATGCATCGATTGTATCGATTTGAAGATTTTATTATTTCATTTTACGCTCTAATAAAGAAATAGGGTTAGAAAATATGAACACGCGTAGCGTCATTGTTATTGAAATTGATTTTATTCTTTTACAGTTACATTTTAGTCAATGCGCAAAGGACATAATCCATTTTGGTACTAATATAAAAAGAGCCGGCCAGAAAAATAATATATTTTGATAGAATTCGTCCGCCTTAGCATTTCTTTATGATACCAAAGATGTAGCATCACTATGCTTGGTAGTATTTAAGTTCACTTTTATATTTAGACCAAAAATTTAATGCGGGTGATGTCCTGTCTTGTACGTAATGGTTATCAAATATTAAAATAACCATATTTTTTTTCTTTAAATACGTTTCATACACAATAATTATATTAAAAATTCCACTCAAAAATGTCAAGTTCATACAACTGCAGATCAAGCTAGACTGTCAAATTGCTAGTTTAAGATAAAATAATAGATACATTTATGTTCTACTTTATATCTAACTTACTGTTTGTTTCCCTACAAGAAATAAAATAAATAACTTTAGTCAAAACATTAAAAAGTAATAAATTTTGACTTACCGTATTATTTGATGTAGACAGACAGGAACAATGTTATTGCAGCAAATCGTAATCCATAAATTCAAGCCAAGGTAGTAGGTAGTAAGTAGGTATTAGGAAGATCCAATGAACCAAAAAACGTGCGAGGGTCAAAAAACAATATTCACAGGAAAATGCGCACTTAACAGACCAAAGTACAGGAGTGAAGTGAGGGTAACCTGAGCGCGCCGACACGCGGGGCGGTAGGGGAAGGTATGTAGACCCTCCCCGCGCCGCACAGGTATGCGACCATGGCGGTTTCTTTTTGTAATTTCTAAGAATAGATAACGAAATGCGCTGTCGTAAAAGTCGTATTGTACTTTCGGTGCAATAAAGATTAAATGATGTATTTAAGGTTTAAGTGTGTTACTAAACAATGTGACAAAGCCATTATTTTTATATATATACATATCATGCACATTTTTAAATATACTTTAGAATTATATTTCATCAAGATAAAATACAAATACTGTTTGTTTTTTAAATGATAAATTCGTCCTACTATAGAGAATGCTAAAATTATAAAAAAATCCGTTTTATTATTTTAAAGACAAAATGTCTTTTTTTTTTTCAATTATACATTTGAACTTTAGAAATCTCATTAAACGTAGCCGAGAGTGAGCTAGAAAGAAGGTATTTACTTCGAAACGTGTACGGCTCCTTATACAAACATTGTGATTCATAGTATTAAGATCAACGAGTCATTTACAAAATAATCTCCAAAAAAAAAGAACTAAAATTTTATGGTTGTAACGACTGTGAATGTTATTTATTATGTTATGTCTAGTCGCAAACTTTAGGTAAATATAGACGAACACTTATTCCAAATAACATATTTTTTTAATGTATTTAAAAGTGTTGTCCCGAATTTCGGGACAGATGTGCCGGAAAAAATTTAGTCCTAAGGAAGTCTCCGTTTCTTGTCTCTGTTCTTCGAAGTTTAGGCAAATAGGCACTACCTATTCCTATCACTGCCAATTACTAGCCTGCACTTCACCAAATATATATTTTACTTTTCCTGTATTGGCATGATGGAAAACTAACAACGAATAGTATGGTTCGGTGCGGAGAAAATTGGTGAGATCCTGCCTAATAGCTTTTTTTTTCTAATACGTAGCAAAGCTCGTATGTTGAAAGAAGGAGTAATATATTTAAAGGTCTACCAAATAAATACATAGACACAGCTTTAACCCACAGTCTTTGTCATATTATAGAACTCGCATGTATCTACATTATTGGAAAGCACGGCATTATTCATTAACAATCAATCTGCCTAGCCTTTTCCCAACTATTTTGGGGTCGGATTCCAGTCTAACCGGATGCAGCTGAATACCGTATTTTTCAGGGAGCGACTGCATATCTGACCTCCACAACCCAGTAACTGGATAATAAGATACCCCTTGGTAAGACTGGTTGTCAGACTTTCGGGCTTCTGACGACTGTCAAAGATCTACGAATCACAGCCGGGACCAACAGCTTAGCGTGCTTTCCGAGGCACGGAGGAGTCTCGGTATGTTAAGATGGTCACCCATCCAGAGGACCAACCCCAGCAAGCGTAGCTTCACCTGATGGATCAAACCGTGCGGCTGATATTACTTAGCCACGAGCTCCTCATTATTAATTATTATTATCTCTTTATTTCATTTTATACATATAAATTATATTTAAATATTGGAATAAAATAATATAAAAACATTTAAAAATATTAAAAATTGTAGCCCACCTGTATCGGGAACGGGTTCAAGCTACCGGTGGTCAGGGCTCCTGAGAGAGGAACCTCCTAACAATATGAGCCGTGTCCAGAAGTACTGCTTTCTGAATCAAGCCCTTGATCCAGCTGACAACGATAATGGTTAGTCGCATCTGCGTCACGCAGATGTGACTAACCATTATCGGTTATCGTCGCGATAGTTCGGGCTGCGTAGCACTTATCGCTCGGGTGGCGGTACATAGTACTCGTAGTAAAAGTGGCGAAGCCGCTAATGTGACCACCGCATTAGCGCGACAGCTTTATAGCGAGCAACCTTTAAGATAGCCACACTGTTTATTACCGAGCTGGTAATGATTTGAACTATTGAACTATTGGGGTTGAAAATAAAACCGCAATTGTGTTCTGATCTAAGCTGGTATATTTAATTTAAATTGCAAGACCCTAACCAAATCGTTATAACGAAACCATAGCGAGATCTATTTCGACGCCAACGCCATCTATCGAGCTTGACATCAACTTTTCAATTTTAACAATAATCACTATGGTTTCTTCCTGAACACACACACGTAACTGCAAGCGTGACAAGCCTGTATGAACAATCACTATATGCAAGCGTGCTTCAGCGTCTGTATGATGATTTGCAAGCATTTTGCTTGTGCAAGCGGCATGAAGATTGATAGAATTTTCATTATGCGGCTTGAATAAGCCCCGCTTGTGCAAGCATGATTGAACGTGTGTATGCAGGTTAAGCTAGCGGAATCATTCGCACGCTAGTTGCACGCAATTAAAGCAAACGCGTCGTCGTCGTCCATCGCTCAAGTAAAAACTCATGCTACTCCAGGCTGCTTGTATGGTGTGTAGCCTATAGAGAAGTTGTGCACGCTTGTTCAAAATTATTGTTCATGCAGGCTTATCATGCTTGCAGTTACGTGTGTAGTCCTTTAGTTACGACCTTGGTTTAAAACCTACAAAATCATCATTCTCTTGCCATTATCCCAATTTATTTGGGGTCAGCGCAACTTTATTTAATTTTTCATGTCCATTACCTTAGCCTTACAAGATTATCTTACCGGGATGTTGACTAAACACTTTTTTTTCCGTCAGGTAGGCTATTAAAAAATATTGGACACGTATTTTTTCTTTTTTACGTAATTAAAAGATTACGGCGATACATTGAGTAGGCGATACGGTAAAATGTAGCATGACGTCCCTCCCCGGTAGATTTTATACTGACTTGTGACGTAGCGAACCCTCACTTTAATGCGTTTTATCTAAACCATTTAATACGTGTCTAATATTTTTTTATTAACTGACTGACGGATGTTTTTTCCCTAGTCAACATCCCTACTCTTTATTAATCGTATTTTTTTTAACCTCTTGTCCTGCATCTCACCTGATGATAAGTGATGATCCGGACGAAGATGGAAGCGAGCTTCACCCGAAATACTCAACCACAGAGGAACTGGCTATCTTACCTCTAACTGCCGACACACCACAATGCTGTTAACATTGTTGTTATGGCGGCAGACTTAGATAAGATGGTGGTAGCTAGCCAGGCGGACTAAAAAGTGGGCTACCACCAACCAAACCGACCAGAAAATTTTGCTCCCACTGGGAATCGAACCCAGGACTTCTGGGTCTGAGACAGGTGGTGTAAACTCAGAGGCGGTTAATCATCAGTCGGTTGGTAATTTCAGTAGTCACCCCCTTTTCCAGTCATATCATCTTTCATATTATCCTTATCATTTTTAGAACCTACAACATTGTACGCAAAACCCAAAATCCCGCCCCAAACCACTTCTAATTTCAATCTACCTTCGCGAAAGAGCCTTTGAAAAAACCGTTTCAAGCTTGAAGAGGCTTCCAATTTCCGTTAACACAAATCAATCCCTATAGCTGACTCGGGCAAGTGAGGCAGTACGTCGAGGCAGTGTCGAGTACGTGTGAAGACGTTTGGGGGCAGATAAGCGATATCGGGAGCCCATTTGCCGCATAGCTGATAATTTCCGCTATGCGATGGCGTCATTTACCCTTCGAAGACTTTGGGGTGTGGCTGCGGTGTGCGAGAGTTTGGACGATAGCAAAAATAATTTTATCTACTCTCAAATCGTAATATTCGAATTGTAAGCTTCAAAACAAGTTTATATTGACATACTTTATTAAATAAACAGTCTTATTGTCTCATATGCGTGGGTTTGCGGGCTAGGAGATGTAATTAAATGAAACACATTAATATTCTGAATAATCACAAATCTCTGATCAAATTAACGTATAATGAAAAATAATGTAAATGACATTCCTCCGAGTACGTAAGACGCGAGCGCACATCAATCAACTCACTGCACTGCAAGAGTAATCTAGTCACCAATCACCATGATCACTACTATCCTAGCACGCGTAGCACAGTCATTATTAATCAATGCCGGCTTCGATCCAAGTTCGCGATCTATTCTTCTGACAGGGGGCTGCCTTCTTAGCACTCGGGGTTACGTCAAGTTGACGGCTGTCAAAATCGTACAAAAATCAACTCCGTCAGTTTAGCGTCGTAAAACCTTTAGACGCGCCGTCAAACATATTACCGAAAAAAGTAGAATCATAATATAACACTTTTTCTCTAACAAAATAATGCTATAAAACAATTTTTTTACTATTACGATACAGGGCAAATCCAAGAAGTTAATATCACCAATGAGTTCCATCAAGTTTTGTAATGGAACGTTACAGCAGCACCGCTCTAGCGCATGCGCGGTGATGTGCTGGGTGCAGGCGCCATTCATACGTTTTGTTGAACTGAATTTCGTGGGATTTATTTATTCTTGATCTTTCTTTAATCTTGATCTTTAACTTTGATTTTTTATTTAGTAGGTTCAATTCCAATGTATGAGAGTAGATAAAGTATTGTATGAAACTGCACACAACTAGGTATTAAAATACTCGTGTGATACTATTAAAAACCTCGCCAAAACGGCTCGGTTTTTAAACACACACGTATTTTAATACCCCTCAATATACAACAGTTTCATAAACTCCTATTAATCATTATTTTGTTAGAGAAAAAGTGTTAGAATTGATTCTATTTTTAAATTTCGGTATTGTGTTTATAAAGTATGTCAATATAAACTCGTTTTGAATTTTATAATTCGAATATTACCAGAAGGGCTAGGCACAGGTGTACCTATAGTACACCCACATTTCGCCAGTTATGTTGTACGTAAGTTCCATGTGGAGCGGAGCCTATTGCCATCAACCGGGCACAATTCCAGAGTCTCGCTGCTACTGAAAAAAATCTGATGGAAAAACCCTTTGCCCGACCCCGGACCGGCGCTTGCGACCACTATAACAACTACGCATTCGTAAATAATAAATAGAATTCGTATTACATACGAGCTCGTGGCTAAGTAATAACTGCCGCACGGGAGGATCCATCAGGTTAAGCTACTACTTGCCGGGGTTGGTCTGTGGATGGGTGACCATCTTTACATACCGAGACTCCTCCCTGCCTCGGATAGCACATTAAGCCGTTGGTCTCGGCTGTCATTCGTGGATCTTTGACAGTCGTTACGGGTCGTCAGAAGCCCGAAAGTCCGACAACCTACCGACAACCAAGTCTTACCAAGGGGTATCGTATTACCCAGTTACTGGGTTGTGGAGGTCAGATAGGCAGTCGTTCCATGTAAAATAATGGTATCCAGCTGTATCCGGTTAGACTGGAAGCCGACCTCAATATAGTTGGGAAAAGGCTAGGCAGATTGATTGAATACGTATTGCACGAAATAAGTCGCTGAGATTGCTTTTTAAATACATCTGACACCTTTTTTCCTAGGACTAGGATTGCTACGAAGCCATGATAGCATGGCTGATGGATGTGTGTGATTGTGCGTAAGAATACACTTGCGTACAATCACACATATCACATATTGAGGTATATTAATAGTCGACCTCGAAATTGCTTCACCACTTTTGACAAAGGTTACCAGTAAATTGAAACTTGACCATCGTTGCAACTATCTAACTGATACACAGGCAAACATTTTTCATTCATTCTTTATGACGTCAACGAGTAAAGGCTTGTGCAGACCAGCGCGACTTGTCGCGCGACGCGACACCGGTTATTGTAATACTGTGAAGTTTTCTTAGAAATTGTATTGTTCGTGTCGCGTCGCGCGACAAGTCGCGCTGGTCTGCACAAGCTTTAACGAGATTATTCGAACCGAGCGTGACGTCCAGTTCACGGCGTGCGGTGGACATGCGGCCATAGTAAACATATGTATCGGTCTTCGGCGCCGTCACGTCATCTCGATCTCGTTGACGTCCCGTTGACGTGGCCCTAGACAAACGGCCTTAGGGTGAAAAAATTACGAAGCCGGCTTTACATATTTCTAGCTAGGCTTTATAATTCACGTAAAGTGAGAACCTAACAATTTAAATCCCACCCTAGCAAAGAGACCATACCCAACATCTTTAAAGCGACCACGCGTTCTACCGTCACACTGCCACTTACTACACCATTTTGAACCTTACCCCGTTTTCTTAAGGTTCTGAAATTTTCAGCCTAGCAGTCCTCACATGAACTTATATTTTAGTTAATATCTCGAACTGTCTTCAAGCATTACTGACTGTCAGAGTCATCGGTGAGCGACTCGATATTTGGAAAAGATAGTGTGGTTGATAAAATCCTTAGTGGAAATTCAAAATAGACCCTACTACAATACGGTCGTGGAAAACGCATGTTTCATAGATCTGTATCTCGTAAATTGTGGGGTAGTTTATCATGAATAATGACACTTTTAGTGGCTTGATCGGTTTTGGGATCACGTAATGTGGCGAGGTTCAGTTGATATTTTATTTTGATCTTTTGTGAGAGAAGAATTTGATGCCTGTGTTTGCGTCTGTGTTTATGTCAATTGTTTGAAAATGGCAGCTAGGGTGAATGATGTCCACGAACCGACAGCGGGAAGCGTAGCTAGTAGTATGGTGTTGATAAAATAACCTAAACAAAACCTAGTTTTAAATACTGGTCCTCTTATTAAATACAATTACCAGATTTTTGGCTATACTTGATTCGGAACATAATTAACAGCTCTGTTTAAATTATTAATAATAAATTCCTAACAGTCTGCTCTAGTGTTTACTGTAATTAATTAAATCATTGGAAGGCTTAATTAAGTATAAAGTAGGAATTTGTAATATTAATTGTTTTGCAAAGTTTCCTTGTATGTTTTTACGAAAATGTAATATAATGCTTTAATTAATACTCAGTTTTTTGGGGATCTTTAGATTGTAATAACGAAACATATTTAGGATCTCCTTTTTTTTGGTCTCGGTTCTTTTGCCAAGTAACTATTTCTTAAGCCTACCTATAGTCTGCGCCACCACTGAAGTCCTTTTGACGCGGCGCTAGTGTCGATGTCATTGCATCACATTGCATGAAAAAAAAATAGTTCCACAAATTTCCGCCGGCGTTCTCTCGTGGCGCGTACTCTAGTACCTGTCATATTACAGGTAATGTACACATAGGTAGTATAGCTACCTATGTGTACGTGGGTCGAAAGTAATGTCACAATGTGAATTGGCAGCCATTTATTTGGAAAAAAATAAAAATTTGGCTCTTGTTTTCACGGGAAGTTTAAATAAAGGTGTAAAAATATTGATGACATTAAGTCGAAAAAATTGTATCGGTTAAATGACCTCCTGAGTTGATGCATATTTGTGCTCGAATTGTTGCTCGCAAAACATCTGGCTCCAAATTGATGTATTTTTCTTCAATGTTGGCTTTCAAGACTTGCAAGGTTTGTGGAATGTTGTGTTAAACGCAAGATTTCAAAAAAACCCGAAAGGGAGAAGTCTGGCTCCGTCAGACCTGGCGTTATGGCCGGCCAGATCAAATCACTAAAACGAGAGATCACATGGCCCGGAAATTGCAAGTTATTGACTATCTGTCTACAACATACGTGTCAAATCACAATGACATTATGACGCCATTTGCAAAAATTATGACATTACTTTTGCACCTTGTATTTTGCCCGCAGTAAATACAATAATAGCAATAGCAGACAATAGTCAATGTCATTCGCACCGCCATGAAACGCAACATTTTAATAATAAGACAGTCGCGGTTTCCGTTTAAAGTATCAAATCAGGGCGACATCTAATTAAAATTTCCGTTTGTCAGTTCTAAGCCGTAAGCAGCTTAGGTATTTACGGTTTCATTCAGTACAAATTGCTAAATGTTTTGAACGAATCAAATGGGTTTGTGAGTATTTCTGTCTAGGCAGTGTAATGAGATTACGTAGGTATTATAAATTAAACTCGCGTTTCGTGTCTATCTGTGTGACCGCGTTGTTCTCCTAAACTACGCAACTGATTTTGAATTGTTCTGTAAATTGTAATTGTCTTTTTTCGCATTGTTATAAAACTTACATATAAAGAAATCTCGAAAGTCTGACAACCAGTCTTACCAAGGGGTATCGTATTACCGGTTCTTACTGTTATAGGTTCCATATAAAATACTGGTATTCAGCTGCATCCGGTTAGACTGGAAGCCGACCCCAACATAGTTGGGGAAAGGCTAGGAAAATGATGAGATGATGATATAAAGAAATCTCGATGTTTTTTCAAGTCGTAAAAGCTGTGCAAACCCGTGGGTCGCTTAGTTATTGATAAAGAGGAGAACCTTTAATATTAGGTAATGACCTAGTTGTGTTTATGACGAATGAGGATGTCATACAAGATGTAATTCAAATAACTGAAAACATTTTTAGGTGTCATCATCGTTATGAACAACTTTTACTTAGGGACTAACCCTAAATCGCCAAATAAACCAGGTGTTCCCTTTATTGTGTCGAGTTATGCGAACAAAAAAATGTATGCAGCAGTTGATATTTTTTCGCTATTTATTATAAAATTAACTAACTGTTGCCTGCGACTTTTCTGCGATCCAGGATGAAAAGTAGTCTATGTCCTTCTCCAGGTCAAGGTCTACTCCTGTGCCAAATTTCAATCTGTAAAAGCGTA
This sequence comes from Agrochola lota, assembly GCA_947364205.1. NCBI lineage: Eukaryota > Metazoa > Arthropoda > Insecta > Lepidoptera > Noctuidae > Agrochola > Agrochola lota. The sequence continues at coordinate 3,227,391 of OX376229.1, forward strand.
ACAAACAAACTTTTCACTTTTATAATATAAGTTAGGATAAGCGTGATTAATTGAAAATGCCTTTAAAAAGACTTGAAATGAGCGTGCAAGATATAATTCTATGCGGCATGCAATCGCCTAAGCCACGCGGCCACGCGCACTGTGGCGAGATTCTCAAGCATCCGATGCGTCCGACGGTGGATTGTGCTCGAGCATACTGACGCAGTTGCCTCTGTCTGCGCTGACCGCAAGGAGGTACGATTCGCAAGCGTGCAACTCCTTCGACGTAGACGTAAACAAAGTCAGAATACTACGTCAGAATCGCAGCATGTCCGGTACAAGGATCTTTTAGCGCGTGGCCAAAATCGGAACTAACGACGCCATCTTTTTTTTTCAATACATTTTTTGACGCATTTCGTAGGTTACTCTAAATGTTTACCAACAGCGCCTCACCTGTCAATGTCATTTGAACGCCAGAAGATCCTTGAAGCGGAAAGGTCGTAGGTCTTCATAATATCCTTATAACTATTATGACCTTGAGTATAGGGCATTTAGTGACCTTATTGGTGATGTTCTTCAGAAAGTTCAGGTGCCAGGTGACCAAATGTATGAACGTAAACGAAGCAAAAGGAGTATGTAAGGATCGTAGCAGTTGGCGTTATACCGTTTTTGCCTACCTCCATTGGAATATGGCATGAGTTTATGGATTTAAGTAAAGAATGAAAGAAAAGACTGAAAGAAAAGAAAGAAAGAAAATAAAGAATGAAAAGAAAGAAAAAAAGAAAGAAAGAATAGAAAGAAAATACATTTATTTAGCACAGACTAAAAGGCACACAACACAACATATTGTACTACAAGTAAAAAAGAAAGAAAACAAATAAAAAATGTAAAGTGAAGATATTACCAGGAAAGTGTGCCTTGCGGCTGTAAGTGTGTGTGTGTTAGTATGTGCTTATGGCCAGCAGTAACCACGGGTAGTTAATTAATTCCGTTTGAATGTCTCTGTAGCATGTCACGCTGAATGCGTTGTATTGCAGCTTGTCATTGGCATTTGTGCTACAAATTATTGTGTTAGATACTTCCTGCCATGCTATCAGCGAAATAAATGGGGGAATTCAGTCCACCGATTACAGCCTTTATGGGGTAACAAGACGTGTAGTATGTGTGTATGTCCAGGAATAAACACAACCTTGCTGTACATCGCACAAGTCTCCACAGAGTAGGCAACTCGTTCATGGGTCAATGTATACGCTTTTACAACAAACTTCATATTGACATTCGAAACTTGGCATTAAACGATTAAAAAGCTGTTCTGAAACCAAACTTTGTTAAAAAGGGTACTATAAAATTTCAGATTATTTAGAAGATAAAATTGCTTGGGATTGAGCTTGTCGCTCTGCTAAGCCTTGTGATAAAACTTGACATTTTACCTAATGCATGTATTTAATATTCAACAATGTCAATGTTTATACATTGACATTGTTGAATATTACATACAAAATGACATGATTACTTTGTATAGTATTATATTATTTTAATTATTGTGAATGTGAGGACTATGTGGATATTTTTTTTTTTTTTCTTTCATTATTTTTTTAATTTAGTTAGTAGTTTCAGTTAGTTGGAATGATGGTCTGGCAGTTTGAGTAGTTTATACGGCCTACCCAAATGTCCTTTCTTTGGTATGGTTCGTCGAGTTCAGCTCCTTAAGTTCTGAGTTGAGCTCCACGATTACTGACAAATGCTTGCACTGACTGGACAGGTCCACTCAAATCTGTGTGGTTCTTTTCTCAAAAGACCATTTCAGACACTAATCTACATGGTCCTCATATGGCCTGACCAAGATTATGTCTGGATTTTAAAAGAGACTGTGACCTCTGAGTTTGTTTCGGCCTTGCTTCTCAGAGTAGTCGGATAGGAAACGCCGACTTCATCTAGCATTTTTTTTTATGTGACCTGTAAAAGTGATTCCGATATCCTATTTACAGAATAAACAATTTCATTTCACTTCATTATATTTTCGAGTTATGGCAACTTACTCGTCAAAAGTCCATTAAATAGTCATCATAAATATGGCTTTTTGTAGGTACAATCAGCGCCAAAAAATATACACTGCAGCTTTTACAACCCAGCCTATTTTCAACTATGTTGGGGTCGGCTTCCAGTCTAACCGGATGCAGTTAAGTACCAGTATTTTACATGGAGCGATTGCCTATCTAACCTCCACAACCTACTAACAGGGTAATATGATACTATTTCAGCTTTTCATATAGTAGTTATGAGTAACATTATTTAAATTGTACTTCTGTTCCGATTTTATAATTCAAAGTTGAGCTCAATTATTAGATACGTCAGCCTGTACCTAATAATGTAGGTAATGTAGTAGCAGTGTATATCATACCTCTGTTCCAAACTATTATCAAATGGTCATCAGTTACAATAACCGAGCTATAGGGGCGTAATTAATTCCATAAGGATGTCTGCAACATGTCAGGGCGAATGCATTGCACTGCAACTTGTTGAATACTGCGACTTAGCGACTTGATACTTGGCGTCACACTCGGCGTTTTTAGGAGGAGTTATGACACTTGGTCGGTTGGTAGTTGTTGCTTTTTGAGGTGGTTTTGAATTCATGAATTGAAATGAAAGATTTTTATAAGCAGTATTCTTATATATTGTTGTAAGGTACTTAATGATACAATTCTTTGAGGATCGGAATGACTGGCATAATTGAATAATCAATATTGTAAAATCTTAATAGCTTCACTTGTGAGATAAGATAAAAGGAATTACGATTATTTACATCACTTTGTCAATACTTATCACAAGTGCCTATTTCATTATTTGATTTGTTTCGCATTTATCTTAGTAATAAAAACAAATGACACCTTACAATATTCTGAGTGGTTCCCTTGCCTTTTAACTTTCTCCTGAGTGCAGGCGAAGATGAGCAGAAGCCTTCTGTTGTCTACAAATAACACAAAACAGCCAATAAATGTCTCTGGAAACACGTAAGACCCCCTCGTCCAATAAGGGCTAGGCCCGGGTCGACGGCGCGTTTTGTTCCAGCGCGCCTCAAAGAGATGTCAGCACAACTGACGGGGTCCACTAGGACCGATGCCTGCCAGGGTTGTGGGAAAATCCGAAAGGGATAGCGTGGCCCCTTGCAACGTACAGGCAATTGAAGGCACACAGGTGGGTTTTAATCAGTAAGAGTCTGACACGCCCTCCCGCTCCCAAATCGGGAGAATTTATTTGATAATTTGCCACCCAAAAAAAAACCTCTTTATCAAAAATCACGTTACGCAGTTGGTCCCGCCTGTCATTCGTAGATATTTTGCTGTCGTTAGGGGTAGCTAGAAGCTCGAAAGCCTGACAATCAGTCTTGCCAATGGATATCGTGTTACCGCGTAATCGGGTTGTGGAGCTCAGATAGGCAGTCGTGTCATGTAAAATACAGATATTCAGCTACATCCACCGGAAGCCGACCCCGCCATAATTTGGAAAAGACTGGGCAGATGATGAGCCATTCTTTGTGCCACGCTTGGTGATCCTGATTATGGACATATTTACGGGCTGAATCTATGATGATGATGAAACAAATCAGGAGAAAAACGTCGTAAGGGAAGTTTTGAGAATGAATAGGGAGTAGGGGAACACCAAAGAAACGATGGATGGACTGTGTGAAAGATGATATGGTTTAGAAAGGGGGTGATTACCCAGATTAGAGAGATTAACGATTATTAGAGAAGTATGGAAGAAAAAGATTTGTTACACCGACCCCAAATAGATTGGAATAAGCCCAAGAGAATGATGATGTAACTAATCATCAAAACAAAAAAGTATCAACCAAGTTCAATCCACACATTTCACGCTATAGAACGTGAAATCCCCAAAGCCTAATCGCTTCATTTGGCTGGCATGTCATAATTTATGACATAAACGAGTGCTATCTTCAACTTGATATATTAGGGAGCAATTAGAGCGTTATTCTACCTGCTAATGAGTTTAAGTAGCGTTTAAACCTGGGCTAAAAAAGGGGGAGGAAAAGGGACTGGAAAGTACTTTATGTTAACGCGTATGTGTAGCTGAAGGTTTGGTTTTATGATAAATAGAGCTACTTAACCGTACTAATGTGCCGTATCTCATGTAAAATGTCGAAGAAGCTGTACTCGTGTGGTTAAATGTGTATGTATCGTAGTCAGATGTTAGAAAGAAGAAAGAAAGAAAGAATAATGTTTATTTGGACACAGTTTGTGAAACACTAAATACAAAATTAAAAAAAAGTGAAAATAATATTTTAACAATAATAGTGTGTGCCTCACGGCTGCGCCAAAAAGGTTCATTTCAGCATTAATGCCAGGCAGATGCTGTCTGACGCTGGTTTTCTAATGAACCTATAAGTAGGGACAAGTGACGGCGAGTACAAAACAGTTTCAACATACCTAATACATAATTTATATACTTCTAAATAAATAAATAAACTAGTAATCAAATCTAAATTACAAAAATAAAAAATATGTATATGAAAACAATAGGAACTGTCCACGCAAAACCTGTTCTTAACGATTAGCTAGACTAGATTGATTCGTGCACTCACAAAGCGCAACAGGCCGCCAACCGCGGCGGACAGATACACCGACTGCTATTTAGTTTTAAGACATGCAAAAAAAATTACTGTGGGGTGTTTGAATAAAACATATGAATAGTTATAAATAATAATAAAATAGTGAAGAAAGATAATAAGAAAGTGAAGCACATATATCAATAGATGAAGTAGGTACACTGTTAATAAAAGAAGGTAAGCATCATTCATTTATTACCATAATTTTCTTGTGCTGAACTGTATTTGTTTGACTTTTCAGGCAGCAAAGGACGGAAAATCACCGAGCGTGCGCAACCACCATAACAAATATATTGTTTTGACGTAAGAGAAATTATGTTTTAAGCTAAGTATTGTATTGTATTTCATATAAGTGAAACATTCAGGGCGACCATATCTAGTTTCTGTTGCGAATCTATCGGATACTGCCGTAAACGTGTTCTGAACGTGTGGATAGTGCTCAGTACCCTTATTGGTGGTGGGATGTTATTCCACACCTTAGATGCAGCGTATCGGAAAGTGCCTCTGAAAGCTGCTGTCCTATGCGACTGTGTTGAAAGTTGTTGTGCACATTGCCTGGGCGCGCAATCCCGTCTACTAGCCATCCAACTAAACTTGTCGTACAAATACTTCGGTTTCTGTGACTTAACGACACCAAAAAGCAGGCACGCTAGATGTAACTTTCGTCTCGACTTCATCTTGAGAATAAAATGTTTGTTAAGAAAGGGGGTGACATGACTTCTAGGGGGAACAGAGTAGCAGAAGCGTGCGCATGCATTTTGGACTCTTTGTATAAGTCGATCGGTACGAGCCAGTAAACGTGGGCCGTAAACCGTATCAGCGTAGTTTAATTTAGAAAGAACAAGGGTTTCGACTAGCTGTTCGCGAAGCCTTTCAGACAAGAACGGCCTCATTTTGTAAAGCACTTTAAGACGATAGAAGCAGTTTCTTACGGAGTTAGCAACGTGTTTCTCAAATCTAAGGCTGTTGTCCATACATAATCCAAGGTTTCGCGCCTCGTTCACACGGTCAATAGGCTCACCCATTAGGGTTAAATTAAGGCTTGAAGGTATTTTCTTCAACTGCTGCCTCGTACCAAACAACATATACTTGGTTTTCAATGGGTTTAATGCCAGACAATTTTCATTAGACCATGCGGCGATTCTTTTTAGGTCGTCATTTAGGTCTCTTATGGCCGCCTCATAATCATCTGGACTGAAAGATAAATACAGTTGGACGTCATCGGCATAAATATGATACTTGCATTTCTGAAGGCACTTTATTATGTCTGCACAGTAGAGAATAAAAAGAATCGGACCCAAAATTGACCCCTGAGGAACGCCTCTTTCTATAGAAGTAAGGGCTGAAGTCAAGGTAGTACCATCCGACAAACGCAATTCTACAAGTTGTTTCCTGTTACTGAGGTAGCTGTGGAACCATTGAATGGCATTGTCGTCAAAACCGTAGTATTTTAACTTTGACAGTAATAGCGAGACGTTAATGCAGTCAAATGCACGGGAAAAATCGAGTAGCACCATCAGTGAACACATGCCCTTATCTTGGGCTGATAGAATATTGTCCGTAACATCTAGTAACGCCGTAGAAGTGCTACGCTGTTTTCTAAAACCGGATTGCAGATCAGGTAACACTTCGTTCTCTTCTAAAAACCGAGTTAATTGACGGCATACTACCTTCTCCATTACTTTTGAGAGACAAGGCAGAATACTGATCGGCCGCAAGTCTTTAACTTCTATAGGGTTTGGACTCTTAGGTAGGGGTCTAACTGTGGCAATTTTCCATTGGTAAGGAAACTGTGATGTCCATATGGAACAATTAATAATGTGTGTAATAGTTGCTAAAGTGTGCGGAAAAGTTAGAGTAAGCATACTTAAGGTTATGTTGTCGTAGCCTTCTGCATTTGACTTAAGGTCAGAAATAATGCGGGAGACATCATTTTGGTCCACCGGAGCAATTGTGAAAGTTGCTTCACTATATCTGTGGGTCTCATAGAATAATATAAGTGACGTGCTAGCTACCTGGTTGCCAGGGACATTCAAAAAAGTGTTATTTATTAGGTCTGGGTTCCTAAAATGTGGGGGAAGGTCTTGTCCATGCTTAGAGGGTGCAAATGTGGATTTAATGTTCTTCCATAGTAATTGTGGATAATTTATTTTATTATTTATATTGTGCCTAAAGTATGCAATTTTTTCATGATACAAGGAACTTTCTACCAAGGATTTAAACTGTTTATAGTAATTTTTTGTGGGTCCCGCTTTAGTATTCCTATATTTGGCTAATGCATTGTCCCGTAATCGCATCATGAGCTTGATAGTGTCCGTAATCCAGGGATACGATAATTCTCTAATACGACAAGTCTTAAGTGGCGCGTGAACATCAAACAATGATATTATACAGTGGTTAAAAATATTAACCATGTCATTCACATCGGTAAATTCAGAAACACGACTTATGTATGATTGCGACAAATCCGTATAAAAACTATCCATACATATGTCTTTCGTCGGTCTAAATTTAATTACATATGGTTTAAATTTTTCCCGCTTTATATGAAATTCACTGACTATAATAGAATGGCCTGTTATGGAACCAAAGGATTCTACCGCCGTATACCTTGCCCTAAGGTCTGTGCACAGTAGGTCGATAAGAGTCTCACTCGTATCTGTGAAATGAGTCGGCATCGTGACAAGTTGGACGAGACTTACGCAAGTTAAAAATTCTTGCACTTTTTTGGCTTTAGTCTCGTTTATGTTGAGCATGTTCACATTGAAATCACCGAGCAATATATAATGGTCACAGTTACCCAACGTAGCAAAAGTGTTCGTGATGGCATCAAGGAAGTCATCTATGTCAAACCACGGTGGCCGGTACGCTGTACCAATGGCAATTTTTTTGCCACTTAACGAGATTGTCAGCCACATCTGTTCGACAGAATCGAACCTGGGATCTGCCGTGCCAGTACACACGCGCGCGCTCAGACCCCGCCGTAGATAAAACCCAACGCCCCCACCTCGTCCCGCGCGAACAGTTAACGGCCGCGGAGTGTGACACAGGCGATAGCCGGGCACAACGGGCGCGCGCCCCTCCTCCCCCGGCCGAAGCCAAGTTTCGTTTATAGCCATTATGTCGAAACTGTACCTGTCAATTGCACAAATCAAATCATCATGGCCTGTACTCAGAGACCCTGCGTTAAGGAAGCCAACCTTAAGATATTTCCCACCTTTAAGCATCATGACTATAATGTAAAATTACTACTACAGATATCACTTGATTTGCTAACACTTTCAATCTGCATTCATTAAAAAACAGTTCAGTTTCCATCGTAGTCCTCAATAATATTATTGCTTCTGAATTAAATATAATAATTGTATAGGTATTTGCAAATAATGGATAGTTAATAATGTGAATATGTGTTATAACAATAAAAAGTAGAAATGTTAAAAGAATTAAAAATATTACTAGTTGTAGGGTAATGTTGTAAATAATAAATATAATACGAGTATGTCGAAACCGGTTTAGGAGCCCACTGAGATGCGCGTGTGCCGCCGCCGCCGTGAGACAAACAATGTAACATAACATAATATCACGCCTGTCTCCCCGGAGGGTCGGGCAGAGCGAACACAACAGATAATAATTATAGAACCATGATACTTTTGCAACATACAATAAAATACGTGTCATTGGTTTGTTAAAAACTAAAAATATACAGTAAAAATTTAAACAAAAAGAGCAGAAATAATAAAAAATAATGAAAATAGTTTGAAGAAAATATTTAGGCCTATTTGCCGACGGTAACCGGTACAGATATGGGTACAAAGATGCGCTGAACATCAGCTTCGCAGCGGATTTGGCAAGTGGCGTCTCCGGGTTTGTATCGGGCAAGAATACGGGCTCGTTTGCACCATACAAATTGCCAACCAAGCCGGCCCCCGGCCTCCCGCGCCATTCGAAACAACTCACGATTCTGCTTCGTAAGACGTTCGTTGACGTAGAATCGCGCTGGCAAACCGGGCATGTCGAGATCAGCAGAAGTCATGCCACGACGTACTCGTGCGGCCTCCAACATCTCATCGCGTAGATCACGGCGCGCAAGGCGCACGACGAGGAAACGAGGTCGGGTCTCCACAGGCGCCAGCTGCGTAGCATTTATGCGTCTACCTCCAACGCGCTCTGCACTCACAATATCTCGCGCCTCGATTTTTACGCCCATCTTTGACGCCACTAGCATAGCCGTGTGTATGGGATTTTCACCACTCGGCTCTGGCACGTTCGAAATCTGTATATCAGTGGCTAGCAGCTCCTGATCACGGTCGTTCAAATCGCTCCTTAATTGGGCAATTAATTGGTGCACATCCGGCGAGACTTGGGGTGGTAATGATTTTTGGTTTTCCATAACGGCCACTCTCTCCTCCAAACTGCTCATACGGTCATTAGTGGACTTTAGTGAAATTTTCAAGTCGGCTATATCATTACGCAGTAGTTGAAATTCACTCCGTACCGTTTTAAGAAACTCCTCTTTAAACTTTCTCAGCTCAACAGTGATGTCTTGAGTGAGCTCATGTGTGACATCCAGAGCGGTGGTATTTGTAGGACTCGTGCCCATGAGATTAGCCATATTGTCTTTGTGTGGTGCCTCTGAATGGCCCCTAACTGGCGTTTCGGCCCGGTTGTCCCGCACAATGTTTTTGTTACACTCCGGGCAGTGCCAGGGGGATGTTAGAAGGCCTATTTTCTGTATCCCAACGCACTGCCGATGATAGCAAGATCGGCAGTTGTCGCATTTAGCCGCATCCGCCGCCGCGAGAAATTTACCGCAGCCACCACACTTTACCATGGTGAGATTTTACGATCTGGTTTGCGCAATCAATCCACAAAGCAGTTTACACAGAAATCACTAGATGGCGCTGTTTTCAATAAACGCGTTTATGGCAGATATCACGGTGTTATAGCCAATTGTGACACCATAAGACGACACACAGCGTCACCGTAAAGATGCACAAACACTGAAAGATGGTCACACAGTATTTTTAGCAAGTAAGTGTCCTAAAGTCTGTTATTATTTGTACATAAAGGGTAGAAAAATACCAGTTCCCAAAATTAATACAGTTTTTAATGTTTTTTTATGTTGTACACAGCACAGAATCACTAGATAATAGCGTCACTTGTAAGTTGCACTTATTACTGTCTTTTCAAAATAAAGTTTTTGCTAAACAAGTACTTGTTTTTTTTTTTAGATAAGTAAGAAATATTTTGACACTGTTACGCACTCAGTACCGTCACCCCCGTCACCCCCTGTTAGACTTGATCATTTCATGAAGTGTCCGAACTTTCAAGAAATGTTTGTGTTTCATGCTAAAATTGGCCATATCGTTTAAATGTCAACGTTTAATGATATGTCAGTCGACGTTTAGCCATATCATTAATGTCCATGGTTTAAGGTGTAGTAAAAATCGCCAAGTAACTGCGACCAACTTGGAAGTATGGCCGGCCGCTGCCGCGGCACCGCTCGCTTCGCTCACCCGGCTCGCGCGTGGTTTGTCACATCTCTAACCAGTTGCTTATCATGTTGGGAACTTTCAAACATTACTGCGGCTGCGGCTATATAAACAGCATGTATCAGAAAGATGCAGTCATAACTGAAAAACTTTCTCCGTGGAACAATATAGTAATCGTGAAAACAATATCAAAAATCCCACACAAAACTTCAATACCTATTCGACACAAATGTATAAGAAAAAGAATATATTTATTTCACTAAGTTTACATTCAAGTGGATTGAGTTCCTAGACCTCAAACTAGGATTGCTTGTGTTGTGAGATCGAAGTTTGATCGTTGTTTGTCAGTTGTGTTGTTGTAAGAGAGTGTTGGTATGGGAGGGCTCGTTATTTTTTCGCGATTACGATATTGGTCTCATGGTTATAATTGTTGAGTTTGAAGGTCTGTACCACAACCTATATGACCACACCTTTCCGATACACACCTTGTCATTATCATTTATCATCATTTCAGCCGAAAGACGTCCACTGCTGGACATAGGCCTCTCCCAAATTGGGGGTTTGCAATAATCGCCACGCTTGGCAGGCGGGTTGGCGATCGCAGTACGGCGTTAAAATGCGCAGAGAACGCTGCTGCTCATTCTCTAGTAAGTCCCTTAGTCGCCTTTTACGACACCCGCAGGAAGAAATGGGATGGTACTATTCTTTACGCCCGGCACCACACGGAACACACTGTGTACTCAAACTGAAAGCATTTATTTCAAATAACCAATTGCAGGGATTTTTGAATTGTCCAATTGTCGGTACTGTTCCATATAAACTGTTGCATCATTATTTAAGGCTCTGTGTTCGGGCGATGAAAGTCCTCAATACCCATCGTAACCACAATATCCATTCGTTCGAAAAATATTTGAAAGTTATTGTCAAATATTTGTTCGAGCAGAGAAGACCAGAGGTGGTCGAGTGGTAACGGCCGCGACTAACGAGTTGTAGATCGTGGATTCGAACCCCGACAAGCGCTTTACTATGTGTAAATTATTTCACCACCACTGCTCTCAAAACAGTGACGGAAAATATCGTGATGAAACCGGGATGTCCTAGAACCAAAAATTCAAAGACATGTGACATCTACCAACCCGCACTGGGCCCGCGTGGTGGATTACGGCCCACTCCCTCTCACAGAGATGAGACCTGTGTCCCAATAGTGGGAACATTATGGACTTATGAGCAGTGATAGCCTAGTGGTGTAACCGTCGGACTGCCAAGTCATTTTACCAGTCACTTTTCGAATTCATGTTCGTATTATATAATTATCAATTGCTTTAAAAATGGTGAAAGAAAACATCGTGAGGAAACCGGCATGCCTGAGAGATATTTCTCGACGGAATGTGAAGCCAAGTCAGACGCCCATGGGCGGCTTTAAAACTCTGACACCAGGTTAGTCACTAACCACATGAAAAAGAAAGAGAGCTGTAGACCTAAGGGTGAACAAACGTATAAGGGCGTATAACTAGCTTCAACTTTCTGACTATCTGTCGCGACTATGTGACAATTCAAAAGTGCCTGTAAATGGTTTAATTGAAATAAATGCTTTGAGTTTGAGTTTGGCACTAAAGCGCGCATGACACTATCTAAATTCTCGGCGTTGTTGCCTAAGTAAACATATAGGATAACTTTACAACCACAAGCTCATACTCCAGAATACCTTCGGGAACTTCCTATCAGAAAGCGAAGCAAAATTAACATTACTAGTCTTTGATCCCCGATTCTATTTCAAAACGTTGTGCCAAACTGTCATGGCGGCTGAATTCTGCTACGTTAGCTTAAATGAGAACAATTAAGTATGTTGCGTCCATTGCCGGTTGAGTGCGGTGAACGCGGTACCGGCAGGGGAACACACGGCAGCGGAATTAATACTCGCTAGGATTTACAGACGGATGTGCAAGGTATGGGCAGAAGCGTTTACTATACGCTACAAGGTAATATTGGCGCGTGGCTAAAATCGGAACTAAAGCCGCCATCTTGTTTTGTTACTACAATGTGTGATACAATTTCTGTGACAATGTCACAAATGTTTACTAACAACGCCCTCTTGTCAATTTCAGTGAAGCGCCAGAAGATCATTGCAGCACTTCTTTTTGTTTGGTAGATTTTAATTGAAATCGACTTCTCTTGATTGATATGATGACCAGCGAATAAAGCGCTTTTAGGTGCTATTTGGCGTTTCTTGTCTAATCTTTAAACGGCTATCACAAGACAACGACTGTAAAACTGTTTTGAAAGATGGAATTTGATGTCTTAGGTAAGCAACGCATTGGGCACGCCACAATTGTGGCGATAAGTCCCCTCTTTGAGGTGTGGCTAGAGAGGCGCCACGGCGTCCTCACCTTCCGCCTGACGCAGGTCCTCACCGGACACGGCTGTTTCGGGAGGTTCCTGTTCCGTATAAGGCGGGAGGAAACGTCCGGGTGTCACCAGTGTGTGGATCGCCCGGAGGACACGGTGGAGGTCTGCCTTGCTTGGGCGGAGCACCGCCGTGTCCTCACAGAGGTGATCGGCGGCGGCGATCTCTCGCGTCCGGCCCTGGTTCAGGCCATGGTTCGGAGCGAGAGTGCATGGGAGGCCGTCACCTCCTTCTGCGAAGCAGTTATGCTCGCGAAGGAGGCGGCGGAGCGCGCGAGGGAGATGCAAGCTGCACGTCCTCGCGCCCCTAGTCGCCGCAGGAGACGCCCCGGGCGTCGGGAGTCACGAGCCGACCTCCGGCCAACGTAGGCACGGGCTTGCGGACGGTGAGCATTGGGTAGCTCGCCGTCTGGTAAGGACCAGGCCTGGGTCGACGGCGCGTTGTGTTCCACGCGCGCCTCAAAGAGATGTCAGCACCAACTGACGGGGTCCGTAAGGACCAATGCCTGCTGGGGTTGCGGGTTTGTCCGAAAGGGATATCGCGGCCCTGGCACACGGGAAACGGAAGGAACACGGGTGGGTTTTAGTCAGTAAAAGTCTGACACGCCCTCTCACTCCACCCTCTCCATCCACTTCAAAAAAAAAAAAAAAATGGTAAGCAACGCATCTACAATCTCTTTAATGTTGGCCCTAAGACAAACACCTATTTATTATAACTAGTGGTCGAAATTCGACCATAATTCATTTAAATTTTAAGTTGTACGTATAGTTGTTGTAAATACTAATTCCATGCTGCCATGTCATGATTCTAAGGTAGCCATCTTGTGTCAAACGCATGGTAGTGGGTGTAATGATATTTTTAAATGAATTTATTTATTTGTATTATATAGAAATATTAGCTTTCTGCACTCCTTCTCCATATAAACTTTTACTGTGCCAAATTTCATACTCCTCCGTCCGCGTAATTTTCGTAAAAAGGGGTACTAAGTTTTTGTTTCACGTAATAATATAATAAGATAAGATAAGATAAGATAAGATATCTTTATTTGCTCAAACATGTGTACATATAATAATTTTAAATTCTGCGATGGCCGTTTTTTCCGGGATGTGACGCATATTTCCCCTCAACTTGTTCGTTTTTGTGTTCTTTTTTGCGTCATGCTTTCCGTAAATAAACGTACCTATTTTCTTTTCTCCATCTATCCCTAATCTTACATAAATAAATGTTCTAAGTTCTTTTCACTATAGAAAGAAAGAAAGAAAGAAAAATAAGCTTATTTGTCACAGAAACAAGTGCATTAAAAAAAAAAACAAACAAAAAAAAAAAGGTAAATAGGTCGACAGGGATGCGGATGAATTCTTCGACGCCATATTTTGTTAGGATACGTGTATTATATCGATATTTATATATTCATTCATTAGGTATAAGTGGTTATAAAGGAAAGCTAGGTGAAGGAGCTCGTAGATAAGTAATAACAGCCGCACGGCTCGATCCAATAGGTTAAGCTACGCTTGCCGCTGTTGGTCCGCGGATGGGTGACCATCTTTAGAATCCGAGACTCCTCCGTGCCTCGGAAAGCACGTTAGGCCGTTGGTTCCGGCTGTCATTCCTGAATCTTTAACAGTTACGGGTTCATTCAGTTCGGTACGGGTCGTCAGAAACCCGAACGTCTGACAACCAGTCTTACTAAGGGGTATCGTATTACCCAGTTACTGGGTTGTGGAGGTCAGATAGGCAGTCGCTGCATGTAAAATACTGATATATTCAGGTGCATCCGGTTAGACTGGAAGCCGACCCCAACATAGTTGGGAAAAGGCTGGACAGATTGATTGAGGTATAAGTTGTAATTTATGTAAATATCTTATAGGTAATGTATTTATTGTCTCCGTTGACCAAACGCATCCTCCTTCTTTGGCAATTTATTTGAGGCCTTTACCGTCTCACAGCTAGGGAAGACTATCTTTCCATTTATTTATTTTATTTATTAAAAACCAACTTATATTTACAGTTTGCACCACACATACAAGTTATCGGTCAATATCTATATGTAATTACACATATAATAAAAAAAAATAGATAAAATTAATAAAACATATAATCAAAGAATGAAACTAGACAAAAATTTTTGAAATTTAAATTAAATTAAACAAAATCTTCCATTGATTTCACTTCTCACGTCTGTCTATAGTTGAAGTCCAATCTTCTATGGATCAATCTAGTTCATCTCGCCATCTTCGCCAGCCAACAACATTACTTATTTCATTTGTGCGCCGTTCTCTTATACCTTGAGCTCGCTAAATCGCAGCTAAGTATTCAAAGCTGAGCCTGAGTGAAGGTTCTACCGACGACATCACTCAGTTCGAAGCTCGTTCAGTGCTTTACCTAGCTACACTACTGACTGTTTGTTATTATTAACAGGGCTTTAGGACGAGAGATGCAGTTATTTTTTTATTCTCTAATTTTTCCATGATCATAGCAGTACGTGTAGCATGACGGGTTTTGTCGACGGAATAATAGACAAAATGACAGATTGTGATTGTGAACCTGATATTTTGTCTATTCTTTCGTCGACAAAACCCGTTTCAATGGTTGTCATGCTGCGCGTCCTGCCCCCCCCCCCCCCCATCAGAAGCAGGCGTTAATGTATGTATGTTGGGCACGCCACAATTGTGGCGATAAGTCCCCTATTTGAGGAGTGGCTAGAGAGGCTCCACGGCGTCCTCACCTTCCGCCTGACGCAGGTCCTCACCGGACACGGGTGTTTCGGGAGGTTCCTGTTCGGTATAAGGCGGGAGGAAACGCCCGGGCGTCACCACTGTGTGGATCGCCCGGAGGACACGGTGGAGCATACAGAGACACACGGGTGGGTTTTTGTCAGGAAAAGACTGACACACCCTCTCTCTGAAAAAAAAGTGTATCTATGTTACTAATAGAATTCGCATTAAATTAAGTTCAATGGTTAATGGTAGTGAAATAATTACCATCAGAGACAATATAGCCACCCCACAATAGATGTAGTGGTGTAATGCCCAATACAGTGTGCCAGACTCATGAATTGACATCACTAAATCGGCTCAGCCACACATGCTTGTATTGATAAAGGCGGCGGTTGATTTACGCGAACGTAATATCCGTCCTCATACACATTATAAACGCGAAAGTAACTCCTTCTGTACGTCTGTCGGTCTGCCTGTTACCTATTGACGCCTTAACGGCTAAACGGATTTCGATGAAATTTGGCACACAGGTGGACCATGACCTGAGACATTTTTTATCCCGGTAGTACGTTCCTGTGGGATTATTTCCGATGTCCAAGCGGCAGAAGCCACGGGCAAAAGCTACACACATAACTTGACATGTATCTTGTAGTAGTATGTCGCTTTTTATGCTCGAGTTTACCAATTTTAAATAAACTATGTCCATGTCCACATTATTTATCTGAGTTTCACCGAAAAAACAAAATCTTGTGTCTAACAAGAATATAAAGTAGGTACCTAAGAATGGCTCAGTTTCCTGAAATCGCTTTACTGTATCAATTACTAAGTGCCTTTTGAAAAGAGTGGTTACTAATAGTTTCACTTTTACAAAATATTTTAATAAATTATCCGGAAAACAACTGGGGTTACCGACATAGCTTGCAAATTACGCAAGCTGGAAGTGACAGTGGGCTGGCCATGTTTGTCGAAGGCCACCGTGCCTTCGACAGACATTGCCGCTGGAGCAGACGAGTACTGGAGTGGAGACCGCGTATTAGCAAGCGGAGTGTGGGACGCGTTGTATTACAAATGCGAAAGTAAGTCTGTCTTTATGTCTGTTACCTTTTTTGGATAAAATTCCCCTCTTAGGTCTATCCCTGTGGCAAATTGTCCTAATCCAATAAGGCTCACGCAGTACCCGGTAGTACGTTCCCGTGGAATAGTTTCTAAAAGCTAGTTTCCTCATAATATATGCTTATCATTTACCCACAAGAAAATTACTGACGTAAAGTGTGCCTCAAAGCCAGATTGGCAGACAAGTGGCTATCCTACGCCCACAAACATTCTCAATTGTAAAGTTCCAGAAGCGTGGGATGGTTTTCATTTGATCGCCAGACGGCATTAAAAGTTAAAAGCCGCATTATTTTAATTTTTCAATGATGCGACGCCTTTATTTGAAAACAGTTAATTTTGATAATTGATTCGAAATGGTCAAATAGGTAATAAAAAAAATTGCATAGGTCAAACTTCGTGCCCTTCTCAGTGTATCTGGCTTTTCTTTTCCACAGACGCTGTCAATTAGGTGTCATATAACTATCTATACTAGGTACTAAATTAAATGACTAAATAAACTAATAAATACAAAAACAAACAGACACTTAGCGTCGAACTATTCGTCTACATCACTGTCATCCGGAAACGTGCTCAACAGACTGCAACGATTGTCACGTTGAATGGCAATGCCAATGGCCAAAGAACGAGCCAGCCCCCTCTGTTCACGTGAAGTATCGACTAGTCGGCGAGAGATTTCCCAAAAAGTAGTGTCTTATTATCGATTCAAACTTAATGGCGGCTCGAAAGTGCGCTACTCGCTGCGCAGTACCGCACCCCTCACCCCCGCTGACCCATGAATTCGTTACTGCGCAGCGACTCGCCTCATGTTCCCAGCTGCCCCATCATCACGCTCGTCGCTCTCATTGTACGGAAATTTTATACAATGCGAAATCAGTTTATACTGGAAATGTATAGCTTGATGATTATGTATCCCTGTGTACCTACCGAAGTTCATTATTATTCTATCCCTTTCCGTCAATTTTTACGAGTTGCAGTAAATGTAGGTAGAATTTTAATTTAGTTGTCCGTCCAAGCTTTTTATCTACGAACATTACTTTCGACTTAAATAGCCGCCCACCTATCATTTAACAATGAGAAAGAAGCCGAAAGTTTGTTTGTATGATATCTATTTTATTACGTCTTTAAAGTCAAATTAAACCGATTTTTCTGAAAATTTGCAAATCATCTGTTAATGTTTTAAATTTGCCTAATACTTTTATTTTTTTTATATTATTTGTCTTACATATAAATGTGGTTTAATTTTTACCATGTTGTATTTTTTTTAATTTTAGGTAATTTATGTGCTCGGTGCTGAGGTGAGAAGTTGTATGTGTTACATGAAACCAAAGTTATTTGCATTTCTTTGAATCCCTTGCTGCGTTCCGGATTTTAACCTAGAATCACTCTAGGTTAGAATCCGGAGATTTGGAAATTCTTCGCTCATTCGGGAATCAAAATCAACACTTGCAGCATAAACCAACTTTGCTCTCTTGTTGCACACATAACTATTTGTTTTGTTTAATTTTATTTAGTTTCAATACCATGAGCACAGTAAAGAGTTACATGATTATAACATCACGAAATTCTCAACAGGAGCCCGGAGTCTCGATTTGTGCCCGGTTGTAGGCTCGCCCCTATTACATAGGACTTGGCGAAATATTGTGTGCATCAATGCTGCCAGATTTTTTTACGGGCTAGAGGGATTTTAAAGAAATACTTTATTTTAGTATAATAATAATAACCGCAACGCCGAGTAATCCCCGAAAAGCAGGACCGAGCCTGTCCCACTAACATTCAATTTTGGGAAAAAAAATGGGACGTCCCGCCAAAATCGAAACGTCTGCCAAGGTTGGTGTACAGTACACCCTCAGTTGTACCTACAGTACAATTTATAGCTTATACGTGGAAGTATCCGTATCCGTGGAAGTCCGGTTTGCACCAAGTGCAAAGGGCAACTGATAGAAATCCGACGACTGACGAAACACGAAGTTTGCCGAGGGACATTAAGAAAATTGTTGTACTGTACACTACGTAGCGTAGCGTGATGAAAAGTCTTTATAATTATAAAATTTGAAGTCACGCTCGTGTAAGTCAAACCCGATCTCAACCATAATTGGCCGATGCAGTAGGTTAGTAGTTAATACCGCACAAATCAAAAGCAGATAGTTATATTAACCCTAGCGCGGCTTATCGGGCATCTATGCGGCTTACCAACGGTTAAGACTAATCTCGCTACGAACTAAGTGAATACGACTTAATGCTAAGTGAATTATTTAGTGTAACGACGGATTTCACCAATGGAACTGAACACGATTAATACGAGTACATCTAAACCGCGTTCAAGAGCTGTCAGTGTCATCATTGTTGTGGAATATTGACACTGACAGCTCTTGAACGCAGGTTACCATGTGCTGATCGCGTTCAGTTACATTGGTGAAATTGACACTTAGACACATTTCGAGGATCAGGATTTGCAGATTAATGGCGTATTGATTAAAACTAATATTCGAGTATCTTTGCCTATATTTATGTTAGTGTGCTCTAAATGTTAGCGGTTCAATAATTTCGCATTTCGTTGTTGAAAGGGGGTGATCGTGGAGTTTCTAGTTTGCTGTTCTGCGTAGGTAACTATGCCACAGCATAAACAGGCAGCAGTATTATATCTTGGCAGTGACCGTGAACCTGATAAACCTTCCGCGTTCTTGCGTAACTGCCGCGCACTCGATACTGTTGCGTACTGATTATACACTAAGATTTTAAAGCGCGTCGTTTCGGCCGTTTTCTATGTAGATAGAATACTGTACTTATTTATACTATGCCTATGCTTTGAAACTGACAATTTTCCTTAGCTTTGGAACGGGCAATTTTCTTATAGAGTTCATGGCAATCCAAAAGTTCAAGTAACTGCTCTGGTACCTAACGCATGGTGTAAACTAAAAACTATGTCAGTACTAGCTGCGCCCCGCGGTTTTACCCGCATAAGTCTCGATCCCATGGGAATATTGAGATAAAAAGTATCCTATGTCCTAATCCAGGTCATGGTCTACCCATGTGTCAAGTTTCATCCAAATCTGTTCAGCCGTTTTAGTGTGATAGCGTAACAAACAAAAAAATAAACAAACAAACTCACTTTCGCATTTATAATATTATTATAAGTTAGGATGTTAGCAGCGACTTCTTTAGGATGGGCCCTTTAGTACTGAATGAAACCGAATGCATTGTACTTTCGGCAGCTCACTTTGAGCGACGCAAAGTCCGCCCGAGCGCACCCATAAACATATAGTCATGAAATCCTACCTTGTCATGGTCAAGGAACTCCATATAGAACCATCTCACTCTACCTACAATATAAATAATCCGGTCGCGTAATAACCCTTTTTTTTTTTTGAGGGTTGGAAATCATCAAATGAGTTCTCCCGCTCTGGGCAGAGCGAGAGGGTGTGTCAGACTTTTACTGACTAAAACCCACCCGTGTTCCTTCCGTTACCTGTGTGCCGGGGCCGCGATATCCCTTTCGGACAAACCCGCAACCCCAGCAGGAATAACCCCGCGCGTAATAACCCTGGAAGCAAGCGAACTCATTTTCGAGAGTGCAGCTAACCTCAGCATAATTATAGGAATAGTATGAAATAATATAAAATGTATGTATAATGATAATTAATATAATATAACGTAAACTGGTTTTTTTTTTTAGTTATAACCATTTAAATTACAATGCCTTATCGGGCAACTAAGTTCTAAGAACCTACCTATTGTTAACATCTTCAAAATTCTGTACACTGAACTTTAGTTCGCAATAAAGAATTTGAGTTTGAATTTGAATTCAGTGTTGTGTGAAAATAAACACAACGTAATTTCGGTGACTCATTTTAGGCGGCGCAAGGTATGCCACTATACACCATGTATAACCCGCTTATGTACCCAACAAACTCAGGTAACTCCATACACAACCACCTTTACATGATCATTGATCAGCAACTAACGGGTGTTAGTTACTAGCTCATTGGCGTAGTTACTACTCGTAATAACTGTAACGCACAGTAACTCTCCGTGTGTTTCGTGCAGATAACGAATGTAAACAGACTATTAACTGTGGGGTAGGAAAGGTAGGGTTGGCGAGCTTGTTGGCGAGCCGAATTGTTGGGGGTTGAAATACCTTGTATTTTTGGCATGTCGTTTTGAATTTCCGAATTCAAAGATCCGAATCTTTGGAAGCTTGTCACTTGAGCTTTTAAATCAAGCCAGTGGCGTAGCGTAGTGGGGGCGGCAAAATTTAACAATAAATAATAAAAATATTTTACCGAATATTTTTAGGACGACTATTTCGACTGAAAAGAGCACGGAATTATTCATTACTTATTCGTTACTTAGTCTTTGAATGATATTTTGTAGCGACTGCTGGCAACACCTTCTATACTTGTTGAAGTAAAGTAATTTTTGTATTAATAAACGTGATTTTTATTTAAAATCTAGTGTGTATAATGCAAAATAATGATGACTGTTCTTGCTGAAAAGTTCTCTAGAATTAATGTATAGTATACATTAAATTGAAATACCTAAATAAGACGGCGGCAAAATTGTCTTCCGCCCGGGCGGCCGACACCCACGCTACGCCGCTGAATCAAGCATTCATTTTTCATCGAACTTTTAAACTGGGGTTCAAAAGTTCAATGTCGGCTTCCAGTCTAATCGGATGCAGCTGATTACCAGTATTTTACATGGGGTGAGCCTATTAGACCGCCACAGTCCAGTTACTGAGTAACATGATACCCCTTGGTAAGACTGGTTGTCAGTGTTTCGGGCTTCTGACGATCCGTAACGACTGTCAAAGATCCAAGAACGACAGCCGGGACCAACGCCTTAACGTGCTTTAGCTGGTTAATATTAAGGTGACTGCCCATCTGACCTCCATGGCAAGACAGGATATCAGACTTTCTGGCTTCCGACAACCTGTAACGACTGTCACAGATCTACAAAATACAGCTGGCACCAACGGCTTAGGGCCGGCACACACCTGGCGAGGCGTAGTGCGCCGCGGTTGTCACCGCCAAACAAATATCAACGTTGCGTGCCTAAAAATAAAGTTGAGTATAAATAACCTGAGACGGGCGCCCCTTTCCGCTTACACACGTTCGCAAGCTAATGGAACTTTATTTACTTTCAACTTTATTTCAACATGTGCAAGGTCGATATTTGTTGCACCTCGCCAGATGAGCGTTGGCGCTTATTAACGTGCTTACAACAACAAGCGTTTCATAAGTGCCCATGTAGGTTTATGTGAAATAGAATATTTTGAATTTTGAATATTTGAATTTTTTGACCAATTCACATCCCAAAACTATGTTCTTCTTATTCAGCTTATCACCATACACTGCTTCATTCAGATGTATCATTAACATGTCATGGCTTCATTTTGAAAAAGAAGATAGAATTAAAAAAATAGGCATTCATGGGGACTGCCGACAGAACTGAAAAATTAAAACTGGTATTACCGCCATCTATATTCTGTAATAAAGTACTACGGCACGTCTTTGACGCAAATCTATAACTCCCCACAAAAAATCAACTCGCCTAAAGAAGAGTTCACCTCAAAAATTGCTCACAATTCTCTCCGCGCGTGTGTCGATTTCATAACTAGCGTTCCCACACATATATCGGGAAATTCATTAACATAATATATTGCAAACAGCTGCAAAACTTAAAGTGTGCGAACAGATATTATATGGGTTTTATGATATTTGATCAACGTGTCATTGGGTCCGGAATTATATATGGGTGAAAACGGCTTATTGGTTGGTGATTCGCCTGAAACGGGCAAGTCGACCTTTTAAATAATATAATTTTTGCTTGAGGCGATTCGCACGAAGTTAAATTAGGGTCGATTCGCCCGTTTCGTGCGAGTAAATTGGAATAGGTATGTGCGCGGCGAGACAGGGGGTCAATGCAGGTTACTCATTCGTCAACGCTCACGGCGTCCCGTCACTCATTTGTCAACGCTACCCCCCGCCTCGCCGCACATTCCTAAGGCGCGGTACGGCGTTCAAACTATAATACTTTCTGTTCGAAATAATTCCAACCGGAGTTACGAAAAATGCAAATGGAAATAATATACCTAAATCTTTATATGGTAGTCCATTTTATCACACTCTCTAACTCAAAAGAAATTGGCATAATTATAACAACCAGCAGAACAAAGGAATATCATGAAAGAGTACGAACTACCACTTAGCTAATTAAACAAGCTACTAATTGGAAGAACAATACATTCTGACGGCAGAAAATACACTTAATTACTTTACGTCTTTACTGCAACTCCGTGTAAAATTTTGTATAAAGATTTTTTTTTTCTTTTGTTGGAAAAAGAGCTTTGTGTTGGGACACTAGTTTGTGCTTTAATTATAATTAATTATTTCCATTTTTTTACAGGGGTTTCCATCTGGAATTTCTCAGTAGCAGCCCGGAGTCTGGATTTGAGCCCGGTTGTTGGCAATAGGCTCGCCCCTTATTACATGGGACTTAAACATAACTGGCGAAATGTGGGTGTACTATAGGTACACCTCTGCCTAACCGTTCAGGGAATACAGGTGTGATGTTATAATTATTATGTTAAGATGATCCTACTGTTCTTTTGAATAAAGTGTCAAGTTTTCCATGTTTTGTGCGGGACTCGAAAATATGATAGAGAAAAAGCGTGTTGCTTAGGGCCTACATATGCACATTTATCTTCTAGGTATCTTCTATTTATACATATAAAATGCTTTGTCCTGAATGACTGACTGACGGATCAACGCACAGCCTAAACCGCTAATCGTAGAGACCTGAATCTTGGAAGGTGTGTTCTTTGTATGACGTAGGCATCTGATAAGAAAGGGTTTTTCTAATTTCTAACCCTAAGGGGGTGAAAAAGGCGGGCAAAGTTTGTATGGGACAACGTGATTCCTTGGTTCAATCTACTTCGAATTTTGCATATACATTCTTTAACAGAATTAATGGAAGACCTGTTTCGTATTTTATTGAAATTCATCCCCTAACGGGGTTAAATAGGGGTAACAACTTATTTTGGGAGTAATTTGCTTCGAAGTTGATATCAATACTCCTTAGTGTTTTTGATTTAAATTTAATTTTATTTTGACACAATAAAATGTTTGAAAAGTCAATCGGATTTTATTCAAAAAAGGTTGAACTCACATAAAGGCTTGGTGCTTGCAATGTAAATACTCTTTAAAATTGGAATGTCTCGAAAGTCACCGTACTATACATATTAGTACATTTGAAGGCTTCTAAGCTTTACAGAGGTCTGTATTTACTCCTAGGATTCCCCTAACACCATCAAATTACCCCTTCGAATTCAAGAGTGTGCAGTTTCCCATCAAAGTAGATATGCTTCGCAATGACTATAAACAAAGCTCAGGGTCAAACTCTTAACGTATTGGGAGTAGACTTGAGGGAAAGCTGCTTCTCCCAAGCAAGCTGCCAACCTCCTTCTTTTTTCTGGTGAAAAAACACTTCCTCTTTCCTTAAACATCATCATTACATATAGTTCCTTATTCTTGTTTCATGTTTATTATTTTATACTATATATATGTATATATTTATGTGGTTAAGTTTATGCTTTATGTATTTATTGTGTATGTAAATGGTATACCACTGACTACCTGCAGTATTGTCTCTCCTTCTTCCTTTAATCCATCTAAAGGTTGTCTGTAAAAGATCACTTTTAGCGATAAGACCGCCCATTGTGTCACCCTATGTAAAATTTCTAAATTTATTTCTGTAATTTGTATGGTGTGCATAATAAAGAATATTCTATCTATCTATCTATCTTCCACGGCCAGTTGTATGTGGCATGCTCCAGAGTAAGCGCACAGAGTAGCCTGGTGATTCTAGCACCCGAAGGAAAAACAAAAAAATATTGTTTGCAAAGAAATACTGCAGTAGGTGTAGTATTTCGATTTCGTTGTAAAAAGATAATACACCCGTGTAACTTTCGTCATATCAAAGGCCGAGCTTCGTGTTCATAAAATACAACATTTTTTTTTTCAGGTTTATTTAAACTTTATATCCCTACACTATAAAGATTGTTATATTTTATAATTATTCAAACATTTTAACATAATAATTTATATGTTATAACAAAATTAATAACGTAAAATACCAATAAAATATCCTATTAGAACCATTTTAGACTTCTACGCGGACGAAGTCGCGGGCAAAAGCTAGTCTAATATATAAAATTCTCGTGTCACAGTGTTGTAACAAAGCTCCTCCGAAACGGCTTGACCGATTCTTATGAAATTTTGTGTGTATATTCAGTAGGTCTGAAAATAGGACGTAAACTATTTTTCATACCCCTAAGTAGGGTAGGTAGGTATGTAGGGAGGTATGTAGGAAGGTATGTAGGTAGGGTAGGTAGGTATGTAGGTAGGTAGGTATGTAGGTAGGTAGGTATGTAGGTAGGTATGTAGGTAGGTATGTAGGTAGGTATGTAGGTAGGTATGTAGGTAGGTAGGGTAGGTAGGGTAGGTAGGGTAGGTAGGGTAGGTAGGGTAGGTAGGGTAGGTAGGGTAGGTAGGGTAGGTAGGGTAGGTAGGGTAGGTAGGGTAGGTAGGGTAGGTAGGGTAGGTAGGGTAGGTAGGGTAGGTAGGGTAGGTAGGGTAGGTAGGGTAGGTAGGGTAGGTAGGGTAGGTAGGGTAGGTAGGGTAGGTAGGGTAGGTAGGGTAGGTAGGGTAGGTAGGTAGTAGTTACTTAGGTAGGTAGGTAGGTAGGTGCGCCGTAGATAAGTACTTAGTGCTATCCGTGCGAAGCCGGGGCAGCTAGTTTATTTATATAACAATTGCTAGCTGCACTTACAGTAAAAAGCACGCCCAGCAAGCCAACAATAACATTTAGCTAAACAACTTCAAACATTTAACTTTAAAAAATGTATGTAAGAAAAAATCTACATATTTTTAATAAATCAAATTATAGACATCATTTTCATACTAGAAATAAAAATACAATAGATTAAAAAAAAACAGATTATCTAAAGTACCTACCTAGGTACATAAATCTTTTATGGTGTACTACTGTTAAATGTTACAAAGAAATACCTTGTGATATATTACAATTAAATGAAAGAAAATTTAAAACTCTTTATAAAATTACACTTTGTAATCATATTACAAATTAGAGGATTATATACAAGATAAGAAAGCTTCGAAATATGCTGGTCCTGCTCCATAGGACAATTTAGAGTCTCGACAATATCGACGATTTCGAGGCGACTAGATTTTTTTTTTTTGTAAAATTGACGTTCAAAAGTGCCTAATTGAAATAAATTTCACTTTCTCATATACGAGTATAATATCGAGTTAGGATAATTAAGATGTGAGAATGAGCGAGAATGTTGGAATCTAAATATAATTGAATATATTCATGTAAAGTTCATCGCCCATTATAACAGCACCGCTCCAGCGCAGTAACGCCCCGGCACCACCTCGAAAAATCTAGTCGTCAACGGGCCGTAAGCAAGGCGACCGCTCGCTGCCGGCACGCCATCGGTGAGGTGACAGCTTGTTGTTCATTTACAAGCAAGGCGTCATCGCGCGGATGGCGACGCGTCACTGCGCGGTCGGCGAGTCGCCAGCATGCATTCCGCCTGCGGGAGTTTTTCACCGGGGATCGGGCTCCTCGCTTGAAGCGTGCTGTCGGCGCAACGTGTGATGGTTCGCGAGCCGCTCACTGACCACTATTCTGTATAGCCATCGTAAAATAGACTTTAATGCATTTGTTTTAAAATCTTAACGTTATTTGCCGTATCGGAGCCGTGCTGCTATAATGAGCGATGTCCTTAACTCGTATTGGAAAATGTAGAAAAAAAAATTATATAGTACCTACATATTAGTATCAGATAGATGGCGACCTTTTAGCGTTTTCCAGAACAGTTCCCTGAACAACCACAGTATCACCAGCTGGATCTTGTTATCCCTCTCATTCTCAGTTACACTATCCTTTTCTGCACTATTATCACATTCACGCCCACCGCAGCAAGGTTCAGATTCGCAGCACTTTTCACAGTGAATACGTCTTGATCGTCCTTCACAGCCATTGTCGTGGCATGCTCTCCTGTGATCACAGCATGGTCTGACAGAAGCATGGTGACGGTATTCTGACCTATGGTAGTCAGATCCACGAGTTCCTTCACATCTTCGTCTACAGGAACATCCGGAGCAGTTTGATGGTCCACGACGTCCGCAACAATGCTGATCAGCGTTGTGTCCAAACCAAGGATGAGGTCTGTCAGTTCCCGGGCTGTAGCAGCAACGTTCATGTCTGCGTCCACAGCAATGGCATTCCGATGGGCCACGGCGACCACATCCTCTATGACCACGTTCGAAAGGTCCCCATCGCGGATGCCCAGGTTCACGGTGACAATGTCTTTCAGAACTTTGATCAAATCTTGGCTTTGCGAATGGTCCGAAACCTGGTCTTCGATCATGATGATCAGAAGAGTCACCACGGAAAGGACAGCCAAAAGCAGGTCTGCCCATTCCTGCGAATTGAGGGCCAAAATGGCCGCCGAAGGGAGAGTTGCTCTCCCAGGGTCCTCTCATGGTTCAGATTTTATTCATATGTTTGTTGATGCACTTATATTGTACACAAGATTGTGCCAATTGTTTATTACTTATTTTGAATGCACTTGTGGTAAACAATTTTTTTTTTCATTTGAATAGACCGGTACAGATGTTTCTGCTTTGAACAAGTTCACTCGAATGCCGGTCATATCGAAACATATTAGTTTATATCCATCTCATAGTGACGCAATATTCACAAATGATTTCAAGTACAATTGTACTGATATGCTGATGAAATCCTTACAGATATTTTTTGTTTACTTAGATAATAAATATTAAGTGTTAAGATAGTAGTGATGGCCCAGTGGTTAAGGCCTCGCCTCTCATGCACGAGGTTGTGGGTTCAAATCCGGGCAAGTACCAATGTGACTTTTTCAATTCATATGTACTTTCTGAGTTTATCTTGGACGTTACTGCCATCGGTGAAGGAAAACATCGTGAGGAAACCTGGACTTTATAGTTAATATAAGTCTGAAATCGCCAACCCGTCTTGAGCAAGCGTGGTGATCAATGCTCGTGCTTTCTCTGTTTGAGAAGAGGCCTTTGCCCTGCAGTGGATCAGTAACAGGCTGGTATATAATAGGATAGTAGTAAGTGTAAAGGCTATTTTTGGAATTTCTAAACGTTTATCAAATATTGGAACGTTATAAATTCTGGATGTTTTCACTGAAAGTCAAAAGTCAACATACTTTCTGGCCATTTTCAGTAGTGAAGGCACCATTTTTTTTGCCTATTTATTAATAAAAACACTTTTTTTACAGACATCCACAATCTGTAAAAAAAACGTAATCTTTCAGAAACGGTTATTGGGGAATCGCTCATCTCACAGTACTCCAGAAATATGTACCGAGAGAATCGTCTCCCATTCATCTAAAAACGTCACACCCAGGTTTGGCGTCCATGTAGTCCAGAGAACTTACATTGTTTAGTTTAGACAGCTACCAAGCTAACAATTTTTACCCGACTACGGCGAAGCAACACGGGCGTTATGATTTTGACAGGTATTTATGACCATCTGTTACCTCATAACTTCTAAACTTCTTATCCTAATTTGACAAATGAGGTAAGTATCGTTAGAAGCATCTTGATCGTCCGATGGTTATAGGTGTGTGTATGACGCCACATGAATATAGCGCCCTCTAGAGGACGTAATGTCACGAACAATTTCTTTTCTTTTCATGCCATTTTGGGTATCAAATGAAAGGGCTTAAATAGCACATTTCAAAAAAAAAAATATTATAACCCCAAAATAATTTAAATAAAAACTAAAAAATCCGGAGTCAGATGTAATCTATTTGATTTATGCCTTATCACGTGTGACTCCGGTTAGGAAGTTGAGTTCTCGCCTGTGTCAAAACGAGAAATGATGCTTACAGGAATTACAAATAAAATAAACTAATAAATCGTTGTTGACACCTTATTGACATCATACAGAGTTTTGTTTCCGTTGCAAACAAATTTTTCCCGTAGTTTTTGTCATGAGTTTTTAGTCGGCCGTATTAATATATAAATTAATAAAACCCACACGTAAAGTATCTACGTGTGTTGAAAATGAAAATGATGTGATGTATGTAATAATTGTTGTCTAATAATACCAATATTTTTTTTTAAGCTGGTATGCATTATTGATGTTAATCTTATCAAACTACTTGATTTTAATAACAAAAAAACAGCTGTACTCATTGATAGCCAAATTATGTAGGTAACGTTTTTCAAGTGGTGGATTACATCATTGGGTTTTAATTCATCAGCCAAGAGATCCTTTGTATTCAATAACTGTAATTGATGACACACTGCTATCCGGCTTGTAACTGTCCCATTGTAGGAAGACCTTCTCATACAGATAAGATATGAGAAGTAAGTAGACTATCAGGTCTATTCCCCTAATTCCGGTTGTCGCTTGAAAGTAAGAACTAGAAAAAAAAAACCTTTACAAATAAAAAACAAAAAGTGAATAAAAAAACAAAAAAAAAAAACAACGCTTTTTTTTCTTCACTTTTTGGTTTTGGTACAGCTACCCCACACAAATTCGAATACCACTACCTGCTATGTAAATAACAGTGACAGGAACCTATTATATCATCCACATAGACTAAGTGGGAAAAATACGTATTATTGAAGCTAACTCAAAAAATTTACAAGCGAAATTAATAACATTTATAATGGGACCATCTTGAAAGCATACCCTTTCAAACAAAAGAAAATTTTCAAAATCGGTCTATTATTGACGGAGAAATCGGTGGACATACATAAAAAAAAACAAAAAAGACACCTGCTCCTATTTGGAAGTCGGTTAAAAAAAACGAAAGTTGTGTGAGGTAAGTCATGTTTTGCCCTAATATAGTATGTTAAGCAATTCAACCAATTATTGTGGCACGGTTCATAACCAGCCTATAAAGTTCCCACCATAGATATAAGAAAGATTTCTATGGTTCTCACTGTTGGGAGAAAGGCCTTGTCTCTGTGAGAGAGACTGGGCCATAATTCACCACGCGGGCCCAGTGCGGGTTGGAGTGTTCGTTTGGCCGAAATTCTTTTGAGAAACAACAAACCATTCACTTAAACTGTTACTCATGTCAGTAAATACGTCATCTGATAAAACATTCAATTGAATCGAAGATAAAGTAGTTACTGTTTTTGTGAGTCAGCTCAATTGTAGCTGAGTATGTTATTCATATCAATAGATATGGAATAAATTTAGAAGAGTCGTAAGCCCGAAAGTCTTAATACCCAGTCTTACAAAGGGGTATCGTGGTACCCAGTAACTGGATTGTGGAGGTCCATATAAAAAACTGGTATTCAGCTGCATCCAGTTAGACTGGAAGCCGCCCCAACATAATAGGGATGATGGCTGGGTAAAAAAAATGAAATTCTAATTAGGCCGTCAGTCAGATAATAAAAAAATATAAGACACGTATCTTTTGCTTTATCATATTAATAAAAAAATACTTAGATAAAACGCATTTTAGGTTGGCGAGTGGGGGTCGCTACGTCACTAGTATGTATAAAATCTACATACTCGTGACGTCATGGCACATTTTACCTCAATGTATCACCGTAATCTTTAGATTACGTAAAAAAAGAAAAAATACGTGTCCAATATTTTTTTATAATCTCCAAGACTGACTAAAAAAAAAAAATTGTCATCATCCCTATTGGGAAAAAGCTAGGTAGATGATGGAATATAGTTTCAATAAATAACATGCAGACTGGCAACTTAGATAATTCATAGCACAATCAAACTGAAGTGGCCCTGGGCTGACCCATGGTATAATAATATACTTCGCCAGGTATGGCATTCCGAAACACAGTGATCACGTGGGCGACACAAGTCTACGTCATCACATCTGTGTTACCAGAAGTTTGTAATAATAACTCCCCAACCACCTTTATTACCTGTGCGAATCCGATAAAACAATGAGGTTTTAATTAACAATTGCGTTGGTTTATGTTTAAATTGAATGGTTTCGTTTGATTAGACACACGAAACGACAATTTAAAAGCTTTGATTTCTGAAAATCTTTCCTTAATCGTGTTTTGTTGCAATAGAGTGGCAACTGGATAGTGACGTAAGCATGTGTTCGTCCCGGAATGCCAGACCTTGTTTTATTAGACCATGGGCTGACCGATGACCTTTACATTAGTCATATTCACGGCAAGATACCCCGATTCGGCAGTTGTTGTGTTGAAGCTAGAAGGAGCAGCTTTTGTATTTCGAGCCTATTTTGACCGAAGTAAAGTTCTGTATACGAAATTGATCATAAAGTTTGAAATTCAAAAAGGGCTCGATGGTTCTACAGACGAACCTTGTTTTGCTTTTTTGTATTGTTTTGTGCCAACCGATCTATGTTTTCGCAACGAGCTTATAGGAGCTCCTCTGCCTACCGCGTATACTTTAGCCTGGTTTATGTTATTTAATCGCAAGTTGCATCATATAAACATTTTATCCAACAAAACATTCAGTTATCAACTTATCAGTTACATCATCAGCATATCAGTGCAGATCCTCATCTCCTGTAACTAATTCCAAACGTTGCGTCATATTCAGAATAATATAAACTGGTGTATGTTGATATAAGTGTTATTCGACTGAACTCATTCAAAGCAAGAGCATCGTTATTCAACTGAGAAAATCTTGTCTCCCACACTAAAGTTTGATTATAAGCAAGTATACAAAACCTCAATTATGAAGGGTCAAGAGTTCGATGCTTGCGACATACCATTTGATGGGTACTTTGCACCTCAAGTGGAGAAAAAACGCCCTTCTGGTTGTCCTTTCCGTGGTCATGCTCAATATGATCATAAACCAGGATATGTACCTTTCGGCAAACACGGTCCTGAATACCATGGTCATCATTACCATGGCCCCAACCATCACAGACGTGGAGCTCCTGAAGATGGCCATCAAAGACCTGGATGTGGACGCTGGCGGCCTCCTAAACGACACGATTTTCCCGGACATGGACCTAACAGCCACAACTTCGGACCTCAACACTGGTGGTTCAGACGACGTGGTCCATCTGATGCAGAACGTCCCTGGACTGGACCTTGGGGAGGACCTGATCAGAGATCCTAAAAAGCTACAAGGCCGCAATTTGTTTGAAGTGATGACGTACAATGATTCAAGAAGTATTATGATTATGTCTATTGTGAGTGCATGATAAGCGACATTAATGTATTATTATTGTTAGTATGTTTATTTATTTATAAATATAAACATTATTTTTACCTGAATACTTAGAGGCACAGGCATTGTTTTGTAAGTATTTTTTATATTATAAATTAATGTCCTTTATTAGAATATTATATATTCTAATAAAGGACGTTTAAGTGGTAAAAAATTGATTGTTACATCTGACGCAGCAGAACATCCTTGGACTGGACCCTGGGGTGGACCTGATCAACACAGACCCTGAAATTTCCTCCTCAGATAACCTGATTTCTTCTGGAAATTTATGTGACCATTGTCACTGGAATTTAACTAATTTAGAAAAGTTTGTTTCTATTGACGAAGACTTGGTAAAATTGTGAAAGCATAGTGTCTGCGGTACTTGGATAAAATTAATTAGGTATTGTATATAAAACATTTGCTGCAAACAAGTGTTTTTTTTTAATATTAAATTTGGACTTTTTGACATGGTAACTTAATAATAATAGCTTCTTGTGATTTATAGGATAGTCAGTTAGATGGTATTTATGTATTAAAAATAGAGGACTCATTTAGGATGCTCGAGCAATGGTCGTGATCCTTAAATGAGTCAAGAACAAGCTTTTGAATACTTTGAGTTGTATATAGTTTTATCATTTGTAAATATCCATGTAAATAAGAATAAATGTTTTAAATTAAAAATGAAGTGCAGGTCTCTGAGCAACCACTCCTGTTTCAGCATTCGTTTCTCAGTAGGTAATAACACCTTTGAAACTTTCCCGGGTTTTTTTTTTAATTAAAAAATTACTGCTAATATTGTTATAAATCTGTTGCTAGGCAACCTGCAAGCGTTGTCTAAGCATTACCTAGAACACATCGGCGTCATAACTTTAGTGATCGCCTAGTGACTGGTGGAATGTTTTTTTTGCGCTAAGTAACAGTTAAATATCTACACATTACGTGCTATACATGTTGCTTAATGTTGATCAAAACGGGCATTATTCTCTCACAATAGGATAGACAGAGAAATTATGAATATTTATCGTAGGGCATAGAAAGTACGTACTTTTAACCGCCTCTATCGTCTAGTGGTAAGACCACCTGTCTCAGACCCAGAGGTCCCGGGTCCGATTCCCAGCGAGGGCAAAATTTTCTGCTCGGTTTGGTTGGTGGTAGGGCTTGTTCTAAATCCACCTGGCTAGCTACCATCATCTTATCTAAATCTGTCGCCATAAAAAACAATGTTAACAGCATTGTTGTGTTTCGGCAGTTTGAGGTAGGATAGCCAGTTCCTCTGTGGTTGAGGATTCCGCGTGAAGCTCGCTTCCACGTTCGGCCTGATCATCACTTACCATCAGGTGAGATGAAAGCCAAGAGATTACCCGTTGAGTATAAAATGAAATAAAACTTTTTGGGCCAGAGGTCAATACTCAATACTCAATGTATTTATAGCTTCCACATGTGAACTTAGATGGTAGGTTTTACAAAAATATGATCATTGTGGACCATGTCGGGCACAGCAAAGTAGGAGAGAGGAGGAGAACTTTTTATTTTGACTACTTAGTCGTAATTATTCTATATATCTATTGTAATTATTTTATAAAAGTTTAAAGTATGTCATTTAAATACTCGTAATCATTGATATTATAATAGCATTTACATAATAGATATTGTTTTTATTTATTTATATGTATTATATTTTTGTTATTTTATAATGAATTCTGGTAATCACATCACATCACATACATATCACATCACATCACATCACACATCACATCACATCACATCACATCTGGCTTAGATAAGAAGAATCACATAGGATGGTATAGACACCTATAGGGTACAGTTGGAGTCTTTTTTTTTTTTTTTCTAGTGTGGAATATCATCAAATGACTTCTCCCGCTCTGGGCAGAGCGAGAGGGTGTGTCTGACTTTTACTGACTAAAACCCACCCATGTTCCTTCCGTTGCCTGTGTGCCGGGGCCGCGATATCCCTTTCGGACAAACCCGCAACCCCAGCAGACAGTTGGAGAGTCTTAAAGATGTCTTGTGTTCTTTACTATAGTTTTTCTTTCTTTAAGAAACTGGTTTTAAACCTCCAAACATCTGCATCTTATCATCCATAAGGCGAAAGCGTCAGAGTAGCCGGCGAAATTAATATTTTCTTTCGTTTCTTGCAATTAGCAGATCAGGTTGTATGTTGGTCTAAATATGATTCGCCGCCGTATCAAATATTTATTTATAGAATTATACCTAATCATAAAAATCATCAATACAACTCTCTTAGTTCATAAAATCCTATTGAATGACTATTTCATGAAATCATGATTTTTCTACATTGAACTTGAATATAATATGATAATAATATCGAAATCTTAATTACTCTCTACATATAAATTGAGGGTCTTACTTACAGAAGTCAGTTAATCAGCATGTCATGCCCTAGATAGGGTTGGGCGTCTGGAATCTCAGGCCGATTCCCGGCCACCGTAGGCGCGGGCTTGCGGACGGTGAGCAATGGGTAGCTCGCTGTCCGATAAGGACCAGGCCCGGGTGGACGGCGAGTTGTGTACCACGTGCGCCTCAAAGAGATGTCAGCACAACAGAAGGGGTCTGCTAGGATCGATGCCTGCCGGGATCGCGGGAAAGTCCGAAAGGGATGCCGTGGCCCCGGGCATCGTACGGGCAACACTGAAGGTACACGGGTTGGTTTTAGACAGTAACAGTCTGACATGCCCTCCCGTCCAGAGCGGGAGAAGTTATTTGATAATGTCCCACACAAAAAAAAAGAAGACCTAGACAAGTAGAAATTTATTTTATTTCTTTGTTTTATCTGTAAAATGAATAAAAACAAAAAAAAAACCAGACCCAGATTAATAGTCAATACCATTGGAGTAATGTGATGTTTCGTAGATGGTAAAAATAATGGAATTCGCTGAAGGCGCGGCAATTAATAGGTACCTAATAGAGAAAAATGCTTATTTCACTTTTTCAATCATAATAATTTATTTATAATATTAACATTAGGTACACATTATTAAAAATTAAAAAAAAAACACTTTTCTAAACATTATACAAAAAATATAAATTCTAACTATTTTTTAAATCACAAGGAACAATTAAAAAATTGTTACCACAAAAATGTTATTAGTTAGAAAATCACCATAAAAATACTTACAAAACAATGCCTGTGCATCTACGTTAAGTATTCAAGTACAAAATGAATGTTTCTATTTATAAAAAAAATAACATACCAAGAATAAAATACATTAATGTCACTTATCGTGCTCTCACAATACACATAATCAATCATCATAATACTTCTTGAATTATTTGTACATCATCACTCAAATCTCATCAAACGCATTGTGGCCTTGTAACTTTTTAGGATCTCTGATCAGGTCCTCCCCAAGGTCCAGTCCAGGGACGTTCTGCATCAGATGGACCACGTCGTCCGAACCACCAGGGTTGAGGTCCGAAGTTGTGGCTGCTAGGTCCATGTCCGTGGAAGTCCTGAGGTCTACCATCATGACCGGGTCCGAAGCTGGGAGGAGGTCCATGGAAAAGAACACCGCCTGGTCCATCAGCATCACGTTGAGGAGGTCCCCGGCGTCCACATCCAGGTCTTCGATTTTCGTCTTCGGGGGGTCCACGTCTGTGATGGACAGGTCCATGGTGATGGCCATGGCTTTCAGGTCCGTGATCAAATCCAGGTCTGCCGAAGTGTCCAAAACCTGGTTTCCCTTCATGGTGCCTACTCAAAGGACAACCCCAAGGTCTGCGTTTTATTTCAACTTGGGTCGCGTAGTACCCATCAAAGGGGAGGTCACAAACATCGAACTCCTGGCCTTTCATGATCCTGTTCTTCTTTAATATTTACTGAAGCAAAATATTGGTATATACAAAATGTTCTGGATCAATCTTTGAATGCACGGGAATATTAAGTACAGAAGATTTTCTCAGTTCAATACAGAGATGTCCTTGCTTTGAATAAGTTTACTCGAATGCCGGTCATATCAACAAACACAGGTATATATCGTACTGAGGAGTGACGCAACTTTATGATATATTACGATTAGGGCTGCACTCAAATACTGATGAAATTACTGATTGTGATGTGATAAAGTGTTTTGATGATGCAATTTTGTTTATTTTGGGAATATACCGTTGCAATAGAACAGTTATTTTCTAATATTGCTACCATAATTTTGATTCTTGAACTATTATATAGGCGTCATAAAAAGTCGCTATAGCGCGAAGCGTAAAAAAAAACGTAATTTTCGTATTTTTAATGTAAGTAAGGATTATTTTTCATCGTAGGCCTACATAAAAAATAAATAGTTATTTAAGTACCTAATGAAATTTACCCCAAATCACCTACCGAACCTATATTTAACTTTAAACGTTGTAGTTTAAAAACTATAAACTGTCCGGCTACCGGAAACTAGTTATTTTCGTAGTGACGCATGGATAAGCGATTACGTCACATGGTCAAGGTAAGTCATCGACATTCATGTTATGGTGGTTTGTATTATTACTAGCAGCGTCCCGCGGTTTCACCCGCATAAGTCTCGATCCCGTGGGAATATCGGGATAAAAAGTATTTTATGTCCTAACCCAGGTCATGGTCTACCCATGTGCCAAATTTTATCCGAATCTATTCAGCCGTTTTAGCGTGAAACTGTAACAAACAAACATCACTTTCGCACGCTAGTTAGGATTACGTCATAAGTAGTTTGTTTTAATATTACAAAGATTATCTTGTATTGACTGCCTTGTTTGTTTAGTAGTACCTAACTATGACTGCTGAGTGTGGGGTTCTGGGTTCGATGTCTGTGTCGGGCAAAACGCTTATTTTATTCAATTTTATATTTTATTCGGTATATTCTTTTAGCAAATTTTTTTGTAATAGAAACATTTTGGTAGGTTGAACTTTACAATTACAATTTACAAGTTATGATAAGATAAGATAATATTTATTTTGTAAAACATGAGGATCTTATAATTAATATGTGGTTACTACATGTTTTGCTATTTATAGTGTTCAAAATTATGAAGCACTAGACAAACAATATAAAATGAAAAAAAAAAATACAATGTCAAAATTTTAATTAAATTTATTGTTACAATACTCAAAATTTTAATTAAATTTATTGTTACAATACTCAAAATTTTACTATTATTCAAAATTACAATATCAAAATTTAAATTAATTAATTTATTAATTATATTAAATTTATTAATTTTAAGTTAAATTTAAAAGTAAATGTTACAAGTGCCACCAGAAAAGCTTTACAAATATGTAAACTATAGTGACAAGTCCACAATATTGTAACTCATATATATTTGTAATTTGTAATTTTTGTGTATATGTAAATTATAGTGACAAGTCCACAATATTGTAACTCATATATATTTGTAATTTGTAATTTCTGTGTTAGTTACGCAGTTTTTTTCAGAAAAGCTTTACAAATATGTAAATTATAGTGACAAGTCCACAATATTGTAACTCATATATATTTGTAATTTGTAATTTCTGTGTTAGTTACGCAGTTTTTTTCTGCTATTGAACAATTTTGATTAGTTGTATGTTTCTAAATTTAATTATGAATTAAGAGCATGTGTAGGTGCTCGATAGTGTAAAAGCTGTTGTTACTTGTAATTGAGTGTGCATTACAGGATAATGTAAAATAAACTAATTTTATTATTGTAAAAGATAATTGTTATGTATCTCGTTGTTAAAGGTAATCCTTAAATAAATGAGGGTGTGTTATACACCTGATTATGACGTTATGCTATCTTATATTGCTATATTATCGTTTATCTAATCAAATCACTTGATTCAGATAACAGAAACAGCTGTACTTGTTGACAGTTCAATTGTGTAGGTAACGTTTTTAAAACGAAGACGGATAGCATCATACAAAATTTCGACGTAGGGGGGTTCAGAATCATGCACTGAAGTCACGATATCAGTTGTCGCGTCGATGCCACCCTGTAAATATAGAATAGATGACAAATATATAAGTACTGAATAAATTAACAGACTTGGTTTTACAATTAGATCTCACATTTTTATAAGGTAGAAGAACTGCGTTGCGAGACTGTTTTTTGCAAAAGTAAGCTAATTAAAATTGAAATATACTTAAATATCAGTCCCGTTTTTTAAATATACGAACTGCATAAGTAACTTTGTAATCCTATATAAATAATATGCGATTACAAAGTAACTTATGCAGTTAGTATATCTAGAAAACGGGACTGAAATTCAGGTATATTAAAAATTTTCCTTGCTATAATGGCTAAACACAAATTGTGTTCAAAATTTTAAGCTTGTGTGTCTGCTAGAAGTACCTTAGAATTTTGATGTTTTGTGAGTGAGTGAGTCAGTATATCAGTGAATAAGGAACTTTGACCTGCAATAGTTCTTAAACTGCCGGTTCAAATTTAATGTAGTTTTTCCTACAAATATTCGAATACACTGTAATATGTTTTATTTATGCACTCTGGTAAGGAAACGAACCAGGGACCAACATCACAAACTATGGTTGGATCACGGTGAGTGCAGGCAGGCTAAGGAGGCACTCCCTACAATTGATGGCCGCCTCACGAAACAGGTTCTCCGACTAACAAAACAACAGCTGCGTGCAGTCACAGCAGCTGTAACTGGCCATGGGTCATTTAATAAACACCTCTTTGTCGTAGGAGTCACAGGCAGTCCGCTGTGTAGAGCCTGCATGGAGGACGACGAGACAGCAGCTCATGTGCTGTTATACTGCCCGGTGGTCGCCACATACAGGGCAAAGTAACCCAGGTACTCTACGTGAGATTGTCAGTGACACCAAGGCGTTGCTGGCCTTCTTTGAGGAGCTGGGGTGGATCGAATAACCGATTTTCCCCCCGTACGCTAAATACGCGCTTAGACGTGGAGTTGCAGATACCAGCCCGTATTACCTATTAATATGTTTTATTTATCAACTTTTTAGATTTTTTTAAAGGTAAGTACACCTCTGCTTAACCTTTCGGGGAATACAGGTGTGATGTTATGTTAGGTTTTACACTCAAGGGCAATAAAATCTTGGCTGTCAAATATAAACAATCACAGTTTTAATTTAGGTTCGAATCCCGCTGCCATACTATTGCACAAGTTGTTTCAATTCGTCCGTGACGTCACTCTTCCGGTTGCCAGCGGCAGCGGTTGCACAGTCTGCTGCAACGTGCAGAATATTAATATTGCACCTACATTACAATATATTTTAATGAAGTTGGGTCAAAGTATTTATTATTTTATCTTTGATAATTTGGTTATAAATTCCTATTTTAATTTAATTAGTTATTATTCTTTTTTTTTTATGGATTTTTGGATTTGGTTTTTGAAGGTGGGTATTCAACCCTGAGTCTTTTGGAGTGGCTCATAGAGTAATTTTTCCTTTTCCATACACTAGCGACCCACTCCTGCTTCGGAAGAATTTTGCGCCTTATTGATATCTTTATTCTAAGCTACCGAATAGCCACTACTTACCAAATAAATTCAAAAATGGAACATAATTTGTAAGATATTATGTGCAAAGTAAGTTAACGAGAACCTAATCGTATGTACACGAAAACCTTTAGTAATGAATTCTCTAAATTATAGTTATGTATGCCACTTCATTACATTTCTAACCCGAGAGGAAACTGAAACAGCTGTCAGTGTCAATATTCCACAATAATGATGTCACTGACAGCTCTTTAATGTGGATTAGATGTGCTGATTGTGTTCAGTTTCATTGTTGGAATCCAATTACTTGGTTTTGTTTCAAACAATCTGTTTTTTTATAAAAAACAACTGACTTAAAAAAAAAACATTACTAACGACTTTGGTTTTGAATTTTCGTTTTTTGCCAACAACTTCTGAAATTAAAGTATTTTTTTTCGCTTTCTAGTGTTTTTTTTTTTGGAAGTTGTTTGGTTTTTTTTTTTTTGTAGAAAGTTTTTATTTTATCTCTTTAGTTGAGGTACCAACCCCACACAAATACGAATGCCTGCTATGTAAATAACGAAGCTAATTCAAAAGCTGTCCAAGCAAAGTTAATACAATTTATACGGGACCAACTTGAGAGCCTGATATATATATAATACCCTTTCATACAAAAAAAGAATTTTCAAAATCGGTCCTCAGTTGACGGAGAAATCGGAGGACATACGTTACGAATATAGAACCGCCTCCTCTTTGAAAGTCGGTTAAAAATACACGATCATCAATCAATCAGTCACGAATCAATCGCTGGCTAGGTTTTCAATAAATAGTCCACGTACTGAAAGCCATAGTTAACTAGTCATTTACAATTCAGACATTAATTAATTAATGAATAGTCACCTTTTATTGAACCGCGAACCAACACCCTATTTGCGTAACACACTTTCAATCACAATCCAAGAGTTTTGAAGGAAATTCCTAATCCATTACTTCATAGGTTTGAAAAATTTGTCTACTCAACAACGTCAGTAACGCAATGAACGTGTCTGAACTGTCAAAATAATAATTTTATGTGTTAAATTAAAATTAAAATTCAAAATATTTTATTTCACATAAACCTACAAGGGCACTTATGAAACGTCAGAAGCTAGGTGCACGGTTACAATTGGTCGTTTCCTATGGAGAAGCCGGCAAGAAACTCCACGGTCACTCTTTTAAAAGTAAATGGTTTTTACAATGTTTTCAAATTACAGTGTTAAAAGGTAAGAGAGGACAGTGTAGGCCTATCAACAAGTACCAGGTACTTAGCAAAATATAAAATGGTCCACAGATCTACAGTATGTTAAGCCTACAACGTTCTCACATTCACAAAATTTTAAAGAAAATAAACTATATAAAACTATGTGTCACGTGATTACCCACAGATTACAATTTCCCCGCAGAATTCGACAATAGTGCATTTTACAAACCAATCTGCAGACAGCTACTCGATAATGTACGCTATCCAACCTAATAATCAGGCGCAGGCGTACCTACTCAAAATTTAACAGACACTTCCTAAATCCACATTAGCTATACCCGAATCGTTTTAGCGTGGCAATGGCGGTCATTGATCCACCTATATTATCTAGTATTTTTTATTTAACAAACCGGCTCAGTGCGTGTCGGACCACGCACAAAGAAGGGTTCCGTGGTTGGGATAAATTACCCCAAAAAGAATTAACGTTGCAGTTGAGAAATATGTTCTCCCATACATCAATATACGTCACTGTCAATTCTCCAACTGCAAATGTACGAGTAAGATTATAATAGCAAAAAAATAATAAAAAAGACTACAAATTAACCATTTTTAGACATTTTCCTTTCTCTTCATCTTACTTCCTGCCAAATTTCATGATTCTAGGTCAACGGGAAGTAAGTATCCTGTAGGTTTTGATTTATTAGCAAGTAACAAAATATGTCACATACTCGTAAATGGCCGTATTTTTTTTATTGCCTTGACTTGAAGCTTGATTTTTTCGAGCTCCAAGGAAATATGAATCTACGTATTTGGTATTAATTTGAGCTTCATACCTCCACGCGTTCCTGAGAAAACGGGTCTTGACAGACTGACGGTACTTGAGGTACGGAACCCTAAAAACTGAAATAAAATTCGTTAACATCCTGAATCTATATCTATCGTGATCTTCAACATGTTCCAATAACAAAAACTATACATACACAGTTTATTGTTTGGGTCCTACGGACAGATACGAGGGAAAGGGCAATGACCGCTATAGTCATGCTAAAGTGATTCGGGTATAGTAGCTTTCACAAACACGTTAACAGTCTTTCAACTAACCATCAGAAGTAATCAGAGCCACAGAATAGTACAGAAGGCGCACTCCGCATTTTACGTATGAAGCTACAAGTACAACAGATTTATACCCACGTTCGCTTGGACGTAAAAATATCGCGGCGGGATTTTATCGCGCAATGAATTTTCAACTCTCAGCATGGTCAGAAAGTAGAAAATCCAGTACACGGAAAAAATCGCCGCGCGAAAATATCGCCCGTGCGAACCTGGGCTAACACTTACGCGATAGAAAGAGTAATTAGCGCAGTGCGATCTGAATTGCACTTTATTGTGTCGTAGCAAAAGTCACTTTTTATTTAAATGATTTTGCGGAGTAAGCCATCTGTATTAGTCTGTGTCAGAACTGACATTCAAAACCAAATATACTCACACAGAAACATTCTAAGCTGGCAGCGAATATAATTAGAACTGCAGCCACCGTTTCAACCTAATTTCAATTCGTGCTGGAAATTAGACTGGCTTTACACTTAGATAATTTCAAACTGTGCTCAGCTAGGCAAACATAAGGCTCAGCGTATAATGTGGCAATCTTAGAAGTGGAGTCAGTAGACATTCAAGCCTGGGAATTTGGGAATATGCGACTGGTTGAGGCGCAGTTTTTTTAAGACAAAACTTCTCTAGGCGCGTTGAGCACTTTTTGGATGAAATAAAATAATGGAACTAGCGTCATCGTCACCGAACGCTTTCCATGACCTATATGTATACTTACTGTGTATACATGTGTACTTTTTGGGTGACCAAAAAGCGTGAAACTTGCGTCATCATCACCGCACGCTTCCCATGAGCTATATGTATACTGTGTATACAGGGTGGAAAATTGTAAAGTAAAATGAAATCAGCTTACGTTAAATTGAATCAAACACAAACTCATGATTTACCTAGCCTTTTCTCAACTATGTTGGGGTCGGCTTCCAGTCTAACCGGATGCAGCTGAATACCAGTATTTTAGAATAAAAAGAAGAAGAAAGAAAATGCGGTAAATATGACGCAAAGAAAGAATAAACACTCGAAAAGAATAATTTGGGGGGAAATATGCGTCGCATCCACGCAAAATGACCCTTTGCGAGACAGAGACACAGTGCTGGTTTTCAGAGACAGCCATGATGACGTCAAGCGATACAGCATTATAGTGAAATAACAAAATAACAAATAGAATAAATACAATACTTAATTCTTAATGTTTATATAATATAATATTTAAAATGGCAACATTCCGTAAAGTCGGCGACTCTAGCGCCGTATCCTTAGTGCAATCTGTGCGCGCAGCTGTCATACCCACGTCCCACGTCACGTCGTCGTCACGTCTGACAACC
This sequence comes from Agrochola lota, assembly GCA_947364205.1. Taxonomy (NCBI): domain Eukaryota; kingdom Metazoa; phylum Arthropoda; class Insecta; order Lepidoptera; family Noctuidae; genus Agrochola; species Agrochola lota. The sequence continues at coordinate 3,270,088 of OX376229.1, forward strand.
AGTCTTACCCCTTGGTAAGACTGGTTATGACGTTTCAGACGGGCTTATGACGACCCGTAATAACTGTCAAAGATCTACAAATTGCAGCCGGGACCAACGGCACAGAAGGGTCTTGGTATGTAAAGATAGAGCCATCCACGGACAAACCGCGGCAAGTGTAGCTTAACCTGATCGATCGACCCGTTGCTGCTATTATTTAGCCTCAGGCCACCCTATGTTTTAAAACAAAAACGCCGCACTATAACATAGTGAACGTCTTCTAAGTCGGGTTCAAATGTTGCGGTTGTGTGTCCCGGCTGATAACGACTGCCGCCCAGCCTATAAACCTCAACGCAGCGCTTCAAATAATACTACAATATTGACAGTTATTGGACAGACTAGGTACCCTTACTGTGATATAGGTCTGTGGTTAGGTTCAGACAGGATCTATATGTCTAGGGTGTCATTGAAACTTTGTTATTACAAAAAAAATCTCGGTGAAGTTGTATCGTGATGGCTCATGCACGAGAGGGTTCAAATCTGGGCAAGTATCGATGTGACTTGTGTGTGAATTTTGACATTGGTGAAGGAAAAACATCGTGAGGAAACCTGGACTTATAATTAATATACCTGATCGCCAACCCGTCTTGAGCAAGCGTGGTGATCAATGCTCGTGCCTTCTCTGTATGAGAAGAGGCCTTTGCCCTGACGATAATATGCTGAGTATCCTAATCGGTTAAGGCTATGATAACCGACTTTTAATGATTTTATACTGAAGATCCCGTCTAAACGGCTGTTAATGATTTGGAAAAAATATATGTTAAATTAGAGAATTTTCTTAATAACTTAATATAGAAATATTTTAGATTATGTTTATAGTGAAATTAATTTGTAAAGTTATGCCTAACGCAGATAAAAAACTGAAAATCACACAATATCTATCAAGCGTATTTTTCTGAAACCTTCACCATTTTAAAGATAATTTTAATTTAATAATGCATCTAATTTGGGATAGGGGTCCTTGATGGGTAAGTCCTATTACTGGCTGGACGCACGACGCGTTGCGTGAGCTTAGTACAGAACACGCAAGCTAACCACTCAAGGTCACTGGCATATATCGGTGTCTTAAGTTATTTAATTCTCAGCACTTGACCGCCAGTAACACCTGCCTCCAATGAGGCCACGGCTGGGACTCAGGCCTCCTCTCTGTGGCCGTAATATGGATGTAGCGTACGCAGCGGGCTCGTCTTGCCGGGCCAATTCAGTGAGCGTAACGTAGTCAGAAGATATAAGAGTAACGCTATAGAAAGAGAGGAAACTTCTAGGTGAATTTAACTGTACGTAACTAGCACTGTGCAACCTGAATTGCACTTTATTGTGTCGTAGCAAGAGTCGATTTTAATTTAAATGATTTTGTGGAGTGCACCGTCTGTATTAATTTGTGATATAGCCCGAAACAAAACAGTCAAGGTACCGTTTCACAACACTAGTTTCATAATGTAAACCCCGCTTTATACACAGTCTATTTTCTAACAGAAACATTACCTCTCTCTACTCTCAGAATTTACACGAGACACACTAAAAATCAATGTCCCGGTACCTTGACTATTCTCAACTCCATTTTCATTCGAAATCATTATGTAAAAACTACATATGACCCGAAGTTCTCTATTTCAACACTAGCGTACTCGCTGACAAAGGCTAGGCAAATACGAAATTTACCCAAAATTTCAAACAGACCCCACACTCAATATAAATTCTATGGTTTGCAGTATAAGGTTGGTTTTCCATTGTAAGAAATGTAAATAAGAAGTCACGTAGGTCGTTACTTCCGCTAGTTGTCGCAACAGTTAGGGATACGGGATTTGTAGGGTGACCATGGGTTGTAGTCATTTGTGGCGTGTCGGGACAAGGATTTTATGATGTATGGTCCGATGATTTTGGTAGGGCGAAAGAATAATGACGGGTTATTTAGGTGCGGGTATACCTTTTCAGGCACGAGTATACCTTTTTAGATTACTGGTACTGTTTGGTAGACACTGTTTATTTTATTCTTTTCTTTTTTGTGTGGTTAGTGACTAACCTGGTGTGAGTTTTTATGCCGCCCATGGGCCTTTGACTTGGTTTCACATGCCGTCGAGAAATATCTCTCAGGCATGCCGGTTGCCTCACGATGTTTTCTTTCACCATTTTTAAAGCAAGTGATAATTATACAATGCGCACATGAATCCGAAAATTCTGAGGTGCGTGAATTGAGTTCGAACTCGAGACCTATGACTTGGCAATCCGACGGTCACACCACTAGGTTATCACTGATGTTTATTAATTAATGAAGTAAAAATTATTCAAACATAGCATTGTTTTATGTGGTGTATTTTAATAAAACGATAGAAAAAAAGACAAAACTAGTTGGCAGCAGTTGCCACTCAAAAACTGAAAACCTGACAAAAATAATGACACATAACTTATTCAACAATTTTACCCAGTGTTAATTATGAAGCTTATCACTATAATTCGTTCAGAGATGTCGAAAGAAAATCAGTTCATTTAAACCATCGCCCGTTTATTAATTGTTATATTTACATGATGTCATCATTGCGCCTGACTTTCAGCAACTATTATTTCTACCCTTCCTAATTATTGGACAGTAATTAGCAATACTGTCCTGCTAGGAGCTAATTAAACACAGCCACCCTACCCACGCAAACTTACTGCCACAACTTTAAAGTGGTGATTTTCTAACGACTTCAAAATGGCTCCATTTTGCCCGTTTATCCTCGCTGAAAAAGCAACATGAAGCCGTTTTTTCAGCCACTTTGTTAAAGAAGACAGCCGACTACTTTAAAGCATATTAATGCCACATTATTGAAAATACGGGTGTATTTATATTTAGCAAAATTATTTTGCTTTAATTAGTGGAACTTCTGGGTATCGAATTACCCAGTAACTGGGTTGCGGAGGTATTTTGCAATTAAATGAAAGAAAATTTAAAACTCATATGTTTAAACGTCTCTATATATTTATAAACTGAAGGGTAATATTTACAAGTGGGTCCATAACAACTTATGACTAAATAAAAATAGCAAAATTATATATTATATTCTAACTTAACTAAAACTATTCAAAAACTAAAATACAGCATCGTAAAATTCATCCGCATCGCTGTCGACTGGTAATGTACCCAAGAGACTGGCCGCATTGCCACGTTGTATGGCAATGCTTAGCCTCTGCCCAAAGTAAAAACCAGCTCTTGGGTCACGGGAAGTGTCAAATAGCCGTTTTGAAATTTCATTAAACAGGCCATGAGCACTCGGACCCCACGGCCCGAGGGTTTCGACCCCAAACGGCTCGAAAATATAATTACCTGTAAGGTTATTATACTTACGCCGCTTGAGGTTTTCTGCAGCCGCAGCAGCAGCACCAGCACAGCACGCCGAGCCAGGAAGATGGGATGGCGCAAGAGTGTCGACACAGGTTGCATCCCACACTAAAGGCCTACCCACCTTCCACGGAGATAAAGACATGCCGTCCGGTCTCTTGCCATCGTCGCGTGCCAAGCCATTGGGTTCTAATATAGCTGGAACGCCGGCGGTGAAAACTCATATTAAAAGTACACTTTTTACAATATGTACACTATTATAAAATTAGAGGATTATATACGAGATAAGAATGCTTGGATACATGCTGGTCCGGCTCCACAGGATAATTTAGAATTTAGACAAATCAAACTGGTTGCTAATTTAATTGTATAATTTATAAATTTTTTATTATACAAGGTGTCCAGAAAGGGTATCGGGTATTTGTAAGTTCAATGAAACAAAAATTATTTGTATCCAATAAAAAAGTTTATTGTTTATTATTAGCATATGAATTGGAGAATTATTTGGAAAAGATGATGTTATCCAAATGATGACCGTTATGTTGCTGGCACTCTTCTAAACGGAAACGAAGATTGGCGATAACACGTTGACACATAGCTATTGATATTGCTGCCATTTCTGACCTGATGTTTTGCTTTAACTGGGTTAGATTCGTCGGATTGTTTTGATAAACCTTACTTTTAAGGTATCCCCATGCAAAATAATCAAGTGGGCTAAGGTCGGGGCTTCTGGGAGGCCAGTTGATGTTACCCCTTCGCGAAATGACTTTATTAGGGAATAATTCGTTAACAACTTCCATTGAGTCATTTGAGGTATGGCAAGTTGCCCCATCTTGCTGGAACCACGTTCTTGAGTTGAAACCTGCAAACTCCTGCAACTCTGGGACCAAAAAATTTCGCAACATATCGCAATAACGGTCACTATTCACATTAATTGCTCGGCCTCGTTGATCTTCATGAAAATAAGGACCAATTATGCCTTTAGCAGACATAGCGGCCCAAACAACGACCTTTGGGCTATGCAGGGGTCGTTCATGCTTTCGTCTCGGATTCTCCACTGCCCAGTACCGACAATTCTGCTTATTAACATGACCATTCAGGTGAAAATTTGCTTCGTCACTGAACAGTATGTTGTTAAAGTTGTTAAATCGCTGCAGCATTTCGTTCGCAAAATTCAGTCGATTAGCATAGTCCGTATCCTTCAATTCTTGAACCAATTGAATTTTATAGGCTTTTAGATGTAAGTCTTTCTTTAAAATCGAATGTAAAGACGATTTTTTTATGTTCAACGCTTGGCTTCGCTTTCGGATGGATAAAGACGGATTTTGACGAACCGACGCTTCAACTTCTTCAATTGTTTCTTCATCGCGAACTGTACGAGGACGACCAGAGTTTTGAATTTTAACTGTCGCACCTGTATTCTCGAACATCCTGATCCATTTCCTAATGCTATCGTCACTTGGCGCGTGGCGTGTACGATATTCCGCACGATAGAGACGTTGAGCAGTCACTATTGAATCACCATTACGATAATACGCTCGTACGCAAAATGCGCGATGCGTCCCCGAGTACTGTTCCATCGTGACTAAAACTCCACAAAATGGCGGACGCCACGAATCCCTCCCCGCACCCTTTAGACGCCCCGTTTCGAATATGGCGCGAAAACAAATACCCGATACCCTTTCTGGACACCTTGTATTACTTTGATTTTAGATTCTGTGATTACTTCCTCACACACTGTCTTATTAATGTCAAATTTTAGGAAAATCGTCTACTTTTACAAATACAATCACATAATTAATTTATCTGTCGTTGCTTCATTTTTAATTATTTTTTTACCTATTCTGGTATAGTAATTTTATTCTAGGTGCATTGTCTTCACATATAATTATATAACTAATGTATGTAAACAAAATATTGTAAAACATTTTAAAAGAGTAACGGTGGAGTTTCTGGCCCATTCTTCTCCATTCAAACTCAAACTAACTTCTGGAAGAGGTGACTAGAATGCAGGGACTGAATTACCCAAAAATTAAGGTACCTTTAAATTTCGGTATGACGTCATACCGTTAAATAAGGGTTACCTAAATATTTCGATACCGTTATTTTTTTCAGTCCTTAGTGGTATTTTGAGGTTGGAAATGCATACCGGTATATTTCGGTAAAAGTACTAAAATACACAAGTTCTAACGTGTTCGACCCCCCCCCCGCGCACCCGCGCCGCGCCGTTTTGTTTTTCGGTACCGAAATCGTGTAAAGGTTAAATAACGGTTTAAAAAGGTATCGGTATAGTTCAACCCTTATTTTACCTTTACCGGTATATTTTTGAAGTATCTTAACCTTTAACCGTAACCGCTTTCAGTCCCTGCTAGAATGAATTCATTTTTTTTTTTTGTAAATTTTGACGTTCAAAACGTGACATTTTCTTTCGTTAGACAATATTTCCCGAAAGGTAAGCACAGGTTGTTAATACACCCACATTTCGCCAGTCATTTATAAGCCACATGTAATAAGGGGCGAGCCTATTGCCATCAACCAGAGAGACAATTCCCGTACTTTTAAGAAAGTTCACATACTTAATCTCAGTCGTCTCAATAATAATTTCTCTACATTTTCGACATTGCATTTCGCCAAGACTGCGACTAGATTTTGAACGTTTGGCCTTCAGGTAAAAATCCAGACTCTTACCAAAGTATAAATATGGACAGCATGGCAACTAGGCCTATTTTTTGGAATAATTACCTACCCTCCATTTTTTTAAAGATCGCGGCGACCAATGATCTCGACACGGCACCCCTAACTGACAGCACCGCGACAATCGCTTAAAGTCTCGTCAATGTGCGCGTCTGTGTGAGTGTACCGTTTTGAACGTTTACTATGTAGTTTCTGTACCGTCCATATTAATACTGTGCTCTAGCCCCGCGTCCGTCCGTCATAAACTGACATTATGAAAGTGACGATTGGATAATCGCGCGATGTTCGCTTTTAATTAGGACGCGGCCTTATTCTTTTCACATTTTTCTCTTCGCATACACAAACAAAAATTCATCTTACATCAACAGCACCTACATACCTTATTTACCAAACTCATAAGCGGTTTATGTACCTCACGCGACCTACAAGCATAACTTTCAAAGCATATTTAAATTTATTCACCGAAGCAAAATCTGATAAACTCAGCGAGACGAACTAGCTGATAGCTAGACGTGTATTACGGAAATTAAGGTATCTTACGTGGCCATATATATAACCTTTTCTCCCTTTCGAGATAGGGTAAAAGATTTTGTAGGAAAAATGCGTTGGAAAAATAGGGTTATGTCTCTCTTTGGGGGTTGTGGATGGAATTTCGTTATTGTGATAGAGAAAACCTGTGTTTGAATGTTTAGCTTGTGTTTTTGATCGGTTGTCGAGGAGCATCTAATAGGTTATACCAGCTTGGTATCACCTCACTGCTGGGCAAAGTCCTCTTCTCCATACATAGAAGACCCCTGCACATATATCCTAATTGTAAACACGATCAATCGAAATCTGAATCGTTTTGAAAAAACAGATTGCTAATCCATTGCTTCATAAGTTCGAAAAAAAAATCTGCTCAACAACGTCAATAACGCAATGAATGTTGTTGAACTGTCAAAATGTAAGAGATTCGTCTTAATCGTTTACCGAAAATGTTTACGCAATTAGGTAGCTATTCAAGTGAGTTTGTTTGTTTATTTGTTTGTTACGCTTTCACGCTAAAACGGCTGAACAGATTTGTATAAAATTTGGCACATGGGTAGACCATGACCTGGGTTAGAACATAAAATACTTTTTATCCCGATATTTTCACGGGATCGAGACTTATGTGAGTGAAAAGAGGGGCGCAGATACTACTCGTATTTTTATAAAAACAGCTATATAATTCCGTAACATATTTTCGTAAACGATTACGACTAATCTCTTTCATTTTGACAGTTCAACAACATTCATTGCGTTTTTTACGTTGTTGAGCAGTTTTTTTTTTCGAACTTATGAAGCAATGGATTAGCAATCTGCTTCAAAACGATTCAGATTCTGATTGATCGTGTATTACACAACTAGGGTACAGGGATACACATGATGTTTTTATTTCAGTTTTCAGAAATAGGGTTACTTAAGTGAATCTTACTTACCTTCGTAAGTAGGTTAAGTCGGGATAACTTTGTAACTTTACCACAGAAATCAAGATAAATTCATGTACTAATCTAGAAATCCCGTGTTATCTTATGTCTGTAAACTAGCTACCTTGGGACCGACGCTTTAGAATAATATTTAATGTTATTCTTCCATTTCACCCTACGGGATGAATCTTCTAGGTCGGTCGCCATTTTTCTCTTAATCTTAAGTGGGGTGTCCTGCAAAGATGGCAGTTTTTAACCGACTCAAACTCAAATAATTTATTTCAATGAAACCATTTACAGGAACTTTTGAATTCAAAGTCAAAGTGAAAGTCAAACAATTTATTTCAATTAGGCACATAAAAGGCACTTATGAACGTCAATTTTACAAAAAATAGAATTGATTCTAGTCGCCCCTTCCAAAAGGTAGTTTTCGTATGGAGAAGAATGGGCAAGAAACTCCACCGTTACTCTTTTAAAATGTTTTTTACAATATTTTGTATACCTACATTAATTATATAATTATATGTGAATCGGTCAGTCAGAAAGATGAAGCTAGTTGCCCATTCCAAAGCGTAGTAGGTTCCTATGGAGAAGAACGGGCAAGAAACTCCGGACACTACACGACGGACTATGGGGTAGTGTAGATACGAGGGGTTCGTGGCTAAGTAATAACAGCTACACGGGTCGATTGAAGGTTAAAACACGCTTGCCGCGGTCAGTCCGTGGATGGGTGACCGTCCATTACATGTCGAGCCTCGGAAAGCACGTCAACCCGTTGGTCCCGGGCCGTCGTTACGGGTAGTCAAAAGCCCTTATCTATGACAACCTGTCATACCAAGGGTTATTGTATTACCCAGTAACTGGGTTATGGAGGTCAGATAAGCAGTCGGTCCATGTAAAATACTGGTATTCAGCTGCATCCGGGTAGACTGGAAGCCGATCCCAACATAGTTGGGAAAAAGCTAGGTAGATGAAGATGGCGAAGTGCAGATATCATCATCATTTCAGCCGAAAGACGTCCTCTGCTGGATATAGGGCTCACCCAAATGGGGGGTTTTCCATAATCGCCACGCTTGGCAGGCCGGTTGGCGATCGCAGTATGGTGTTAAAATGCATAGAGAACGCTGCTGCCCATTCTCTAGTGTCTCCCTTAGTCGCCTTTTACGACACCCACGGGTGGAAATGGGATGGTACTATTCTTTACGTCCGGCACCACACGGAACCACACGAAAGTGCAGATTTGCTATAGAAGGATTGTATAAACGTGTGACAACAACACTTGCTTTGCAAGAAGTACTCAAAAGACTACAAGCACTTTAACATTGAGCTGAATACTTTGAATAACGCATTACAAGAAGATTCTTCAGTAAGTTGGAATGTCCCAACGAAGGATTATTTTAATTGACTCACTAACTGTAATCAACGCTAACGCGTGCTTTGTATTGCTCGTGGTGTAGACGTGTACCTTAAGACAAAACTTTGCTTAAAACTTAAGATATTCACTTGTTTCTATTTATGTAATTTAAAAACTAAGAGACTTGAAATAATAATAATATGTACAAGTATCATAAGGCATCAAAAAAAAATCCGCATCGCTTTCAACAGAAAAAGTGCGCATAAGACTGTCAGCATTGCTACGTTGTATGGCGATGCTGATTCTTTGGCCAAAATAGGCCAGCCCACTGGTTACGTGAAGAGTCGACCAACCGCTTGGCGATGTCTTAAAAAACCAAGTGGGCACTCGGACCCCATGGCCTAGTGTTTCATCCGAAAACGGCTCGAACATATAAGTTCCAATAAGTTTGGAGTATTTGCGCCTGCAGCAGCAGATACAGCACAGCCCGTCGTACTTGGAAGATTCTTCGCTAAATTGAACCCTCAGACACAACAACACGACATCAACATCAGCATTCAGTGACAATTTCTTCAATGAAACTGAACGCGATCAGCACATCTAAGCCGCGTTCAAGAGCTGTCAGTGTCATCATTGTTGTGGAATATTGACACTGACAGCTCTTGAACTCTGTTTAGATATGCTGATCGCGTTAAGTTCAATTGGTGAAAACCGGCCGTAGTTATTCAGTAGAAGTGCTATCGGTGCTTTTCATCATTTAACTTTAACTAAACTGTATTTACTGCAAATACTGTTAGGTTCAAGCAAGCTTGAGTGACACAGAGGCACGTCAAATGCGCGAGCATTAAATTACGCGTCCAGTATGTTCTGCGACCAGATACCGTGAAATGCTCTTCCGCTCGCGCGAAGTTCGGTACACACGGACGAAAAGCTTGGCTAACAATCTAGTAATATTTTTTGATACATTATTTTGTGACCAATCCTTCTAACGTCTGACGCACCCTGGACGACTAACGTGACGAATTAGACGCATAGGTAGCCAGGGACCTGAAGAAGGACTTAGGCTACTTTTCATAGCTTGGGCGGAGCACCGCCGCGTCCTCGTGGAGACGATCGGCGGCGGTGATCTCTCGCGTCCGGCCCTGGTCCAGGCCATGGTACGGAAGAAAGGGCATGTGAAGGAGGAGGCGGAACGCGTGAGGGAGAGGAAAACTTCGCGCCCTCACGCCCCTAGTCACCGCAGGAGATGCCCTGGGCATCAGGAATCCCAGGCTGATTCCCGGCCATCGTAGGCGCGGGCTTGCGGACGGTGAGCAACGGGTAGCTCGCCGTCCGAAAAGGACCAAGTCCGGGTCGACGGCGCGTTGTGTTCCACGCGCACCTCAAAGAGATGTCAGCATAATTGACGGGGTCCGCTAGGGCCGATGCCTGCCAGGGTCGCCGGGAAGTCCGAAAGGGATACCGTGGGCCCTGGCAACGTACATGGAACTGAAGAAACAAGGGTGGGTTTTAATCAGTAAGAGTCCTGACACGGCCTCCCGCTCCGCCCAGAGCGGGAGAAGTTATTTGATAATTACCCACTCAAAAAAAGCCTACTTTTTAGGCAACAGCTAATATAAACTAACTTAAATTTGTATCAAATATTTTAATTCACCACTTTCACCATCGGGACATTTTGCGGTCTCGCACTAATTATCAAAACCTGCGACTACTTATCATATTTTAGACTTCTCCAAATGTTAAATATAATTACAAATACTTATCTTAACTACTCCCATAACGATTATTACCCCTTGTTATTACTTGGAAGCGGTTAATTTTAAACATTATGTTCAAGTACAAAAAGTACTTGATATTTCTAGGTCTGTTATCTTGAATAGGCGCTTTGGAGGCTCATTTTGTACTAAAAAGGCACTTTTTTGGGGAAATTACGTATACAGTGCTGTAAAGATAAGACAAAAATTGTGTTATGGTGATGTGTAGGTCCAGAGATGTTTGTCCAGGAGTGTGTACCCGTGGTTTCGCCTGTGTGCTAAAGGCTCATAGCCATTAGTCGATTGAAAGCATGCACGCATTATTAATTTATTATTCATACAATAAAAGGTATTTCAATAAAACCCATATACTAAAAGATCAATAATTAAATTATCTTTGGTGAAGGTTCCAGAAAAATACGCTTGATAGATTTAGCGTGATACTCAGTTTTTTCCCCCGCGTTAGACATAACTTTACAAATTAATTTCACTATGTAATATAAACACAATCTAAAATATTTCTATATTAAGTTATTATGAAAATGATCTAATTTAACATTTATTTTTTTCAAATCATTAACACTTCTCGTTTAGACGGCATCTTCAGTATTAAATCATTAAATGTCGGTTATCGTCGCCTTAAGTCGATAACGCGGTCGGTACACGGTCGGCGGGGAATCCCCGTAGCAGGTGTTGCTACCAATAAAACTCACACCTAATGAAAATGGGCTTTCAAAACAACTGCCAAACGTAGGGGAGCTGGGCCCAAAACGGGTACCCCGCCTAAAGCGGGTAGGCTTTTAAATTTGCGCGCCATAAGTAAAATTGCAAATGTGTGAGTGTAGTGTGGTGTCTCGAGCATCAACCAATCACATACAGTCAGCTCGCTACTGTGATACAAGCGTTTTACAAGGTAAGAAAAAAAAAAAAAATGCTGTTTTTACTAAGAAATATTGGTTTGTAATAGTTGTGTTTACTCAAAATGGTGTATGATATGTTCTCAAAAGTTTCACGCTATGATTTTGCTAGTATTGTGCTATTTTATCTTCGAAAACTTGTGGCTACATGTGTTTCAATTTTAAGCTATGAAGTGTAAAATCTAAAAACGTGCTCTTGGGCAAAACGGGTAGGGGTAAATCAGGTACCAGCTTTGCCTTGGATCAAATGTGACGATTGTCAAAATGTGGCCTTACGAGGCGTGCACAACATATTCCGGTAGAGGTTCCTATTACTGTGACGGCTGTATAACTTTAATTTTATAGTTAATAACTGAGACGTTAAAGTTGATTTATGATGATCCAAGAAAATACAATAAGTTTACTAATGAAGACTGCAATGAAAATGAAGACTTAATAGATTATTATTATAGAATTAGTTAATTAACAAAATTTCGGTGAAATGTGGATTGATCTCGATTATTACCCCATACCCGTTTTGCCCAAACGCCATACCCGCTTTAGGCCGTAGGTAGTTTGAAGGTTTTCTTTTGTTTTTTGTTTTTGTTCGAATTATAAAGAAAATGGTTATGTTTGTTCTTAATTTGCATTCTTCGTTAATTAAATATTTGAAAAGTAAAAAGATAAGTTTAATTTACTCTTCTAGGACTTTTTTATTGGTGATCTCCCTTAGCGTACCCGTTTTGGGCCCACCTCCCCTACGGTGCAAGTTCTATATATACCACAATCATTCCCAATCGACTAATGAAAACGGTTCCCCGAGCATGGCATGCTTTTCAGAAATCTCCAGCACCCCGCATACGAGCCCTATCGACCAATGAAAATGAGCCCTACGTACTGCTGGTAGGCACTAGGTACCCATGTTTTCGGTAAGTATGACCTTTTTTTATAATCTCAATAAATCTCTAGAAAAAACATCGTGCGAACAAAGAAAATAGTTACTTTCGCAATAATTATTAATATTCTTATTAAATTTTATAATATTTGTTCATGGTTGCAATATAACTGAAATATGTGAAATTAATTTCAAAAAACAGAACTCAAACTATTTCATGGATAATTTATGTTGCACAATACTATGCAACAAAATGCAATCACAATTCTTATCTCAGTTGCCTTACACAGGGTGGCAGGGACATCGACGCGAAAACTGTTACCATGGATTCAGTACATGATTTTGAACACCCTGTATATGTACAGTATAATTTAAAAGAGTGTACATGGACTTTGGACACTAATAAAAATAAAATATTAGTTACATCATTAATGTAGAATTTATAATATTTTATGTGAGAACCAGACTGGAAGAGACAAGCTACGAGACATAGGGCAAAATTAAGAAAGTTGAGGGAATCCTACGCCGCAGAGGCGACTTCCATAAATAAATAATTTCACGTGCATGCCAAAAATTTTAATACTTAAGTGTAATTCATCATTTTTTAAACCTTATTTTGCTTTCAAGCACCTATGAATAATAAATATGAATTTAACTCAAATAATAAACAATAATATTAATGACAATGAAATGCCAAAATGTGTAATAAACCAATATGATTGTGGTATGATAAAATAATATTCGTAATTGTTTCATGTATTTATGGTAGAATAAAGCCTTTTTTATTTTTAATAAATATTATTATTTAAGAACGATGTAAAAAATAGAGGTTTATCTTACAAATTAACATCGTCGGGCAATCATCGAATGAATTAACTTATAATGACATAATTACTTACAAGTATATTTATTAGGTAAGGTACTGTGGGTTAAGAATTCAGATTGCATTTTGTTGCATAGTATTGCGCCACATAAATTTTCCATGAAATAGCTTGATTGTATTCTTAGAAATTAATTTCACATATTTCAGTTATATTGCAACCATGAACAAATATTATGAAATAATACTGAAGTTTTCAAGAAATCCTATTGGGTTAATATGATGTAACCAATAATAATTATTGCGAAAGTTATTGTTTTCTCTGCTATAACTTCCACAATTTTTTTTAGTTGAAATATTAGGCACCAGAAAAAAGTAAAACATAATTATCATTCTGCAAAGTTAAAAAAAGAGATTGTTGAATGCATAACCGCCTCCTTTATTTTGGTCGGTTAAAAAATAACCTGCGGCCATATTGTCGTATATGCCCCGACCACCGTTGTGTTGTGACTGGCTCCTGATTGGTGATTCGAGTTTGTAGCACATTTCTTTTGATAAAAAAAACGACTACGAATCATTTTTAGTGTTCCGTACCCACAGGATGCCAACGGGATACTATTACTTTGGCTCCGCTGTCCGTCCGTCTGTCTGTCACAGAGCTGTATCTTGTCAACCGTAATAGGTAGACACTTGAAATTTTCACAGAGTGTGTACTACTATGACCGCAATAGGGATGAGGCCTGTTAAAAAAAAAAAAAAAAACTAATGAGTCCGTCAGTCAAATAATAAAAAAAATATTAGACACGTATTTTTTGCTTTATCGTATTAGTAAAAAATTACTTAGATAAAACGCATTTTAAGTTGGGGAGTGGGGGTCGCTACGTCACTAGTATGTATAAAATCTTCTACATACTCGTGACGTCATGGCACATTTTACCTCAATGTATCGCCGTAATCTTTAGATTACGTAAAAAAAGAAAAAATACATGTCCAATATTTTTGTGTAATCTCAAAGAGGAACTAAAAAAAAAAAATTGTCACCATCCCTATTACAACAAATTATACAAATAAAATTAAAGCTGTCCACATACAAAAAACGTCTTGTATTTTACAAAAGCATCAATATTTTTTTTTTTATTAAATATTGTACGGTCGAATGGAACACGTTTGCGAGTCAGACTCGCAACTGACCGCTTTTTTGGAATTACTAAAGTTTGTCAAAATGAGAGCCAACTAGTACACAACTTAGTAATGGTCAATTGACCATAACCGTATGACGCCATCGGCTCTTAAAACGTTGTCGATTAGAACTCCCCGTGAAAATAGTCAGTTTCTGCTAACTCGACAGTTTATAGTTAACTACGATGATCATGGATTTAAATATAACTAGGGTTGCCAATTTTAGGAAAAACAACGAAAACAGTCCTTTTGTTGCTGTTGATGTGGTTGTGCTCCTATATCTATCTATAGACCTACCTACATAAATTGTATAACATATACATATTATAAATTAAAGGTGTATTTTGTTAAAATATTTAATTGACTCAGGCGTGACTTGGCGGAAATCCATTATAAAATACAATAGACGACGTATATTTAGTAACCTAATCCGCTTTACTGTTATTAAAGAGTCATAAAGAACCCTGTAAGAAATCGACACAACTTTCACTTCACCTCTCAACGAGGCATCATCAGGACGAAGATTGACTTGTTGCGAACCCGGACCCGACGTGTTGATACGTCAAGCGTCGAGAGCAGAGTAGGGTGTCTTTTGTGTGTCTGTGTGCTCGCTTTGTTTTTCTAAACTCCGTATAACAGATTTTGACGTGGTTTTCACCACCATTTAGAGCATTTAATCAGGAAGGTTAATTAATTAGTATATTACCCCCCAATACAGGAGACACAAACCTAAACATAAACCGGGTCGCTAGTTTTAAATTATCTTAAAATTTAATTCATGCAGTATGAATAAAGTACTCGGAAAAATGAAAACAGTAGGTATTATAAAAAAATAAGACAAAATATACATGAGCTGCCTTAGAGCATAAAGCGATTATTGCAGGCACAGTTGATCAAAGATTTCCCGGGAGCAACGAGAGCCTCACTATCGCAACAGTTTGTTTTAGCAAACACAGCACTACCCTACCCCCTCCTTCCCTACTCCCACCCCTCGCCTTCAACCTAACCTATCCTTTAATATTTTCTTCCCCCCACTTAGTACCCCAACCACCAACATAAAAAAGGCTCAT
Organism: Agrochola lota; assembly: GCA_947364205.1. NCBI lineage: Eukaryota > Metazoa > Arthropoda > Insecta > Lepidoptera > Noctuidae > Agrochola > Agrochola lota. The sequence goes on from OX376229.1 coordinate 3,285,553, forward strand.
ACAAGTTAAGGCTCGTACAGACCAGCGCGACTTGTCGCGCGACGCGACACCGGATATTGTTATACTGTGAAGTTTTCTTAGAAATCGTATTGTTCGTGTCGCGTCGCGCGACAAGTCGCGCTGGTCTGCACAAGCCTTTAACAAGGAAATCACTAAGGGAATTTACCATTATATTGACTTACAATAAAAAAATAACCGGAAATAAAAAATAACAAACATTTGGCATTTCCTGGAATATTCTACATACACAATTACTCATATTTGAACTACCTACATTATTTTATCTGAAACAGTTTCGAGTACTATTTTATCAGCATTTTAGTGCAGCCCTATTTGAAATCGATTTCACAACATTATGACACTATCGTTCATATAAACTGCTTTGCGTCGACATGATCGGCATTCGAGTTAACTCGTTCATAGCAAGAACATCGGTTCAATCGTGAAAATCTTAACCATGAGAGGATACTTCGAAAGAGACTTCTTCGGCGGCCATTTTGGGCCTCAATTTGGAATGGGCGGACCTCCTACCTGCCCTTTCCCTGGTGACTTTCCTGGTCATCACGGTTCAAGGCCAGGTTTTGGACCTTTTGGTCACAGGTTTGACCATAGTCCCGAGAGACAAGAACAACAGCAACATGGACCTGAGCATCATAGACGAGGACCTCCTGAAGATGGTCATCGTGGACGTAGATGTTGTCGTCATGGATCTGAAAGTGATAGTGATGGACCAGCGGAACGCCATTTCCATGGACCTCCCGGCTTCAGGGAACGCGGTGGCAGTCGTCCCAATTTTCGCGGACAAGGACCAAGCTGCCACGGGCGTCGTCCCTGCTTTGGGCGCAGTCCTGAACGGCATTACTTTGGACGATGCGGACCATCAGAATTCCCTGATCGTCCCTGGAGAGGACATTGGGAAGGACCATGGGGAGCTGATCGCCATATGCATGGATTTGGTCGCGTTGGAGCTAGCCATCCATTTTTTGGCCACAGGAGACCATGCCCGTACAATTCTGAAGAACGACCATCAAGAAATGCTGGCTGCGAAAAGTGCCGTGACGCTGAAACTTGCTGCTCTGGGAATAAGGAGAAACGAGGACGTGGTAGAGGAAGAAAGGAAAATGGACCCTGCCCTGATAAGGATAAAGATCAAGATCTTGGTGATACAGTGTTTGTTCAAAGAATTGTTTTGGAAAAAGCTACAAGGCCACAATCTGTTTGAAGTAATGATGTAGACACTTTGTTCATTTATATTTATTTTATTTACATTTCTTACTCTAATTATTTAAAATATCTGTTTCGATAAACCCCTGTTAAAGGGTTGTGTCAACGATACAACCCTTTGCATATATCAGTTCTATATATTTCTTTTTATGAGTCACTTACATAACATAGACCCCTGGCTCCTCTAATGTAGTTAATGCTATATTCAATCCTAAAGTTGTAGATCATTTTAGCTAGCTGATATCATTCTTATCTAACTTAACATTAATGTGAGTCAAAATATTGTGTTGTTATTAAAAATAATACAATATTCATAACAATTATGTTACCTAGGCACTAGTAGAGTAGTCTTTTATTTTCTTCATTTATTGGGAATTCATGGAGAGGCCTTTTGCCCAACAGTGGGATGATTCAGGCTGACAATTTCATTAGTATTTTATATTTATAACCTGTCATTTTTATTGAATTTTTCCATTACGTATTTCATATCATTTATTTTTATTTTAGCATAATTTATACGAGTATGTTCACGAATTTACTTCAAATATGATGATAGTGGCCAAATTATTCAAAGAGGTCACTGTGAAATGGCTGATTTCCTAGACAAAGCTGCTCAAAACCATGAAATGAGCCTTCTTCTGTGTCGTTCACGAAGACATAGAACCAGAAGGAGTTATAATAGATTGTGAAAACATTGAAGCAAAACAACACACGAAGAAATTACAACAATACCTTAATACTTGGCAGAAACTGAAGTAGCCAAAGTAGGATATGTTTTGCACTATGGCAAACATGATGAAAAACAACAGATTATGGTTATTACGACAGGATTCAGCGAATAACTTAAACCATCAAAAACATCTGACCAAGATGGAAGCTGAAACATCGATTGAAGATATATTTTAGTGTAACTACATACAACTTATAGTTTATGTTCAAGTAATTGAAGATAAGTCTGTAGGAAATGTGCAATATACAATTTTATTTAATAAAAACTAATTCAAACGACAACTTGTGTTTTTCCTTTTTGACTTCAGAAACCTGTAATATCTTTATGTTCAACCTATTTATTCTACTTCCTTTTCCAATAAAAGGACATTTTTCCGGAAGTTTTACCGATTCCTAGTAAATGAAAAATTTAAACATGGACTCGAAAATACAACAGTACATTTGTTATTCATTTTCCGTTAAAGGACACCCGGGTACACGTGTATTTCAAAACCTGACCGCACACAAATGTTTATTACCATATATTGTGTACAGTGTTGTCTAGTTTTTCAACATGACCCGTGTCTGCATATATTGAAAACTTTCATAAACAGATTATGTTCGATAGTTTGTTGAGAAGCTAGTGCAGTTTCCAACAATATTATGTGGAACATTATGATGTAATAGTCGACCGGGAATAATTAGTACATAACATGATTTGCTTGCGTGAAAGGAGATTAAGGGGATGAATATAGAAACTATGATCAGAGTCACATCAAAAATATGATCGTCACCGTATGGGCTATTTTTGTCAGCTCGTTGAACGATACCACAGAACGACAATCAACCATCCTCTTCATCAACGGTCGGCAAACTCATTAGGCAATAGAGCCAAATACAATGTCGCCCATGGGCATGTGACCGCCCGTATTTTTTTGAATATTCATGACAAATTATCGATAATAAACTTAAAAAGGGGGGTCTATCTTTAATTGTTTTTTTTTATTTTATTTTTTCAGTATCCCGCTATTATTTTATGTATAATTAACATAATTTCACTTATGTTTTTTAAAATAAAAACTGTTTTTTTGGGAAAAAAAATCTTCACATCCGTTTTTTTTTCATAGTCGACAAATTTTACTATTAGAAATAATAAACAGAATACAAATCGAGCCAATAACATAGAAGATATGGCAAACGCTACTAAAAACATAAAAAATTGAATAACATGAAAAATATTAAAGATAGACCCCCCCTTTTAAAGTTAATTTTCGATAATTTTTCATGAATATTCAGAAAAATACGGGCGGTCACATGCCCATGGGCGACATTGTATACTATAACGACAAAGATTTCTTATGAGAGCCAATCCTTTTAGTGTCCAAACTGTCTCAGTGCACTAAAGGAAATGCGGTCGGAGAGACTTTGGAAAATTAGGTATTTGAAGAAACTGTCGCTGTCGCGAGCGCTCGGCGGTTGGCCGCTATTCATGCAATAATGACAGCTGCAGATCCGACCCTAAGTATGTAAAAAGTCATAATTCGAGGTTTGGCTCTCGCCTATTTGCTCCTCCAATTTTGACCAATTTAAAGATATTTCATAAACAGAATAAGTAGGATATACACTGTGTCCCTATGTTTTTCTTTTATCATGAATAGTTGTCAAATTTGTACACTAGACCTCTGTTGACAGCGGTCTAAATAGGCAATTTTGAGCATTTTTTGAGGGTTCTATGCTTACAAAGATAATGTATCATCAAAAATGAAAACATAGGGACATACAAGTAGTTGATATTTATTTTACTGTAAAAAATCATTGCTTCAAGGTCATACACCAGAAAGAAAACAGGCGGGAGCGTTTCTATGGAGAAAAGACCACCCGCATTTCCTCTCCATCATATTTCACCAGGCAAGTAGGCCTTCAGCATCATCAACTTATCGGCTGATAATAACATGAAGGCATCTTACTTATTAAGAAGTTATCCTTGGAAAACTTTGAAAGGGTAAATGATAAATTTTCGAGGTCCTGTTATTTTTTGGTGAAAATTCTTCGGAAATAAATCTTTGAAATATAGTTTGAATTTTGAATAAAAATTGATATCGTGCTTAATGACCGAGATCCCGACTACTGCGCAAATCAACACTCGCACTCATCAACACTGTACAAAGCTGCACCCTTTACATTAGACCAAATAGCCCCATGAGCCGCGGTTTGCCGACCACTCTTCTACATGTCAGACCAAATTAAAAACGTGACATTAAATTAAACAAAAAAAAAACATAAAATGGGCAGACCACTAAAATGTTTTAGGTTGATGTCAACTGGACATTGGTGAAAGGTGTATTTTGATCTTTGTTCTCAAGTAATTAAATATAGTTTTCTATGCAATAGTCTGCTCAGTGCCGTAACTTCAAAAGGTATTATGCGTCATATTTTATATCTTCGTCAGTTTTTCAATTATTTCCTTTATGGCGATGACGGTGACATGATGGTGTCGTCATGGCTTGGGTGTGTACCCATTAACACATATTACCTACTGAATATACATACCACGTTCAGGTCTTGATTTATCCAAGCCACTATCTCTCTCTCAATGCCTTATCATAGGTGTTAAGTTTAAAACAACTCGGGACACTCCAAAAAAAAAAAAAAAATATCTAAACCCAACATAGACCTAAATAGCTAAAAAAGAAGAACGAACAATTGTTAATTCTGCACAAACAACACGCACATTATATAATAAAAAATAAAATAAAATAAAAAATACATAAAATCCTCACACGAAATGTTAAGTAGCCAAAAGACTCGTAAGTATTAATAAAAAAGGTAAAATATTTACACCAATACCAAAGAAAATACACATTGCGTTATTACTCTGTGTATCACGAATAAAAGACAACAAACAAAACAAAATGCCGATTGCAGAGTGTAAAACTGTAAATTATCTAGCTAAATTTTCTACCACTCTTAAAGACATAACAAAACCCCGAAGGACGATTTAAATTAAACCGAGCCAAGGAGTCAACTCAGTCCAAAGGATATCTTTCAAAAATAATATTCCTTGAGCAGTCCAATTAAGGGTGGGTTCTCCAAGCTAGGCCCATTTCTGTAAGGATTTTTGCAGATCACTGAGAATTAGATTTGAGTGAGCGGCGTCATTTAAATTCTTTAATAATTGGAAAGGTGGGGTATGAAGTGAGAGCGGATAGCGATTTTCTTTTCGTGGACACAATTTTATTACTGTGTGTGTAAAGGCAGTTTTCCACGGTGCGTGATATTGCGAAAGGACGCGAAACAGCTTGCAGACGGCCACGGACAGCCACGCACCGCACATCAAAGCTCTACCCATGGTCCGTGATATTGCGGACGAACAAAGACCAACCCGTTGCTCTTGGATCCATTTTTTAATTCTGAAATGCAACATGAAAGAGAAGTTCGCACCGCACGTTTGAAGTTACCGACTCGCCGCGGATAGGCCGCAGTGCAAAGGACATGTCTGCGCTAGCACGAACGATACTCTTTCCATTGAGCGTCGGTGCGGGCTGGTCCGCGTCCGTCCGCAATATCACGCACCGTGGGAAATGAATCGATAGCCCTACAATTTAATTTTTTTGCTCTTATTAACGCAATTATTTTGTCGCAATTTGCGGTTCGAAAATAATTTTGGATTGAATTATGTACTGAGGTACACATAAGCAGTTAGGTAAAAAAATTATAACTGTTACTACGTGGAGTAGTCTAACCCCACTTGAAGACAAGCTATTGTTTTCGCTTCGATACTAAGTTACTTTATCAACTAAAGTGTTTATAAATTATATCGCAGTAAGGTGGTTATAGCCGTGATATAGTTATATCCCTAGGGATATAGCTATATGCCGTAATATAGTTAAATGAAAGCGATTCATAACCGTCCTACTAGATATATAACTATGATACGAGCACGATCTAGTAATATAACTATATGGGGAACTTCGACCTAGGTTACCGAAATAAGTTAAGTAAGGTTAGAACTGTGACCAACGACGCGGGAGCCGAGCGAGCGGAGCGAGCGGTGTCGTGGCAACGGCTGGCGAGCGCTATGTCAAAATTGGTCGCAGTAACAAAATTACGGCACTACGACAGTTATGAACCGCTTTCATATAACTAATTACGTTATATAGCTATATCCCTAGGGATATAACTATATCACGGCTATAACCATCTTACTGCGACATAGGTATACATATCAACTTATCCACGCTAGTTTCTCCAAACAAGCTTCGATCCAATCAGACTGCCTAGAAATAGTTTAAAGGAGTTATACATAATTATACGTATGCAGATAAACTGAATGTAACCCGTGTTTTAAACCGAGATCACACTAGGATGAAGTGTCGTGTCGTGACGCGTTCTGAACCAGTGTTCGTCATCATCTTTCTGCCCTTGTTCCATGTTACGTGGGGTCGGCGCACACACGTTTTCTTTTACCACTCGCCCCTCTCAACCGTCACGCTATCGTTTACTCCCTTCTCTAACATATTATTCCTCACACATCCACCCATCTTTTCTTTGGCCTTCCTCTCCCGCTCCATCCATCAACATTTATATTCATCACTCTTTTAGTCACATGCGTTTCCTCTCTCCTCATCACTATGTAGGATAACACTCGTTCTGAACCAGTGTTATCCTACCAAAACGTGTTGTGAAACGAAGATCCTTTATTTGATTCGTCAATCTTACAACACAGGACATGCCAGTCTTGTATGAATCCGGTTTTACTCGCAGTTTGAGATTATTTCATGAAACAGAAGAAAGGAACATACATTTAATAACCCATTTATAAATCGCTAGAATCCTTCAAATTGCGTCCCTATTGAAATCAAGAGAAATCATATATTTTACTCGACAGTCGATAAGGTGGGTGCCGATTGAAATTCCTTTCGCGCGCCGGTACCTTTGAATACTGATACAGTCTATCTCTCTTATACTGAGGAGATATCAAATGTTTTATTTGTTTTTTTTTATCATTTCCATATAAATCTTCCTTGTTTTATATTTTTTTTGTACACCTGTACCTCAGAGTAATAAATTTATTACTCTGAGCCTGTAACTGACTGACAGACTGAAGTACTGACAGACGAATCATAAACTACAGTGCTAATAAGTGGGCTATACACGTGCTGTAATAACTGACAGTTTAAATTGTTCACTTGGACTATTCAGTTTAATCGTAAAGTGTGTAGAAAAAACTAAGGACTGTACAGTTGATCTGATTACTTAAGACGCGGGACATACACAAGTGGCGTTGGCGCGGGCGAGGCGCTGGCGAGGCGGCGGCGGTGCGGCGCGGGCGTTGTGTGTATGTTGCAGGCAACGTCGTTTCTGAGCCATTCTGAGAAAAATTGCACCTAAGGAAAAAGTACTGACACAAATATTTACTAACAATTTACCAGACATTCTTATTCTCGATTGAATGCAGTTTAAAAAAATGTATTGTTTAGTTCTTAAACTTTAAAAGAAAAGTATAACAGAATCAATTGTTGCTAATTTAACTGATTAAAAAATATGAACAAAACAAGCAATTTTAGCGTGTCACACCTCCTGTCGCTAATAAAAATGGAGAATGTTAGTTAACATTCTCCATTTTGTCCCCCTTAGTAACGGGTACATTTTTCACGGAATGACTCTTCTATACATTTTGTATGAAAAATAAAATGGGCGGCGCAACACCCGCGCCACACCGTCGCCGCGCCCGCGCCAATTGCCATTTGTGTATGTCCCGCGCTTATAGCGGGACTTGAACTCATAAGGATCGTTTGTGGCTTAAATGACATTGACAGGAGGACGCTGTTGTTCCCTTCATTCATAACATCACGCCTGTAATCCCTGAATGGTTGGGCAGAGGTGTACCTATAGTACACCCATATTTCGCCAGTTATGTTTAAGTTCCATGTAATAGGGGGCGAGCCTATTGCCTTCAACCGGGAACAAAGCCAGCCTCCGGGCTTCCACTATGAAATTCTAGATGGAAAATACCACTAACACTTTCCCCGATCCGGGAATCGAACACAGGAGCTCGTGCTCAGCAGTAGCGCTTGCGACCACTACCAACGAGGCAAACTTCTGTTGGTGAAAATGGCGGCGTTAGTTCCGATTTTGGCCACGCATCAAAAGATCTTTGTATGTACATGTAGTGCATATGATGTGTTGTGCGCTGAGAAAGGATTTTCTAAAGTCAAATGCTGAATATAAAAATGCATAAAATCACGCTTTTTCGTTTCGAAGTTCTAGGCAGAGGTTTCTAGCGTTACATTAAACCATGTATGCCTATGCATGAAGACTACCTTATTGCCATATCTATATATGGCTATTTATGACTACGGCTATTTTTGTTTATCATAAATGTGCAAACTAGAGTCCGCGCGACCACTGAAATCCATTTGACGCGGCGCTGGTGTCTATGTCATTGCATCACATTGCATAAAAAAATGTAGTTCCATAATTTTCCGCTGGCCTTCTTTCGTGTCCTTCACCACACAATCCTCACCTTTGAAAACTTCATGAACAACAATTTTGAAAACGCCAAAAAATAGTTAATAAATAGTCATAAATAGTCACCACGGTTAAAAAAATAGACGCATTATGATTCCGAAGATACAGCTATAAGTTGGTGAGGATTGTGGGGTGAACGTCTCCACACAATCCTCACCTCAGTGCAAGCAAACGGCTGGGGAGTAACGACTTGGTTTCAATTCCAAAAAATAGTCAAGAAATAGTCATAACGCTATGCCAAATCTTGAAAATAGTCATTAAGGGATTCCAGAGATATAAAGGGGTCTTGGTGAGGATTACGTGCTGAGCCTTTCTCGCCACAATCCTCACCTGATTACTGCGGAACGCCTAGGTTTTGAATTTGAATTTGGTGTCACAAAATAGTCGTCTCCAACCATGATAATTTCGACCTGGTTTACTATGTAGAAATATGTTAAACATCCACGTAAACTTCTACATAAATTTTGTTTTAGTACAGTCGCGAACAGTAAAATTGTAAATCTATTTTAATAGTGTTGTATATTAATTTAAAACAGTATTAAAATATTGTAGTTACTTACGTATATTTTTTTTTCTATCAATGTTTAATAAATACTTACCAAGCTGTACATAATATATAAGTAGATAGATAGTCTTAATTACTCACACTACAATCAAATTAATCTGAAATAAAGACATTTATTTGGTCTCATAAAACCAACCGGAAAAATTGGAGGTATATTATGTACAGCTAGGTAGGTATTTATTAAACTTTCTATGTATCTTCGGAATCATAATGCGACAATTTTTTTAACCTTGGTGACTATTTATGACTATTTCTTGACTATTTTTTGGCGTTTTCAAAATTGATTTTCATGAAGTTTTCAAAGGTGAGGATTGTGTGGTGAAGGACCTTTCGTGACGCCGATCAATACCTACTATTCAAGTGAAATCATTCCAGTTTCAATTAAAGCCATTTTTATGCTTATTTCAATAGCATACTTTCAAAAGAAACCTCCTTTCAAAGCCTCAAAAAACTCAATACTCCACACGTATTGAAAACAAAGAAAGAAAAAAAGGAAACTATTTTCAATATTGCCGTAGTTATTTCCGAACTCTCGCGAAGTATGAACGATAACATATTTTCTCACAAAAGTTGCAGTACAGTTTAACAAAAGTTTTATTAAAACCGGCCCGATAACCTGGTTTTTCTTTTGCAACTCGGTAATCGAGCTGTTTATTTAAACTTCTGGGGCAGGTTAAAAAAAAAATACTAAAAAGTTCCAAGTTATGACCACTGCAGACCGAGATGTAATTGAAGTTGCTAATTAGATCTGAGATTTTAACTTATAATTTATGGCATTTAAATGTTTGTAATTTATTTTATTTTCGGTGTAGTTTTGGTGTATGTAGATTCGATGTAATTGTATGTACGTAGTTTCGGGCTTCTTCTTTTCGTGTGAACAACATTATCCATTTTTGGTAAAGCTCATGCTATAGAAGAAGCTTTAGATCTGGAGGCAAAAGTCTTCGCGCACATCTGGGAGTGTCGCGAGGAGGCGAAACGCCGGGGCGTAACTCCGCTGCCGCGAGATATCACGGCACAGCGAACAGAGCTCCGGCGGGATCTCATAGCGGCATGGAGAGTGCGATTGTCGCAACCCAGCGCTGGGCACGCCACAATTGTGGCGATAAGTCCCCTCTTTGAGGAGTGGCTAGAGAGGCGCCACGGTGTCCTCACCTTCCGCCTGACGCAGGTCCTCACCGGACACGGCTGTTTCGGGAGGTTCCTGTTCCTTATAAGGCCGCAGGAGACGCCCCGGGCGTCGGGAGTCACGAGCCGACTTCCGGCCACCGTAGGCGCGGGCTTGCGGACGGTGAGCAATGGATAGCTCTCCGTCCGATAAGGACCAGGCCCGGCGCGTTGTATTTCACGCGCGCCTCAAAGAGATGTCAGCACCAACTGACGGGGTCCGCAAGGACCAATGCCTTCTGGGGTTGCGGGTTTGCGGGTTTGTCCGAAAGGGATATCGCGGCCCCGGCACATAGGCAACGGAAGGAACACGGGTGGGTTTTAGTCAGTAAAAGTCTGACACACCCTCCCGCTCCGGCCAAAGCGGGAGAAGTTATTTGATATTTTCGCAACCTTAAAAAAAGGCATGCCGGTTTCCTCACGATGTTTTCCTTCACCGTTTTTTAAGTAAGTGATAATTATACAATACGCACATGAATCCAAAAAGTCAGAGGTGCGTGCCTTGGGTTTGAACTCGAGACCTATGACCGTCGACGGTCACACAACTACATTCGGTGTAGTTTCAATGTAGTGTCACTCGTGTAGTTATGCAATTTTTATACGTTTTTGTCCAGTGGTCGCAAGCACACCTACTGATCGTAGAGTCCTGGTTTAGATCCCCAGGTTGGGTCCATGGTGCTATTGGGTTTTCTATATTCTCATTAGCAGCCCAAAGATTAATGATTTGTGTCCAGTTAATGGCATAGACCCCTATTATCATCATGACTTAGAAGAAATATGACGAAATGTGAGTGTACCATGTAACTCTGCCTACGCCATCGGAAAATACATCCGTGATGTATGTAAGACAAATTACCTATCAAACTTAAGTTAGCCTGTTTGGTTAGGATTCTCGAAAAAGTGTTTTCTTTTCAAAAAATCCTGCGTAAGTTACTGCGTTTATTTCCCAATGAATGAGCAGAGGTCGATAATAAACTTGAACGTATCTACTCGTAGGACAAAATGGCGGCATAACCCATTTACTGTCCATTGTCATTGGTTTGTATGTGCACTTAAAGTGCATTACGGCATTTTATGACTTTAAGCGGTCCACGACTTGAGTTACGAGCACAGAGCTTTTATAAATATAGAGAAGAATTTACTGTTTATTTTTGTTTTATTGTCTCGTTGGTTTAGTGGTCACAAGCGCTACTATTGAGCATGAGGCCCTGGGTTCGTTTCTCTGGTCGGGCAAAGTGTTATTGGCCTTTTCCATCTGGAATTTCTGAGTAGCAGCCCGGAGTCTGTATTTGAGCCCGGTTGATGACAATAGAATCGGTTCCTGTTACATGGGACTTAAACATAACTGGCGAAATGTGGGTGTTACTATAGTACACTCTGCTTCATCCTAGGCGATTACAGGCATTATGTTATGTGTTTTTACTGTATTTAAACCGATTGACGCCTAGCTTAGTCCACTGCGCACAGTTTCACAAGAACACGGTCTTTAATGTCATCTTTTGTGCTTTTTTTTTGTCAATTCTGTCTTTTTTTACTTTCTTCTCAGTTATTATGCAGGGGATATCCCCTTCAAAATATCCAACGGCTGGGACGCAGCCGTCCTCTCTGAGAGGGACTGTGCTGTAATCCAACACGCGGGCCCAGTGAAGGTTGGTGGATATCACATGGATTCGATTTTTTGCTTCTAGGACATGTCGGTTCCCTCACAAAAACGGTAAAGGAAAACATCGTGAGGAAACCGGCAAGTCTGAAAGATATTTCTCGACGGCATGTGAAGCCTAGTCAGAGGCCCATGGGCGGCTTAAAAACTCTGACACCAGGTTAGTCACTAACCACACGAAAAGAATACAAAAAAATATCTTACAGCTTCTAATATATGCATGAGCTATACCAAAAATAGGTAATGTTGTTGTGAAAAGACTGGCTCGGAAAAAGGTTGGTAACTAATCTGTCTATGCAGTTTCTAGCCCGTTCTTCGCCATAGGAGGTTCCTCTGGCGAAGAATGGGCTAGACACTGTGTGTGTACTACGCCTTGGAATGGGCAAATATGGCTTCATGTTTCTCACTGACCGACTAAAACATGACGGTTCAAAAGTGCCTACAAATGGGTGAATTGAAATTAATGCTTCGAGTTTGAGTTTCAACGGTTGAAGCTGAGCAACGCGTATCAAAGTATAATTCTTTGTAGAGCCGCTTTTTATGAACGCCTGCCAAGAAGTAGCTATTTCTATATGTTTCATGCGCTGTGGTCACGAAGGCGAAATGAAAATATTTCCATTAATAGTTATTCAGATGAACTCAAGTGTTATTTATATGATTCCGTAATAGTTAAATTAAATTCATATGGAAATTCTATCTCTGCCTGCGACTCTGCTTGAATGCAAACTTTTAAATAATCCTGGATGAAAAGTAGGTACCTACTGTTTGTTTTGTTTGGTATCGAAGTTTTTTTGCCTGCATGATTGCATACACGTTATCTATTTCTTTATTGTTCTATTTGTAACCGGGTGTTCGAAACTAAATTCGGTCTAGCGAGGATTTTCATACGGTTTTCACTAATGGAGGCAGTGATCCATGAGGAAGGCATTACAATTAAATAATAAAAATAAAAAAAATAAAAAAATAAAAATTATTTTTAGAATTCAAAATAAAAAAAATAAAAAATTATAACTGTGTCAACCGCGCGCGAGCCGAGCAAGTGCAGCGAGCGGTTTCGCGGCAGCGGCCGGCGAGCGCTACTTCCAAGCGCTTGCAGTTGCTCGCAGCCAGGCAGGTTATTTAGCGCAAAGTGCATTACGTCGCAAACGAGTTGGCTACCTGTTCACAATTTGTCATAATCTATAGACAATTAGTCCGTATGCGTACTGGCACTGTATATTTTGGAATAAGGTAGTTAATTAGGTTACTACGAAGTATACGCGAGTATTTGCGTACTACTCTTGTATAGATTGGAAGACCTTAGTAAAAATGTGATTTCCAATCTATCCACGATTAGTTTCATACCGTTGCGTTCTGGCCTTGTATAGAACGAAAAGACACGACAGGAACCTATCATCGTATCATCCACATATACTAAATGGGAAAAATACTTATTATTGAAGGTAACTCAAAACTATCCAAGCAAACACAATAAAATAAAATACAATAGAAGACGTATATTTAGTAACCTAATCCACAGTTCTTAAACAGTCATAAAGAACCCTGTAAGAAATCGAAACGTGTTTCACCTCTCAACGAAGCATCCTCAGGATGGCGATTGACTTATTGCGAACCCGGACCCGATGTGTGGACAAGTGACGCGTCGTGAGCAATCTCTGCTCTATCTCTAAAAAAAAATTACTACTGACGGAGAAGTCAGTGAACATAAATAAAAAAAAGCAATGGGTAGCTCGCCGTCTGATAAAGACCAGGCCCAGATCAAAGAGATGTCAGCTCAACTAACGGGGTCCGCTATGACCGATGCCTGCCGCGGTTACAGGAAAGTCCGAAAGGGATACCGTGGCCCCTGGCAACGTACAGACAACTGAAGGAACACGGGTGGGTTTTAGCCAGTAAGAGTCTGACACGCCCTCCCGCTCCGCCGATAGCGGGACAAGTTATTTGATAATTTCCAAACTTAAAAAATAAAAAAGGGCTAACTGTCTAAGACACGCCCCACGTCGCTACTGAACTCTTGGAGGCTACCCCACTGATTCCTAATACTACAAACAATTCTACCACTTTTCTACGAACCACACTCAAAAACATTATAACAAAGAAAATCCCCAATCAAGTTCTATCAAAATGGATAGTTAATCAAGGCGCACCATTCAAACGACTCGTTATAAAATGCAAACAGTTTGCAAGATGGTACCAATAATAATTTTCATTAAAATCCTTCGTAGTTAATTACCTGGTGCTCCTTGGAGAGGTAACGAAGAGATAATGATATTACTAGAAGTGGCAATTAAATATAATGATTATATTATATAGATCTACACCGCGACCAGCCCCTACTTCATTCAGTTTGTATGACTTGGCAAAACGTCGAGATTTCTTTATTATATGTAAGTTTGATATGAATGGTTTATAAACATAAACCTTCTAGAATATGTTCTCTAAATAATGGCTACAACTGCAGCAACATCCGTTACGTAGTTTTAAAGATCAATGCGGTCACAGACAAATACTACGGATGTTGTCAAAACATCAATATTTCTGTGCTATATATAATTAACAGCGCCGTGCCTTTATTTTTTGTAAAACACATAGTAGCGTTCTTGTGGAAGCGAATAGGAATTAACCGTTTCGTATTTCAAGAAAGAAAAAATATAGAAAGAAGACAGAAAATATACCTATACGTCACAGGCTTAAAGTTACACAACATTTGTAAAATAAACATAAAAACAAACACAGAACATTAATTTTCTTAAAAACCATTTTTATGTGTGCCTCACACATAATACAACATGTATTTTCCATACTTAGTCTGTTTTTTTGTGTATTTGGGCTTACAAGTTTATCATAATTTTCAGTAAAATTTTTAATTGTCAAGAACATTTAGCTATTTAAATAACGCTTACTCTGCTCAAACCTTACAAAAACAATCTTCATCCTGTCTCATTCAGTAACTCTATCATATCATATATTCAAAGAGGGTAGAAATTCATTAAAATTTCTCATTGGGAGTGTCTCATAGCAGGGACCGACAGTCGTGTTGCGTTCCGTTGCATCTACTAGACAAACGTTGCTCAGACATTATTCAGAATGTCCCACAATGTCCCAGAATTTTGCAGAATCTTCTAATTGTTTGTAAGCTTTCATTTTGACAATTTCATTTTAAGGTGATGGCACATTCGTGGCGCTTCAGCGTTGAAAGCTATGATTCCGAACGACGCTGCACGTGGCAGTGTTACCGCGTCACTACTGGTCCCCATACATTTTCTATATGTTTGTATAAGATTACATTCCAAGTACAGTACTGCGCGACAAAAAGGTGTCAAAAGGTGCCAAAAATGTCAAAAAGGTTTCTATAAAGTTAAAGATTACTTAGACGACAAAAAGGCTTGGGAATAATTAAGCTACTCCAATGTACCCCCCCCCCCCCCCCCCCCCCCTCCAAGCAACAAACAAGTGTTTTAAAATCAACGACTAGATGATTGATGAGTTCATATAATTACTTAGTTCATTTTATTTGACTGTATAAGTTTTATTTTTTTAAACTTATTTTTGACATAATCTACTCATTACAGTTTTTTTTTTTAATGAGTTGTAATGTTTTACGTTGCATAATGTAAATTATTTTGCACAACTACTATTGTATAGAATCAAGTTTTCTAGCTGAACAGACAGCTGTGCTGCCGGGGAGTTTGTTGCGCCACTTCTTCTTCCCAGCTAACGCACTAGGAAGTGGTGAAGGGTGGGCGTTTTTGGGGGACTGTCTTATGTAATTTTGACGTTTGAAAAGTGCTGATTCTCAGCCTATTTTGAATAAATGACTTACGAATTTTGAATTTTGACATTGCTTATTCACATTGCTGAAGTGCTCGGATACATACCTTTACGATGTTTCTTCGATGTAATGCCGATATCGAACGCTTTAGTCAAGTGCACGTTAATTTTTTTTTTCATTCTACCTTCACATGATACTGACAAAATTATTTAGGAATGAACGGTTCATCCGCTCCTTTCATTTCTTATTTCGAAGCGAGTGAAAGATGCCTAACGTGCTGAAACCGCACATCGTTGAATCAGTTCACTAACAAATTCATTTTTCCCTTTTGATTCATTTTGTGTCAAGGCGTTTCACTTCGAGTGAAATATGCCGAATTAAAGTCAAAAATGATTGAAATGGGATGGTACTGATATCGGCTTAAAAGGAAACCGCTGACGGATGATATACAGGACGGATCCAACGATATTGTTTGCATCAATTAATATCGATTATGTGGCTTTTTTATGTGAGAAGGGTTGGCTAAGTAATAATAGCCGCACGGGTCGATCGATCAGGTTAAGCTACGCTTGCCGCGGTCAGTCCGTGGATAGGTGATCATCTTAACAAACCTAGATATATACGGAAATTACGTTTAGCCGTTGGTCGCGGCTGTCACTGACAGTTGTAACGTAATCAGTCTTACCAGTAACTGAGTTGTGAAGGTCAGATCCGCAGTCGCTTAATGTAAAATACTGGTATTCAGCTGCATCCGGTTAGACAAGAAGCCGACCCACACATAGTTGGATAAAGGCTAGGCAGATAATAAGCTGCTATAGTTTACATTGAATCTCAATAGATTTCATACGTGTTTATTAATAGGATGCCAAGCACATATCATAGTCTTTTTTTCAAACAGTTCACATAACTCAAAGCGCTGGCCATCTAATTCTGATTCCCGAAAACACACTGTAATAATAAAAACAAACAGCAAAATCTTATTAATTCCATGGCCATCGAAATTGGGCCATTCAACCATTTCTCGGACATTCTAAGAATAATAATGGACAAATATCTCGGTTACTGGCAATCTTATTACCATTGTTTGTTTAATATATATGTTTAGTTTGGGCGTTCTGATTGGCTGATGAGGACAAATATTTGTTCTTTGGGCATTTCTATACTTACCAGGGTTCAGTGACGACCATTCTTATATTGTACCTACAAAATTTTGCCCGCGATTAATAATTTTTAAGTTTTTTAAGGTCTAAACCACTGATCGCTATGAAATTTGACAGGTAGCCAAAGATTTGAAGAAGGACATAGGTTTTGCGGGCGGCATTTCTGCTCGGGTCACTCCTTCAGAGCATGTGCGTACGCGCATCGCATAACAAGCGTCGCATAGACTAGTAATTTTAATAATATACTTAAATAAAAATAAATTAAAAAAATATACTTAAGAGTCCATAATACCTCAGCTCAATCCTTATAGAGAGAGCTCGCACGATACTGCTCACTAAGTGAGAGCAAGACAGAGCGGCGGAGAGAAGGCTCCAAGGCGCCAATAGTTTAGGTAATTTCTTTTTACGGCGAAAATAATGGTTAAAATAACATAGTATCTGCTTTATTCAGTTGTTATTATCTTAAGTTTCATGGTCTAATTTGAAGTGTTTTTTTAATACCAGCGTGAACACGCTCCACCGTCACGCACCTCCAAACCAAACGGTTTGGAGCTAACATTGGAATATTATTCTAAAGAAAAAAATATGGAATCGTGATGTCGCCAAACATAGTACTTAACATTAATCCGCAACATTACCATATACGATGCAAAAACGGTGAAGGAAAACATCGTGAGGAAACCGGAATGCCAGATATATATTTCTCGACGGTATGCGAAGCCACGAAGAACTCTGACACCAGGTTAGTTACTAATCACACGAAAAGAAGAAGACCATATATTTATTTCAAAATTAAGAGGAAAAGCGGGTGGTCTTATCTCCATAGAAACGCTATCGCCTGTTGTCTTTCTGGTTTATGACCATAAAGCAACTATTTTTACAGTAAAATAAATATCAACTACTTGTATGTCCCTTTATTTTCCTTTTTGATGATTTATTATCTTTATAAGCACTAGAACCCTCAAAAAATGCTCAAAATTGCCTATTTAGACCGCTGTCAACAGAGGTCTAGTGTACAAATTTGACAACTATTCATGAATAAGAAAAACATAGAGTATATATACTGACACAGTATATGTATATTCCACTTATTCAGTTTATGAAATATCTTTCAAATTGGTCTGGAATTGGCGGAGCAAATAGGCGAGAGCCAAATCTTGAATTATGAATTTTTACTGAGGCTATTGAGTCGGATCTGCAACTGTTTTTATTGCACGAACTTAGTGCCGAGCGCTCGCAACAGCGATAATTTCTTCAAATACCAAATTTTAAAAAGTCTCTCCGACCGCATTTCCTCTTAATTCTGCATAACGGAGGATCATGCTAAGCAATTTGAGGTAATATAGACTAAAGGGTCACTTTAAGCTTAATAATAGGCGTATTATTAAGCTTAAAGTGACTCTAATATTCCTAACAATATTCCCATGTCCTTTTCCAAGTCTTTGGCTACCTATTTGTCAATTTCATACCGATCATTTTCATTTATTTATTCATTTAAATGACATAGTGTTGAATAGAATATTACATATTAAATAAAATTATCACATGCAGAAGCTATACATTTAGAAGCCTAATTAAAATTGAAGTGAAATGTTTAGTTCAAGAGTCAATTAACACGTACAGTGCCGGGAGCCCTCGCCGAGGGCTCATTTTAAACGTAGGTTTTTCTTAGCGAATACAGCATTATAGACCGCGAAAATATGATCTGATGTATATTTTAACAATATTTATTAGAATTTGCGTTGGTTTTAAAATCCAAGCATTTTTATATATTTGACGGCGCGGCTAAACGTTTTACGATGATGCCTAACTTAAGGACTTGATTTTAGAACGATTATGACAGCCGTCAACTTGACGTAACCCCGAGTACTAGGAAGGCGGCCCCCTGTCAGAAGGAAAGATCGCGAAGTTGGATCGAAGCCGGCATTGATTATATTAATGATTGTGATATGGCGACTGGGATAATGGTGATCATGGTGATTGGTGACTAGACTACCCTCGCAGTGCAGTGAGTTGATTGATGAGCGCTCGCGTCTTACGTACTCGGGGGAATGTCGTTTACATTATTGTTCATTCCCTAATGTGATCAGAGATATGTAATTATTTAGAATATTATTATGTTCCATATATTTACATCTCATCCTCATCTCCATCATTTATTTCTCATCTCTCAAACCCACGCATAACAAACAATAAAACCTCTTCTGATAAAGACGACGTATTACTATTTTTTTTTGTTCACGGTTATAAATATTTACAAAAAATGTAAAAGGTTGGAAACTACGTATAGCGACAAGTCGAACGGGAAGACGACGATCACTGGCTTAAACGTGAAATAAAAATATAACATCACGCCTGTATTCCCCGATGGATTAGGCAGAGGTGTACCTATAGGTCACCCGCATTTCGCCAGTTATATTTAAGTGCTATGTGGCAAACCTATTGCCATCAACCGGGGACAAATCTAGACGGCGCCGGGCTGCTACTGAGAAATTTCAGATGGAATAAACTAATAATACTTTGCCCGACCCGAGAATCGAACCCAGGACCTCATACTCAACAGTAGCTCTGGTGACCACTACGCTAACGAAACAGGAATTACAGAAACCTTTTAAATAGAAACTCATACATGACCACATTTAGTTCGCAAATAACTCAAAACAATTTCCAACTATGACGGGGTCGGCTTCCAGTCTAACCAGATGCAGCTGAACACCAGGATTTTACATGAAGCGACTGCCTATCTGACCTCCACAACCCAGTTACTAGGTAATACGATACCCCTTGGTAAGACTGGTTTTCAGACTTTCGGGCTTCTGACGACCCGTAACGACTGTCAAAGATCCAAGAATGACAGCCGGAACCAACGGCTTAACGTGCTTTTGGAGGCACAGAGGAGTCTCGATATATAAAGATGGCTACCCATCCACGGACCAACCCCGGGAAGCGTAGCTTAACCTGATAGAGCGACCCGTGCGTCTGTTATTACTAAGCCACAAGCTCCGCAAATAATGCAAAACATATATACAAAATAAAATTGACGACACAAAAGCTTTTATAACTTCTGTTAGTCTGTGCGTAAATTATGCTAAAGCGCTTGAACTTTGTTTGATGGGGTTTGCTATTCTGAATAATTTTGTACCCCATAAGGGTGCCCCTACACCAAAGTTATTGCTTTAATTTAACTTGCTCATCAAAAAAAATATTGTTATTATTTTTCGGGAATGCTGAGAGAAGGGAAACCTTAAAACTACGAAATAACAGTGGCCACTCTTATAGCTACAAATAGATATATTGTCACAGATGAATACAGATGTGACACTCCGCAGTTTAGGTATGAAACTACAAGTACGAGGCGGGCTCGACTTGTTGGGCCAATTCAGTGAGTGTAACGTAGTCAGAAGATCTAAGAGTTACGCGATATAAAGAGAGGCAACTTCTAGGTGAATAAAATTGTAGGTAATTAGCGCTGTGCGACCTAAATTGCATTTTATTGTGTTCGTAGCAAGCGTCGCTTTTTATTCAAATGATTTTGCATAGTGTCCCGTCTGTATTAATCTGTGATATTGTTAACATTAGCATGTCAGTGACACGAATTCAAAAGTGTTTTCCGCAACAAAAATCGCTTAACGCAGATAAAGCAGCTTTCATTAAAAAAAAAAAAAATTGCCTCAAAGCAAGACTCTGAAATGTTTGACTTAAAATACGAGTAAATGAAAAGAAAATCATACATAAATCAATCTGCCTAGCCTTTTCCCAATTATATTGGGGTTGGCTTCCAGTCTAACCGGATGCAGCTGGATACCAGTATTTTACATGGAGCGACTGCCTATCTGACCTCCACAACCCAGTAACTGGGTAATACCATACCCCTTGGTAAGACTGGTTGTCTGACTTTCGGGTTTCTGACGACCCGTAATGACTGTCAAAGATCCACGAATGATAGCTGCAGCCAACAGCTTAATGTACTATCCGAGGCACGGAGGAGTCTCGATATGTAAAGATGATCACCCATCCACAGACCAACCCCGGCAAGGGTATCTTAACCTGATGGATCGACCCATGCGGCAGTTATTACTTAGCCACGAGCTCCTCCACTAACAGCTTGACAGCCGGGTCATAAAAATACTGATGATACTCATCATGGGTCTTACAAACTTCTTATTTAAATATATCCACTACCAACCAACACTTTCTCATGAAAAAGAGACAGAAATAAATATAAATATAATTTTATTTCAAAACCGCCTTTCGTTTTACATAATAGAACTAAAGTACCTAATAACAGAACATCATTCCTGTATTCCCCCAAGGATTAGGCAGAGGTGTACCTATAGGTCACCCACATTTCGCCAGTTACGTTTAAGTGCCATGTAATAGACGGCGAGCCTATTGCCATCAACCGGGCACAAATGTAGACTTCGGGGCTGCTACTGAGAAATTCCTGATGGAAAAACCTAATAACACTTTTCCCGACCTGGGAATCGAAACCAGGACCTCATGCTCAGCAGGAACTCTCAATAATAGTAGGTAATAGAGATAAACATCGTTTTTTTTTTTTTGTAACAATCGATGTGTGAAAATGATATGGTTAGAAAGAGAGTGACTAATGTAGAGAGAGAAGGAGATGTTCTATAATCAGCCTATAGATAATGTTCCCACTACTGGGATACAGGCCTCCTCTCTATGAGAGGGAGTGGGCCGTAATCCACCACGCGGGCCCAGTGCGGGTTGGTAGATGTCACATGCCTTTGAATATTTGGTTCTAGGACATGCCGGTTTCCTCACGATGTTTTCCTTCACGGCTTTGACAGCAGTAGTGATGAAAGAATTTACTCAAAGTAAAGCGCATCGCGGTCGCGGTCGTTACCACTGGGCCACCACTGTGCCTGCAGAAATGTTGTGCCGATCCGAAATAAATTGGGATTTAAGGACAGGAAAACGTCATTTGAAAGCTGCCTTTATATTTACACAAAAGTGTTAAAGTAATCTCACTCCAAAAAATCAAGAGCGTACGTACTATTTTGTTCAATTTCTAAAGTATAAGCGCTAACTTCAGCGAAACCAAAATTAGTCCATCAGTATTCCTCCACTTAATACTATTACGAAGTCCAAAGTATTCAGAAGTATGATGAGTATTTGCATATTTCTTAAGAGGTCGCCGTGCATGTAAACTCCGCGCTTTAATTGGAATTTTACCATCGCTCTCGAAGGCGCGAAAGTTTTAAAGCAACGCGGGGGATCAATTTCCAATTCTGAGTATTCTATTCGCGTTCGCTAGGATCTTTAGCGGTGGCTCTAGTGTCGATAGAATTTTATCGATAATTATAATATTTTTTAGTTTCCGTATAGGGTTAAAAAATTATTGGTTTCTGTCTGTTTTAAAAATGTATTTACTTCCGTAGGTATAGTCGACTTCGTAACAACTTTACCAGTTTTAAAAACCATTTCCAGTAAATTGAAACTTTTCCAAGCTTTCCGGTTTCTAAACAATATTCATTTAGTTTTTGGGTTACTCTTATTGAAACCACCTAACTGTAACATAGAAAAAAACCGGCCAAGTGCGTGTCGGACCACGCACAATGAAGGGTTCCGTAGTTGGGATGAATTTATCCCAAGAACAAACTTAACATTGTAGTTGAAAAACATGTTCTCCCATACGGTATGTATGGGAGATCATGTTTTTCAAACCGCAAATTTAAGTTGGTTGATTATTACTCGTTAACCTGTACGGCCTACTTAGCTCTGATAGTTTTCCTTTTAATTTCGTTATATATACTACTACTGTGAATTTTTTCACAGGTCCAAGTACAACCATTTAACTAGAAGGGGGGGAGACACTTGACTCTAACAAAAAAAATCAGTTAAAAGCTTAATATTTCGCAAACGGATCCCTGAATTTAAAAATGGTTTTCATAAACTCATAATATTTTTGAATGATCTTTCTAACAATACCCCACAATATGGGGTAGACGAGGAAAAAATAAACATCCCTCCTTTACTTGTAACGGAGGTACCCTAAAAAAAAATGTTTTTCTTGGTTTAAATAATATGTATATATATGCCAAATTACAGCTTTCTAGTACTAACCGTCTCTGAGCTAAGCCGCGGACAGACAGACGGACAGACAGACAGACAGACGGACATGGCAAAACTATAAGGGTTCCTTGTTTACTACGGAACCCTAAAAACGAGAAATAAAAACTTAAGTACTTAATACAAAAATAACCGACTTCCAAAAAACACTACAAAATTAAAAATTCTCGCTTTTATGTGGGTCAGTTTGTAATTTATCTTAGTTACAATAGCCTAACGTCAACTGCTCACCACCTTTGACAAAATATTGCTTTTGCCTATGCAGGGACGTTAATCGTTAAGGAGTTCTCCTGGTATTTCACCATCCGCTCCACTTGTCCAAAATGCATTGTGACGAGCATAAATTGCTTGGCAACCATGATAAAATAATCGAATCGCAACCCGTGAAATACTTATTATTAAGTAAATCCGGTGGCCCTTTGTGGTTTTCATATTTGAAGAGTTCTCTCGATTTCTCCATGATCCCATCATCACATCCTGACCTGTACGTCGATTCTGTAAAATTCGAACAACAACTCGCATCTCACTTCGCTATTCACTCTCACTTCGCTTATGGTTCAAAATGACCTTGATTTTGCATTCTGTCACTTGCGAAGTAAAGTGAGCTCCGAAGCGACCAATGTTGTACTAGTGACTACCACACTCAACAAAATGTTAGTCAAGTTTTATCGATTCCAGTTTTTTGAAACAATTGTTGAGTTTTTGGCACAGAATGTTAGCTAATATATTGTTTAAATTAAAATTTCTTATTTTAAAAGGAATTTGAGGCAGCTATTATGTAAAAAAACAGAAAACTCTAAATTCGTGCCATGAATATATATAATCTATGCTTCCCTCACGAAAAAAAAAGTGTCAGACAGACAATATTTTGACAGTGCGTTGCGCTTGCGTTGTTTTGTTTTTGTTTGATTTGATCGTTCAGTGCCGAAAATAATTGTGAAATAATCATGAAGTAAGTTTATATTTGTGGTTGTGAAGTTTAAAAATTATATTAATTAAATAGTATTTATTTTGTTTTCTAATCCAACAATAATATTCCAGTCCAAATGAGACACGTTCCTCTCACCCTCGTCGGCTCAGGTTGAAACTCTGGTAGTTTATGGAAAGAGACCCTGGCATGGCGAAGGGTTTCTTGAGAACTTATAATGCCAGAGAGCGAAGTCACAACAACAACAACAACAGAGTCAGGCACCTACAGAGGAACCATCCGCTATTGTGATTTATGTAAGTTATATTATTCTACTAACTACTAGGAGATAGGACATATTTATGTGTATGTAACCCATAAATCTGATGTGTCTAGATTCTATTCTATTAGATTAAATGTAGTACCTATCTACATTAAAATTTATTACTAATATAATTCAAATACTAAGTCTTTAGGGTACTGTTTTCAGTCAAAATATTTTTTCTAATTTAATTCCACAAGGAAGATATGGAGTAACATTTTATTCTATTTACTTTTCAGGGTTCCGAACTGATTGAGGATAGTTAAGAACACACTCTTAATTACAGACAACCTGATCCTGCAATTTCGGGAAGACTGTTTGCTTCCTTATTCAGCTCAACTGTTGGAACAAGCCAAAGCAGTTTGCAGGTATGTGTCTGGGTAGAGACAAATTTGAGTTGCCACAGTAAGTGTAAACTGTGACAACTCAAATCATATCTTGAGAACAGATCCGATACACTCTGACCCGTACTATAGTTTTGGGAGGTAGCAACTTACCTACTATAGTTTCTTATTTTTTTTGATTATTATTTAAAATTTAAATATTTATCTTTTTAGCTTTACGTCACGCAACGCCAATTGCTTCCCCTTCTCGCAGCCCCAGAACAAATATGGCTCGTGCTAGTGGAGGTGCTGGTTCTGTGTGTAAGTATAAAATAAAAATAACTATAAAAACTTCATTTTTCAAACCAATGACAACGAAAAGTTGCTATTTAATATTTTTTATTTGCACATCATAGTAATGGGTGTTCTTTTTTCAGCATCATATCACACGCCTTTAGTTGCTGCTCCTCCACCATCTCAACGGCGAACGGAATTCTCCACCACTACTGAGAGATTCTTGAGGGTGGAAGAACAACAGCTAGAGATACAGCAACTAAATGCACAAATCCTGCAGTCCTTTCTGGAGAGGAGTGCAGAAAGAGAAAGGGCCATGGATGAAAGGAGTGCAGAGAGAGATAGGGTCTTGGCTGAAGCTGTAGCTGCAGTGAGGAAAGGGCTGCAAGCATTGGCAGAGGCTAAGAATAGAGATAGGGTGTAGTAATATAAGTTAGTATAATAAATAAAACATTTTTAAACGTATACTAGAGCGGTTTTATTGAAAGTCCATTGTGATTAGTTTGGATTTGGTTTGATTTTATACATTTCCCGATGTGCTAAAAATAGAAATCTATTGAATCTACCACCATTGAACAAATTGGGAGGCCTCTCCAAGAAATGGTGAAAGAAAACTTTGAAAGGGTTGTTGACCTCCGTCTTTTATATTTATCTATTTACAAAAACCACTAACTATCATTAGAATTAGCTCCTGCAGTGTGTTTTAGAGTGGGGCTTTAACTTGTGACGAATACTAGCGCAGTTTTCTTAAAAGTCCATTGGTGATTTGTTTGGGTTTAGTTTAATTTGCCACTACAGACTTATTATCGCACCTACATATGTTCACGTTAGCGACATGTTCTTTACCGTGATCATCACGTTTAGAGTGAGCATGACATAGGTACTCAATTATCATCCAGATATAGTCAATTATTATAATTCAATATACTACCCATTGCCACTGGCAGCACCCGTTCACGAGCACGACGCATGAACCAATCGTCGCTCTGCTGGGGAACGTAACGACCCGCCTCACACACCACAGAATACATGATAGTACTAAACGAATCCACCGATAAATTAATTATGACGTGAACGCCATAGCCTATCTACTAAGTTTCGCCTACGTAATTATCCTAGAGCTAAATCGGCGTTAGATGGCAAATCCCTAGTTTGCAACCTTTGAGCTTCAGCAATTGTTTGGAGCTCTTCTAGTCTCTCTTCTTCTGAAATTGTGAATACCGGCATTCCTGCGCGATTGCACATGTTGTGCAAAACTCAACATACAATAACTATTTTTGCAACTACGTCTGGATGATAATTGAACACTTTGTGTACTAACAAGCACCTAAATCGTCCTTTAGGAGACCGATTGTTCTCTCTACTGAATTGCGAGAAGTTAGGTGACGGTCATTGTACAAAGCTTCTGGGGAATTATCTTCAGCACCACTAATTGGCGTCATAATGTAGGCGCGCTGAGCATATCCTGAATCACCTAAAAAAAAAAGTTTATAAATAAATCAGTTTATTGACACACACAAGTTAGGAAACATACAAACAGAAATAATGATAGTTAAAAGAGTGCCTAAGTAGAAGTAGCCGTGGGCCCCAAACTAGGCACAGCCTGTATCTAGGTGGCCCAATATAGACAGAAAAGGCAAGGCAAAGACTGTTCAGCGTGCACAGCAAGACACAAGTAACAATATTAATTATGAAACTAGGAATTAAAATCCTTCAGAAAAAAAAATGTGTCAAATAATTATGTTGTTTTTATACCTAATTATTAGGCTTATATTCTGAAGTAGGGGTAGGGAGGGACTAACCGAGCAAAACAACTTCTTCACCAGCATTTGTTAATGCTTCTAATTATTGCCTTTTATAACAACATAGTTATAAATTAAGCTATCATGAGTAGCTCCACCATATGTTCCACATCCACATTTAAAATATTTAAATCTGCATCTGTTATCTGAAAAATAAAAAAAATAAAATAATAAGAAGACTAATTGTAATAGGTTACAACATTGAAATCATTTTACCAATTGCACATTTCTTGCATGGTAACCTTTGCGGCAGTAGAAACGTTCTACATTCTCTACTGGTTTTTTCAATGACACCAGAGTGCCATCAACACACATAAGAGCTGCTGGAAAGCCAAACTTTTTGTAGAACGTCTAAATTAATGTAACCACTAACATTTATTAGATTAACTATAACAAAACTGTAAAAATCAAAGAAGGGTTACTTTAATTA
Organism: Agrochola lota; assembly: GCA_947364205.1. Classification (NCBI taxonomy): domain Eukaryota; kingdom Metazoa; phylum Arthropoda; class Insecta; order Lepidoptera; family Noctuidae; genus Agrochola; species Agrochola lota. The sequence continues at coordinate 3,312,514 of OX376229.1, forward strand.
TGATATACCTACTAACCTTTCTTTTAATATTTGTCTTTCTTGTATATTTTGAGGCAACCTTATATATTTTTTTACTATTGCCGGATTATTAAGAGCTTCCACTACTTCATTTATGCAACAAGATGCTGATGGTTGTGATAAATATGTTTATGTTATAAATATGTTCTTATATTTTCTTTCATTATTTTCTGATAACTGCCATTAGTCAAGAATGACAAGGTGCATAATATCTGTGAAACAATAAATCAATAAAAAAATTAAGTACCTACTTACTTAATCTAGATCTAGTCAAAACAAATTATTATTGTTTAAGTTATTCTGTTTTTACCCGTGTGAACCTGTAATTGGCTGTATGTTTCACATACAACTGTTATCCATTTGTTATAGCTGTTGGTTCTCCAATCAATAAATAAATAAAATAGGAACCAATTTTATTATTTACATGCCTAATAATAATACTAAGTACCTATATTATAACTATAAATATAGGGTCCTTAGACTAACATGAAAACATAGCTAGCAGGGAAACAACCTAAAGGTAATACTCCTTATTAAGAAGTGTTTTCATGAGTTTTAAGCGATAAATTATGTTGGTGTGCTTGGTCACAAATCTATCAGCAATAAACTGTGTAAATACTTACAAAAGTAACTTTATACTTAGTAAAATCAAGCACTTACTGTTAAACGAGTTGGAAGTCCTTTGCCTCGACGTTTTGTGGGCTTTATCAGAGGCAGTAACTCATATTCTAGTTGGTCAATTAGTTCTATTGACAATCTTTATACGCTCACATAGTCGTCATCTCGGGTTAGTAAAGATAAACTTCGAATTTGGTTAAATTGTCGACGCTTTTCTAGTTTATCCAAAGCATGAGCCTCTTTTAATAAAGATTTAAACATTCTTGCCATCGTTATCGCTTCACGTTAGACAAAAGCCCAAAAAGTAGTTTTTAACCACAAATTTAAAGTTACTGTACAAATTTTTAACACTGTGACTTAAAAAATATTATTTTAAACGCTATTCATATAGGATTTCTTCTATTTTCACTCGTAAAATAGATACTTTTTATTTGACACTTTGAATCGGGTTCGAGTGCGAAGTGAACGTCGAAGTGACGGGGGAATTACCTTACTGAATGCCACTTCTTACGTCATCTCATACTTTATCCGTCAAAATCTCACGATCAATTTAGTTCAACTCGCTGACACGCTCGCAATGGTAGCGCTAGTGTATCAACCGAGTTTTTAGAATGCCAATCAAGAAACTCACAGCGGATTCAGATTCGAAGTTTAGAATGAGTTCTTACAGAATCACACTGCTGATGACTATAAGACCACCTCGGAACTATGCCCTTTCAAACGAGAAAATAATTTTGAAAATCTGTCTATTTAAAACGTAGTTATGCCCGAACATACATAAAAAAATATACAATATAAACATCTGAATTGCTAACCTGCTCCTTTTAGAAGTCGGTAATTTTTTTTGACCTTGATAATTTATGACATGCCAGTAACATTCAATCGTAGGGTAGTAAAGCGTCGTACCAGTAGGTCTACCATACCTTGTACCCATTCGATTAGCAGAATCCTATAACGTTCCCACTGCTGGGACACAGACCTCATCTCTGTGAGAAGGGGCGGGCCGTAATCCACCACGCGTGCATAGATGACACATTTCTTCGATTGTTGTTGTTCTAGGACATCCAGTTTCCTCACGATGTAATCCTTCACCGATTTTAGAGCAGTGGTGATGAAGTAATTTACACAAAGTAAAGTGCCTGTCTGGGTTCGAACCTACACTCATAAATCGCGGCTGTTACCACTAGGCCATCACTTGTCTATTCGCTTAGCTTTGAATGAAAAATGTATAGTTTACTTTACAAAAAAACAAACGTTCATAGATTTTATCTTTAATTAAAAATATCAGTATCGGAAATAAATCAAACATATCACAGGGGTTGATTTCTAAACAGCTGCCCGGCTCTTCTGGAGCCTACAACGAGACCAGCCCATGTCTCACGGCACACCTGTTCAATGTACCTAGGCGCCAGATTGAAGCCTTCAAAACCACCGGCAAGACCAGGCAACTCATACGTGTAGGACAAAGGAACTCCAATAGCGTGAGCGTAGTCTTCAGAAGCGCCAGCAGCCATGTAGTTTAGGACCAACGCGGAGTTGCCAACTACATAGCGAGGGAAGTGTGGCAAGGCATGACTGCTGATAGCATCAGCCATGGCAATACCAACTGTGTGCAAACCAAGGCCGTTATGAGAGAGACCGCCATTATGTCCCCATGGATACAAGATCATACTACCGAAGCTATGCATGGTGATGTACAGAGCGATACGGGCAAGATGCTCATGCAGTAAGTCCCGAACGACCCTCGTCTCGATCTCGGAGAAGGGTTGGTTTCCAGCGTAGATGTCAGAACAAGGACTGTTGCTGGTACCTACAGAGTTCCAGAAGAAGTCATAGTTTCGGTTGCCATCGACTCCGGGGCACAAATTACTGCTAGCGTGCGTGTTGGTAGAGCGGGTCTTGCGCCAAAAACGACTCTAGAAGTAAAAAAAACAACTATAAAAAAATATTACTTTTTTAAAATTATTATAATTTAATATGACCATGCTTACGTTCGTAAAAGTAAACTCATAGCCGTCAGGGTTGACAACAGGCAAGAGAATCCAATCATAGTTATTTAATAGGTCAGGCTCAGTGACATCTTCAGTCAGCTTCCTGATAGCCCAAGTGACGGTGGGGGGAGAAACCCATTCCCTGGAGTGTATACCACCATCGATGAAAATTACTGGTTTGCTTCTATCTTGGAAGTTGGTGGTTGAGATTCTCAGGTATCTGATAGGCCGTCCTTGAAAGGAGTTTGCTGCTGTCACCAATGTGGCTTGTGGGAACCTAGCAGCGATATCAGCCATGTAGGCGTAGATCTAGAAATAAAAACGATTGGCAAAAAATTACGTCTTGTAATCGAGCCCATTATTTTAAAGATGGCGTTGAACGTTTTCGCTCTGACAAAGTTTCCTAAGGATAATAAAGTTCTCGTTACTATCAGGATACTAGAGTATGTGAGTAATGTGCGCTTTTATAACTTCTAACATGACGACAATATCGTGGACACGTTCATAAAATGTATGGAAATACATATAAATATTGTCATACATTTTACTTTCCTGTGTTATCGTGATGCCATGAAGTCTACGTGGACGTCTTCATTATTATTCACACGTTATAAATTATTAAATCGCACAATCAAATATACAAAGAGAAATCCAGAGAAAGACAGAGAAGAGTATGGAAATCTTCAGTTTATCCAATATTTGCACCATGCTCGTGGCTAAATGTTAACAGCCGCACGGGTCGGTCGGTTCGTGGATGGGTGACCATCCCTTATATATCGAGACCCCTCCATGCCTTCGAAAGCAAGTTAAACCGTTGGCCCCGGCTGTCATTTGTTGATCTTTGACCGTCGTTACTGGTAGTTAGAAGCCCAAAAGTCTGACAACCAGTCTTATTGAGGGGTATCATGTTTCCCAGTAACTGGGTTGTAGAGGTCAGATAGGCAGTCGCTCCATGTAAAATACTGGTATTCCGCTGCAGCCGGTTAGACTGGAAGCCGACGCGAACATAATGGGGACAAGGCTAGGCAGATTTAATTATTGTTAGTCTAAATCCTTTAATCCGATATATATATTGTAGGTGACGTGAATGTGTTCCAAGACTTATTGAGTTCTTTATCGGCTTAGTGAATTAGTTGGGATTAGTTATGTGTAATTTTCATTTATGAGAATCACTAATCTGTTTTAAACAGTCAAAGAAGTCAATTTTAACGTTGTACTAGTTAATACCTTCTTTTTCTTTTTTTTTTTGAGGATGGGAAATCATCATATGACTTCTCCCGCTCTGGGCGGAGCGAGAAGGCGTGTCAGACTTTTACTGACTAAAACCCACCCGTGTTCCTTCCGTTCCCCGTGTGCCGGGGCTGCGATATCCCTTTCGGACAAACCCGCAACCCCAGCAGGACTAGTAAATACCTGACGATGAGAATAGGGATGTTGTCAAAAAAAAATGTTGTCCGTCATATAGTCAAAAAAATATTGGATTCTTTTTTTACCTATTCAAAAGATTGTGGCAATACATTGAGTTAATGTGGCAATGACGTAACTCCTCGGTAGATTTTATACTGACTTGTGACGTAGCGAGCCCCACACTCCAACTTAATGCGTTTTATCTAAACCAGTTTTTATTATTTATTAACATGATAAAGCAAAAAATACGTGTCTAATATTTTTTTATTATCTGACTGACGGACTGAATAGTTTTTTTTTCATAGTCAACATTCCTATTAATTTTACCCCTGTTGTAAGGCATAAGCTGCTATGCTGTACTTACCACGTCGAGCCGCTGGTAATTGTTGTAAGGCATAGATTTAACGCCGTTTCTAGAAATGGACTTGGTCCAATCTTGAATAATCTCATCATCGTAGTCGAGTGCACTGTAAACAAAAATAATGGCTCAAAAACTGGTTCAAAATCATGTTCTATTAAGATTTTACAGTATAATTTTTTCATTAATAGCGTCACTAAATATGAAACGTGATCAAATTGAGTACGATACTATAATAATAATACCAGCCTGTTACTGTCCCACTGCAGGGCAAAGGCCTCTTCTCATACAGAGAAGGCACGAGCATTGATCACCACGCTTGCTCGAGACGGGTTAGTGATTTCAGACTTATATTAGTCCAGGTTTCCTCACGATGTTTTCCTTCACCAATGTCAGTAATGTCCAAGATAAACTCAGAAAAGTACATATGAATTGAAATAGTCACATTGGTACTTGCCCGGATTTGAACCCACAACCTCGTGCATGAGAGGCGAGGCCTTAACCACTGGGCCATCACGATACGATACTGGTTAACGTTAATATTTACGGCAATATTCTTATCAGCGTTATGTATTTTCTTATTAACAGCAAAATAATCAATCAGTGGGATTAACTTCTGACGATTATCACTAATAATTTTTCGGATATTTAAGATTGTAAGGGAATAGGGTATTATCACGTATTTTAAAATAATTTATGAGTTCTGAATGATGGGGTATTACTGAAAATAAAAGCATAAGAACTGCAAAATCCACACAGCTTGAGGTAGTTTCAATTATGCCCAGTAAAAAAAAAAAATACCCCGAAACATTTCTTTGTATGAGAAAAAACCCATATAGCGAAATAAAAAAATAAAAATACTGCTACCAATAAAGAACAGTCGGTCAATTCTGTAAAAATATTAACGTGAAGCTTAGGTGAAGTGAGCATGAAGTGAGCTGTCACTGCCACAGAATCGACCGGCAGGATGCTAGGGATTAACATTATTGACAGCTCACTTCACCTAAGTTTCACGGTGATATTTTTACGGAATCGAACGGCAGATGTGGATTTTAATATTGCAAAAAGTTGTAGTAAAAATATCTAAATATTTAGATATGCAAAAATATCATTTAAAAAAACTTACGATTTAATATCATCGGCATGAGTTTTGTAGGTGATACCCAAATTTTCCAAGCTGTTGACAAATTCTTCTTGGTGTTCAGGTTGCACTAAGACGAGTGACTCCCGTTGCACGTGGGCTGGACTTAAGAAATCCAGGTCCAATTTAGCACCAAGAGCATTCAGGTTTTTCACCTGCTCTTCGGTTGAAGCTCCAACGTAATAGGATTTCCATCTAGAAGAAATGTTTGGTGGTTTTAACACTTACACAAACATTTGAAAGAAATATTTAAAAGGGAAATAATTATATTAAATCTGTCAAATGCTGTGCTTTTTGTTTACCGGTCTATTCATGACATTTTTTCAGTAAAAGCAACAACAAAAGGTCGTCTACATACTATAGAATTATCATCATCACATTATCATATCATCTAAATAAAATAGTTATTATTTCAACTTTTTTGTAAAGTTTCACGATTATTATAAGCTGAACAAATACAATAGAGTGATGGCTTGCCTTCTCGAAATGAATTGGTAAAAATGTGAGTCTGTATTAGCGAATGTAAAATAAGGAACTTGATGAAAGTTTTCATCCGAGTCAAGTAAGATATAAAATATTAAAAACAATGAGTTTTTAATATTTAATATTAATATTTTAAATAATATTTTTAATATATTTTAATAAAACATACACACGACGTAAATAGTATTTTCTAGAAAACTGGATTTAAAAATAATTTAAAATGATACTTACCCGATATATTGTTCATGTTTAGCATAGGCCAGAACGAAGACGGTTGCGAGTACAAGTAACTTCATCTTAGCATTTAGTAGAAGTATCTGGCGGGCATGCGTACCAAAACTTTATATAATAACTTTCAGCTGATAACACTGACACGACTTTATCTTCAAGTACCTATAACTGAAGCGTGCGGGATAACACAATATGTAATTATTTTAAATACGCTCTAATGATGGTTAATCCACCGTGCATGAAAATGTGAGTCTACACTCACATTTTCATGCACGGTGGAATGCATTATGGAATTAATGACACGTTTCGAAAAAATCAATTGAAAAAAAAAACAAATAAAAAAATCAATTATATTTTCTATTTTATTGCTGAATGGGCCTGCTCGCCTGATGGAAAGCGATGGATGAGGTCTTTGATGGATCGAGCGTGCCCAAAAGATGCCTGTTCACTCTTGCTTTGAAGGCAGACGGGTTATATGTGGACGGGAAAACTGACGCCGGCAGAGAGTTCCACACTTTGGCTGTGCGGATTATAAATGTGGAGGAGAAGCGCTGAGTACGACTGGGTGGATATCAACCAAGGGCGAATGGTACCCTGCAGTACGCCTGGCAGTCTGGTGATAAACGGGCGATGGTTGGATCAGGTCGTGGAGGTCCTGCGCACTCTCTCGAAAGTACAGTCTGTAGAAGACTAACATTACGCCGATGAGTCAGGCTGTGAAACGTTTCGGTTACCTTTCCATCACTTTGCACAGTATGGAGGTTAAAGCTATTAGTCTTTAGTTGACAGAACCGGCACGGTTACCCTTTTTGGGCAATGGCTGCACATTAGCAAGCTTTCAGGATTTCGGCACCAGTCTGGTTTTTAGAGAGAGCCGATACAAGCGCGTCAAGATAGGAGACAAATCTGGAACATAGCTCTTCAGGACTCTTGCGGGTGTTCCGTCAGGCCCGCTGGCTTTATTCACGTCCAGACTGAGAAGGGCCCTACGGACCTCTTTCAGGTGGAAACTTATAAATGTATACAGGCTAAACATATTAAGTACGAACGTACCACTTATTTATTCAGCAAAAAAGCAACTTTTCCACACTTTCATTTATAAAATAAATAATTTAAACCATCACTACGAACAATAATAATAAAATAATCACTTAGTCTAACTACAACAACATCCTGGCTTTCTTGGCACCTGCAACGATACCAGCCCAAGCAGCACGGCACAGCTTTTTAATATACTGAGGCTCCAGATGGAAACTTTGTTGATGAGCCGGCTCAAGACCAGGCAATTCATAGGTGAAGGTCAAGGGAACTCCAATGTGGTGAGCGTAGTCTGCAGAAGTACCACTACATTCATAGAGTACGTTTGCACTACTGCCGACAATAAGGGGAGGGAAGTTTTTTGGAGCATCTTTAAAGAAACCATCGGCAATGGTAACGCCAACCAAGTTAAGTGCATCGTGGTTAAAAGAGTTAGTGTGATTATGCCCCCATGGGTACAAGACGTAGCCACCGTAGCTATGCACAGAGAGATACAGAGCAATGCGAGGAAGATGACTGCGAAGTATGTCCCTAATAACTTGCGTCTCTATTTCGGAGAACGAGTGTTTTCCTGGGAAAATATATGAGCAAGGGTCACTTTCAGTTCCGGCGGTGTTCCAGGCGATATCGAAGTTGCGGTTGCCGTCGACTCCAGGGCAAAAATTATCATTGGGGTGCTTTCTGGAACGATTTTTTCGCCAAAAACGCTTCTGGAATGAAAAAAAAACACATATCCGTTCCTTAATTACAATAAAACTTTGTAGTTATTGTGTCAAATTCTCAATCTACCTAAGAGAAACGTATTTAAAAGCTACAACAGGAAAAGTTTATACTTACGACGGTAAAAGTAAACTCATAGCCATCAGGATTAGCAACAGGCATGAGGATCCAATCAAAGTGATGAAGGAGGTCAGGGTCAGTGAGGTTCTCAGTAAGCTTCATGATAGCCCAAGTGACGGTGGGAGGAGAGATCCATTCCCTGGAGTGCATACCACCTTCAATGAAGATAACTGGTTTGGTTTTGACTTGGAAGTTAGTGGTTGATATTTGCATGTATCTTATTGGACGTCCTTCGAATGAATTTGCGGCTGTCACCAAAGTGGTGAATTTTGGGTATTTAGCGGCGATATACTCCAAATAGGCGTTGATCTAGAAATAATATTCTTCAATGAATGAAAAAGATACAATTAATATTTGATATACAAACAGGGTTGTTGACATAATCTACTCACAACAATGTTTTTTTTTAATGAGCTGTATTGCAATATGTGGTTAGCTAGTGACCTCGACAATTGATCATATTATTTATTGTTATTAGTAATTAACTGTTTGTTTTATTTATTTTATCTCGATGGTCCTAGTTTATCATTTATAGCTTCCAGTTACAACTATATGTAAGCGGGCACGCCCTTTACACCTGGAGGCTTTTATTTAGATATTAAGTTCTGTTTACGTTTAGTTTTTATTTCTGCCTGAGTATAGTTCTCGATGATTTTGTGTGGTATATTGGCGTGTGCTAGCTAACATATGGCTAATAATTTAAATTATGTTTTGTGTTGCGTAATGTAAATTATTTTGAATACTATTATATAGAATCTTTTTTTTTTTGTTCTTCTAACTGAACAGACAGCTGTGCTGCTGGGGAGTTTGTTGCGCCACTTCTTCTTCCCAGCTAATGCACTAGGAAGTGGTGAAGGGTGGGCGTTTTGGGGTACTGTCTTATGTAATTTTGACGTTCGAAAAGTGCTGATTCTCAGCCTAGTTTGAATAAATGACTTTTGAATTTTGAATTTGAATCTTGAATTTGAATTTTGAATTTGAATTTTGAATTTGAATATTGAATTTGAATTTTGAATTTGAATTTTGAATTTGAATTTTGAATTTTGAATTTGAATTTTGAATTTGAATTTTGAATTTGAATTTTGAATTTGAATTTGGGCTCAAACCTGCGATCTCTGGCGAACCATACTATTGCTCTGGCCGCTGAGCTACTTTGTCCTCCTCAACATCATCATCATTTGGTCAACTTTTCCAACAGCAGCTGCATCCGGTTAGACTGGAAGTCGACCCCAAGGCTTCCAGTATAATCGGATGCAGCTGCTGGTGGCCTTACTCATACATATTATGTATTTTTATGCCTATTTAGTTTCTCCATGTTTTCATTGGCTAGTCTGGCTAATAAATGAACATAAGATTGTCGTGCTATAACACTATGTTATCAATCAACTCAGGCTATCGCAATCCACCGCTGGACACATGCCTCTCAGAGTCCTCTCCAGGCTGCGCCACAACACCCTGTCTTCGGCCTCCTGCATCCAGTCTGTCCCAGTCACCTTTTTAAGGTCATCGGTTCGTCTAGCTAGCGGGCGTCCCACACTACGCTTGCCGATACGCGGTCTCCACTCCAGGACTCGTCTGCTTCACCAGCCATCGGTCCTTCGACAAACATGGTTAGCCCACTGCCACTTCAGCTTGCTTACGCTGCAGGCTATGTCGGTTACTCCGTATAATCTATGATATGAATATCGATCATGGGAATCTTAAAAATGATTCTCTTAATTGTTGCATATGATTCTACGTTTTATTTACCTTATGCAATCGCTGGTAGTCATTGTAAGGTAAAATATCGCCTCCATCTCTAGCAATAGACTTTGTCCAATTTTTGTTAATTTCATCGTCACGATCGAGTACTCTAAAAAAAACATCATAATCTCGTATACTCGTACGTTATGGTCGCTAAGTCTTAATACTTAAATAATATCCTAACTTTATTCATCTAACTATTAGGTATAATAATTTTATAAATGCGAAAGTGAGTTTGTTTGTATGTTACGCTTTCACGCTAAAACGGCTGAACGGATTTAGGTGAAATTTGGCACATGAGTAGACCAGGACCTAAGATAGGGCATAGGATACATTTTATCCCGATATTCCTAAAGGATCGAGACTTATGCGGGTGAAACCGCGGGGCGCAGCTAGTAATTAATATTGTTGTGTCGTATTAGCATCACATTCATTATTTTGGTAATTTAATATGCCTTTTTGCAACAAGTTTCCTTTTTTAAAGGGTCAAACACTTATTTTTATTCCATTTTTTTTTTCTAGATACTACAAAATCTTTCACTTTTGCCGATTTTCTCAACGTTTAGTCAAGCAGCTTGAATGGGGTAGTACTGTAATACATTCGAGGGATTGAAATCAACACCCTAATTGCGAAAACTGCGTTTTGAAAGAAATTCCTAAACCATTGCTTCATAGGCTTGAAAAAATCGTCTGCTCAACAACACAAATAACGCAATGAACGTAGTTGGACTGTCAAAATGAAAGGGTTTGTGATCGATTGCCGATTGTGTGTTACTCCATGACCCCGCTCGTTGTCATTTGTTATAAAGATAGTTCAATCGTCAACTTCACAGAAAAGGTGTTCTCAATCATAAGAGCCATATTAGACTATCATAGAAATATGATCTGACATGTACGAGTCATTTTTAAATGAAGAACCTATGACGGTATAATATCTACATATTATTCATAATTGTCTATGATCATAGATCAGGGATCCTATTTGACAGCAGGCGTACAAATATGATCATATCCGTCTAACCTCAAAAATTGCTACATTAAACACGGCTAAATCGATATCCATCTTGATTAAGTATAACGTGTATATGATCCTTATGATCATATAATATATAAAATTGAAGAACAGCATCATTGAATTATGATTATACAATTTGACAGATATGAAATCATATTTCTATGATAAATATATGATAGGTTAATTGGGCCTTAGAAAAACGTATCTTACGATTTAATGTCATCAACGTGAGTCCTGTACTTGACACCCAAATGATCCAAGTTCTTTATAAATTCTTCTTGATGTTTTGGTTTCACCAATACCACTGCCTCCCGTTCCACATGGGCTGCACTTAAGAAATCCAAATCCAAGCTTGTACGAATAGCATTCAGGTTTTTCATCTGCTCCGATGTAGAAACATTGACGTGGTAGGATTTCCATCTAGAAGAAATTGTATTACAGTTACGCATATATTTGCAAGGAAGAGGGTTTATCCTAAAAGTTGGCAACGTCGCAAATAACTGTCAAATATTTCCCTGTTTTGATTCTTATAGCAATATTACTGAATAGAAATAAGAAATGTGGCTAACTAGCGAACTAGAATATTAATAATGAATTGCAATTATAACATTGAATTTGATGTTGTACCCATTTTAGGTGTAAAAAACGCATTTGGAAAGTTTCCAAATAGTTTTTTTACATCTAAAACTGAACATTCGGTGTTACGATATTAATTATTGCATTTCATAATCAATATTCTAATTCGCTAGTTAGCCACATTTCTTCTTTCCACACAGAAATATTGCCAAATTAATAAAAACAGTGAAATATTTGACATCTATTTGCAACGTTGCGCACCTTCCGAATAAACGCTCTTAATGTATATTTCATATTCTATACTTCTAAACTTTCATAAACTATGCATTTATTAATAACGGACGTTACGATTTTTTCTTAAGTTTTTCAGTAATGACATAAATTCAATCATCAGGTTATCATTATAAAGATACAGTTATCTGGACCTTAAAAAACTAAAGCCCAACTACGACAAAAAGTCAACTAAAAAGGTATGAACAAAACATCACAGACAGACAATTAAAAACTCCGCAGTCACACGTGTTAGGGTATAATATTGAACAGAGCGGCAATTCCCCTAATTTTTAAGAACGTTCGCATTCGCATCTCATTCGCAATCTGTCAAAATACAATCATTTTACCAACAATTTTGACAAGTTTGACAGATTGCGACTTGAATGTGAACGTTTTTTAAGTACGAGAATTGGCCTTCTGATTACTTGTAACACCGGATTTTTTATTGGTCTCTCTGTTATGTGTTGTTTATACCTTTTTAGTTGACTTTTTTGTCGTAGTTGGGCTTTAGTTTTTATAACTTTTATTTTACATACATTACTATCTTTTGTGTCGGAAAATATCCCACAGGAACGTACTACCAGGATTAGTAAAGTTAGATACCTAATATCCAAGGAAAAGTCATTGATTCCTACCGCTGCGCCCGCGTTGTCGGCAACCATAATTATTTTGTCACGCGTAATTTTGAATCTGTGATATCTTTTAAAGTATTAATTTTAATGATATGATGTCAAGCCATATTTTAATTTAAATTAAATGCCAAATTTAAATAACATATTTTATTGGATAAGGATAAATAAAATACCGTTCAAAATAATAATGAAATTTTTATCAAATTCTGAAAGATAATAATGGTTACTGTAGGTCATCCTATCGCGGACTTTATTTTGAACTTTTTAAGGTATACAATTCTGTAAAACATAAAGTTTATGTATCTCTTACGGCTTACGCGGCGCACGTCAGGAAAGCTCCCAGTCTGCCGACTGGGAGCTTTCCTGACGTGCGCCGCCTGATTTTTTCCGACATCTTCGACCATAATCGTCATATTTTAACCCTATAACTAGCGAACGACCAAGACGCTTCCGACGATACGTTATTTGTCAAATTATGATGGGTAGTTTAGAAGTTATGAGGGATCAGATGAACAAAAATACATATATACGGGTCAAAATTATAACCCTCTTTTTTTCTTCGTCGTAGTCGCGTAAAGTGGGTACTTTTTTAATTTTAAGTTGTTAGTAGTTGCGCTTTGACATTTAAGGGCAGACGTACACGTTATACTTATACTTGCGCAAGTTTAGACTTGCACAAATCTACGTGACACCGAATGGCTCGGATACTTGTGCTAATTTATCCTATACACGTTAATGTATACTTGTGCAAGTCCTAACCTACTTGTGCAGGTCCTATTTTGCGCAAGTATATCGTAACATGTGTGTTCTACATAAGCTTTACTTACATTCTACACATTACGTGACATGACGCCCGTGTTCCCTGAAGTGTTCGGCAGAGGTGTACCTACAGTACACCCACATTACACCAGTTATGAATAAATTACACGTAATAGGGGGCAAACCTATTGCCATAAAAAAGAGATTATTGTTGTTCATATTAGCTTAGAAGCAAATAAGGAATTTGAAAATAGGTTTTCTGTAAATCCAATCTTATGATACCAACACCTCAGACCAAATAAAAAACTAAGACAGCGCTGTCAATAGTGACGTCAATCCGGTTTCGTAAACATGTGTGCACTTTGTGTGGTGTAGTTTGATTGTAAATGGTTGTAAATGTGTGTGTGTAGCGTCCGCAGAGTGGCGGTGTAGTTTTGGCATGCTACACTGTATTGTTCGCAGCGCTCTGTCTTGATTTTATATCTGGTCTGAGACCAACACATTAATAAGAGTTTTATTATTTTTATACAAAATTAATAAAAAATATATAATTACCCTGCATAGTGTTCATGTTTGGCATCATTCAAAACATATAGGGCCGCAAGCATGAATAACTTTATTTTTGCACTTTGGTACACGCCCATCATAATTCTTGATAGCATCGAATTCACCTTATCTCCTAGTAGCTTATCCGATGCGTGAGAGATTAAATAATTACTTTTAATTATTGTTAATCCATAATAGGTGTGTGTGTGCGTGTGGTTTAAGATTAAAAGATTAACGGCACCTACTGGCAAATTCCCCTGAAAAAAAAAACCGATATGACATAATGACATATCATCACGGCAGCAATCCCTGCAAGGTTAGGAAGAGGTTAACCTATAGTACCTACAGGCCTACACCCACAGTTTGCCCAACCTGGGAATGGAAACCAGGACCACGCGCTTGTGATCACTAGACGAAAAATCTTTTTTTTATTATTGTTCAACCAATAACAATAGTTATAAATATGACACTTTAGTAATTATTATTAAGCGTGTTTATTTAAAATATTTACCAACAGTTATTGGTAAATGCAAGTAAAACCCGTGCCTCAATAAAAACTGCATATGAAACATAAAAAAACAACATTTAAATTGATACGTAATATATAAAATAAACTGAAATATTGTTCATATTTACGATACCTATTAAAGCATATAAATAAATCATTGGATAACACACATACATATAACATTATATCATACGGTGCCGAGATGTTGACACTAGTTGAGTTGGTCCAGAAGTTGAAAGTCACTCAGCGCGTTATGTAAGCTCAAAATGTCATTGAAGGAAAAGATCCCGAATTTTTTAAATTACCTGCAAGAGAACTGAATTTATAGCTTATCCACTCTAAAATGACGCGCCCAACTACCGAATTTTACGCACTCGGTAATGCAGTAGTGGGGCGCGTCATTTCAGAGTGGACAAACTATAACAGCATAGGTTGCAGAGTTGGCAACCTGAAGTGGCAGTAGGTGGGCTATGTCTGCCGAAGGACAGGGTCTTTGGAGCAGGCTATTCCTCAAACCGCAAGCGTAACGTGGGCCACCACCAAGTAGGCAGTAAAAAACATGGCTTGACTATTCATTCAATAACAAATTCTACGGGTTTCTTATGAGCCTAATAATCACGATTAATGACACATGCTGATTGGCATAATAATTATTTTATTACACATAATCTTCGATAATATTTTTTAATATAGTTAATCCATTGATTTATACACTTATTTGTCCTGCTACACCATATAATGCGGGTAAACAGAACAGCTCATGAGAATCAGAAAAATAAGGCGCAATGTACAAATAAGAAGTGTAGGGATCGTCCATTCTTCGTCCACCTTATCTGTCCTACCATCTTTCTCACAGTGTTGTCATACCGATCTTCTAACATCCCCTATATCTTGGGTATTGCCACTTTATTATCAATTCCGACGATGTTGCCACCGTCTAAACATCGTCAGAAAACCGGCATGCCTGAGAGATATTTCTCGACGGCATGTGAAGCCTAGTCAGAGGCCCATGGGCGGCTTTAAAACTCTGACACCAGGTTAGTCGCTAACCACACGAAAAGAAGAAGATTCATTCCCACAGAAAGATATAGAAATGAACACTATGGGTAGGTTTTATAAACCGCTGAAACATTATATGAAGGTGGTAAAACTGGTCTCGTCGATGCCGATGGTACAGCAATATAAGCAATACGATTTTGCCGATTTTACTGAAATCGGCAAAAACCGAGACATTGAAAAGTGCCAGTACACTTTTTGCTTTCTAACTGCAATTTGCAAGTTAAACGGACAATAAGACCTAACCTTAATCTTATGGACAAAGATGGATTAAGAAAACTAACAATAATGTAAACTCAAACTCAAATAATATATTTTAATTACAACATTTACAGGTACTTTTGAATTGTCAAGGAATCGGTCAGTCAGAAATATGAAGCTAGTTGCCCATTCCAAAGCGTAGTAGGCAGCTATGGAGAACGCGCTAGAAACTCCACGGATACTCTTTTAAATAAATAAAAAATTGTTACAAAAAATTGGTTACATCATTCATATTGAAATTATACATGTGAGAACAGTATAGAAAGACTTGCACGTTAGAAGCATCCGCAATAACAAGATAAAACAAACAACAATTCAAAAATTAAAATCAGCCATGGCCGCTAAGAGTTGACCAGTCCCAACTGACGGCGCCCGTTCACGAACATGTCACATGTATCAGCACCATTCAGCTCAACCATTTTGAAGGGAGCTAAATGATCCAACACACGTGCCACCATCAGCGAGACATCTGAGTGAGCATGACATACTCACAGCCGCCAGGGCACATTCAAGTCAATAAAAGACGTATTACCGGTAAATGGTAGCTCTTTAGTACATAGTACTCACACCTGTGTTCTGTATTTTATCTAGAACCGTTTCAGATTCAGATAGTAAAGTATGACTGAAAGATGATAGTGTTATCTTTTGGACGCTGATATAAAAACTATGATAAATCTACAGACACCTTATGGGTTGAAGGGCTACTGTAGTGCCTCTGGAATGTTCGCGGAGGCGAGGGTGAACGCGTTCAATGCCATTCAGAGAATCAGAATTGCATCATTCCTGTCCAGGGTTGGTACGTGTAGAAACAGTATAGTTAAGGAGCTTGCGGATAGGATCTATGCTACCGACACCTACAAACGGTGTGGAAATAGCCTTGTAAATGTTTTTATTTTAATGTGCAACGAGAAGAAAGCTGTGAGTTTATAATTGTGTGTTTTTATGCCACTTTATTCTAAACTACCTCCGACCCAAGGTTACACCAGCATAAGTCACCAACCCGTGGGTATATCGGAATAAAAAGTATCCAATATCCTAACCCAGTTCATGGTCTACCCATATGCCAAAGTTCATCCAAATCCGTTTTTGCGTGAAAGCGTAACAAACAAACATACAAAAATCAAATCTTTTCTCTTAATAATATTAGTTTAGATTATTGTTTTAAATTGTTTTTTTTTTATGGATCAAGTGGTGTGCAATAAAGATTTTTATTCATTATTTATTTAAATGCGACATTCGGACAAAATGAAGTTACTAGTAATGGTAGCGTTGTTTGCTTTGGCATGCGCCAAACATGAAGAATATGTCGGGTTTGTAATATTTTTAATATTTGACTTTAAACCAGAACTTATAAAACTGTATTAAAATATATTAACAGTAGGACAAATTCAAAATCTTTCGATCATGACAAAAAATAAAAAGATACTTTTTTATTAAAAGTGATTTAAAGGTTCTGTTTTCCTTTTAAAGTCAAAACCCTAAAAAGAATAAGATAAAAAGAAGAAGTGCAGGGGAGGTACCCTAACAAAAAAAAAAACATGATTTTATTTTACCACTTTGTCGGAGCACAGGAGACAAGTTCGCGAGGTAGTTCAGTTGACAGTTCAGTCACTGGCATTCACTGGCCTTATGTATGTTTGAAGACAGTTCAATAATGACTGACTTCGTGAAGGTATGTATAGTTTAATAGAATACCAGCTTACCAGCACTTTATTTTTAAATGTCGCAGTACCATGCCAACAAATGTTGTACCTTTTAACCTCTGTTGTAATTTGGCATGGGTATGCATATTAATCAATTAGCATACCCAAATTACAACTTTCTAGTACTAGGAGTCTCTATCTAAAAGTATAAGGGTTCCTTGTTGACTACGGAACCCTAAAAAAGAAGAATACGATTTTCTGCCATTGAGAGCAGATAAAATAAATCAATGAAATTGCTGAAGGTGAAGACTATTCCAGGAAAAGAGAGTAATCATTGTTATCTTACTCACAATTCCAAGTTATTTCTTCACAGATGGAAATCCTACTACATCGGGCTTGCCACCGACAGCCATTACAAAGCTTTCGAGTCCACCGTAGAAAAATATGAGCTGGATGTCCTGAGCCATCCTATCTTGGAACGCGAAGGCGTCTTGCTGGTAAAACCGGAACATCGAGCTTATTTTATCCAAGATTTGGAAGCTGAGGGTATTACTTACAGGGTCCATGCTGATGATGTGAAACGGTAAATATTTAATTTTGCAATTTACACATATAGATGAAGTCAACCCTTAAATATTCACGCAGTTTCCACAATGGGACTGGCAGAAACTACAGAACGCCTCCTGCTACGATTCCCTTGCCACAATGATTTCATAAAAATTTAAGTTACACCCAAGTATGTGTACTTAGATGTAAAACACGGCTACACATCAAGCTATAAATTTCCAGTATAAGCTGACCTCGCATTGTACGGAAATCCTATACAATGCGAGATAAGCATAAACTGGAAATGTATAGTTCCATGTGTAGCCGTGTGTACACATTGTGTAATGCAATGGTTATTGAGTATTTAAATAAAAGTTAAAATTAAGCAGGATTATCAAAATTTTAAGATGTTTTTCTTATTTCATTATATTTTGGAAAAACAAAAAATGTTTAGCATATTTTTATTTTTTTATTTATGTACTTACACAGTAAAATAAATAAATACATACAGATACGACATAATCCTAATTATTAGTACAAAGGTACTGCTTTTTCTTAAGAAATTTCTTCCAGTAGAGCTGCGAAAGGAGAAATGAGAAAGAAGTGTAGACTCTTAGGTCAAATGATTTTTTTTTATTTTTTTATTTTTATTTATTAAAACTTTATGCTCAAGTAAAAATAAAATACCGTACAAAGGCGGACTTAATGCCTGAGGCATTATATAATTAATTATGTCTCCAAAGAATACGTTTTTTTTTCAGCCAATTAGATTATGATGACGCTATAAGGCTATAATGATATAATAAAGTTTTAAGTAACCACCTAAGTACACATAATGATATGCAATAATAATTGATTATTGAAGTAAAAGTTAACATTAAGCAGGATTATCAAAATACTCGTATTATGAAGTTTTTCTTATTTTAATTATTTTAACGTTGGCAACAAATTTAAAAAATCTACTTAAATTAATCCCGTTTTTTTCAGCCAATTGGATTATGATGACCTGCTTATCGATCTACAATATAGAGCAACCATGAGGAATGGCGGTCGGCAGTTACCTTATGACAATTATCAGGAAATCGAAGCTGTAAGTAATTCAATCTTTATCCCCTTATTCTATCATAAGAATATTCTTCTAGATTTTCGTCGAGTGTCTGTGGTTGATCCTTAAACAATTCAACATTTATTTCATTGTTATTAAGATGTCATCGTTCATCTACCTTTTGGAAGGGGCGACTAGAGTCAATTATTTTTTTGTTGTAATTGTTGACGTTCAAAAGTGCCTTGCAAGGGCCTATTTGAAATAAATGATTTGACTTTTGACTTTTTTTTCATCGATCCATTATGACAAGTTACTGTTCGGTGAAATTCAATTCGAGCCTCACCTGTTTTTTTTTTTTAATTCATGATTTGTAAATTACTGCCGGGATATTCTGGAATAAATCTCACCGAAATTTTTTTTGTGAACGTAGCTTGATGTGAGCTATCATTTCTTCTGATGCTAGGGATTGACACTATGGACTGCTAAAGTTACTGTTTGCGAAATATTAGTTATACTTAAGTACCGACAAGGCCATCAAAAAAATTTCAAGTCGTAATCTATAATACTTCTATTCTTTAATCATAATTAAAGAGAACAAAGAGAAAAAAGAGATACAATTTGTTTGTAAGTTTGTATGTAGGGGATAATCTCCGGAAATACCAGTCGGAAAAGAAAATTTATTTTTGCATTGTATAGCCCAATTCTTGAGAAAGGTTTAGGGCTATGTAACACCACGCTACAACACTTAGGAGCTGAGCAAAATTAAAAAAAGTCAGACAGAACGCTAAGCGAAAACGAAGTAATAGCGCAGGCGAGCGGGAGATGGGATCCCGACACGAAGTCGCTGGCAGAAACTAGTCTGTACTAAATCAACTACGGCTACTGTAACCCATGCCAAAACTGTATTATCAATATACATGAGCTTTCTTGTCAAAGTTTTGTTATGCTTGGAGATTTAAGATTCGTTTTATACATGAATACTATTATTCTTCATTCGTACTAAGAATATAATAACAATAACAATGCCAATTAAATCAGAACATAGATTTGCGATGAGGAAACAATTAACACGATCATGAGCTCAAAGGTCTCGTTTTTCTACAAAACCCTGTACGATTTATAAATTCTTCACTTGACTAGCTACATGTAAATTTTTGATGCTTAAGAGTTCTTATATTTAAGTATTTTCTAATTTGAATTGTAAAAATCATAATTTACAGATCAACGATTATATTGACTACATTGGCAGGCAATACCCTGACGTTGCTACTGTTGTGAATGCTGCCAACTCTTTTGAAGGTCGTCCCATCAAATACGTCAAGATCTCTACCACCAACTTTGAAGATGAGAGCAAGCCCGTGATTTTTATCGACGGAGGAATCCACGCCAGAGAATGGATCTCTCCCCCCACCGTCACCTGGGCCATACATAAGCTGGTCGAAGACCTTACTGAAAATGACCTCCTGGATAAGTTCGACTGGATCCTCCTGCCTGTTGTCAATCCAGATGGATACAAATTTACTTTCACCGATGTAAGTGTTGTTGTTAATTATTTTGTTAATTTTTGCTTTAACTTTAAACTATCTGTTTTTATTTTTGAAATATTAATGAATACGAAATAACGTAAACGGGATATTATTTTCGCTCTAGCTGCCTTTTTTTTGAAGATGGGAAATCATCAAATGACTTCTCCCGCTCTGGGCGGAGCGAGCGGGCGTGTCAGACTTTTACTGACTAAAACCCACCCGTATTCTTTCCGTTGCCTGGGTGCCGGGGCCGCGATATCCCTTTCGGACAAACCCGCAACCCTAGCAGGCATTGGTCCTTACGGACGCCGTCAGTTGGTGCTGACATCTCTTTGAGGCGCGCGAGGAACACAACGCGCCGTCGACCGTTTTTGTTTTTCAAAAAAGTTTTGTTTGTATAAGTTTCAGATCAGTTTTGTACGAGCTCTATCTCAACAATTAAACAAGTTAGGAATTTGAAACTTTTGTATATTATGTACCATGTACTGTATATAATCAACAAATATTAAAAACGTCGCTTCATAAGATATATTATTTAAATATGGGTGAATTTCTGTAACTGCAAACATAACATTGTAATTCATAGTATCATTATGAAATACAAATTTATCTTTGCGATTTTTTTAATTTAAGATGAAAAATAATAATATTCTTCGCTTAGCATTTTCATTTATTTGCTAAATAATGTATGGTGGTACGGTCCCTTTGTGTGCGAGTCCGACTCGCACTAGGCCGGTTTTTTTCTTGCAGACTCGTTTTTGGCGCAAGACACGTTCCACGGACCAGAGCTTCCAAAGCAGCATCTGCCCAGGAGTCGACGGCAACCGCAACTATGACTTTTTCTGGAACACCGGCGGTACCAGCTCTAATGCTTGCGCCGATATCTACGCTGGTTCCAGGCCCTTCTCCGAAGTCGAAACCAGGGTCGTCAGGGACATCCTCAAGGAACACTTGGCCCGCATGACCCTATACATCACCATGCATAGTTATGGCAGCATAATTTTGTACCCATGGGGACATAGTCATTCCCTATCTAAGAATAATCTTAGCCTTCACACAGTGGGCATTGCTATGGCCAACGCGATCAACGAACAATCCCTACCCAACTTCAGATCTTTCGTTGTTGGAAATTCAATTCGAGTCTTGAAGTACCAACTTTCAGGAATATCTCAGGATTATGCGCATCTGATTGGAGTGCCTTTATCATATACCTTTGAGCTGCCTGGCCTCTCGAATAATATTTTAGGATTTAACCTGGCTCCTAAGTACATCCAACAAGTGTGCAATGAGACTTGGGAAGGTATCATCGTTGGTGTTAGAAGGGCGGGTGACTTGTTTAGAAATAAAAGACTTTGATTTTATCTGTAGTTTTCTTTTGTTAATTTTATTGGAAATTGAAAAGTTTACCCTTATTTATTTACGGCCCACTCCATCTCACAGACCTCTAGTCCCAGCAGTGGGAACATTACAGATAGACTGATTATTGTATTGTTTCATTTGTCCTATAGGACAAATGAATACAAATCACAATTTATAAAGAAACTAAGTGTTGCACTCCTTCAATTACAGGAGATCACAATATGCGTAAATTTTTGAAACACTAAGTCTTGTATAATAATTGTAGAACGTTGACGTTAATTGAATAAAAAAGATTAGGCGTAATCCACAAATAAGAAGGATATAGAAATCAACACTATGGGTAAGTATGTAAACAGCAGAAACATGCGAAGGTGGTGAAAGAGGCCTTGTCGATGCCGAAGGTACAGAAATATTACGCAACACGATTTTGCCGATTGCAGTAAACCGTGGCGAGAGACTGACCGCACACTTATACGAAAAAGTCGGCCTATAACTTTATCTCACTAATTCATAAAATTCCTCGAAATAGATATGCTACCAGGGCACTGCGGTTGATTTGGCGAAAAAGAGTAAATAATATTGATTATACATAGTCCTGTTAATTGGTTAAGTGCAGGATAACACTTAAATAGCCAGTTGACTCAATGATCTAAAGCCCACGTACACCACAAATTACGAAATGCATTTAGCGCTAAACGAATTTAAAACATCGTTCTATTTCTATTAATTTTTTGAAGATGACAGAAACAAAACGATGTTTTAAATACGTTTAGCCTTAAGAGTGTTTATTCTGAAGGTGGGCAACGTCACAAAGAGATGTCAAACATTTCGCTGTTTTGATTAATTTGGCAATATTACTGTATGGAAATAAGAAATGTGGCTAACTAGCGAACTAGAATATTGATTATGAAATGTAATCATTAATATCGTAACACTGAATATTAAGTTTAAGATGTAAAAAAAGTATTTGGAAATTTTCCAAATGCCTTTTTTACACCTGAAACGGGTACAACATCAAATTCAATGTTATAATTGCAATTCATTATTAATATTCTAGTTCGCTAGTTAGCCACATTTAGGAGGAGCTCGGGCTAAGTAATAACAGCCGCATGGGTCGATCCATCAAGTTAAGCTACGCTTACTTCAAAATCAACCTAAGATGGTGTTATTTGCAGATGACACATCGTTGATATTTAAAATAAACCGACGGTCACAAAATCTTGACGACGTTAACAGCTCTATTCTTCAAGTCCAAGATTGGTTTACGGTAAATAATTTGGTACTAAATAAAAAAAAAACCAAATGCATTAGATTTAAATTACCTAATGTTAGAAGTAGCGAATGTGACATCATATTGAATGGAGAAAAACTAGAATTTATTAATCAAACCGTTTTCCTAGGAATCACGCTAGACGAGAAATTACAATGGGGACCTCATATAACAATTCTTGCGGGGCGGCTAAGCTCGGCCGCTTATGCTGTTAGAAAGATACGACAGTTAACAGATGTAGAAACCGCGCGTCTGGTCTATTTTAGCTACTTCCACAGTATTATGTCGTATGGCATTTTACTGTGGGGTCGGGCTGCTGACATTGAATCCCTCTTTATTTTACAAAAGAGAGCTGTCAGAGCCATTTATAATCTACATCGTCGCGAATCTCTCAGGGAACTATTTAAAAAGATTAATATTATGACGGTACCTTGCCAATTCATTTATGAAAATATTATGTATGTAAGAAAAAATCTACATATCTTTAATAAAATAAGCGATAGACATAATTTTAATACTAGAAATAAAGATAAAATAGATCAACCATTTTTCAGATTATCTAAAGTACATACATCTTTTATGGGGTACTGTGTTAAATGTTACAATAAAATACCTTGTGATATATTACAATTAAATGAAAGAAAATTTAAAACTCATATTAAAAGTACACTCTGTAAACAAGCATATTACAAATTAGAGGATTATATCCAAGATAAGAATGCTTGGAAACATGCTGGTCCTGCTCCATAGGACAATTTAGAGTCTAGACAAAATCAAACTGGTTGCTTATTAAATTATGTATTTGTTATTTTTTATAACACTGATTTTACATTCTGTGATTTCTTGAACTCACACACTGACTTATTAGTATTACTTGTTAAAATGTTAGGAATATCGTATAATTTTACAATGTTTGTAAATATGTGAGCACCATGTATCTGTCACATATTTAATTTATCTGTAATTGCTTTATTTTTCATTCTTTTTTACCTATCGCGGTATAGTAATCTTATTCTAGATGCATCGTCTTCACATATAATTATATAATTAATGTATGCAAAATATTGTGAAAACATTTTAAAAGAGTAACGGTGGAGTTTCTTGCCCATTCTTCTCCATACGAAAACTACCTTTTGGAAGGGGCGACTAGAATCAATTCTATTTTTTGTAAACTTGACGTTCATAAGTGCCTTTTAAGTGCCTAATTGAAATAAATTGTTTGACTTTGACTTTGACTTTGACGGTTCCCGGGGTTGGTCCGTGGATGGGTAACCATATTTACATAACGAGACTCCTCCATGCCTCGGAAAGCACGTTAAGCCGTTGGTCCCGGCTGTCATTCGTGGATCTTTGGCAGTCGTTAAAAGTCGTCAGAAGCCCGAAAGTCTGACACCAGCCTTACCAAGGGGTATCGTATTACCCAGTTACTGGGTTGTGGAGGTCAGATAGGCAGTCGCTCCATGTAAAATACTGGTATTCAGCTGCATCCGGTTAGACTGGAAACCAACCCCAACATAGTTGAGAAAAGGCTAGGCAGATTGATTGCTAGTTAACCACTTTTCTTATTTCCCATATAATGGACAATAGGACCCAAACAGTTGTTGACACCTAAATCGAAATCCAAAGGCAAAGAGGCATTAAGAAAATTAACAATAAGTATTTTATCTATAGCCATTTCAAATTCAGATATTAACGTATGACAGAAAGATGATAATGTTATCTTTTGGGCACTGATATAAAAACTATGTTATGTCTAAATACGACATTCGGACAAGATGAAGTTACTAGTAGTGGTAGCATTGTTTGCCCTGGCCTGTGCCAAACATGAAGAATATATCGGGTATGTAATATTTTTTTTATATTTGACTAGTTCTGGTTTTAGAACAGATAACACTGTATTTCAAAATATTAACAGTAGGACAAATTCATTTTTTTTTGATAATGTAAAAGAGAAAAAATATATTAAAAGTGATCTAAAGGTTACGTTTTCCTTCTAAGCGCTGAGCAGACGATACACAATATTTTATCTAACACGCACGCAGACAAAATTTCCATACGATCCCAAATTGTCGTCCGCGGACAGCGCTGCTCAGCGCCATAAGGTCAGAACCCTAAAAAGAATAAGAAAAGAAGAAGAACAAGATTTTCAACTATTGAGAGCAGATAAAATAAATCAATGAAATTGCTGAAGATGAAGACTATTCCAGAAAAGAGATTAATCATCGAATTCTTTCTCAAAATTTCAATTTATTTCTTCACAGATGGAAATCCTACTATATCGGTCTTGCCACCGACAGCCATTTCAAAGCTTTCGAGTCCATGGTAGAAAAATATGAGCTGGATGTCCTGAGCCATCCGATCTTGGGACGCGAAGGCGTCTTGCTGGTAAAACCTGAACATCAAGCTTCTTTTATCCAAGATGTGGAAACTGAAGGTATTCCTTACAGGATTCATGCTGATGATGTGAAAAGGTAAATATAATATTGAATTTTAAAATTTACACACATAGAGCCAACCCAATGGGGCTGGCAGAAATTACAGGACGCCTCCAGCTACAATTCTTACAAACTCCTATTGCTTTTGCCACATATCCTATACTATTAAAGGACCAATATCTGTATAACATTTCGATTAAATTTTCAATATAGGGGTTTACGGGGCAAACAATCAATGTAGCTAGGTCTCATATCTGGGAAAATTCGTTTTCTCCGTATTTACACCGGAGCAGAGCTCGGTCGCCCAAAGTTTAGAACAAGATGGCTACCTTAGAATAATGACATGGCAGTATGGTATTAGTAAGAACCTACTATCATGGCAGCATGGAGTTAGTAAGTATCTACTATCATAGCAGCATGGAATTAGTAAGTATCTACTATCATGGCAGCATGGAATTAGAATGTACTATCATGGCGGCATAGTATACATGGAATTAGTATGAACTTATACTATTAAATGAGCATTCTCCATTTTCACTCGAGCAGTGCTCGGTTGCCTAGGTACTCACATAAGAAAGGCTATAATGATATAATAAAGTTTTAAGTAACCACCTAAGTACACATAATGGTATGCAATAATAATTGATTATTGAAGTAAAAGTTAACATTAAGCAGGATTATCAAAATATTATGAAGTTTTTCTTATATTAATTATTTTTACGTTGGCAACAAATTTAAAAATCTACTTAAATTAATCCTGTTTTTTTTTCAGCCAATTGGATTATGATGACATGCTTATCGAGCTGCAAAAGAGAGCAACCACGAGGAATGGCGGTCGCCAGCTACCTTATGACAATTATCAAGAAATCGAAGCTGTAAGTAACTAAATCTTTAACCCATTATTCTATCATAAGCATATTCATCTAGATTTTCGTCGAGTGTCTGTTTCTGATCCTGAAACAATTCAACATTTATTTATTTATTGGATCTCCAACAGAGGCTACACAATTTCATGTAAGATTACAATCTAAGAACAGGGATAAATACAGTATCCTCTTCCAATTATAGGAGACCACAACATTCTCTTATAATCTAGGTAGATGCATTATGTTTGACAAAGCGAAAATAAAAATGATAAATAAATCAAAACATACAACACGAAATCATAGAAGGAAACAAAATGTTATACAAAACAAATTAATAATAAAAACATTAAAAAAAATAACCATAAAATACAACAGACAAAGTAATTATGGATTGGATATTATGACTTTTAAAGCTTTTTTAAACTTTGACAGTTTGCATGTAATATCCAATTCATTACGCTTCGATATACATATACAGCGCAGCAGAGACATCGATGCGAAACCTGATACCATGGATTCAGTACATGATTCTGAAATTGATTTTTAGTCTGTTATTTTAAAAAAATCTGCTGTTCCATACATTTTGACTGCGTAGGTATTGCACTTTTCTATGAAACAGCAGATTTTTTTTTAATAACCGACGAAAGTTTTAACACACGGGGTTCAGAATCATGTACTGAATCCATGTTATCAGTTTTCGCGTCGATGTCTCTGCTACCCTGTATATATATGTATAGATATATATATTTCGTGTTTATTATGATCTCATCGTTCATCGGTCTATTGTGACAGAAGTTGCTATTCGGTGAAATTAAATTCGAGCCTCACCTGTTTTTTTTTTTAAATTGTTGATTTGTAAATTACAGCTGGTTTATTTTGTAAAAATACCACCGTTGAAACTTATGTGAAATGAACTTGACGTGAGCGTCATTCCACCTCCACTTCTCCTAAGTTTTAATAATAGATCGGCAAGATTGGCACCGACTTCGACCCCTTGTGAGTTTCGAAGTGATGCTTAAAGAATACCACTCCGCACTGGGCCCGCGTGGTGTATTATTGCACAGAGAAGAGGCCTATGTCTCAGTCGTGGTAACATTATAGGCTGAATATGCTATGCTATGCTTCTAGAACAGCACTACAGCATCAACCTAGCAATGAATCCTATGAGAATATGCAAGTTATTCAAAACATTTTTTTTTTTTAATTAACATTGAATTTGACTGTATAGATACAATTTGGACTACTTATTTACTTTCTTATGCATTTTACAATTAAAAGTTTAAGTTGCGTTTTGTTAGTGAAACAGAACTAATTCGAAACGCATCGTCGTCGACAACACCTGTAGTGACATAACATTATATGCATCAAACAAAAATGTATTATTTGAAATCTCAATAAGTTGCTTATTGTTAATAGAAAAAAAAAAAAAAAAAAAAATAATAATAATAATAATAGCACATAAAACAAGTTAGATAGTTGTTTAGGATATTGTGCATGTTAAAAATTAATTACTTTAATCTTTTTTTTGCAGCAGCTGTCGTTGAATTTAATTAGTAATATATATTTTTTGGCTTTTACTACTGTATTTTATTTATGTGAAAAAAAACTACAAGCATATTCCGTAATCTTTACAATGTAGGTTCCATTTACATATATAGTATTTGGCACGTACATGATTGAAACTTGCGAAATAAATATTTGACGCACTTAAAAACTGACAAGGGCATCCAAAATTTCGCAAGTCGTAATCTCTACTAAATCAGCTACAGCTACCGTAATCCAAAAAAAAACTGTATTATCAATATACGCGAGATCTTATCAGTTTAATTCTCCTCTGAAATTTTGTATTTCTTCAATAAGTGAATAGTACTTTTCTTCATTCATGTTACGAATAGTACTTTTCTTCATTCATGTTACGAATAGTATTTTTCTTCATTCTTCTTATTTTCGTGTGGTTAGTGACTAGCCTGGTGTCAGAGTTTTAAAGCCGTCCATGGGCCTCTCACTTGGCTTCACATGCCGTCGAGAAATATCTCTCAGGCGTTTCCTCACGATATTTTCTTCATTCATGTTACGAGTACAATGAAAATAGAAATTTAATTAAAATATCGGTTTTATCATTTGAGTTACACTAGGTATAGTGGATCGAATGTTCGCTTTTTCAAGACACCGCTGAACGATTGGTAATCTCTTCATGTGACTAGAATGCTAGCTTATTATTCAGGCGAAGCTAACCAACTATACAATTCTTTTGTACTAAGTATTAGTTGACAGCGTTACGAATGAGAAATATTATATTCTATCAGCGATAACGATAATAGAAAAGTGAAACTCAAACTCAAAGCACTTATTTAAAACAAACCAATTACAGGCACTTTTAAATTGTCAAGGGGTCGGTAGTGTAAAATGCACTGAATTAATTTAAACTGCAATCCTGTTGGAAGTATTTTAGAAATACAAAACGCTTTAAAAGCGATTGAGCGGTCGGGATGATATTTAATGCTTAAGCGTTTTTTTAATACTTATTAAAGTATTTTTGAATGTTTATTAAATATAAAAATCATAATTTACAGATCAACGATTACATTGACTACATTGGCAGGCAATACCCTGACGTTGCTACTGTTGTGAATGCTGCCAACTCTTTTGAAGGTCGTCCCATCAAATACGTCAAGATCTCTACCACTAACTTTGAAGATGAGAGCAAGCCCGTGATCTTTATCGACGGAGGCATCCACGCCAGAGAATGGATCTCTCCCCCCACCGTCACCTGGGCCATTCATAAGCTGGTCGAAGACCTTACTGAAAGTGACCTTCTCGATAGGTTCGACTGGATCCTCCTGCCTGTTGTCAACCCAGATGGATATAAATTTACTTTCACCGATGTAAGTGTTGTTGTTTATTATTTTGTTAATTTTCGCTTTATCTTTAAACTATCTGTTTTTGTTTTTGCAATGTTAATGAATACGAAATAACGCAAACGGGGCATTCTTTTTGCTCTAACTACCTACCTCTTTGTTTTTCATTAGATACAAAACAATAAAATTTCAATGATACAATACGCGACTTATAAAAATATATTTTTTTAACTTGCAGTCCCGTTTCTGGCGCAAGACCCGTTCCACGGACCAGAGCATCCTCAGCAGCCTCTGCCCAGGAGTCGACGGCAATCGCAACTACGACTTCTTCTGGAACACCGTCGGTACTGGCGCTAGTGCTTGTTCCGACACCTACGCTGGTTCCAGACCATTCTCCGAAGTAGAAACCAGGGTCGTCAGGGACATCCTTCATGAACACTTGGCCCGCATGGCCCTATACATCACTATGCATAGTTTTGGCAGCATGATTTTATACCCATGGGGACATGATGGTTCCCTATCCCAGAACGGTCTTGGCCTTCACACAGTGGGCATTGCTATGGCCAACGCGATCAACCAACAAGCCCTTCCCAACTTCAGATCCTACGTTGTTGGGAATTCAGCGCTTGTCTTGAACTACCCAGCTGCAGGAGCATCTGAGGATTATGCGCATCTGATTGGAGTGCCTTTATCATATACCTTTGAGTTGCCTGGCCTCTCGAATACTATTTTAGGCTTTAACCTGGCTCCAAGGTACATTCAACAAGTGTGCAATGAGACTTGGGAAGGTATCATCGTTGGTGTTAGAAGAGCGGGTGACTTGTTTAGAAATAAAAGACTTTGATTTTATCTGTAGTTTTCTTTTGGTAATTTTATTGGAAATTGAAAATTACCCTTATTTATTTACGGCCCACTTCATCTCACATACCTTTAGTCCCAGCAGTGGGAACATTGCAGATATACTAATTATGGTATTATTTAAATTAATAATATAGGACCAATGTATACAGGTACACATAAAATCACAATTTATAAACAAAATAAGTGTTGCGCTCCTTCAATTACAGGTGGTAACAACTTGCGTAAATTCTCGAAACAACTGTAATTCTTTTTATTATAACTATAGGACGTTTGTTATCGAAATTGGCTTTTTTCATTTTGTTAATTCAGCGCACTCAAGTATCAGCATAATAATTATGCTGCATCGAAACCATAACTATAGTCTTACCTACTTATTGATTTCAGTGTTTAGTATTGAATGTGGATGAAAGGCTCGAGGCTAAATGATTACAGCAGCACGGGTCGATCGAAGGGTTAAGCTGCGCTTACCACAGTCGGTTCGTGGATGGGTGACCATCCATTACATATCGAGACCCCTCCGTGCCTCGGAAAGCACGTTAAGCCGTTGGTCCCGGCTGTCATTCGTAGATCTTTGACAGTCGTTACGAGAAGCCCAAAAGTCTGACAGCCAGTCTTCTTAGCAAGGTTACTCAGTAACGGGGTTGTGGAGGTCAGATAGGCAGTCACTCCATGTAATATACAGGTAATCAGCTGCATCCGGTTAAACTGGAAGCCAACCCCAACATAGTTGGGAAAAGGTTAGGCAGATTATTAAGTACTTATTGAATGTTTTATACTTATGAGTTCAAAAGAATGTCACTAGATGGCATTGTTTTGATTGCAGGAAAAGTCTGCGGGTCTACCAAATGTTTTTTGTCTATTCTCTTTTTACGATGACTTGTCACATACGTCGTCCTTCTTAGTCGGTCCCTCACTGTTCAGGATTGTGACACCTCATTGATTTCAGAAAAGTGAATCTTATGTCCACTGGCATTTTCAGTGGCACCTGGTTCTTTTAGTCTTTTGTGTTGTATTTTACCCTGTCTCTATAAACCTATTGATATCATTGGTCTATAAGCCTATTGATATCATCTGCAATATGGCCAAAATACAAGTATACCAGACATCTAGCTTCATACAATCTCATTTTGTTTGTTTGGACACGATCTGATAAGAAAGTGTGACTAACATTGCCCCATATGCAGTGGTTTGCAATAATCAATACAATTGTAAACCCAGCAGTATCTATAGTTGGGACAGCCTGCCAGCCTGTTCGGGAATGCCTTGGTGGGCTTGGCAGAGGCCTCGACGAATAAATTTAACGCTTGTCTGTGGATAACTAAGGACTGTCTCAAAAGAAATATCTGCTAATGTAGTATGGCTTTATAAAATACAAATTTCATTTGGAGGAATAAGTAAAAAAAAAACAATTATTTTCTTGGATGATGTACACAAAATACATTTTAATAAATTGATCATGCTCATGGATCTTTTGTTGCCAATTACAATACAAAAACAATCTTCATTTAAACTTCAACAGATTAAATATTCCTGAACAAATCACCAGCTCTTCTGGCACCAACAACGATACCTTCCCAGGTCTCACGGACAACCTGCTCAATGTACTGAGGAGGTAAATGGAAACCGTTACCAGTTGAAGATAAACCAGGCAATTCATAGGTGTAGGAGAGAGGTACTCCAATGTAATGCGCGTAGTCTTCCGCAGATCCAGCAATACCGTATCCGAGGACAAGAGCAGAGTTTCCTACAACGTAATTTGGGAAGTGGGGAAGAGCATTATTTCGGATAGCAGTAACCATGGCAACACCCACAGTATGGAGACCAAGGGCATTCAGAGACAGGGAACCATCGTGACCCCATGGGTACAGGATCATACTGCCGAAACTGTGTATGGTGAGGTACAAAGCCGTGCGAGCTAAGTGTTCGTCAAGGAGATCCCTCACAATCCTGGTTTCCGGTAGAGCGAGTCTTGCGCCACATACGATTCTGGAAACAAAAGTTATAAATTCATTGCCTGATATGCTCCCATAGCCCAGGCAATCAATCTGCTTAACACCCTGATTGCTCGGGAGCCGGTTGGTGACATATTTATATACAGTAAATAAAAAATCAAATTCAAAATGTTGTAAATCTACGCTTGCATGAAGTTTTTTATGCTTTGTTGTTGGCTTGCTGCACGCTTTGGTGTATACTGTAATTGCAGCAAGCAATTGTTATATAAATAAATATATAAAGCCGTACCTATAATAAGTAGGGAAAACAAAATAGGTGAACTGGATAAACATTTTTCTTGTTCATTTCCTTTCTTTAGTAAATCGAAAGAAGAAAAATAGAATTTTAAAACCACAAAAAATACTTTACATTGGTATGCGAAAATTTATATACATCGGAATTGACAACAGGCTCTTATCTGTTGTTACCCTGCCTGTTTTCAGCAAAATGAGTATCCCGGTCGCATTGATTCGTATTCAGTAACATTACAAAAACAAAAAACAGATAGTTTAAAGTTAAATTGAAACTGTTCAAAATAATAAACAACAATACTTACATTTGTGAAAGTAAATTTATATCCATCTGGGTTGACAACAGGCAGGACGATCCAGTCGAACCTATCCAGAAGGTCACTTTCAGTAAGGTCTTCGACCAGCTTATGAATGACCCAGGTTACGGCGGGGGGAGAGATCCATTCTCTGGCGTGGATGCCTCCGTCGATAAAGATCACGGGCTT
Organism: Agrochola lota; assembly: GCA_947364205.1. Classification (NCBI taxonomy): domain Eukaryota; kingdom Metazoa; phylum Arthropoda; class Insecta; order Lepidoptera; family Noctuidae; genus Agrochola; species Agrochola lota. Next base: position 3,345,145 of record OX376229.1, read on the forward strand.
GCTCTCATCTTCAAAGTTGGTGGTAGAGATCTTGACGTATCTGATGGGACGACCTTCAAAAGAGTTGCCAGCTTTCACAACAGTAGCAACGTCAGGGTAGTTTTCGCCAATGTAGTCGAGGTAATCGTCGATCTGTAAAGATTATAATAAACAGCGTTAAGTTTCAATAGACCAAAGTGAGGATCAAGCTTCAAAAATATTTTTTTTTATGGACGTATTTTTTTAAAACGTTGAATCTATTGATTAGTTTTTGTCTATATTTGATTTGGCTTGATGTGGATATGTATGTTATAACAAGTTAGGCTTAACCTACCACTTCAAGTTCTTGATAATTATCGTAAGGAAGCTGGCGACCGCCGTTCCTGGTCATGGTTGATCTTTTCTGCTCCTCGATGAGCTGATCATCGTGGTCAAAGGCGCTGAAAGGTAAAGTTTTCGTTGTTTATTTATTTCCTTGTGTTTTAGAGTAGAATTAGAACAATAGATAAGTGTGTGACGCACTATATACACCACACACTCCATACGCGCTAATTTTGGAACAGGGCTTCAAAGGCTTTTGGGCGCTTGTGGGGTAAACTTCAGATTAGTCTCCGAAATACTGCAGTCCCTGGACATGAGTGGAGAAGTTTGTTTGTTGAAAAACTTTATATGCAAGTTTTTTCCGACCCTGATGAGACACTGATTCCGGCAGGCCCTGAACCTGATTTAGCTTGTTTAATGTTGATATAGCTTTTATTTTATAAAATTTATCCAAGTTAATGTCATATTTACCCTTTCACATCATCAGAATGGATCCTGTAAGCAATACCCGCGGCTTCAGCATCCTGGATGAAGGCAGCTTGATATTCAGGCTTCACAAGCGCCACCCCTTCGCGTTTTAAGGTCGGGTGGCTTAGGAAGTCCAGGTCATATTTCTCGACCAAGGGTCCTAAGGCCTTGGACTGAGCGTCGGTAGACACTCCTATATAGTAGGATTTCCATCTGTAATGTGATATATCAAATTTTAGCTACCTGCTTAGTTGGTTTTCCGCCTCTTTATATTACGTATATTTAGTCTTAACTAAATGAAAACTGTACAATCGAGCTGTAATCCTACTCGCTCATACAGTGATCATTTTCTTCACAAGTTTCTTTTTAAAGTTTTATGTCTTCACTTCTCTGTATGTCGCCATTTCCTCAGGCGGTTTCTGCAGTGCATCAAATAGGGTTACCAGAACCAAATTTAATTTTGAAATAAAATTTAAATTAAACCATGATTGAAAAGCACAGGTCAACTGGTGCAACTGCAACTCTTAGATTTTTTTAAATATGTTTTTCACCATTCTATGTATCCTTCTGGTTGACAAGAAAACTATAACTAAAATTAAAACTATGGATATTATTACTTACCCGATAAATTCTTCATGCTTGGCATAAGCCACAGCAAGTAAAGCTGCCAGCACCAGTATCTTCATCTTGAACGAATGTAGCACTTAAAATCGCCATTATTTTTATAAATATCGTTTCTAAACTGATAGCATTGTTAATCTTATAGATACGGTAAGTCAGTAAGTAGTGATAAATAGAACGATAGATATTTTGTAAAATCTCCAGGTCATAAAACATAATGTTTTGGTTAATGTGAACGGTAGCGTTCATGAAGCAATCATTGTCTTGCGACGTTGCCTGCAAAACCGCGGCAGCTCTTAGGATATTTATCAGCCGATAACGTTCCCACTGCTGGGCCACAGGCCTCCTTACTGTCAAAGGAAGTGGGCTTATCTTAGTGGCTTGGGTTATCATCCACACGGGCCCAGTGCGAGATGGCTTGGCCAGTCTCAGTTCATTACACTTTTCAAATTGAATGGGCTCACATTGGACCACTATTCTACTTGATGATAACTAATACGATTGACGGTGATGCAAAATAACCTAAAAGTAACCATTTCACTATGGACTTGAATATTTCAAGGTTATAGCTAGCTGTATCCGAGTTGCGAGCCATATCAAATAAAATGACACTAGTTACTGGTCATTTATCACCCCGTATATACTCGTATTATTGTTTGCGACTTATTTGTGCAGAATATAGAATTTTTCTTGTTATAGTATTTTATTTTATTTTAGGTATATTGACGTGCTAACTATAACATTGAATTCAGCACAAGATTCTACCCCTTTTTTTTTTTGAGGATGGGAAATCATCAAATGACTTCTCCCGCTCTGGGCGGAGCGAGAGGGCGTGTCAGACTTTCACTGACTAAAATCCACCAGTGTTCCTTCCGTTGCCCGTGGGCTGGGGCCGCGATATCCCTTTCGGACAAACCCGCAACCCCAGCAGTAAGATTCTACCCCTAGCGTAGAAATTTGTCGTCAGTTATATCTGCTGTTTCATAGAAAAGTGCAATGTGCTTGTTTTCGTGTATGTGTACATTCTTTGCGTCATGTCCACCGCAAATAAACGTATTTTCTTTTTCTTTCAATACCTAAACGGTCAAATTGTATGGAACAGGAACATTTTATTTTAATAAAAGACGATAAGACGGTTCAGAATCGTGTTTTGTCACAGTTTGCGTGTCGATGCCAACCTGTATATATAGTCATTTTCACAAACCAAATAATTTATACAAATGCAAAATCTAAAGTTTAGCACCTCTAAACATAACTTTAAACGCCACTTGAGTTATGCTAGAAGGGAGTTGCAAATTTAAATATATATAAGAACTTACAGTAGACAGTAAATCTAAGGATTTTCTTTAATCGGGTATTAACAGTATCACAGACATGTTATCAAAACCTGTCTGTAGCTGTTTTAGATAATAATTATTGTAAATAATATTGCTAATCCTCTCGTTTGGTTTTTCTATTTAGCTCACGCGATCAACTTAGTCATACAAGGTTTGTACTAAAGTTAAGGTTTTTAAATAGTATTTCGTTTTATATCATTGTTAGGCCACCATACTACAGTTACAAGCTGTTTTGTATGAGCAATCTTACAATCTAATTACATATATTATTCAAGATAGTTAATTGCTTCAGGCAGGACTTTGCAGAAATCCACAATAAAATACAATAGACGACGTATATTTAGTCACTCTGCGTGTAACACGTCGTGTACGGGTTCACAAAAAGTCAATCGTTATCCTGAGGATGCCTCGTTGAGAGGTGAAACACGAGTTCTTTATGCCTCTTTCAGAACAGGTAAGCGGATTAGGTTACAAAATATACATCGTGCATTGTATTATATATTATTTAGTTAATTTAAAAAAAGTTAATTCTTCAGACATCGGTTTCAGAAGACTATCTTGCTTTAGCATAGGCCTCCTCCATATTCTTCCACAGTTCCCGGCCATGGGTTTCCTCTTCCACATTGACCCGGCTGTCGCCTTAAGATGGTCTCCCACCTTCGTATCGGGCACTCTCTTTTCCATTTATCTTCTCTTGGGGACCATTCGATTACAAATTTAGCCTATTTCTCCTTTTTGTCTTTTGCTTACTTACCTATTACTGTTTGTTAAAGTCACAGTGGTTTGTTGACAGCCTAGATTTGTTTTCCTCGTCATAAATAAAATGATACTTATTTCTGCTTGTTTGCTGACAATCTCTGACAAAAAGGAAAAACTGCCGAAACACACTGGTCATGATCTGTTTTGAAGTCCAAACATTATAGTATAAGTACTGCATACATGTATTTGATATTGTCAGGACCAGAAACCTCTTTTAGCGTGGGCAGTAATATAATCATAGTAAATGCTAAGGAAATGCATTCCTTGCGAAGCATGTGTACTGTGACTATGAATGATAGGCTGAGGAATAATGTCGTGGCGGCATCTACAATCGCCACTCGCGAACTACGCATCAAAGACCTGACGTCACCCAAATCCTGCATCGCGCAATTAGAGTTTAACGCGCGATGGACATATATACAATCTCCCAACTTCAACCTCTGGGCAGTTGCCCGCCAGACACGACACTCGTCTGGTCGGAGGATCCTCCCTTTTCTATGGTGGATGAGTGAACTTTACACCTTGTTCCTCATGCCACTAAAATGGGTTAAGGCAACGATGCGGTTTAAAAGGAGATGTATTGACAAACATTTTAAATAGTATGCTTAGATGGTTTGGATGTGTTGAGAGGATGATTGAAAGGCGACTAACAAAATGTATTTACAAGGCAGATGTGAGTGGAAATACCGGGAGGGAAGCTCTAGCTAGGAGGATATATAGTGACCGTATTGGCTTCAGAAAGGTCAGGTGCGTAGTACTTGCAACAGGTGTCATACACGCTGACCAGATATATGAACGTAAACGAGGCAAGAGGAGTATTGTAAGTACTGTAGCAGGTGGCGTTCTGTAGTCCCTGCCTACCCCACGGGAAGAAGGCGAGAGTACATGTATGTAATATGTACGCATGTAGCTTTTTTTTTAGGGTGGTATATTATCAAATAACTTCTCCCGCTCTAGGCGGAGCGGAAGGGCGTGTCAGACTCTTACTGACTAAAACCCACCCGTGTTCCTTCAGTTTCCTGTACGTTGCCAGGGGCCACGGTATCCCTAACGAACTTTCCCGCGAACCCGTCAGGCATCGGTCCTAGCAGACACCGTCAGTTGTGCTGACCTCTTTGAGGCGCGCGTTGAACACAAAGCGCCGTCGACCCGGTCCTGGTCCTTATCGGACGGCGAGCTAACCATTGCTCACCGTCCGCAAACCCGCGCCTACGGTGGCCGGGAATCGGCCTGCGATTACCGACGCCCAGGGCGTCTCCTGCGGCGGCTAGGGGCGTGAGGGCGCGAAATTTGCCTCTCCCTCACGCGTTCAATTCAATTCAATTCAATTTATTTATTCACAAACAATTCACATTGTGTTTGAAATTTTCTATATGATAAAAAAAAAACAAGTACTAACACATTTAAAAATTAATAACGTACAAGAAACACATTCAAAAATGAATAACAAAACTCACATCATCATCAAAATTAACATCATAATCAAAATTAACATCATAATAAAAATTACCTACAATAAAAAATAAATAAAAGAATCCATGTCAACTCATTAAGAATTTAAGATTAGGAATAGAAAATCAAAAAATTATAAACAAATTAAATAGTTCAATGTCAACTTAAATAATTAATAGGATTAATAATACATATGTCATTTCAAAATAATGTCCTTATCATACATAAAACAATAACTTCTGTCTGCTCTGTAACATTACGTATATTTAAGTTGACAGGAAGAAACGCCGTTCCTCCTTCGCGAGCATTACTGCTTCGCAGAAGTAGGTGGCGGCTTCCTACGCCCTCTCATAATCATGTAGCCCTTTAGTTGCAAAAAGAAATAAAAACAACTTTTAAAGTATTGTCGACTTCGTAATTGCTTTAAATACCACTTTTGATAAAAAATCTTTAGTACATTGCAACTTCATTAAGATCACCATGTCACATAGACAAATGGGCTGTCTGTCTGTATGTTGAAAAATGTTGACGTTCAAAAGGACCTTTTATGTGCCTAATTGAAAGCAATTATTTTACTTTGACTTTGTGAAATTGTGACTTTGTGACTTTGAGACTTTGTGACTTTGTGACTTTGTCTATTCTGTAAAAATATATCCGTGAAAACTTAGAAGAAGTGAGCTTGCACTGAACTGTCATTCCAGCGGATGCTATTGGGCAGGGATCACCAATTCATTTCATTGAGGGTTCATTTAAAAAAAAAAACTGCCACAGCATAGATTAATACAGATAGGACACTCCGCGACTCTTGCTAGGACACAATAAATTGCAAATCTGGTCGCGCAGTGCTAAATACCTACAGTTATATTCACCTAGAAGCTTCTCTTTCTATCGCGCAACTCTTATATCTTCTGACTACGTTACGCCCACTGAATTCGACAAGTCGAGCCCGCCACGTACCTACTTGTAGCTTCATACCTAAAATGTTGAGTGATCCATCTGTATTCATCTGTCGTCACGGTCCGTTTGGTAGACGATTACTAGCAACCAACCATTTTAAGTAATAAATAAATATTAAGTAATTAACAAAAAAAAACAAAGTAAGTAATTAATAATAATGTGAAAAGTTTAATTTTTTACTTTAGTATCTATCTAAAGCACAAAGCACAGGTTAAATTAAATTACTCAATTTTAGATTAATATTTATAAATTTTATTGTTTACTTAAGGTCCGCACAAAATAGGGCAGCCCTGATCCGGACCGTGACCGGACACTTCACCTAAGCTTTCCCGTCACAATTCTAGAAAATAGATCAGCTTGTCGTTTTATGACCGGCATTCATCCTTAGGGTGTTAACCTTTTGTCGCCATCACACATCCAATGTGCAGTCCCTTTTAATTAATCTTTAGTTAATTCTATACTCAGGATTAAAGCGTTTTTTATCACACTTTTGCAATAATACCTGAAAGTAGTACGTCCACGTGCCTACTTACACGATAGCAAAAATCAAACGTCATGGGGCCAGGGTCAGAGCCCATCGTCCACGACTCGACTTAGTAACCCGTTATTACCTAGTTTCTGATTGGTTGCGTCCTGTACGCACGTTACTTCTGAGTTGCGTCGTGAACGATGGGCGTTACTTTGCATAAAACTGAAATCTCGCAAAAGCATAGACGAAAAAATCCTTACCATATTAGTGAAACTATTTGCTTTTAGAATATTACTTATGATTTGCTTTTAATCCATTTTATGACTTCATAACATTAAATCTATTTAATCCTGACTGCTTAACCAAGCCCGGTAGTAGTTGAATATATTTTATAGCACAATATTATTCAGCAAGCAAATTAAAGTTGTGGTGGCATTTACATCGCCACATGACGTCACACAAATCCTGCATCGCGCAATGAGAGTTTTCCGCGCGAACGACATTTATAAGATTATCCGACATCAATCGTCGGGCAGTTGCCCGCCAGACACCCCCGTCTGGTCAGATCCTCCCTTTTCTATAGAGTATGAGTGAACTTTACACCTTGTTCCACCAAAACTTGGAACCAAGTAAAATTGATTAAAAAAGTAAACTATTGAATTCTGTCGGTTATGGGAATCGTCTTCAACAAAAGTTACTTACAATGAGCAAAGCTCTGCAAATAATATCACTGCAATACTTTAAAAAAAAGTCTAAAGTGTCTTGTAACGTGATTGAGGCCCATGAGAGCTTAAAAAGGCATAACATATCATGGCACAAACAGTCAGACTTGGAACAATAAGAGCTCTTTGTGATCCTGCACAAAGAGCTCTTATCCTACTCGTCCGGGAAAGTCCTCCTACCATACCTGTTTCTACCACCAACCATCATTCATATATCCTAGTTTAAAGGGTATAAGTGCGTGTACAAGGTTCATAAGAAACAACTCTATCTCTATGATGGCAACGCACTTGCTTTACCTTTGTTTTAACAGATTTTCTGACTCCACCTACCGACCGACTCCTTGACAATTCAAAACTGCCTGTAAGTGGTTTAGTTGAAACAAATGGTTTGAGTTCTCAATGGTGACCAATTATCTTCAGGTGAACAATTGCCATTCAATGCTTGCTATAACATAATATTCAAAATTATTTTCATTTTAATTGTTTTATTATTGTTTGACGTTTGTAAATAATTATATATATATTTTCTTTTATAAATAATGTTCTGGTACGCGTATTGATAGTGCAGTGCTTTCCTTTTATTTAGATACATGCGAGATCTATCTTAAGACAAAGACTTTGGGTTAACGCTGTGTACTCGTATGTGTTTAGTTGGTAAGCCTTAATAAATAAATAAATGACATTAAATAAAACTTATGTACAGTGTATATCCGTATTCAGCTGCATCTAGTTAGATTAGAAGCTGACCCTAACATAGTTGGCAAAAGCAAGCCAGATGTTGATGATGAACATAAAAAGCCAACGTGTGACGAAAATCTAAAGTTATGTCTTGTTTCGTAGCGAGTGCCTGAAGACGAGCTCGTCATTGAGGCAAGCGTGAAAACGAATGAACTTGAAATAGTTAATTATGTCACCGGCTGGCCAGAGAAGGCAAAGAATAGAGATGTAGAACCATGGAGAACTTTTAAACAGAATAGGCTGTTGTTATTGGATGACCAAAAACGAACAACAATCAACATACGATACAAGATGCGAGTAACCTTCTTTCTTTGCGCGTCGAAAGCGAAAATAAAACAAGAAAAATTGGCCCAAAATGCAGCAAAGCTAATACCGCCGCCGTTTTTTAACGCAGCCATTAGGTCAGCACGTGTGCAGGTGACAGGGTATGCGGTGCAAGATGAAACGCACCGGAGATCTGAGCCGTCCATGAACCTCCACTGGAGATTGTCCACTGAATCAACGAGACCAATGTGTTATTATATTTATTTATCCTGTTATCTTCATTGATACCTAATAATCAATCATTATGGAGTTTCCAAGTCTTCATTAAATTTAATCTTAAAAAGTACATACTTATCATAATCAACTATGTAGATTAATTATTGACAAATCGTTTGCTTTATCAGATGCTCTTGCGCATAAAACCAATTGATTTGTATAATTTGTAGTATTTTGTGATTTAGTGGCTTTTGCACCACAAATTCATCATGAAGTACTTACTGGTATTTTCTTTGTGCATACTTGGGGTGTTGGCTAAAAATGAAAATTATGAAGGGTAAGTATTTCTTTGATTAATTTTTTTGAACGTGCTTGATGAATGCGATTACAATAATATAGTAATGAAAATTGCCCAAATTGTAATTCTTCTTATTTATTTCACCTAGGTGGTCCACGTGAATGATTTTTTAATTTAATCGTACTTATTTTTTGAGCAGCACTGCTTTGCTTTTGTTGAAAAGATATGACTGGTGAGAATACTATATGCCCAAGAAGCTGTAATACCAATTGGTATTACAAATGTCTATATGCAGTAGTGTAATAAAAAATTACAACGAATTAATTCTTCTTTTCAGCCACGCAGTGTACGAAGTTAATGTAAACTCTATTGATCAAGGCAAACTAGTCCATGATGTAGAAGAAGAGATGATGCTAGACGTGTGGTCAGATGCCATACCTGGTCAAGCAGGACAAGTCCTCGTTCCGAAGATCAAGAGAGAAATGTTTGAAATCTTCCTTAAAAATGCTGGTGTACAGTACAAAGTTGAAGTTGAAAATGTTAAAGAGTAAGTTATAGATGATTAAGCTTGTATTATTAAAAAACATTGCATACAAGTAGGAGGTGGTCTATGTCTAGCAGTGAATGTCTTTCGCCTGAATTAAGATGATAATGATGATTGCATTACATAAGTGTTCTTAATAGAAAAGGGTTTTTTCGCTATTTTCGGACCGGTTCTGGAACAGACAGACTCGACAAATTAAAAAGTTATAAAAGATTTGTAAGAAAAGATCTCAACAGCAGTGATAGCCTAGTGGTGTGGCCGTCGGACTCCGAAGTCATAGGTCTCGAGCTCGACCCAAAGCAAGCACCTCTGACTTTTTGGATTCATATGCATATTGTATAATTATCACTTGCTTCAAAAACGGTGAAGGAAAACATCGTGAGGAAACCGAGGTGACGGAATGATGAAATAATGTCTGAGAGATATTTTTCGACGGCATGTGAAGCCAAGTCAGAGGCATGGTCAGTATGGGCGGCATAAAAACTCTGACACTAGGTTAGTCCACATGAAAAAGAAAGAAGAAACAATTAAGTTCAGCGGACCTTATCCAGGGGTGATGAAACAAAAAAAAACATAATTGACTCCAATTAATAACGTACCTATAAGAACAGCAAGGGACATTTTTTTTTAATAATCATTTCGAATTCAGGCAGCTGGACTTAGAAGACCAACTTCTAGCAGATGCCGCAGCCAAGAGCAACAGTACCAAGTCTCGTCTCGCCTTTGACAAAATCCACACATACGCAGAGGTAAGTAAAACCATAGACCATGTAATATTCAGACTGACACTTTAATAAAGATGATAAAGACAACGAAATTGAAAATTTCACTTCCCCCACGACTTCGTCTGCGTGAATTTCATATTTTCTCCTACAAATTCCAACACGCCTGCCACCCCATTAAAATGAAAATGTATGATAATAATCTTAATTATATATTTCGAGTCATCACCCGCCCGTGCTATTACTTCGTTTTAGCTTAGCGAGTGTTTTTCTTTTTGCTCAGCTCCTAAGGGGCGTGAAGCTAAATAGTTTATAACCTACCTAGAGAATAGGGCTATCAAATGCAAGTTTTAAACTCTTCAGCTTAATTAGATTAGTACAGATGTGTGTTGTGTAAAGAGACAACACAGAAGACATTATCTGTTTTTATTTTCATAATAACTATTTAAATACCTGTGTCGTGGAGTTCTGCATCTAAATTTAAAAAATCTATATTTTCTTCTTTTTCTAGGTCGATGCGTACTTGGATGAGCTCGCCAGGCAATACCCTAATGTGGTCACCGTCGTTCTAGGTGGACGCAGTATTGAAGGCAGACCTATCAGGTACCTCAGGATTTCCACCACCAACTTTCAGGTGAGACTATTTTCTTTCTAAAGAGACTATAGCATCCTACAGAAAAAGGATACTGATATCCATAGAACAAAGATACTAAAGTGCTCTTATTAAGGTTCAGTTTACGAATCTCTTAAAGTTAACAAATAGCTTACGATGTGTTGGAAATCAAATAAGCGTTAAGATGATTTCGTTTTGGCGTTGGTCCCGGCTGTCGTTCGTGGATCTTTGACAGTCGTTACGGGTCGTGAGAAGCCCGGAAGTCTGACAACCAGTCTTACCAAGGGGTATCGTATTACCGGGTACACTACATAAATACGAAAAGCTTTATTCCGTTAGTCACAAATACGAATTTCAAAATACCGATTTTCATAATCCAGAATAGTTCAAAATTCCGAATATAACAACTCCGACTTATCATTACTCCTATTTTATAATTCCTAAATTTCAATATTCCTAATATTTATAATTATAATTACTATTCTCAAAATACCGAGTTTCAATACATCGAATAACAAAGACTTAATGATAGTTCGAAAAATCAAAAATACGAATTCCGATTATTAAAATACCGATTAATACAATTCCGAAATAAAAACGCCTTGTAAAACTGAATAGCAAGACAAACAAACACATAGGCGGCCGCTACCGCGGCACGTTCGCTTAGCTTGCTCGCCTTCGCGCTTTAATAGTCACAGTTCTAACCTAACCTAACCGAAGTGATTCATCAATAATACAGGGGATTTGCAGCATGCAACCAGGCATGCAGCGTGCAAGCAGACATGCAGCATGCAAGCAAGTATGCACAATGCAAGCAGGCATGCAGCATGCAAGCAGGCATGCAGCATGCAAGCAGCAAGCAAGCAAGAAAGCAGGCATGTAACATGCAGCAAGCATTGTTCCTGCCACGGCTCCGGCGCTGCGGGGTTTGGGCCGCCCCACGCGAGCTTATCGTCGCAGATGGTTTTAACGCTCACCACCGCAGCTTCGGCTTGCTGGCCGGCGAATAGCCGGCCAGCCTCAGCCGCGGCGGCGGGCCTTCAAACTACCTGCTCCTCAGCTCGCGGGCCACCCCTCCGCGCCTACGCGGGCTTAAATTACATTCGAGGGTAGGGCAGACAAGACTGCGTGAAGTCCATTTTGCAGCGATTCGTTTCTGTCACTAAATTTTGTACTTTTAGTTTATTCGAAGTATCTATTGAAAATCGGAATGTCGTTTTTCGGACTGAGAACTCTTCGAGCATTTGATTCTTTGGACGTATGAAAATCGGAAAACTAACAAATCGCATTTACGACTTTCGGTAAAATAAATTTCGTGATTTTTAATAATAGACATTCTTAGGTATTATGAAATTCGGACTTTTGAAAATCGGAACATCGAAATTCAGAATAAAATATTTCCGAGTATTTGGGTGTTCCCCGTATTACCTAATAACTGGATTGTGGAGGTCAGATAGACAGTCGCTACGTGTAAAATACTGGTTTTCAGCTGCATCCGGTTAGACTGGAAGCCGATTCCAATATACTTGGGAAAAGAGAGAGGAGTAGATGATGATGATGATGCGGGAAATCAAATAGCTCATTTTGTAGACTGAAGATGTTTAATCACCAAATTCGAACAAGGAATTACGGAACAGTCGGTCGATTCTGTAAAAATATTAACGTGAAGCTTAGGTGAAGTGAGCGTGAAGTGAGCTGTCACTGCCACAGAATCGACCGGCAGGATGCTAGGGATACACATTGACAGCTCACTTCACCTAAGTTTCACGGTGATATTTTTACAAAATCGAACGGGAACTAAAACAGTAAATAATTGAATAAGAAAGCTGCCTGACCGGCCATTAAAACCCTGTCTATAATTCTAGCCTTAAATTCTAGGACACTAGAAAACCAGTCGTCATGATGCAGTCTCTTCTACACTGTCGTGAATGGGTGACGCTCCCTGCTACTCTCTACGCCATCCACAAGCTGGTGATTGACGTTACAGAGTCAGACCTTATCCAGAACATTGACTGGATCATCCTGCCTGTTGCCAACCCTGATGGATACGTCTTTACCCATAGCAACGTAAGTAGATTTGAAAATGTTTATGATCATAGCGAAGAATAGCGCTGGCTCAGTGGTAACGGCCCCCGACTTAACGAGTAGTACCGTAGGTTTAAACCTAGACAGCATGCACATTACTTTGTGCAATTTGTTTTATTGTTTGTTCACAAAACCGGCAAATGTCCATGAACCAAAAATTTGAAAAGATGTGACATGTGGCATCATAATGCGTAAACCACCACGCGGGCCTTCTCTCTCTTTCTCTCACATACAAAGAGAGATCTCTGCCACAGCCACCGTTAGCTTGTGTTTTTCACCACCTCGCTGCCAGTACTACCCAACTAGTATATCAGTTATTTTCATCTTTATAATGACCGCTACATAATGCACTGTTTTGATGATAAATTGCTATAATCAATATTTTATCAAATGGATTATTGATCGCATTATCCACATACGTGGTGTTGCAATGCAATGTCATGATATCATGTGCATTTAGAATGACCTACGTCAAATGTCATCAAAACTTTCATATCCGATCATGATTAATATCCACGCGACAATTGACAGTATTATGAAAATACCCACGTGTTTCCCTAATTAACCAACAATAACAAGTGATCGTAAGATTTGGTCAAACACAAACAATAACGATGTTATTAAAATATAATTACTTCCAATGTATATTTCTTAAGTCATTTAAAATTTTTGATCCACTTGCCAAAAAAATAATTGCACTATTTTAGTAAAAATATAAATTTTTAGTTCAATATTTGTATCATTAAACTGAGCTTCTGCGTTTCACCTTCAGCGCCATGTGTATCGTTTTGTCACACATTGTCTGAAGCATTGTATAACCAAAATTATACAAATCTCTCTGTTTGGTAAAAGCGCTGTTTCTTTTGGGCACACGTTCACTATACATTTATATAGAAAAGAAAGCCCGGGCCTGTCATAAATTTGACAAAAATTTAAGGAACGTCCACTTATGGGCTGAATCTGAGAGTGTTAACGGTTAGCGTTAAAAGTACCAACTGCTAATTTTGTCACTTATGTACTTTACAATTGTAAACCAGAAATCAATCATAGCTAACCTCCTATTCTCTTCTACAGGAACGTTACTGGAGGAAGAACCGTAGGCTGAATCTGGGTGGAAACGTCTGTGCCGGCGTCGATCTCAACAGGAATTTCGGCATGAACTGGGGTACTGCCTCCAGCGCCAGTCCTTGCTCTGAGACCTTCCACGGCACTGGGGCGTTCTCCGAGCCTGAATCGGCCGTCATCCGGGACATTATCGCCGCTCATAGAAACCGCCTGGCCTTGTACCTTGACATCCACAGCTTCGGCAGCATGATCCTCTACGGATATGGAAACGGTGTCCTTCCACCAAATGGTTTGCAACTCAACTTGGTCGGTGTTCAAATGGCTCAAGCTATAGACAGGGTCAAATGGCCTAGCAACAGAAACTATATTGTTGGAAACATTTTCCATGTTTTGTATGCCGCTTCTGGTGGTGCCAGCGATTATGCGAATCTAGCTGCAGCCCCATTCTCTTACACCTATGAATTGCCTGCCTATAGAAATAATCAATGGTTACAAGGTTTTCTGGTAGACCCTGATTTTATTGAGCAGGCTGGTTTTGAGACCTGGGAAGGTATCAAGGTTGGTGCTAGGGCAGCCACTATTGCTTTTCGGCAACGGAATACGGTTTAAGATGGTATTTATGTTTTGACTGATAGTATTTAATGAATAAATGATTTGGAACTGAATTTTTGTTGTTTGTATATTTAAGATTTCTATAAGATATATCAGCTATTATTTCGTGTATATGACGTAGTAAGATGGTTATAGCCATGATATAGCTATATTCCTAGGGATATAGCTATATACCGTAATATAGTTATAAGAAAGCGATTCATGACGGTCGTGCTAGGAATATAACTGTAATACGAGCACGATCTAGTAATATAAAAATTAGAGCACTTCGACCAATAGGTTAGGTTAGAACTGTGACCAACTACGGCGAAATTTGTCGCAGTAACAAAATTAGGGCACTCCGACAGTTATGAACCGCTTTCATATAACTATCTTAAGGTATATAGGTATGTCACTAGGGATATAACTATATCACGGCTATAACCATCTTACTGCGACATATACACGCATTCAATTTTATCATAGATTGTGCAATATTGCCATAATTGCTGCAATTGGCAAAACGGATGGATGATACTAATAAATTGGAACTAAGAATTTTGCCCATGTTATATTTTTACGGTGAGCTTATTTATTTGTTTAACGTTGGGAAATAATCAGTGAAGTCTTCTTATCACCTACAACATTTTTGTGTTAATATTTTCCAATTTCCTTGCCATTTCAATATTATTATTTTTATTAAGCTAATGCTATTTGTCCTTATTATAAGCTAACCATAAGAAATTAAAATTAACCCTCTATCGATATCCCTTACATCCCAACTCTATCCGCGGAGTTTTCAACACCGAATGGTAATGCGGTGTAATCCCAACGTCGGAAGTTTTCAATGAATTTAGAATACCGCTGCATCGCTGCAACTGGAGATTCCCAACATTTTTCTAATTGAATTCTGTCTTTAAACTAGCGTTGGCGCAATGTCATGATACATTTCTTGGAATTGAGAGGAGTTTATTTTTTCAAACGTGAGGCGAGCACATTCGATTCGGTGGTGTAGAATCCTGTTCATCCCGCGTTGATGGTGATTATATTCATTATCATCCACACCAAAGTCTTCGTGCAGGCCCGCTCCACTTTCCACCGATTCCCCGCCATTCGTGGTGAACTGTAAGTTGTCATTAGTGACAGCGACCTCACTGCCGATGTGCATCAGATAATGTTTACATGTCTTCTAAATAGATAGATTACTATCTACTAAAGTAGTATTTGTTGAATAATAAAGCAGACAATTAATACATATTAAATTATTATATTCAATCTTATCGTTTTGTTCACTAAATCAGTAAAAGACAGTATTTGAAACCTAAGAAATTTAAAGCACACCATTAATACATATTAAATTATTACATTCGATCTTGTCTCCCGGCTTTGTCGATGAAGCCGTCCCGTTTTGTTCACTAAATCAATAAAAGATAGAATTATAAAAATGACTTAAATATTTTTTTTTTTTTTTATTTGTTTTTTTTTTCTTTATTCAACTACTGCTTGTTGTTCAAAAAACTATGAAACTCCAACAATTTTCTACTACAGTTCAAACGTTCGTTTCTGTCGCAGTTAGGAAGTGACGTCATTTGGCACGTTACTGCTTTGTTTACACTATTATTTAGCCCCAAATCATGTTTATTTTTGTGCTTTATTCAAGCAGAAACCGCTCTTACAAACTTACCTTAGTGAGAATTCAAGCAGTTTACTAAGAAAATATATTTATTTACATGCCTTTTGAGGTCATTTCCGAGATTGTCGAAGACGACGTGTTTCGAGTTTGCGTTCCGTTCCACCATAAAAACATAACATAAAATAATAAATTGTAAAATAAGTAATGCAGTAAAAATTAAAAAAAAAATAAGAATTTGTTTCTTGATTCCTATATAATGTATATTTGAATAATGAATTATGTGCATATATAGCTCATCTGACTTTCATGTGAAGCCGGTAATGAAATGAAAACAAAAGCGCGTGCAACAAAGTACACGCGCTTCTTAAAAAATAAAGCATAAGAGATATGAAGTGTGAGAGACAGAGAGAGTTATCTTTCTTCTCTCTTATGTAACGAAATGTGCCTAAACGTGACGCGTCATTGAAATTTCACTCTCAATTAACGAATTGCTGTCTAAGACGTTTCACTTCAAAAACTAGGCAAAATATTTTTTTCATATTTCTTGTCTGTGTCAAAGTCTCTTTTTAACTATCTGAAAATCTTATCCCTTCATCTACAATAATTATAGTACTTACTGCCGCGGCCTACAAATAGGCCATTGATGGACATCAATGCCTGGTTGCGGCCAAGGCTTGTATAGTACTTTTCTCAAATAATGCGCTGAAATTCAAACTAAGTAAATTAATTATACATTCCAGAATTAATGACGAACAATGATCATTTTTCACGCATCAATATGTTCATTTGTTTCTTCTTTATTAAACAGCTCTGTTTACAAGCCAAATCGAAATTTAAATAAAATCTTTAATAAGTAACCTCCTTGGTTGCCATGTGTAAAAAGTTCGTTCCATTTTTAAATAAAACGACGGATATGAGTTTTCATAGTAATTTATTTGGCCGCTAAACACGACAGATATGGATTTTCATACAAACATTGCCGGCCGGGTGCTCGCATGTATTCGACCAGTACCGCATTTGCGATTTATCTCGAAGAAGGTTGTCAAAATAATGCTCGAATTTACAAGCATGTTTGAGAAAAATCTATTCTACCCACAATTCCATTCTCAAAAATACATGCATCTCAGCAAGTCTTACAAAGCCGATCACCCCATCCCTCCATATCGGAAAGAAAATCCAGTATTGTTTTTTTCGATTCAGGTGGGCAATAATAGAAGAGAATTCGCTTCAGATAGCTGCACGTCGTAGGGTGGTAGGGGGAGGTTAAATTGCCCCAAGGAGAGACGTGACATGCCGACGAGAGGTGGACAATAGTGAGGAGTATTGGGTAGGATTTTAAAGCTGTTTATAAAAGTAAAAAAAAAGAAGAAAGAACCATTGTTTATTCTGCGCAAACAAAACGCACATTAAAAAAAGAAAAACATGAGATACACACAATTACAAAAGTAGCCAAAAGCCTCGTATTCAAAAAATAAACAAAAAATAATAATTTGACCATGTTGTTCATTGCTTAATGTCAAGGCCACGGACCAAAGACAATGTTGCGTAATTACTGTTGGATTACATATAATTATTTGTGTATCACGAGACCAACTTAACTGACAAGAATAAAAAAATATGATAAGTGGGGCCTTCAAGACCCCATACCGAAAAACTAGTGCATGCGATAAGTTTCAAGTCACAATGAAAAATGAAATGAAATACCAAAATGAAAAACAGAAACTCGCCGCATGCATGGCCTCCTCCTATTTTATGAAGTATACGTACATAAGTTTATTTAAATCAGTTTATTATTTTATTTATATTTTGTATAGATTATTTTCTATTTTGTGAATATGAGAACGTTGTAGTCCTAGTAGACTGTAAATTTTCTAACCATTTTTTTTTTGTTAAGTATCTGGTACTTGTTGAAAGGCCTACACTGTCCTCCCATACCTATTAATACTGTTATTTGGAAATATTATAAAAGCAAATAAAAAAAAAGTATCCCTGGAGTTTCTTGCCGGTTCTTCTCCATAGGAAACGACCAATTGGAACCGTGCACCTTCTGACGTTTCATAAGTGCCAATGTATGTGAAATATGAACTATGTAAAATATTTTGATTTTTATTGAGGTTAAAAATTAGGCCAAAGCACATTATGAGGCAAACATTTTTTGTACCGGTTCTTAAAACATAATAATTTATCTACTAAAAAGTTGGCAACAAAACACACGTAAATATCTTATGCGACTACTGTACACACGGCTACACATCAAGCTATACAATTCCAGTTTACGCTGACCTCGCATTGTACGGAAAACCTATACAATGCGAGATCAGCTTATACTGGAAATGTATAGGTTGATGTGTAGCCGTGTGTACCTAACTCGCTCGTTTTTTTAAATTTTTATCGTTTACTTGTAACAAAGATGTGGATCTTTTCCTATAAATCTTCATCGATACCTAAGACCAATACCTGAATACACAAATAACATCACTACTCTAGAATGTCTGTCTCAGTAGGTAGACGACTACGTTGTTGGCCAAGAAAATATGTCACACGTAGGATAACTGGAAAATACCTATATTTATCACTAAAGCACATTCTTAACGTACGCTTCTTATTGTTGAGATTTTTGTCGATAAATTTTGAAAGTTATTGCAAGGTAACTAGTGTGGCTTTGAAGTAGGAAAAAAAATATATTATAAAATAACACACCTTGTTTAACTGAAGGGTTGGGCAAAGATGTACCAACAGTAGGTACACCCACATTTCGCCAGTTATGTTTAAGTCCCATGTAGGGGCGAGCCTATTGCCATCAACTGGGCACAAATCTAGACTCCAGGCTGCTACTGAGAAATTCCAGATAGAAAAACCCAATAACACTTTGCCCGACCTGGGAACCGAACCCAGGACCTCATGCTCAGCAGTAGCGCTTGCGACGACTAGACCAACGAGGTAGTCAAATAAAAATTTGCTATTGATGTAGATGATGTCGTGATGACCAAGTGGTTAAGGCCTTGCCTATCATGCACGAGGTTGTTGGTTCAAATCCGGGCAAGTATTAATGTGACTTTTTCAATTCATATGTACTTTCAGGGTCTATCTTGTACATTACTGACATCGGTAAAGGAGTCTGACTGACATCGTGAGGAAACCTGGACCTATAGTTAATATAAGTCTGAAATCGCCAACCCGTCTTGAGCAAGCGTGGTGATCAATGCTCGTGCCTTCTGTGTATGAGAAGAGGCCTTTGCCCTGCAGTGGGACACTAATAGGCTGGTATTATTATAATAATATTATTATTGCCCTCCGCCCTACATGCCAGGAGGCTGTTATTCCGGTATTAAGTTCTGTTTACGTTTTGAGTTTTTATTTTCGCTTGAGTATAGATTTCGATTGTTTTGTTGGTATATTGGCGTGTGCTAGCTGTCATTATGGAAAATAATTTTATTTACTGTTTTGTGTTGAGTAATGTAAATTAATTTGCATACTATTGTATAGAATCAAGTTATTTTTCTAACTGAACAGACAGCAGTGCTGCTGGAGAGTTTGCTGCGCCACTTCTTCGCTAAAGCACTAGGAAGTGGTGAAAGCTGGGCGTTTTGGGGGACTGTCTTATGTAATTTTGACGTTCGAAAAGTGCCGATTCTCAGCCTAGTTTGAATAAATGTCAGTTTTCATTCGTGGATCTTTGACAGTCGCTTCGTCAGAAGCCCGAAAGTCTGACACCAAGTCTTACCAAGAGTTATCGTAATACCCAGTAACTGGGTTGTGGAGGGCCGATAAGTAGTCGGTCCAAGTAAAATACTGGTATTCAGCAGCATCCGGTTGAACTGGAAGCCGACCCCAACGTAGTTGGAAAAAGGCTAGGCAGATTACCTACAAAGAACTTTCCAAAATTTTGGAAAACGTTTGCAGGTAGAACAAACAAAGGATATACTTTCTGAGATAAAACCAAAGATATGAACATACATAGTAAGATAGTAATTGAAGCCGCAAAATCTCCGACTCCTAAGATACAGGTCTGCGTACCTTGTTTAGGAGCCCATCAAGCTGACTATAATTTTAATATTTGTAGTACAACCCTCTGTTTTCATATACTTTGTACTGTGTTGTTGTTTTTTATGTGCTAATAAACCTTTAAGGAGCTTTAATTAGCCTTTATTCTGTACTGCTAATTCAACTTCAGATAGTGTTTAACCTAATACATATTCATACCATCGAACTATAAATATGTTTTCGCAGTGTCATAAAGCACGCTCATCATTCTTAAATCTGTCATTTCCTTAATTAGAAGATAGAGAGAGAGACATTTGTATGAAAAAGAAGAACCCTTAAAAAGGAAAAAAAATGAAAGGTCCGCCACGAACCACGGATAAGCCGCATTTTATAACAGATTACTAAAATAATAAATTCTTTATCATCTCAGCCATATTAAATTCAGAAAGAGTCGCAAAGAGTGCGAATTTTTTAAATTAAATCTCGACATTTTTTATCGTAATTCGGTTCGGGATCTGTTTCCAATTTGTGAAGATTGCCTTTAAAAATTTCTCGGAGAAAAATAAGTCGGTCTTAAAGAAGTTATTGAAAGATGTAATAACGATTGTTTTAACGGCTATTTTAAACACTTTAATAAGAATTGAGAAAGGTTCAATAACGATCTATTATTAAGAGATAATGTTGTTATATAAAGTTTTGATGTTCAAGGATACACTGAGTACCAATAGCTGAGTACATATTTACACAGTACAAAAGATATTGTTCCGAAATGTTTTGAATTCAAGATTTTGATCAAGTTCATTGTGGGTGGCTGTGATGGCCCTTTGAATTTACAAATTGAGTTATATATTATTGTACACCATTGTGACGATAGCAATTTAAATAAAAATATGGCTTCCGCCAACTGAATACTAATAAGTTTATTTCATAATCAACAGGTTTTAACAAATAAGTTGTAGAAGCTTTCTTTTAAGTATGGAGGGAGATACCTGTACCAGAAGACCTCTCTCTTCCATATTAATGTGTACAACGTTCAAAGCCTTGTTAATAACAGGTTTTTTTTTTTCAGATTTTTTTCTGTGGGGGCTTGTAATTTGCAATTTAATAATATTATTGTTACTATAATGTTACTAGTCTGTAAGCCTTCCGAAAACAAATAAAATAAATAAATTTAACGAAGTAGGTACAATAACAAAACTAGAGCTAAAATTTAAAAAGAATTAATTCGGTTCTTGAATTCGTAATCTCAGATAATTGACTTCATTTATTGAAACTGGATCAGACTATTATAGCGTTGGATTCACTTCCAAATCAATTACCTATTTTCTAAGACTACTATTGATCTTAATCAAAAGATCCTTGGCTATAGAAGTGTTATTACAATATTAGGTCAATCTGCCTCACTCTGCGTAGCCTTTTCCCAACTATGTTGAGAACCGCACATCTAAAACCGGGTAGGTAAAAGGGTTCAGTGTCAATATAACACAATAATGATGTCACTGACACCTCTTGACGCGATTCAGGTGTGTTGATGGCGTTCAGTTTCATTGGTGAAATTCGCCAAAAATTGTAAATGTCTAAAATACAGTTACTCGTATACTTACAACCAAACCTTTCGGTGAATCAATCTGCCTAGCCTTTTCCCAACTATGTTGGGGTCGGCTTCCAGTTTAACCGGATGCAGCTGAATACCAGTATTTTACATGGAGCGACTGCCTATCAGACCTCCACAACCCAGTAACTCGGTAATACGATACCCCTTGTTAAGATTTTCGGGCTTCTGACGACCCGTAACGACTGTCAAAGATCTACGAATTAAAGCCGGGACCAACGGCAAAACGTGCTTTCCGAGGCACGGAGGAATCTCGGTATGTGAAGATAGTCATCCATCCACGGACCAACCCCGAGAAAACGAAAAGCAACAAACGTGAAAGCGTAGTTTCCTTGGATCTTACTTGATCTCGCTTGGATCTACCCGTGCGCTGTTATTACTTAGCCACGAGCTCCTCTTACTAATAGGTATTATTGATAAAAAGACAGAATAATTTCAAAGATTTAATCGAATCATTTCATCAGCGGCAACAGCAACAGCTTCCCAGACATCGTCAACAATGCCACCAATATCTTCTTCTGCTATAACGACTCCATTATCACTTTGTACAACATCTATATTAAAAGTATACAACACTTCTTTGTCCCTCATATAATCAATGCTTGTTCCTGAAGCCCTATCAAACATTACTGACCCAATGTTCAAAATGTAAGCTTCATTCATTGAATTAATCATATCAATACCTAAAAGATGGTGTTGTATGAACATTCCGCTGGCAGCTCTTTCATAATTCCAAGGATATGTGATATATCCTCCATTATTTTGTAACGATATATACAATTTGACTTTGGAACCATTACTTTCGATTATGTGTCGGATCATTTCAGTTTCTATCTCGGAGAATGGTTCGGTACCTCCGTAGAGATGGCTGCAGGGACTGGAACTGGAGTCGAAGTGAAGCCAGTCCAGGTCGAAGTTTCGGTTGAGGTTCACACCTGGACAGACGTGGCCCAAGTGGCTGGTTGTGCTTCTAGATTTCTGCCAGAGACGGAGCTGAAAGAAATTGTAAGAAAATTTAGAAAAAACTTTTATTTTCTTCCTTTTTTTTGGTGGTTTCACTCGTTACACTATTTAGAACGATTACGCTAGAGCATAAAAATCTCTAAACTCTAAAGCCATGATCACGATTGATAGACAATTTTGATAAACACTGATTCTCATATCTTTTAATCCAATTCTCCTATCGCAGCTATGCTGGAAGAGATGTCTATTGAAATAAGCATCACTTTATACTATGTTTTTCTTTTTCTTCTTCTGGTTATTTAAGCCGGCATCAGACGAGTGTAATGTGTAACGTAATGTATCGTTTAATGTGTCGCGAATTCTGCGTGTAGACGGCACCACGAGCATTACATGTAACGCTCCGGCTGGCGCGCTCGCGCTGGTCCATCGGTTGTCGGATTTTAGCACGAACACAAAGGCTCTCGCAGTTGAAAACATACAGGATTCGCGTTGAGTTTGTATGCCGTCCACACTATTTGCATTACATTACACATTACACACGTCGAATACAAGCCGTGTACCCGTTGGTATTTCCCGTCGGCAATAATGACAAACTTTCATCCCGTTTTAGGGGTGAATTTTCAAAAACTCTTCCTTAGTGCTCACTTTCACTATTTATGGAAATATTATGCAAAACTTCTTGCCATATGTGAATAAATTTAAGATTTTTATTAAGTTGATTTGTACGAAAAGTTCGTAACAGAAATAGTCTTCGCTGCCAAAATCGGCATGGAATGCATTATTATTACTTTTATGAATATTATCTGTGTAGTGTAGTGTAGGTACCTACATAAAAGATAAATAAAAAACGAAATACATCTCACTTACATTATCCCGAGTATATTCATATCCATCAGGATTCAAAATGGGAACGACAATCCATTCCAAACCATCTAGAAATCTCTGCTCACCCAAAATATGTTCCACTACATTCAACGCAGCTGGAATGGTTATCCAATCTCTGGGATTTATACCAGATTCTATGACAACTATGGGTTTTTCTACAGCCGTGTTGGAATTACTGGTAACTCTTAGATATACCAGTGGTCTATTCTGGTCTGTGACTCCATATTCGACTAACTCTACTTTAGCATTTGGGTATTCTGCTTGCAGTGTTCGAAGGTAGGCTAGAATCTGAAAAAGTGAAATTAAATTGACATTATCATAGGTATTTAAGTATAGAAATATCCCTATGGGGAATTGCTAGGAAGGATGCACAACAACTAAGAAGCTAGACAGCAATTACCAAATGACCACATAAAGATTAATCAGTGAGGTCAGCACGATGTTATCATAAGGTACTGGATTCAAACTTAATGGCGGCTCGGAACATGAGGCGTGTCGCTGCGCAGTAGCAAATTCATGGGTCAGCGGGGGTGAGGGGTGCGATACTGCGCAGCGAGTAGCGCACTTCGGAGCCGCCAATAAGTTAGAATCGAACTGTAATGTGTATCATCGTCTTAACGGATTTGTCACAATATTCGTGACGACAGTTGAGCTATATAAAAACACACACTTCGGACAGAAAATCAAAATTGCGAGTGCAAGGGAGACGATGAAATTAAGTTATACCACTTTTAATAAATTGTCTGTAACAACTTTCAAGCTGGCATCCTGTAACACGAAAGATAGGAATACAATCTCAAACAGAATAATAATACAAAACCGGGCTGTTGGCGTGTCGGACCACGCACAATGAAGGGTTCCGTAGTTGGGGTGAATTTTATCCCAAGGATAAACTTAACATTGTAGTTGAAAAACATGTTCTCCCATACATTCCAACTGCAAATGTAAGTTTGTACGCACAATATTGGGAGATTTACCATATTATTTTAAGACCATAGACTTCTTATTGGTTTTCCTGTAATCTATAAGTCAGTAGTTTCGGATAAGATCAATTTTCATAAATTTTCTTAAATATCTTTGAAGAATTTAATTTAAGATTATAACAAAAAAAAAATTAGTTCCTGACAGCAAGCTTTCCTTTCCCTTTCATTTGTTATGCCGCACAGTACAGTGTGCAATATTTTTAAAAAAATATTCAGTTTGCCCCCGAAATGTGTAAATATTGAATATTTATTTATTTTCGTTACACGTCCGTGTTTGGGTCACAGAAACTGAAATGTTTACCAAATTTCAACTTAATCGGTCTATTAGATTCGGAGCAAATTGGCTGTGACAGACGGACAGACAGACAGACACACGAGTGATCCTATAAGGGTTCCGTTTTTTCCTTTTGATGTACGGAACCCTAAAAATGTCCTATCTTTTTTCCCTACTAAGAATTTCCTGCAGATATTCCTAGTCCTCAGTCGGTAAGAATAGTTGAGACACACAAAATGAAAATGAAATACACACATGTAGTTTTGCTCAATTGAATCCAAGAACTTACGCTGGCACCTTTTTTGCTTTGCGATCTATTTTTACTGAAGGAAATTTCTTCGAAATTTTATACATAAATCGTATTTTTCCCCAAATATACGGATACGTGGAAGCTAAAATGTACTATTGTGCTACTATTTTACATGGTATAATAATATACTTCGCTAGGTATGGCATTTCGAGAAACAGTGGTCACGTGGGTGACACAAGTCTACGTCATCACATCTGTGTTACCAGAAGTTTGTAAAAATAACTCCCCAACCACCTTTATTACCTGTATGAATCCGATAAAACAATGAGGTTTTAATTAACAATTACGTTGGTTTATATTTAAATTGAATTCTTTCGTTTGATTAGACACATGAAACGACAATTTAACTATACTAATGCTTTGTACATATTTTTTTACAGAATGGTGGCTGATAATCTGTCCTGAATCGTGTTTTGTTACAATAAAGTGGCAACTGGATAGTGACGTAAGCATGTGTTAGTCCCGGAATGCCAGACCTTGTTTTATTAGACCATGCTATTATATATTTCTGTCGAATGAAGGCCTCCCACAAGGTGGACCAATGAATCCACTGGATGTGAGAAACACAGAACCGGATGAAGTGACCATGATGGGGAGGCCTATGTCCAGCAGTAAATGTCTTTTGGATGAAATGATGATGGTGATGATTTCTATTTAAGTGATAAACTAGCTAAGCTAGCACTAGCTAGCTTAATTCTAAGAATTTATTTACTGAATCCCATATACAGCATGTAAAAAATCTCTGTCCGATTCGTGAGGCTGTTCTTATGTATCGGACTGAGAGTTTATTTATAATTATGGTAATTTTCGGGGAAAAAAAAAAACTGAAAACGGCCACTTTTTTTTTCAATGGGGATTTTTACCGGGTTATAACATGGCGCGCGGGGGCCGTCGTTTCATGGATGTGTACTAGTCATAACCTTATGACTCGTGTTAAAAATTTGCAATTTTTTACGGGTTTTGGGTAATTTTGGTACAAAAAATGTTAATTTTATTCAGCAATAACTTTTTTATTATCAATAATAATAATTACAAAAAAAAACTTTTTAACCGACTTCCAAAAAGGAGGAGGTTATATGTTCGTCGCGTCGTCGTTTTTTTTTATGTATATCCACCGTTTTCTCCGTCAATTGTGGACGGATTTTGAAAATTCTTATTTGGATGAAATGGTATGCTCCCAAGTTGGTCCTATATAAATTTTATTAACTTAGCTTGGATAGTTTTTGAGTAAGCTACAATAATACGTAGGTATTTTTCCCACTTAGTATATGTAGATGATATGATGATAACTTCCGATCACTGTCCTTTACATAGCAGGTAGTGGTATTCGAATTTGTGTGGGGTAGGTACCACAACTAAAAAGTGAAAAAAAAAGACTTCCAAAAAAAAACACTACGAAGTAAAAAATAACTTTAATTTCGGAAGTCGGTGGCAAAAAACGAAAATTCAAAACCAAAGACACCGACTTCCGAAATGAAAGTTAGTTTTCACTTAGTAGTGTTTTTTTTTTGGAAGTTGGTTGTTTTTTTTTTTATTTTTAAAGTATTTGGTAATGTTATTGCAGTACAAAATGTCAAAAAATGCCTGTCTGGTCTGAAAGGGGCCCCCTTTCAGACCAGACAGGCATTTTTTGACATATTGTTTACCTAACTAAAATTACAATTTGAATAATTTCATAATACGTTATTTTTTCCTGCGTTGTTAGTTATCAAATGCGTCAAGGGCCCCTCAGATAGAAGGGGGTTATGCAAACACCAAAGATATTACCATTGTTTTGCGACCGACAAAAAATAATAAAGTACACCGGCACCTTGAAACAATGATTTGTACAGTGGCGGCACCTCTCCTGCCTAACCTTTTTACAAAGAGTTTTAAATACACGATTCTCCTTTCTTTCGAGTCGATGGCAAATTAATGTATTACGATAAATACATTCATTCATTCATTCATTCATTCATTCATTCATTCATTCATTCATACGATAAATACACGAAATAGAAAATTTTAATAAATAGTATTGCCCCGGTAGACGGCAATAGGTTCGCCCTCTGTTAAATGTATCCTAATCCTAACTAGTCAGCTAATATTATAAATGTGAAAGTCACTTTGTTTGTTGGTGTGCTTGTTTGTTTGTTTGTAACGCTTTCACGCTAAAACGGCCGAATAGATTTGGATGAAATTTGACACAAGGGTAGACCATGACCTGGATTAGGACATAGGATACTTTTTATCTTGATATTCCCACAGGATCGAGACTTATGCGGTTGAAGCCGCGGGGTGCGCGTAATAGGAAATTTCATTAGAAAATTATATTTAGGATTACAGGTAAGACGTTATAGTATAATTATTAATATTTAAATACTTACATTATCATAACTTTGATACCGTTTGATATCAAACGTATCGGCAGTATCGTCACCATCGACATTCTTTGATGATCTTGTTCTACTCTCTTCCTTTGTTAAAAATCTGGAAAAGCACAATATGTTCATAATATTAATCAATGATTTGTTATAAATTTTATTGAGCTATAAAATTATTGCTACAAACAAGGACTAGTTTTCGCAAACACTACTGCTGAGCATGAGGTCCTGGGTTCGATTCCCAGGTCGGGCAAAGTGTAGTGTAGTACCTCTTGCTCCACAGTAGTATTTGCGACCAGTAGACCAAGTAGGCACCTCACGGAGGCGATCGGCGGCGGCGATCTCTCGCGTCCGGCCCTGGTTCAGGCCATGGTTCGGAACGAGAGTGCATGGGAGGCCGTCACTTCCTTCTGCGAAGCAGTAATGCTCGCGAAGGAGGAGGCGGAGCGCGCGAGGGAGAGGCAAGATTCGCGACCTGGCGCCCCTAGTCACCGCAGGAGACGCCCCGGGCGTCGGGAGTCACGAGCTGAATTCAGGCCACCGTAGGCGCGGACTTGCGGACGGTGAGCCATGGGTAGCTTGCCGTCCAATAAGGACCAGGCCCGGGTCGACGGTGCGTTGTGTTCCACGCGCGCCTCAAAGAGATGTCAGTACTAACTGACGGGGTCCGTAAGGACCAATGCCTGCCAGGGTTGCGAGTTTGTCCGAAAGGAATATCGCGGCCCCGGCACACAGGCAACGCATAGCCCTCCCGCTCCGCCCAGAGCGGGAGAAGTTATTTGATAATTTCCCACGCTCAAAAAAAAAAAAGACCAAGTACAAGTCATGTTGGGCTTAAAATTATAAATAATCAGACCTTCAAAGGAGTGTATACTCTTTTGTAAAAATTGATTATAACCTCATTTCAGTAATAAATTTAATAAATATCGGAAAATATTCACCAGCGCGGTAATATTGGTTGATGATGATGTGGGTAATTAAAATTAATTATTTTACGAGATTAATTATTTTCGCTGCCGAAAAACTGATTATTTAAATAATTTATATCATAATTTAATTATTTAGTTAATCGATTTTTCATAACTGTTTAAATTGTTATCTAAATGTAAAAATCAACCAAACTGTTCCTGACGTCAAACTGATTCGATTACAAATAAATAATTTTCAGTTTATCATGCTTAGGTTTTATCATGAGAGCAACTCGTGGCTATGTAATAACAGCCGCACGGGTTGATCCATCAGGTTAAGCTACGCTTGCCGGGGTTGGTCTGTGGATGGGACCACCTTTACATACCGAGACTCCTTCGTGCCTAAAACTTAAAACCGCGTGCGTTAAACCGTTAGTCCCGGCTGACATTTGTGGATATTTGACTATAACGGGTCGTCAGAAGCCCGAAAGTCTCACAGCCAGTCTTACCAAGGGGTATCGTATTACCCAGTTACTGAGTTATGGGGATCAGATTAAGGCTGCAGTCGCTGCAACTGCATCCGGTTAGACTGGAAGCCGACCCCAATTTATTTGGGAAATGGCTAGCCAAATACATGCTTACGAACGATAGGAATGGAATTAAAGTTAATTAAGGGTGCTTTTTCAAAAAGTTTGGTTTTGGTACCTAAGAAAGCGTTGAAAGGTCACAGAATAACGGCTGTCTAAATACAGCCTTGTTGACACCTTAATGTCAAATACAGGGGAAAATGCCAGATTATCATGACGGCCGTTATAATATGACGGAACCTAGGAAACCAAAGCCACAGTATAAATAAGTACAGTATTCTATCTTCATAGATAGGGGCCGAAACGACGCGCTTCGACCTCTCAGTGTATATCAGTACTCAGCGAGATCGAGTGCGCGGCAGTTACGCACGGCCGCTATCGAATGGCCGTAGGTAATTATTACAAGATCACTGCCGAGATATAATACTGCTACTTATTTATTCTGTGCTAAAACTTAAGCAAGCAGTTCTTCATCGGGGAGCAGAACGCATGTTTAAAAGGAAAAAATTGTATGACTGCCATCTGCAATTAACAACAACATTATCAGCTGAGGACATCATTGTGATATCCCATAGTTAGGTTTCTTGTCAGGAGTTTTTGACTAATTTGCCATGCAAAATCAGTCAAAAACTGAAAATGGCGAGAGAATTACAACGTTTGTAAATTAGTAGACTTGGCCCCCTGGTGTTTGGAAAAATAAGATGTTATCTCCTACTCACTCATACACATCTTCAATGTACACGTCCCTGTCTATCCCCAACTCTTCCAGTTTCTCCTCAAACCAGTTGAAATGAGAAGGTGGAACCATCACCTTGCCGACCACCCCATACTTGAAACTTGGTCTTCTCCAGAAGTCTACTAGGTCGTTCTTCAGTAGACCGATGTTATCCTGCTGGTTCTCTGAGTCCAGTTCTATGTTGTATACTTTGTAACTGGAAAAGATTGAATAGTATGTAAGTAATTGTTTTGAAGTATCACTAATCTATGTATATCTATCTATACATTTATCCCTTTAATCCTAAATGTTGCTTAAAGTTAAGTAATGATTAGCCATAACCATATATTTTAAACGTATCATAAATTTAATCAGCGTTTTTAGGGTTCCGTAGTAAACAAGGAACCCTTATTGTTTCGCCATGTCCGTCTGTCTGTCCGTCTGTCTGTCCGTGGTTTAGCTCAGAGACGGTTACTACTAGAAAGCTGTAATTTGGCATATGTATACATATTAATCATGGCGACAAAGTCGTAAAATAAAATCAAGAAAAATATTTTTTTTTTAGGGTACCTCCCCTACACGTAAAGTGGGGATGTTTTTTTTTCCTCATCTACCCCATGTTGTGGAGTATCTTTAGAAAGGACTTTCAAAAATATTGCGAGAACCATTTTTTTATTCAGGGATCCGTTTGCGAAATATTAAGCTTTTAACTGAAATTTTTTGTTAGAGTCAAGTGCCCCCCAATCTAGCTAAATGACTAAAAAAAAAACTATGAGAGCTAAGTAGGCTGTACAGGTTAACAAGAAATAATCAACCAGCTTAAATTTGCAGTTTGAAAAACATGATCTCCCATACATTCCGTATGGGAGAACACGTTTTTCAACTACAATGTTAAGTTTGTTCTTGGGATAAATTCATCCCAACTATGGAACCCTTCATTGTGTCCTCGATAGTACCTATGTCAGACTTCCAGGCTTCTGAGGTATTTTACAGGTACCTGTAAAGACTGGCACCACATTAGTATGATAACAAGGTCATACGATGTATTCTATCACGCAAATTGCAAATTTAATCCAAGATAAATGCTAATTAATGTATATTCCAATGTTATCGTTATTGTTGTTTTTTTTATAATTGTTACAAATTAATAAAATATAACAGAGATTATATTATGTACAGGAAGGAAATTATTTAGTTAACAAATAAAGAGTACAAAGATTTTGACTTTGAGAAAATTAATGTGTTAAGATGCAATTTGTGTTTTGATAATGTAATTTCAAAGCAGTTATTGACATCATTTTAGGGAGGAAACGCATGTGACCATTGTTCATTGATCATTGCTTCATTTTTAATTATTTTTACTTACTGTGATATAGTAATTTTATTTCAAGTCGGTGCACTTCACATATAATTATATAATTAATGTGTAAAATATATTGTAAAACATTTTTAAAAGAGTAACTGCGGAGTTTCTTGCCCATTCTTCTCCATACGAAAACTACTTTTTGGCAGGGGCGACTAGAATCTTTTTTTTTTGTAAATTACTTTCTAAAGCGCACTGTCGAAATTAATTATTTTACTTTGACGTTGACTAAAAGAGTGATAAATATAAATGTTGATGGATGGGGTGGGAGAGGAAGGCTAAAGATGGGTGGATTATGTGAGGAATAATATGAAAGAGAAGGGAGTGAATGACAGCGTGACGGTTGACAGGGGAGAGTGAAAGAAGAAAAGGTGATGCGCCGACCTCGATTAAAATGGCACAAGGGCAGGACGGATATGACATAATTCAAACTGAACTTAAAATTTGTAATATTTAATTATTTAAATGCTTAACATCCAAATTATCAGCGATTTTCGTACATTAGTGCGAGTTCCTTTTATACGTACTATTGCGGACGCGTGTCCGCGATAGTACGTATAATGTCTAATGTCATGTATAATGTCAGAACACCGTAAGGACTATTCCTCGATGCAACGCTTAACTACAAAAAAAAGGCGCGGTAAACAGATGTGGTCATTGTCTACATGTGATTTTGTTTTCAAACTGGTTAGGAATACGTGACTGCGATAGTACATATTTTTACCGAAAATATTCGTTGCGACTAATATTTACAATTATTTTCATTTGTTTTAAGAGAAAGAACATTTTCACCCTGCGTACCCTTTTAGTTTGGTTCATTACCTTTTACGACTTGAGAGAGATAAACAATTTAATGTTGTTCTATATTTTTTGTCACGCCAAGTCGGCTGAACTTAATGAGGGGTAAATATTAAATTGTAGCAGTTTTTTAAACACTTGTTTGTCCACTGCCACCGTCAACGAGAAACGAGATTATTCGAGCCGAACGTGACGTCCGGCGGTGTGCGGTAGACAAGCGGCCATAGAAAATGTATGTGCAAACTATAGTTTTGTATAATTTAGAGACGTTTTTTTAAACGCTATTAAGATGTATGTTGACTTCAAAGAGCATGGCAGATGAGAGTATGTCTTGCTTATTCAAATGTCTCGCTGATGGTGGCGAGTGTGTTGGATCATTCGGTTCCCTACAAAATGGTTGAGCTGGATGGTGCTGATCCACGCGTCATGTTCGTGAACAAGCGCCGTCAGTTGTGACTGGTCATCTCTTATCTGCCAGGGCTTATTTTTAATCTTATATTTTGAATTGTTTTGATATTTTTTGTACATTGTTCTCACTTAAAGAAGCAACAAGAATAATGTACCCAGAATTTTGTAATTTTCTATATTTAAAAGAGTGTCCTTGGAGTTTCTTGCCCGTTCTTCTCCATAAAGACCTACGTTTTGGAATGGGCAACTAGCTTCAACTTTCTGACTAACTGACCGACTATTTGACAGTTCAAAAGTGCCTGTAAATGGTTTAATTGGAATAAATGCTTTGAGTTTGAGTTGTATCGCTACTTCGGCACCGTCATCTCTTAATCGTTGACGTCCCGTTGACGGTGCCGGTGGACAAACGGCCTTAGTCCTATGAAATAAGTGTTACTTTACTGTTGTTGAGTCAAAGAATTAAGTTTTAGGTTTCTTTTTTGTCTGAACTATTTGAACAGGGGCGTTAATTTATAAAGATCTGCACACAATTCGAAAGCAATATATTTTTTTTTTAATATACTACATGCAAAAAAAACCTGTCCGATCCGTGAGGGTGTTACTAGATATCGTACTGATTTTTTTCGTGTTTTTTTATGGGACATAAAGGAAAGAAAAAAAAAACTTTTTTGTCAATTGGTTTATTACATGGAGCGCGGGCGGCCGTTGTTTAGCGGGTGTCTACAAGTTAAAACTTATGAACCCTGTACATATACATTACCCTATACATTTTTTAAATGTATTTAGGGTAATTTTGATACTAAAAACGTAATTTGTTATTAGCAATAAGCTTTTTATTTTCAACAATAAGAAAAAAAAAATACTTTTTGGTAATGTTATTGTAGTACCTACCTATGTGCCCCTTTCGGACCGGACAGGGTATTTTTACATATTGTATAGGTGCATAAAACAATTGCGCTGGGTGATTGTCATTTTTTTTTCAAATGCCGTTCTCTATTTCTTATTTAGGGATTTCAGATTCTATTCTGGAATTCCAACTTAAAGAACTCAATTTGTTTACGATAAGATTGTATGAAAATTCAACATAGGCCACGCAAAATACTTGAATTCTTTTACAGATATCATATCAGCTTATTTGAATAATATCATTCACCATAATCATTTAATGATCGAAGGGGGTATTATATTATCTTCACCACGCGCGGCACACGGATTGGTGGCTGTTTGTTCTCCCCTCCTTCTCCTTGACGTAACATTGTCCGTTTTTTTAAAGACGGTATACGAGAAGTAGAGCCATCTTATATCTAACTAATATTATAAAAGTGAAAGTGAGTTTATTTGTTACGCTTTCACGCTAAAACGGGTGAACAGATTCTGATGAAATTCACATGGGTAGACCATAACCTGAATTAGGACATAGGATACTTTCATCCCGATATTGCCACGGGATCGAGACTTATGCAGGTGAAGCCACGGGGCGCAGCTAGTATAACATAAATTATGGTCTGTTCCAAAAGTATCAGATGAAAGTGTAAACAAAGGCAAACCCTGTTCAGGTTATTTTCTAACGCAATCATGAGTGGTTGCGTAAGAATGAGCTAAAGGGAATAGTAACACAGTCATCAGTATTTAGAAGGCTTCAACTATAAATATAACCACAATTTTATTGTCTATATAACATTATTAAATTGTAATTGAAAAACATCCACGAAAAATAAAATAAAAGTAACCTCAAATGTCAAATGAAAAGCATCTTTATAAATGGTGATTTTAAGTGAAGTAGAATTAGGGTTTAAGTTGTCAAATAATCAAATCAAAGCTTAATTTGTAAGTGCCACTAAAAATTGGCATCCACTTCCAAAGATACGTTGTCTGATCCATTTGTTTAAATTTTCATCAGATACTTTTGTAACAGATTACAGCTTATTCTTACCAAAAACAAGCCACAAGTTTTTTTCCGACAGTGGCATAGTTATAATCACGGAGTCTATTACGCTGTGATTATTGTTTATCTAAATCGTACTCGCTTTGAAAATAAACAATTTTTTTTCCTTATCGTAAAATGTGAAAATTAAACACATTTTTTTTTTCTTGTCTTTCTTTTGGTAAATTTGTTGGTTTATATTTAAAAAAAAAAAATACGTACCCTGTAAGAAATGCACAGATTTCTTACAGGGTTCTTTACAACTCTTTAAGAACAGTTAAGCGGATTAGGTTACTAAATAAACGTCATCTATTGTATTTTATAATGGATTTCCGCAAAGTCACGCCTGAGTCAATTAACTACTTTATTGTCATAAAAAAAAAAAAACTGATTTATTAACGTCATAGTTCAATAGTCAACTCTCGTAGATACTTAAAAAAAATCTTAATCAATTAGCAAACTCATTTCAATGACAATCAATGTCAAAAATTTGTCAAATATGCATAAATTGATTGTATTTTTGACAGATTGAGACAGATTAGAATGCAAAATGAGTCTATAATTTCCCCACTACTGGGACACAGGCCTCCTCTCTGTGAGAGGGAGTGGGCCGTATTCCACCACGCTGGCCCAGTGCGGGTTGGTAGACGTCACATGTCTTCGAATTTTTGGTTCTAGGACATGCCGGCTTCCTCACGATGGTTTCCTACACCGTTATGAGAGCATTGTTGACATAATCTACTCATTACAATGTTTTTTTTTAATGAGTTGTATTGCAATATGTGGTTAGCTAGTGACCTCAACAATTGATCATATTAGTTATTGTTATTGGTAATTAACTGTTTGTTTTATTTATTTTATCTCGATGGTCCTAGTTTATCATTTATAACTTCCAGTTACAACTATATGTAAGCGGGCACGACCTTTATGCCTGGAGGCTTTTATTTAGATATTAAGTTCTGTTTACGTTTAGTTTTTATTTCTGCCTGAGTATAGTTCTCGATGATTTTGTGTGGTATATTGGCGTGTGCTAGCTAACATATGGCTAATAATTTAAATTATGTTGTGTGTTGCGTAATGTAAATTATTTTGAATACTATTATATAGAATCTTTTTTTTTGTTCTTCTAACTGAACAGACAGCTGTGCTGCTGCGGAGTTTGTTGCGCCACTTCTTCTTCCCAGCTAATGCACTAGGAAGTGGTGAAGGGTGGGCGTTTTGGGGGACTGTCTTATGTAATTTTGACGTTCGAAAAGTGCTGATTCTCAGCCTAGTTTGAATAAATGACTTTTGAATTTTTGAATTTTGAATTGGTGATGAAATAATTTATACAAAGTTCGAACCTCCGCCACCACTGCTCACTGAGCCATTTAAAAAAGAAACGTTAAACACATAGTAAAGCTCACCCTTTATACTCTTCATTCTTAGCAGCCACAAAATAACAAAACACCGTAACAAAATATAAATAAAATAACATTTTTAAGCAAATAACTTTGCCTCACAGCACTAACATAAGTATTAATTCAGAGATAAATAATAATTTGACTAATGAGACGGAATTTTATCTTATCGTAAGTAAATTATAATAATAATATATAAAAATAATTAATCCACGGAAATGATAAAGTTGTGTTCAGGCAGGGTAAAGCACAAGACGCATGGCGTGTACTTTCGAAAACGAGAACTTTAGATGCATTAGGGTGTACAAAATATGTGTGAGTGTGTGAGTTAACTGAATTACAGACACGACGGTCTAAATAAAGAAGAAAATATCTAAAAACTCGATTGCAACTCAAAAAAGATCACTTTTCAAGAAGTCTTAGTTGCAGATGGGTTTTTAGATATTTTCAATTTTCTCTTCAAGTCCTTTACCCTAGCGTAACACACGATCAATCATAATCTGAATAATTTTGAAGAATATTGCTAATCCATTGCTTCATATGTTCGAAAAAAATTCTTCGTAACTACGTAAATAACGCAATGAATGTTGTTGAACTGTCAAAATGGAATAGATTGTGAGTTACGCATTTAGGCTGCTTGATTTGGATACCTCACATGAGCTTTCTTTTATGTATGGCTTCTGTTAACAGCGTCAAAAATCCGCCATGTTGTTTTTTTTCCAAATCCTTATAGCCAGTGTTGTCAATACGAATCCAACCATAACTCATTTATAAAAAAATCCGTTCGCTCGTTTTGCCACGAGGAGGGAACACAGAGACAAACAAACATACATACATCCTAACCTAAAAACATAACCCTCTTTTTGGGATTGGCCGGAGTCTAATAGACATACCAACCAAAAATATTCAACAACATTACGAGTATGTTATCACTATCACCAAAGAGCATGATCAGCCTATAATTTTCCCACAGCTGGGACGGATTCAGACCTCATCTCGGTGAGAGGGAGTGGGCCGTAATCCACCACGCGGGCCCAGTGCGGGTTGGTAGATGTCACATGTCTTCGAAGTTTTGGTTCTAGGACATGCCGGTTTCCTCACGATGTTTTCCTTCACCGTTTTGAGAGCAGTGGTGATGCAATAATTTACACATTGTAAAGCGCCTGTCTGGGTTCGAACTTACGACCTACTCGTAAGTCGATGCGTTGCTTACCAGTTGAATGTACATAATTAACACAGGAGAGGTATTTCCAAAGTTTTCTTCTGCTACTGTTGTAAAAGCACCAACTTGAGACAGCGAGGTAATCAACGTCGACCTTTCAGCGTATGAGAAAATATCTTTGAAAGTGTGGAAGTTACAACCTGATATTATAATATTATTCCTACACACCTTTCCTTCCATCTTTTCGGTAATTAATTAATTTACGGTTTTCACCTTAAAGCCTTTTAATTTAAAGTCGGTTTTTCCTTTCGTTTATTAATTTTATGCGCACGAAGCCGTGGGTGGTCTTTCATTACTTGGCGTTAGAATCTATATCTACGTATTTCTACATAATATTTATTCTACTTTAATATTATAAATGTGAAACTTTGTATATTTGTGTTTGGATGGTTGTTACTCAATCACGCAAAAACGGCTGAACGGATTTGGATAAAATTTTGCACGCAGATAGATTACAACCTGGATTAATAAATAAGATATTGTTTATCCCGGTAGTACGTTCCCGGGGAATAATTTCCGACCTCCACGCTGGCGATGCCGTGGGTGAAAGATAGTGTATAATAAAATCGTAGCGAAGTCAAAACTGTACATTGAATATTTTTGAAAAAAGTAATTGCTACTAGTTGTGGGAGTTCTAAAAACGAAAAGCTTCGTAAGCAATGGGAAACTGCTACTGAAGGCTGCGGGTGTCGCTCCAAGACGAGCTGCTTCTCACACGGACAACTGTACGTCGGTTGCTCCCGCGTCACCAGTCCTGACTCTCTGTATATTTTGCCTGCTGAGAGCAAACCTACAAACGTAGTACACAGGGAAGTGTTATAAAAATATAGCAGTTATTGTAGAATATTGTGGTGTCTTACGACTTCCATGAGAACAAAGTCGCGGGCAGAGATAAACAGAGGCTAGTTAAAATAGGTCAAACGTTTAAGAGACATCGATTTTTCTCTAGGCGTTGCTATAAAGTAATGTTTATAGCAGGCACCTCTATCATCGATGGTCAGCGACTTTGGGACTTCATCATTGCTTCGAGTCGTTTTGACGACTTTCTTTATTACAATAGCAAAATCCCTCATTTTGCTGATATTTTTAATGAAATGAAATGTAATTATTTGCAACAATTGTAATACATCATAGGTGGTCGGTTTTTTTTTACAGTTTCTAAAACTATTCGCTAAAACTAACATGCATAATAACATTATTTAAATAAATGAATTAAGCTAATAAAATTGGAACATACATAATAGTTATTACAATAAGAATAAAAACCCAAGTACAACCATTTAGCTAGAAGGGGGGGAGACACTTGACTCAATCAAAAAAATTCAGTTAAAACCTTAATATTTCGCAAACGGATCCCTGAATCCAAAAATGGTTTAGACAAACTCACAATATTTTTGAAAGACCTTTCTAACGAACGACAACATGGGGAAGATGAAGAAAAAAAAACATCCCCACTTTACGTGTAGGGGAGGTACACTAAAAAAAAATTTGTCTTGATTTTATTTTACCACTTTGTCGGCATGATTAATATGTATACATATACCAAATTACAGCTTTCTAGTACTAACCGTCTCTGAGCTAAGCCGGGGATAAACAGACGGACAGATGGACGGAAATGGCGAAACTATAAGGGTTTTTTGTTTACTACGGAACCGTAAAAATGTAAATCATTTGTCAAATTATATCTTTAAAGTTCAGGTATTTTTTTCAAATTCAAATTTAAAAGTCATATATTCAAACTAGGCTGAGAATCAGCATTTTTCGAACGTCAAAATCACATACGACAGCCCCCCAAATAGCCCACCCTTCACGTTCTCAGACAGACAGACGGATGGACATGGCGGAACTATAAGGGTTCCTTGTTTACTACGGAACCCTAAAAACGATTTACAATATATACGAAGACAAAATCGACTAGTTTTGTGTCAATTTATCTTGTCATTATAGACTTTTTTCCAATTCTGAATTGGAAACAAATATTGGAGAGAGAGAAATCGGGGGGGGGGGGGGGGTATTGGAGTTTCGTTATGAGAGTTGAAATTTTCATATTTCAACACAAATTTTAACTCGTTTTTGGGCGTAAATAAATAACTTATTTAGTAAGAAAATTGCAAAATACGAACCCGTACAGGAATAGATCATTTATTCAATAGATCAAATAATTTTATTTTGAGCCAATACATCCATTAGTTTTTTTTTTAAAACATCTATACGCCCAAAGATATGTTCATGAAATTTTACGCGCTCGTTTTCGTTATAAATCATCGTATATTTCACTAAATAAATAAAACTTGATAAATAAATAAATAAAAACTAGATAAATAAATACTAAATAAATAAAAACACTAGATAAATAAATACTTAATAAATAAAACTAAATCAATAAATAATTAGACTATTAGCATGCATATTAGTCATCCCACCAAAGAGTTTGACCTGTCGACTAGAGTACCCTTAAAAAGTTTTCAGTAATATGTTAGTGGTAGACTTATGTCGTGCAGATCGGTAATTGATGAGTCTCCAACAAACTGTAGTTACAATCTATCACCGCTAATGCATTAGTGCAATCTACACCATGACTTTGTTCTAGCTGTCGTTGTTTTGGGAAAACCTTGGAGCTGTGTTTACAATAGAACTAAACCCGTGATGCAATATTTTATAAGTTGACAGGAAAAGATCGAGTGTGGGTTTAAAAGGCAAAATGCACTGGGTGATCTTATATGGGGACCCTACTTATATGGAGAACTTAAATATTTAGGGTTATTGGTGATATATCGGCATTCCAATAAGGTGATGTAGGAGAAGTAATTTGGAACCAAATGAGGGAATCGTCGTCTTAGAGTGAAAAACTGGTGGGCAGCTGGGAAGTTATACAATGTCACCCATGGGCATGTACCCGCCCGTATTTTTCTGAATATTCATGAAAAATTATCGAAAATTACCTTTGAAGGGGGGGGGGGGGTCTATCTTTAATATTTTTCTTGTTATTCAATTTTATTTTTTTTACGCGTTTGCCGTATCTCCTATGTTATTGGCTCGATTTGGAATCTGTTTATTATTTCTAATAGCACGAGTTATTTTGTCGGATTAACTATATTTTTTTAATTTTAGGGAATAAAATGTGTCGACTACGAAAGAAAACGGAGGTACGAGACATTAAAAAAAAAAAACACTATTTGTTTTAAAAAACACAAGTGAGTTTTTTTTTCGAGTAATTTGTCATTTTATATTTTTATTTCATCATAATTTCAGAGGAAAGACGTCCACTGCTGGACATAGGCCTCCCCCAGGCACCGCCACTTCAACCGATTCTGTGCTTTCCGCATCCAGCGGATTTCTGCGGCCTTCACAAGGTCATCGGTCTATCTTGTGGGAGGCCTTCTAACTTTTATGTGCCTAATTGATATAAATTATTTGACTTTAACTTTGATTCGTCCTAATACCAAAACAAGTGCGCGGATACCAAAACAGTTATTGCAGTCGCACTCCACTACTGGATATAGTCTCTCCATCCATTGTCACTTCTACAAAACTATACAGGATGGATTTTTGAGAGGGGACAGTAAGGGCAGCTTTCTTAACCGTTGTAGCTACAAGAAAACGGTCTTAGGAGACTGTCCTTAACAAAAATTTTTTATTCACTTTTTTTTTTTGCAATGTCCCGCTATGATTTTATGGACTAAAATCATAGAGGGACATAGAAAAAAATAAAATAAAAAAAGTGAATAAAGAAAAATACCAGTATTTTACATGGAGCGACGGCCTATCTGACCTACAAGAAAACGGTCTTAGGAGACTTTCCTTAACTTTTTGAGACATTTTGATCTACATTCACAGATTTTGTCAAAAATTTATGTCAGCAAGAAAATGGGCAATTTCCACAAAAAGTTTTTTTGATGCCATTTGGTAAAATTGTCACTGTAATCATTAGTAGGTATTCATTAACATAACATATATAATAAATAGATTTTAGAGTGCTATTGTAAAAAGCACCAGAATAGAAGAAATATTTATTTAATTTTAAAGACTTAAAAAAAAATGTATGTGGGTATTTTGCAAGAAATAAAACACATTTTTTTTTTTTAAGAATTTTGGTAGCAATTCCATGCATGTAACACAAACAATGCTTAAAGATCACTTACTCAAACTGTGAGTTCAGACTATCATCTTTCTTAATTTTTTTGGTGGGGTTAGAGACTAACCTGATGTCAGAATTTTTATGCCACTCATGCGCCTCTGATTTGGCTTCACATTCCATCGAGAAATATCTCTCACGCACGTGTTTCCTCATGGTGTTTTGATGTATTTTTAGACTAACATATACTTGGTTTATTGAATCATAAAAAAAACATTGAATCAATCAGGACAAATGAAATTGCTATTATAATCATCAGTACATATTTATTAACAATAACATACAAAATAAATAGATGTCGAGTAAGTTATGGAGGAGCTCTTGCAAAAAGCACTTCTACAGACGATATATTTATTTCATTTTAAAGATTCTTCTTCCTGAAATTATCGCGAACGAATCTGGCACCAGCCTTAATACCTTCCCAGGTCTCAAATCCAGCCTGTTCAATGAAAGCAGGGTCAACAAAGAACCCGAAACCACCAATACCGAACCTGTGTCCTGGTAACTCGTAAGTATAGGAGTAAGGTACACCAACAGCCATGGCATAATCACCGGCACTGCCTGAAGCCTGGTATAAAACTAACGCCACATTACCAACAATATAGTCCGAATTCCAGCTCATTTTGACAGCGTCAATTGATTGTGCCATTTGGACTCCTACCAAATGCACCATGAGGGCATTTGGAGGAAGGGACCCAGTACCATAGCCATACAAAATCATGCTTCCAAAGCTGTGGATATCCAAGAATAGTTCGATGCGATTGCTATACTGATCGAAGATTCCCTTGATGATGGCAGTCTCAGGTTCGGAGAAGGCGGCAGCTCCGTGGAAGGTGTCGCTGCAGGCGAGGTTACTTGAGGCTTCAGACCAGAAGGCGTCGAAGTTTCTATTGAGGTCAACTCCAGCGCAGAGAGCGCCGTAGTTGGTGCTGCGGTTCTTGCGCCAGAGACGAAACTGAAAGGGGAGTTTTATTGTGAATGTTAGTTTTATGACCGACTGTTTTTGTAGAAATGAGACACAGGAGCAGTAAAGCAGTTTGTTTGACTTGTCATACGTGCTTATAAAAATAAAAGCTAGTGGTTTTCATGATAATAATTATAATTTTGAGATGGGCAAACTGTTACTTGCTAATAATTGTAATATTTTGCCTGGCTTTTTTTGCTTTGACCCTAATACTTTCTTTTAACAAACGGCAGTAAAAGGGAAGAGAAAATGTATCGAACCGAATAGCAAAATTCAGACCTAAAAGCTAAATTAACTACAGCTGTTACTAGCCACCTCTTAAAACCGCTGAACTACAATAGCGTATTACCCTCGGCAAAAATCACTGAGCACAAAATAATCCTCCCCGAATTGATCACATATTTTTATCTTCCCGACCCCAACATTTTGGCAGCACAACGGTGGCGGTTACTTAATTGGCCAATAATTTATATACCGGACGTGTGAGTATCAGGCGTCATTTTATTTTGCAAATAAAATTCGGTGACCAATTTTCCATATTGGCTGCGGCCACAAATTGGGTGCAATTATCGAGTAACTGTTTTAGCTTTTGGAAGTTTTTAAAATTAATATTTGTTGGGTGGATAACTAGGAAAATGTTTGAACCAATTCAGATAGTACTACGCTAAGAGTACGGCAATTTGGTCTCACATAGCGGAATGTTGTTGTGACACTTTTATGGCTCAGATAGCAAGAAATACCGTTCAGGCAGGCAGTCAAAAAACCGGAAATCTTGGCAAGCAGTCTTCAAAACATAAATAGACCCAAGCTTCGAAAGGTCAGATCATAAAATAATTATAAAGATATAGCACCAGGTAGCATATCTGGTTAACCTGAAAGCTGAAGATTTTTAAGGCAAGCACATATTACAGCCCTATCGAGTCACAGTGTATTTAATTCTTTTTTTTTGTCTTCCTCAGATTTGAGTGGACCAGTCCCGGCAGTAATCGTTGCAGCATTTGTCAGTAATCGTAGAGCTCTACTCAGAACTTACCCGCACTTAGCAGCCCGTCTAAAGTAGGGGATCAATAATACAAAATGTAACAACGTAATATTGTAAGATGTTTGCGTTGCGGTGAGGCCCGTCTGAATTTGCGCCGTTAAACCTTTCTTTCATAACAAAGATATTTTGCATTACCTCTCCATGGGTATGAACGTAACCATCAGGGTTGGCAATAGGCAGAATGATCCAGTCGATGTCCTGCACCAGGTCTTGCTCGGTAACGTCAATCACCAGCTTGTGGATGGCGTAGAGAGTCGCTGGTAAGGTGATCCATTCACGAGCGTGGAGGAGAGATTCCATGAAGACTATGGGTTTTCTGGTGTCCTGGGGAAGAATTGGAAATGATATTCAGTAATTGTAAGTCATATCAAAACAAAATTGGCTGTTCAATGCAAAAACACAATGAATGAAACAGATTTTTTTTTATATTTCTCGCTCTATAGTTAAAGTTGATCATACCAGTATATATTACAAACACTGAGCCTGGAAAAATTTGAACTAGTATTTTTTTGGATTTCATTTTTAAAAATGTCTTAAGAGGGCAGTGAAAGGTACACTAGCGCCACTCCTATAAAAAAATATTATCTCGTGACTGAGAAGGAATTATGAATAACGGCTAGGACCATCGGTGAGTGTGTCTAGAATTTTCTAATATTTTTATAAAGATTCATATTGAGACACGACGGAACAAAATTCGATATAAAGAAAAGAGGCCACATTCCTCTAGCTAGATCGTATTTTGTTGCCTCGTGTCTCAATATGAAACTTTTTTAAATTCAAGACACACTTACCGAGGGTCCTTACTAGCCGTTTGCCCTCGTACAGAACTTCCTTCTTTAAATTTTAATGTTACTTTGTTTTTTATTTATGTTTAGTGTGTTTTTAGTTAATGTGTGATTTCCTGTGCGAGTCTCAATAAATACTTTTTCTTTCTATCTTTATTCATAATTTCTTCTCAGTCACAAAACAATATTTTTTTAAAGGAATGGCGCTAGTGGACTTTTGGGCGTAGCCCTCTTAACGATGCCAGTTAAGGAAACTGTTTTATCTCACTACTCCTTTTTACCGACAGAGGATTTTATGTATTCTTTGATTTATTTTCTGGTAAGGGTTTATTTCTTCGATAGTTTATTTAAATCAGATTTGTTAGCGATTGTTATTGGTCTTAAATTGCGTCACGATGACGCTTATTATTTAGTAATCACCTTTAAGTCCGGTATTTGCTTACTATTTAATCTAGTCTTAAAAGATAAAGGGAGAATTACATATTAAGTAGGTGAATTATGGACTATGGTGAAATTAATCAATTAATTTTATCTTTTTTATCAACCAATCCATTTTTATCTTTTACGTCGCGTTTAATTAAGATACAATATCATCATTATGGAAATTACGTTTTGTTTGTTTTTATGTTTTTCTTGATGCAATATTAGGGCGATCTCAAGATCTTGCAGTCAAGCTGCGCTCGCTGCGATTACTTTTGGGATGGGTACCTATACTTTACATATTGACTACCCGAGTCTGTGTATGCTTTTGTATTTTCTTATAATAGTTGAGGACATGGATCCTTACCTCAAAGTTGGTGCTGGATATTTTGATGTACTTAATGTCCCTGCCTTCGAAACTCTTGCCAGCGTTGACCAGCGTCACTGTGGCAGGGAACGCTTCAGCCAGCATGTCTAGGAAAGTGTCCACCTAGAAAATGTATACTCATAATTAGCTTATAATATTCACGGGGGCCCAGTGTGGCTCGTCTTC
The DNA here is from genome assembly GCA_947364205.1 of Agrochola lota. Taxonomy (NCBI): domain Eukaryota; kingdom Metazoa; phylum Arthropoda; class Insecta; order Lepidoptera; family Noctuidae; genus Agrochola; species Agrochola lota. Next base: position 3,389,597 of record OX376229.1, read on the forward strand.
GAGTTTTTGGTTCTAGGACATGCCGGGTTCCTCACGGTGTTTTCCTCCGCGGTGTTTTTCAGCGTTTTGAGAGCAGTGGTGATGAAATAAATTACACAGAATTAAGATGCTTGTTTGGTTTCAAACCCATGAACTACAACTATTAAGTCTAGGCCGATACCACTCAGCGACCAAAAAGATATAGAGGTTAGTTTTTACATTGCATTTTGGAACTGGTGATCCCGTCGTTGTCACCAGTTTGAAAGTCCAAGCTGGTGACCGAGGAACGTGGTGTCTCATATTTTGTTTTACTATGTATTAGTATGGTTACATAGATGTCGTTACAGGAAAGACTGTCGTTTGACTGATCGGGTCTGGTTCTAGCCAATGAACATGTTTTCATTCTTCTTTACTTTACCATGATTTTTTCAGTCTATTGTGTTTTGTTTTTGATGTAATTTCTGTCGACGCCAAATAAACATCTGTAAGTAGAGTCCTAAAAATTGCAACAGAAGTGGCTTTAAAAATTAATGCCTCTCTGTCGCCTGTTGAATTATTATTTTGAACTGACCTGGTGATAAGTGTAGATCTGATCAAAGGGAAGAGAATCTAATCTCGAAGCATTGCTCTTCTTGGATGCCGCAGAGTGAAGTTTGTCTTCCAAGTCAAGGAGGCTGGGAAGGGAAAGAATACATACTTGAATAACCACTACCACTCTGTGGTCTACTGACCACCTGTCTCAGACCCAGAGGTCTCGGGTTCGAATTCCAGTGGGGGCAAAACTTTCTGCTTGGTTTAGTGGGTGTAGGGCTTAGTCTTAGTCCGCCTGGCTAGCTACCGCCATCTTATCTAAGTCTGTCGCCATAACAACAATGTAAACAGCATGGTTGTGTTTCAGCAGTTAGAGGTAAGATAGCCAGTTCCTCTGTGGTTGAGGATTCCGGGTGAAGCTCGCTTCCACCTTCGGCCTGATCATCACTTACCATCAAGTGAGATGAAGGCGAAGAACAGCTACGTTGAGGTTTAAAAAAAATTGCGGGCCTAAAATGGTTATGTGACATGACAGGGTAGAAGGGAGAAGGTATATTTTAGTTACAGCTTTGTTCGATGGTCCTTGCTTATTATGTAAAATTAACTTCATTTGTCTTTCTCAATAATAAGCACGTCTGTGTTCCCCGAAGGCGTAGTCGTAGTAAACAGTAATGATTGAAATTCAACGAAATAGTGGACAATCCAAGTGGCTTCTTTATCTTAGACCTCATAAACATCACAAATTCCATCTTCAACTTACTCCTTAATATTATCCGTTTCAACTTTGAACTCTACGCCAGCAGCTTTGAGTTCATTTTGGAACAGCGTCTTCTTCTTCTTAGGCACGAGGACCTGCCCATCACGTCCAGGCAGCGCATGAGACCAGACGTCCAGGTCTAAGTTGTGGCTGAGGTGGTTGACCAGCTCAATTTGGTCTGTAGACTTCACTGAGATTTTGTATAGGCCAAATCTGGAAGAAAGGTATAATGGTGTAGTATGAAACGTTTTATTTGGGGAGCTATAACAAGAAATCATGTGCAAAGCATGGTGGCTAACATAAGGTACATAAATAGAATATACTTAGGTAGGTATCCCGTATAATATTTAGATAATCGAATCGAAACCACGACCAACAGCGCAGAAACCAACAGTTTAACCACTGTACCAATGGAGCTGTGGCGGCATCTACATCGCTACATCGCATCGAACTACGCATCAAAGACCTGACGTCACACAATATCATGACGCCACACAAATCCAGAATCGCGCAATTAGAGATTCAGTATCCCAGTGAGCCCTTTACAGTCTTAAGTAAATCATCATATTCCTGCCCCTGTCCCATGTTACTTGGGTTCGTTGCAACACTTTTTTTAAATCTATTCTCCCTATCAACCGTCACGCTATCAGTCAAGCCTTTGATATCATTCCTCACACAACCACAAAGAATAACTTTAAAATAGCCTTACCCATCATAGATCTCGTGTTTGGCCAAAGCCAACCCCACAAAAACGAACAAACTGACTAGCCTCAACATGTCTGCCACACAAACTGCCCACAAATTAATTAAACAATACGATAAGTTAATCAGTTCTCAAATTATTATCACTATCGATCCATCATTGTGAAATTTGGTTGATAAGGATTATAATAATTAATTAACAGTTACTAACAGTTTTATTTTTACCCACCTGTCCTCTCCTGCGCAAATGCCTTCTCTCATTCCTTCTACTTCTCCCGATGTTGTTTCTACTCGCCAATTCTTGTGGAAGCCATACAAGATGTCCCACCATCATCTCCAGGGTCTTCATGCCTCAGGCTTTAAGTCCGCGTTTGAACAGTATTTTTTTACTTGTGTATAAAGTTTTAATAAATAATTATGGCCGAGCCATGGGTATTTTCTTGAAACGAAGTTTTAATTTTTTTGACCGCGTGTAGCGATTCTTGGTCTAATTTTGTCTTCCATAAGATAGTCTTTTCGCGATCACCAATTAATCTGTTATTCGTGGTGATGATGACCGAAGCAAGGAAATGGCGGTCTGCTCTGGTTTTACAGGCCCAATGATATAAAAACATTTCCAATTCCCGGTCAGAATTTCCAACTTCTGGTTAGAATTTTAATAGAAAGTCCGGAGCTATTTTGCTAAAACTTTAGTAAGCTTGGGAAGGCCTACATATATCCAGAAGAGAAACCCTTGGGAATTAATGCAGTATTAAACTGGAAATGTAGTTTTTAGTTAATTAATAGGAATTTCCAACAGTTTCTATCTAATATCTAATTATCCGATAAGTTATCGAAACGTGAGAGATCATTTTGCTACCTATCTGCGTATTTAAGTTAACCTATCAGGTTACCAATGAAATAAAATACGTATAGCATGGTATTACAAACTCACCTCTCATCAGAGGCGAGCTGAAACTCCCCCTGTATAAATATACAGGAGTTTTGTTTTGTTTTTATTCATTTATTTTCCGCAAATTTTCCTTCCTTTTTCAGGAAACGTTTTTATCAGAAATGTTAATGCTTCACAAAAATACAAGGAATGATTGGAAAATTGACAGGTTCAGCCAATAGCTTATCTTAAGTCGCAGATATATGCCATTAATAGGACTCGCCCATCCAGGAGCATTACTAATTTATTATACATAAAAAAGGTATTAAAAAAACACGTTTACTAAAAGATTAATTAAATTATCTTTAAAATGGTGAAGGTTTCAGAAAAATACGCTCGATAGATTTTGCGTGATTCTCAGTTTATTATCCGCATTAGACATAACTTTACAAATTAATTTCACTATGTAATATAAACATAATCTCAAATATTCGTATATTAAGTTATTAAGAAAATGCTCTAATTTAACATATATTTTTTCCAAATCATTAACACTACTCGTTTAGCCGTGATCTTCAGTATAAAATCGTTAAAAGTCAGTGATCGTCACCATAAACACTTCTTTTTTTTGTGTTTGTGTTTTAATATTTTGTCTGTTGTTCTTCCTATACGAGTCCCTATAAATAATTTTTCGTTCTTTCTTTGTTTAAATCCCTATCCTTTTAGGTACCCTATATCTCATTTAAAACTTAGTACCTACCTTCAAAAAGACTTGGTATTTTCTCATTTTAAAGGCTAAACGTCACGAAACACCCATTGCATTCACAGGATGCAGCATTTTAATTAAATAGTACAAAATAATCGCATCGCAGAATACAAACTGACAACATAATTAAAAACTTCATTTCCCGTGTTAAATAACGTAGCAAAACAGCTTGAGTTAACAGTTGCAAGAGTTTATTTTTATTTCTATAAATTAATTAATTTTATGAAAGGCTGTATGGTTCTAAAGGAACCCTCAAATCACATAGTAATGTTTCCCACATTTAAGCTAAGAAGATTTCATAGGATTGCGATGAATGCTTCATAGCGTCCGCGATTGACCGTCGAATGATTTTGTGATAGTAAGTTGGTGTGTCCCTAGAGAGCATTTTTTGACACCGTAAAATCTAATCTCGGTACCTTAGTACGTTGGCGCGGGAAGCAATAAAAGAGTGAACTGTATTTTAAGCAATGGTTTATTGCCGTGCTTATTACAAATTATAAACTGTCCCGGAGAAACAATTAAATATTAAGTTAGAGAGGAGAATCGTCCATCGTCTATTTTTGCTTTAAGACCAACGTGACACTTAGTTAGTTTTTTTACTGGTTTTTTTTGTGAAAATTGCGATTACGAGGACGACTACACATAGGGACAAAAGGTAACCTATTTATTCCGCAAAAAATAATAGTTACTGTAAGTGTTAGCCTACATCATCCCACTGCTGGGCAAAGGCAAAAAGTTGTGATAATTAAAATTTTAAATAAAATAAAATTATTTGTTCTTTTTTTCTTAAAAAAAAATTAAAGTAAATAAGAGTAATCAGCCTATAATATTCCCACTGGTGGGACACAAGACTCCTCTCAGTGAGATTGAGTGGGCCATAATCAACTACACGAGCCCAGTGCGGGTATCCAGTGCACGTATATTGCGCAGTGCATATTTTCTAATTTTTGGTTCTAGGACATGCCGTGATATTTTCGTTCACCGTTTTGAGAGCAATGCTGATGAAATAAATTACACAAAGTTCGAAACTCCGCCACCACTGCTCACTGGGCCAACACTGGTGGTTTTTAGAATGCGAGTGGTCTACTGGGCAACTACTGCTCTACTGGGCCACCACTGCTGTACTGGGCCACCACTGCTGTACTGGGCCACCACTGCTGTACTGGGCAACCACTACTCTACAGGGCCACCACTGCTCTACTGGCCACCGCTGCTCTACTGGGCCACCATTGCTCTACTGGGCCACCATTGCTCTACTGGGCCACCACTGCTCTACTGGGCCACCACTGCTGTACTGGGCAACCACTGCTCTACAGGGCCACCACTGCTCTTCTGGGCAAACTGCTCTACTGGCCCACCACGGCTCTACAGGGCCACCACTGCTCTACTGGGCCACCACTGCTCTACTGGGCCACCACTGCTCTTCTGAGCCACCACTGCTCTACTGGCCACCACTGCTCTACTGGCCACCACTGCTCTACTGGGCTACCACTGGTCTACTGGGCAACCACTGCTGTACTGGGCCAACACTGCTCTCCTGAACCACCACTGCTCTACTGGGCCACCACTGCTCTCCTGAGCCACCACTGCTCTACTGGCCACCACTGCTCTACTGGACTACCACTGCTCTACTGGACTACCACTGCTCTACTGGGCCACCGCTGCTCTACTGGACCATCACTGCTCTACTGGGCCACCACTGCTCTACGGGCCACCACTACCCAACGGGCCACCACTGCTCCACTGGGCCACCACTGCTCCACTGGGCCACCACTGCTCTACTGGGCCACCACTGCTCTACGGGCCACCACTACCCAACGGGCCACCACTGCTCCACTGGGCCACCACTGCTCCACTGGGCCACCACTGCTCTACTGGGCCACCACTGCTCTACTGGGCAACCACTACTCTACAGGGCCACCACTGCTCTACTGGCCACCGCTGCTCTACTGGGCCACCATTGCTCTACTGGGCCACCATTGCTCTACTGGGCCACCACTGCTCTACTGGGCCACCACTGCTGTACTGGGCAACCACTGCTCTACAGGGCCACCACTGCTCTTCTGGGCAAACTGCTCTACTGGCCCACCACGGCTCTACAGGGCCACCACTGCTCTACTGGGCCACCACTGCTCTACTGGGCCACCACTGCTCTTCTGAGCCACCACTGCTCTACTGGCCACCACTGCTCTACTGGCCACCACTGCTCTACTGGGCTACCACTGGTCTACTGGGCAACCACTGCTGTACCAGTACAGCAGTGGTTGCCCAGTAGACCAGTGGTAGCCCAGTAGAGCAGTGGTGGCCCTGTAGAGCCGTGGTGGGCCAGTAGAGCAGTTTGCCCAGAAGAGCAGTGGTGGCCCTGTAGAGCAGTGGTTGCCCAGTACAGCAGTGGTGGCCCAGTGGACTACCACTGCTCTACTGGACTACCACTGCTCTACTGGGCCACCGCTGCTCTACTGGACCACCACTGCTCTACTGGGCCACCACTGCTCTACGGGCCACCACTACCCAACGGGCCACCACTGCTCCACTGGGCCACCACTGCTCCACTGGGCCACCACTGCTCTACTGGGCCACCACTGCTCTACGGGCCACCACTACCCAACGGGCCACCACTGCTCCACTGGGCCACCACTGCTCCACTGGGCCCCCACTGCTCTACTGGGCCACCACTGCTCTACTGGGCAACCACTACTCTACAGGGCCACCACTGCTCTACTGGCCACCGCTGCTCTACTGGGCCACCATTGCTCTACTGGGCCACCATTGCTCTACTGGGCCACCACTGCTCTACTGGGCCACCACTGCTGTACTGGGCAACCACTGCTCTACAGGGCCACCACTGCTCTTCTGGGCAAACTGCTCTACTGGCCCACCACGGCTCTACAGGGCCACCACTGCTCTACTGGGCCACCACTGCTCTACTGGGCCACCACTGCTCTTCTGAGCCACCACTGCTCTACTGGCCACCACTGCTCTACTGGCCACCACTGCTCTACTGGGCTACCACTGGTCTACTGGGCAACCACTGCTGTACTGGGCCAACACTGCTCTCCTGAACCACCACTGCTCTACTGGGCCACCACTGCTCTCCTGAGCCACCACTGCTCTACTGGCCACCACTGCTCTACTGGACTACCACTGCTCTACTGGACTACCACTGCTCTACTGGGCCACCGCTGCTCTACTGGACCACCACTGCTCTACTGGACCACCACTGCTCTACTGGGCCACCACTGCTCTACGGGCCACCACTACCCAACGGGCCACCACTGCTCCACTGGGCCACCACTGCTCTACTGGGCCACCACTGCTCTACTGGGCCACCACTACTCTACGGACCACCACTGCTCTCCTGAGCCGCCACTGCTCTACTGGCCATCACTGCTCTACTGTGCCAAAACTGCTCTATTGGCCATCACTTCTCCATTGGCCGCCACTGCTCTGCTGGGCCATCACTGCTCTACTGGGCGTCACTGCTCTAGAAAGAGAGCAGAGAGGCATTAAATATAAAACTAGCAATCATTGCTTTTAATATCCTAACACACTGCAGAACTAACAACCGCAGCATGTTTCCTCAGGTATTATTAACTTGTATTATTAAATAATAACCTCTTATTACCAAGAAAATAATAAATCCGTTAGCGTAAATTACATTTTAATCAGGCCCAGCTGGAAAATACCACTGTTGTGGTTTTATTAGTTAAGACAAAGGATACACGGGCACCTCGTGGTTGAACATTTTCTGAGAATATTAAGTTAAATAGGTTGATTATAGACAGGGTTTATGGAAAATAGGTAAACGATCTACCTTATTGTATTTTACCCGACTGCGTGACTGCAAAGACAGTGTTATGTTTTTCACGAGTATCTTTGTATCCTCGAAGCATCCTAACGGCCGCCCGATGGTTATAAGCTAGGTTGTCTGAACTAATATAGAAACAAACAAAATAAATAAACTTATTGTGTGAACCCAGCATAACAGATTGCTAATCCATTTCCTACAAATTATGTAGAACAGTGAAAAGTATACGGCACAGTGGAATAAGTAATTTAAATTCTAAGTGTTACTTATGGTGGGTACTGACCGGTGTTACGGGGTATATCACATGTTACAAAGAAAGAAAGAAAAAAAAATATTTTATTTGGGACACGCACAGGACATACAAACAGTAAGTAATAATAAAAAATTACAAAATAAAAAACAAAAAAGGAGCATTTCAAAACCAACAGAGCGAACATTCGTGTAGTTAATACGCGGAAACGAGCACGAACACGCGAGCGGCGAGCCGCTCATTGCTCGCTTCGAGTATTCCGCCCGCTGTCGGTTTTTTGGCGAATCCCTTTGAGTGTTACGCGGTTCAGTCAGTACGCCTGCAACAAGTCGTCATGAGCGGACGTGCCACACGTGTCGATTCTTGGCTATTGTGTTTAGAATCTGGAGCACGTGCGAGCAAAGAGTTCGAAACAAGCATTTTACATGGATTTTAGGACACGGCGTAACGTAACATCCTCGCTGCGAATGTTATATTACGGCCCGTAACTCCGGTCAGTACCCACCTTTACAATCACTCGATGTACCTATAAGACTTTGTTTTGAGTCTGTGACTAAGCAAATGCTTTAATAAATCAGTTTACGCTGTCAGTCAGCTTAAGTTACGGTGTTCTAGAAGAGCGATAGCCGCCACATAATGGTCGCAGTGACGTCTGTCATGAAAATGATGGCCGCTCGGTTTGACTTTACGCTGTCAAAAAACGCTGTCTAGGAATCGGTACAAGAATATCGAATCTTTCTTTTAACTCTAATGAGGTCAAACTTAGAAACGGCACTGAAATTAAACAATGAAAAACAAAAGAAAACAACTGATAAATAGCTCTTACCTATTTTTAACATAAATACAAATAATTTAAGTGAACTTACAACTAAATTATTTCCAAAAATATTTCTCTGTTTTCACACTCATGAAAAATTATTCCACCTAGCTCGATAGATGGCGTTGGCGTCGAATTAGATCTCACTATGGTTTCCTTCCCGCGGAAAACATAAGAATGGCGTGTTGCGGAATTCGTTCGAAACAAACATACATACATACTTTATTTTTGGTAGAGTGAAACCGTAAGGTGAAAACCCGAAGGATATCTTTGCTCTTAGATTTTTTTTATTTTGTATGATGTTCGGGGTTAAGTTATTCATTTAATCTGGCAGCGCCGCCTACTGGAATTTATTAGAACTTAATAAATGTATTTTCCGATTCCTTCCTTTAAGGATTCGTTAAGGTATTGTTTTGCGTTTGTTATTTTAATTGTCCGACTCGCTTTAGATTGTTGTTTCAGATAAACAATGTCAGGACCGTTATCGGTTCATCTGAAGGCAAAAATTTATGGTCTAAAAAGAAACTCCATCGTGGCAAAAAGCAAGAACTTACATTACAACAAGAAATTAACAAATTTTTCCACAACCTTATTTGTCGATTATTATCACACTCAAGTAGGTAATCGCAAAATTCAAACACATTGGTAACCGACATCTCATCATAACCTGCCTGGCCTTTTCCCAACTATGATGCTATTGGCTGCCAGTCTGACCGGCTTATTGGTGACTCGCCCGAATCCGGGCGAATCGACCATTTGAATAAATATTAGTTTTTCTTTAGGCGATCCGCACGAATTCAATTTATTTGTGGACGAATCGACAAGTCCAGCAAGACGAAGTAGTACAGTACACTGGCACTTAACCGGATGCAGCTGAATACCAGTATTTTAGAAGGAGCGACTGCGTAATTGACCTCCACAACCCAGCTTGGTAAAACGATACCCCTTGGTAAAACACGACTTTCGGGCTTCCGACTACCCGTAACGTATGGAAGATCTACAAATGACAGTCGGGACTAAGGCTGCGCGCACTTGGGACACGAATTCGAATCGTACGTATTCAGTGCGCACACTGAATACGTTTTTCTCCGACAAATGTTTCAGTTTTTGTCAAGTGTTCCGGTGATATCGCATTGAACGCACAAAAAATCCCAATAAGGTCGGATTGTTTTTGGACGTTGGAACTACGACTAACTCGCACTCGGTCTGCGTGCTCCCTTAGTACTTGGAAGTTCGGGTACGTGCGTGTTCGTTTACGTTCGCACTAGTAAAATTCGGACGAGAACGCGCCCAAAGTGCGCGCGGGTTAACGTGCTTTCCGAAACACGGAATAGTCTCGATATGCATTGGACGGTCACCCATCCACGGACCGGCCTCTGCAAGCGTAACCGTCGATTGACCCGTGCAGCCAGCAGCCTCATACACAGCAGTGACGATCGAACACAAATATCGACATCACATAGGTATAAAAAGATCGACATCTCATACATAGCAATAAAGTATATTCCACATCAATAAACTGCATATTAATCAATCGTACGTTACCTAATAACGTTTGCACGATATAACCGACAAAATAAAACAATTTCTTAAGGCTGAATTGCCTGTCCTTTGCCAAATGACGCGTGTAAGCGATTGTATCCGACTACCCACTCGTGAGAACTACGCTTACGTGTTAATGGCCCACTAATATCTTTAAATTAAAATAGAAAAAGAAATAAATACAAATGTAGTGTAGGGCTTTAAGAGCGTTTATTCTGAAGGTGGGCAACGTCGCAAATAGATGTCAAATATTTCACTGTTTTGATTAATTTAGAAATATTACTATGTGGAAATAAAAAATATGGCTAACTAGCGAACTAGAATATTGATTAAGAAATGCAATAATTAATATCGTAACACCGAATGTTTAGTTTGAGATGTAAAAAAACTATTTGGAAACTTTTCAAATGCGTTATTTACATCTAAAATGGGTACAACATCAAATTCAATGTTATTGTTGCAATTCATTATTAATATTCTAGTTCGCTAATTTCTTATTTCTATTCAGTATTACTCGTATTGCTATAAGAATCAAAACAGGTAAATATTTGACAGTTATTTGCGACGTTGCCAACTTTTAGGATAAGCCCTCTTAAGATTATATTATTTAAGGTCCTTGAGAAAGTGTTTCTCTGAAACGGCTGGACCCATTTTGACCAACTTTCACTGGCTGTTAGCTGATGTTATTATAAGTCAATTTGCCTACCGTTATCCTAACTTTGTTGGGGTCGGCTTCCAGTCTTACCGGATGCAGCTCAAGACTACATGCAGTGACTGCCTATCTGACCTCCACAAACCAGTAACTGGGTAATATAATACCTCTTGGTAAAACTGGTTGTTAGACTTTCGGGCTTCTGACGACCCGTAATGACTGTCAACGATTCACGAATGATAGCCGGGACCAACGGCTTAATGTTTTTTCCGAGGCACGGAGGTGTCTCGGTATGTAAAGATGGTCACCCATCCACGGACCAACCCCGGCAAGCGTAACTTAATAACTCAATAAGTAGCTTCTGGATCGACCCGTGGGGCTGTTATTACTTAGCCACGAGCTCCTCTGCTAGTAGTAACTTTTATTTTAGAATAAGAAAATAACAATTAGGGTCCAGGCGGGCGAAACTGTGGGCACGCCACAATTGTGGCGATAAGTCCCCTCTTTGAGGAGTGGCTAGAGAGGCGCCACGGCGTCCTCACCTTCCGCCTGACGCAGGTCCTCACCGGACACGGCTGTTTCGTATAAGGCGGGAGGAAACGCCCGGGTTACACCACTGTGGGGATCGCCCGGAGGACACGGTGGAGCATACGGTGGAGGTCTACCCTGCTTGGACGGAGCACCGCCGTGTCCTCACGGAGGCGATCGGTGGCGGCGATCTCTCGCGTCCGGCCGTGGTTCAGGCCATGATCCGGAGCGAGAGTGCATGGGACGCCGTCACTTCCTTCTGTGAAGCAGTAATGCTCGCGAAGGAGGAGGCGGAGCGCGCGAGGGAGAGGCAAGATGCGCGCCCTTGCGCCCCTAGTCGCCGGAGGAGACGCCCCGGGCGTAGGGACTCGCGAGCCGACTTCCAGCCACCGTAGGCGCGGGCTTGTGGACGGTGAGCAATGGGTAGCTCGCCGTCCGATTAGGACCAGGCCCGGGTCAACGGCGCGTTGTGTTCCACGCGCGCCTCAAAGAGATGTCAGCACCAACTGACGGGGTCCGTAAGGGCCAATGCCTGCCAGGGTTGCGAGTTTGACCAAAAGGGATATCGCGGCCCCGGCACACAAGCAACGGAAGGAACACGGGTGGGTTTTAGTCAGTAAAAGTCTGACACACCCTCCCGCTCCGCCCAGAGCGGGAGAAGTTACTTGATAGTTTCACACCATCAAAAAAAAAAAGGTGTTTACTTATACCTAAACGTTTCTTAACTTCTTTAAGGTTAAGTAATGATTGTAGTCTGCTAACCACTCATTTTAGTACCTTTTAATGTCTCTTAAGAGCTTGATTTCTGAAAGTGGGCAACGTCGCAAATATGAGCGATGTCCTTAAAACGGTTACAACATCAACTTCAGTGTTATATTTGCAAATTATTGAAGTGAAAACTTCTTTAGGCGCGTTGAGCACTTTTTGGGTGAACAAAAATCATGGAACTCGCGTCATCGTCACCGCACGCTGCCCATGAGCTATATGTTACTATGTACGAGTACATAGATATACAATTCACAAGTTACTTAGTTTTCATTTCTATCGGCAGTCCCCAAAGACTGCACCGCATGTTTTTTTTATTAATATTCTAGTTCGTATTGATCTATGTTTATATTATAAAGAGGTAAAATTTATTTGTTTGTTTGGTTTATGTAACATCGGTCGGTACTCATAATTGTATGGTGGTGGGTAGTTAGTTTACTTATGCAAATATATCAGTCTGTCGTTGACCCACGTATTTTATTGACGTAACATTGGCGACGAGAACGGGATTTGTGTAATTTCTTTTTAATTTCCGGGATTTCGCGTGTGTCAAGATGCCTATTGGTAAAATTGAACCATTTAATTTAACCTCGAAACAGTGGCCAGCGTATATTCGTCGAGTAAATCAGTACGTACGGCTTAACGAAATCGACGATGAATTGAAAGTGCCTATGTTAATAACGGTCGTGGGGGAAGAAACGTATGCGCTTATGTGCGATCTGTGTTCACCTAGTTTTCCGGAAAATAAAACATATGACGAACTAGTGAAATTGGTGACGGAACACCTGGAACCGCAACGATCGGAGATCGCCGAGCGCCACGTGTTCAGGTTGCGCCGACAGCGTGCGGGCGAGCCCCTTACGGAATACCTGCAGGCATTGAAGCACCTGGCGTCTACGTGCAGTTTTGGAAAATGCCAGTCATGTTCGACGCTTGAAGAAAATTTGCGCGATCAGTTTGTGTCAGGGCTGGCGAGTGATGTCATGCGATCGAGAATCTTCGCGGAAAAGAAAGTACAATACAAAGAAGCAGTGGAGCTCGCGCTGGCTCTAGAGGCAGCGGAGAAGCATGCCGAGGTGAGCGGCACCACGACGACGGCGGCGGCGGACTCAGCAAAGCCGGCAGACGGCGAGGCGGGCGAAGGCCTGCATTACGCGCGCGGCAGACGAACGCGCCTGCGCGGGCCGCAACGGGCGTTCGGCGGCGGCGGCGCAGGCGACGGAGCGGCGGCAGCACCAGGCGCGTCAGGCGCAGACGGCGCGCGCGCGGACCCGGCGGACGGGCGGGCACGGGCCTGCTGGCGCTGCGGCAAGGCGCATTCGGTCGAGAGGTGTCGGTTTAAAAAATACAATTGTGATGAGTGCGGTCAAAAAGGGCACCTAAAAGTGATGTGCAAACAAGTGCGCGGTAGTGGCGGTCGGCATAATTATGTGAGTGACGAATCAGAGGATGGTATGTTTAACTTAAATGTGGCAACTCGAGGTAACAAACCATATTTTATTAAACTGACCGTTGATAGCATTAATATGGAATGTGAAGTGGACACAGGTAGTCGAATATCAGCAATAAGTGAGGTTATGTACCAACGTATGTTTTCACATAAAAATATTGAACCAGATAACTTAGTTTTACGTTGTTACTCGGGTTCAACAATTGAATCACTTGGTTACATTGAGGTAGACGTTTGTCTGGGCGAATTTAAAGCTAAATCATTACGATTATACATTATTAAAGGCGGGGCGCGGCCTTTGTTAGGACGAGAGTGGATGCGCGCTTTAAAGATAACGCAAATAAATCTCAATGAAATCATAGATGACGAATTTGTAAACAAGTTATGTAAGGAATTCCCAGAAGTATTTAGCAATAAGTTAGGCACATGCAAACAGCCCATCCGACTACAGCTGTCCGATAAGGAACCAGTTTACGTGCGAGCGAGACCCATGCCGCTTGCACTGCGCGTACGTGTCGAGCGGGAGCTGGAGCGTCTGGAAGCGGACGGCTCCATCTACCGCATTGACTACTCAGACTACGGAACTCCAATAGTACCTGTTGTAAAACAAAACGGAGACATACGTATTTGCGGGGATTATAAGATAACTATCAATCCAAAGTTAAAAAGAGATTATTATCCGTTGCCACGTATCGAAGAATTGTTTGCAAATCTTAGTGGGGGAGATAAATTCACAAAGATTGATTTGAAACATGCTTATGAACAGTGTCTGTTGTCGGACGACTCGCAACCCTACACGGCTATAACTACGCATATGGGTACTTTTGTGTATAGACGTACGCCCTACGGGCTGTCTGTTATACCGGAAAAGTTTCAAAAAATTATGGAGGAGACGCTGCGCGGGGTGCCAGGGTGCGTAGTATTTTTAGACGATATTTGTGTAACGGGGTCCAACACGCTTGATCACATGAAGAATCTTAAAGCGGTACTAGAAAGGTTGCGTCACGCGGGACTTACTGTTAAATTAAGTAAATGTAGATTTTTACAAGAAAGTGTGAAGTATCTAGGTTTTATTATTAATAAGGAAGGTTTGCGACCGGATACAGAGAAACTAGAGGCCATTTCCAGCGCGCCTAGACCAGAGAACGTGTCACAGCTGAAAAGTTTTTTAGGGATGGTAAATTACTACGGGCGATTTATTCCTAGTTTGAGCGCCTTATTACAACCATTACACAATTTGCTAAAAAAAGATAGCGGCTGGGAATGGGACTCCAAGTGTGAGACAGCTTTCGTAGAGGCAAAGCGATCTCTCCTGAGCGAACGCGTATTAGCACACTACGAGGAGGGGCGCGACCTAGTGTTGTCGGTGGACAGCAGCGCGTACGGACTGGGCGCCGTGCTGGCGCACCGGTACTCGGACGGTAGTGAGCGGCCCGTCAGCTGTGTGTCGCGCACACTTAGTGCGCCCGAGCGTAACTACAGCCAGCTCGATAAAGAGGCGCTGGCTATTCTGTTTGGTGTCACGAAACATCACCAATATTTATTCGGAAGGCGTTTTACGCTACGCACTGACCACCAGCCCCTGACTCATATTTTTGGGGCCAAGGGAGGAATCCCACAGACGGCTGCCAGTCGTCTACAAAGATGGGCGGCACGCCTGGCTGCATACGATTTCGACATAGAATTTGTGCGATCGGTGGACAACGGTCCGGCCGATGCCTTGTCGCGATTACCGT
Organism: Agrochola lota; assembly: GCA_947364205.1. Lineage (NCBI taxonomy): Eukaryota > Metazoa > Arthropoda > Insecta > Lepidoptera > Noctuidae > Agrochola > Agrochola lota. The sequence goes on from OX376229.1 coordinate 3,404,751, forward strand.
TACCTCGGGAGGGTCGTTTCGTTGACACGGTAGATTATTTAAATCTTGTTCAGGAGTCGCTGCCTATTTGTTTTAAGGATATAGCAAAAGAGACAGAGCGCGATCCGGTATTATGTAAAATTAAAGGCTATGTACTATTCGGTTGGCCGACAATCCCGAGCTGCGACGCGGAAAAACCATTTTTTGCTAGGAAAAATGATTTACTAGTTGATCAAGGATGTGTCATTTATAAATATAGGATAGTGGTCCCTCATGTTCTGCAAAAGAAAATATTAAACGAAGTTCATGAGGGCCATCTAGGTATGAACAAAATGAAAACGTTGTCGCGGAGCTATATTTACTGGGCGAGTTTAGATCAGGACATTGAAGAAGCGTGTAGGTCGTGCGCTGCGTGCCGCACCGTGCAGGACGCGCCGCCGCGGGCACAACTACATCCCTGGGAGTTCCCGCTGCACCCGTGGCAACGTGTACACGCGGACTTCGCAGACTGCGGCGGCGTGCGATATCTTATCGTAGTAGACGCGCATTCCAAATGGATAGAGGCCCTGCCGATGCGCGGCACAAACGCGGTTTCTACTATTAAAGTCTTTAGAGGTACATTTGCACGTTTCGGTTTACCATCCCAGCTTGTGACTGACAACGGCCCGCCGTTCTCTTCTCAAGAGTTCAAGGTTTATTGTGAAAACAATTGTATCAAACATACAACTTCGGCACCGTATAGACCCCAGGGGAATGGCGCGGCGGAGAACGCAGTTAAAACCGTAAAAAAGGCCATAAAGAGAGCGATATTCGAAGGCGAGGACGTGAACGTCGCTTTAAGCAGATTTCTTCTCCAGTACCGTAATTGTGAACACGCAACGACAGGGGTCTCACCGGCTGTAGCGCTCCAGGGGCGACGCTTGCGCAGCCGACTTGATGCGCTACGGCCGGACGTAGCCGCAACGGTACGCGCGAAGCAAGAGCGTCAGGTTGCCCGCGCATCGGGGGCTAACAGGGAATTCTGTGTTGGGGATGCGGTAATTGCTCGCGATTACACAGCGAGGGGGGACAAGTGGACCGAAGCCACAGTTATTAAAAAAACAGGGCCAGTTTCATACAAAGTTAGTTTAGGTAACGGGGTTGAGTGGCGTAGACATGCCGACCAAATTATTTCAGCAAGTAGCAAAAATAGGTACTCATTATCACGCGTGAGTGACGTGGCCGTAGCCGGAGCTACGGGCTCTGGGGCAGCTAAACCGGGAGTCGATAACGGAGCCGAAGGTGAGAGGTTTGAGGACGCATCCAGCGGTGACAGTGATACTAAGGTCACGCCGCTGGAAGAGTCCAAGTCGACGCAGGTTCGACCCGAACGGCTTTCGTCGCCGATATCACCACCACCGCTGGGCGCGTCAGCTCGCGCACTGCGTGCGTTCAACCGAGCTAGACAAGTTGTCAATAGTTTGCCACAATAGTTATATGTATAGTTATGTGAAATTGTTAGTTGTAAGATTTATCTGTTGTGACTGTGATTAATGGACTTGATGAGGAGAGATGTAACATCGGTCGGTACTCATAATTGTATGGTGGTGGGTAGTTAGTTTACTTATGCAAATATATCAGTCTGTCGTTGACCCACGTATTTTATTGACGTAACAGTTTATATGTTTGTATGTAGGTAATCTCCGGAACCGAATCGAGTTTAAAAAAATATGTTTGCTTTGCATAGCCCAATTTCTGAAGAAGGTTATAGGCTCGCGGACGATGTCGTGGACAGAAGCTAGTATTTCATATTTCCATACAGTAATAATGCCAAATTAATCAAAACAGCAAAATATTTGAGAGCTATTTCCGACTTTGCCAACTTTAAGAATGAACGCTCTTAACTATGTACAAATAACGTTTATTAATTTTCCTTTATCCGTAAAACAGTAATCCAGATTCTAATCGTGCATGGAGTAAATAATAGTAGTCATTGACATGACTTACTGAACTGTACATCACCTAAGTCCTGGGCACTCTTGTCAGTCATGCTTGCCTGCCAACCTTACTGACTGGATTTACTACTACATAAACAATAATAATGTAATAAAAATCTCTATTGATACAAAAACCTTACATTACTCAAGACTAGGATACATAACTTGGTTAAGAGGGTTTATCCTAAAAGTTGGCAACGTCGCAAATAACTGTCAAATATTTAGCTGTTTTGATTCTTATAGCAATATTACTGAATAGAAATAAGAAATGTGGCTAACTAGCGAACTAGAATATTAATAATGAATTGCAATTATAAAATTGAATTTGATGTTGTCCCCATTTAGGTGTAAAAAACGCATTTGGAAAGTTTCCAAATAGTTTTTTTACATCTAAAACTAAACATTCGGTGTTACGATATTAATTATTGCATTTCATAATCAATATTCTAGTTCGTTAGTTAGCCACATTTTTTATTTCCACACAGTAATATTGCTAAATTAATCAAAACAGTGAAATATTTGACATCTTTTTGCGACGTTGCCCACCTTCAGAATAAACGCTCTTAACTAAAGATCACATGGATGAAGTAAGCCCTGACTTCTAAATTAGTTGATGCAATGATGATGTTGATGAAACATGATCTATGCGCGTAAAACCAGTGCAGACAACAGAGAAAAAGAAGAATATAAATATGAAAACACAAACAAGTAATATTAAGGTGAACAGGTTAAGCTATTAACGCCAGCGCAACTTGCACAGTTTGAAAGAAAACAATATTCTGCTGGAACTTTATGTGGCCGACTGTCACACCGGATTGTTGCATAAATGTCTCTGTTAGTGTTAAATTTGTTAAGTAATATCACAATTTTTCAGATGTTAAGTAATCAAACACAAAAGAGTGAACGATGACAAGTTGCAAGAGCAGAAAAAAAGCAGTGATAGCCTAGTGGTGTGACCGTCAGACTGCCAGGTCATAGGTCTCGAGTTCGAGCCCAGGGCACGCACCTCTGACTTTGCGGATTCGTCTGAGGATTGTGTAATTATCGCTTGCTTCAAAAACGGTGAAGGAAATCATCGTGAGGAAACCGGCATGCCTGAGATATATATCGACGGCATATGAAGCCAAGTCAGAAGCCATGGGCGGTTTTAAAACTCAGAGACCAGGTTAGCCACTAATAAAAGGGAAAAAAAAGAACATTTTCGCCGACTCTAGTTACATGGAACGAGAAGAAGACAATATTTCAGCTGGTAAGTACTTAGTTTAAAATCTTTTAAGATAAGATAAGATAAGATAAGATAAGATATTCTTTATTTGTCTAAACATGGTATACATACAAGAGCATGCAAGATTAAAATCAATTGTTTAAGTCCAGTCATGTTTAGCCGTAAGTATCGGCGTACAAATATTTCTATAATATTGAAAACTATTATTCTTTTTATTGACAACTAAAAAATTATAAAATTTCACAAAAAGAAAGAAAGTTATGAGTTATATTATTATAAAATTTCACAAAAAGAAAGAAAGGTACCCAGAATTGCAAATACAAAATTTTTTTACTTAGAGACCTGTTAATTCGAAATTATTATTATATCATCATGTCAACATTCAGATTGAAAAAATAAATCACAAATACAAGAACAATGTCAAAGTTTAAAAATGTATGTCAAATTTGAAAGATACATGTCAAAATTACAACCCAAGTCCAAATTAACAGATTTATGTCGATTTTACAATGTTGATTGCTAAATTACAATGTGAACGTCTAGTTCATGTCAAATTACAAGACGAATGTCAAAATTACAGGAAAAAACTAAAAAACTTTTTCGGCTAGAAATTCGGAGACACTGTAATATGCTTTATGCAAAAGGAACAGTTTTAATTGACGCTTGAATGCATTCCTATTTAACTCTTTCCATCGTTTAGGCAGGATATTAAATATAGTGGGAGCCATGCAGACGATACTCTTGCGCATGAGTGCTGTTTTTGCTGGATAGATGCGAAGAATAGTCGCATCTCTTCTGTTACGCGGTACGGCGTCCTCTAGACGTGGGAACAGTTTGGGGTTAGTTTTAACAAACATTGCGGTTTCGAGAATATACATACAGGGAAGTGTTAATATTTTGTACTTTTTAAAATATGGTTTACATGTATCAACCGTTTTTAACCCAAACATAGATCTAATACATCTCTTTTGAGCCTTGAATGCCGTGTTAACGTCGGTAGAATTTCCCCAGAATATAATGCCGTATCTTAGGTGAGACGCAGCTAAGCCATGGTAAGCTGCAATCAAGGTGTCTACATTCACAACTGCAGCTAGAGAGTGCAATGCAAATGCAGAACTACAAATTTTTTTGCAAAGGTTCTCTATATGCGATTTCCAGTCAAGCCTTTTATCAATCATTAGTCCAAGGAATTTCGTACCATTTACGCTTTCAATTGTTTTATTCGTTATATTTATGTCCATGTTTTCTACAGTCGAACGTTGACTAAAATGTATGATTTTAGTTTTATCTAGATTAATTTTTAAATTATTATTATTTAACCACTTTATTATTGATGTCAGAGTATTGTGAATGTCAAGTTTATATTGGATCATGTCACTGTTATTATTAGAAATTGTCACCGTGCTATCATCCGCAAACAAAGTCATAGGATGTGAAATTGATGTAGGTAAGTCATTAATATATAGTGTAAAAAGCGGAGGTCCCAAAACACTTCCTTGTGGAACACCAAAGGTAGTGAGACGTTCCTCTGATAAGTAAATCTCTTCCTTTTTGGTATTAGTATTAATTCTAGTGATTTCGGTCATTTGCTTTCTATTGCTTAAATAAGATTCAAATAAATTAAGTACATTACCTCTAATACCATACGCGTCAAGTTTTCTAATTAAAATGTCATGTTTTACATAGTCAAATGCTTGAGTCATATCGCAGAAGATAGCACATACATGTGTTTTTTTATCTACTCTTGTCAATACGGTGTATAGAAAGTCATAGATGGCCATACTTATAGTCTTATTTTCGCGAAATCCTTTTTGCTCATTACATAGTATATTATTTTTTTCTATATAACCGTTTAATTCCTTTTGAATGAACTTCTCAAATATTTTAGAGAAGATAGGTATCAGAGAAATAGGCCTGTAGTATTCCATCAGCTCTCTGTCTTCTTTCTTAAATAATGGTTTAACGATAGCCATCTTTAGTGCGTCAGGAAACTTGCCAGCCATAATACTGAGATTAATGATGTGAGACAAATGGTGGCTTATTTCAGATGCTACTGATTTGATTATTTTAGTTGAGATACCATCGTAACCCACGCTATTAGTGTTTTTCAAACCCATAATGATTTTATGTGCCTGTTGTGGTGTACAGGGTGCCATAAACATTGAGTTTTTGCTATTAACGATGGGTGTTGTAGTTTTATGACTAGTCTGTATTGGTTGTATTTTATTGATAAAATAGTTATTAAACTCATTTGCAATTTGTTTCGCGTCCGTTATCTTGTCGTTATTGATTTTAATTTTTGAAATATAATTTTTAGGTACATTAAATTTTCCTCGATTTATTATTTGCCAGGCAGTTTTACATTTATTGTCTGATATTTTAATTCTGTAGTTGTTTTGTGAACGCTGTGTCAGAGTGATGATTTTTCTAAATAACTTAGAGTAATTTTTAAAGCGAGTTCTATTTAGTTTACTTGGATTTAATCTGTAGGTCCACAGAAGTTGCCGTTTTTTTTTACTACATGATTTAATTCCCTTAGATAACCACCTTTGCTTGTTTATTACATTTATTTTAATCATTTTTTTAGGAAAACAGAGGTTGTAGAAGAGCGAAAATACTTCATGAAAGTTGTAGTAGGCAATGTTCGGGTCGTCTGTTTCATATATTTCAGAATAATTAATTTTGCTCATACAATCTTTAAATTTATTTATATTTTCTTTATTGTAGTCGCGTCTAATAGTACAGTATTTGTCGATGGTACATATTTTATTCACGGGACATTTTAAAAGCTGGGCAGTGTGGTCCGAAAGGGCAAACTCTAAGACTTCAGATTCACATTTTTTATTATAATTATGCGCAAAATTATCGATACATGTCCGACTTTCCATTCGAGTAGGTTGTTTTATTGCTAGTTTTAGGTTGAAGCTAAGTAGAATGCATTCAAACTCCATCGACTGGTAATTCCTTTTCAACATGTCTATATTGAAATCGCCAGCTATGACAATATTTTTATATGAATTCTTAGATAATTCTAGTAAAACTGTTTCAAACTGATTAAAAAAATTATTGAGATTGTTCATATTTGGAATTCGGTACACGCATACAAAGGCAGTGTTATACTTGGTAAGCTCAATGGCACAGCATTCAAAAGTTCCTGTTATTGACATTTTTGATATTTTTAATAGCTCGTTCCATTCATGCCCATTTCTAATTAGGATACATGATCCGCCTCTCTTAACTTCCTTTCTACTGTAGTGAGCAGCTAAGCAATAGTTTGGAATGCTCAGCTGGTTTTCGTAGCCTTCCATCATAAAATGTTCAGTAACGCATATTACATCCACTTGTTTGTTTTTCTCTTTAAGTTCATTTAAACAGACTGTGAGCGCATCTGACTTGTTCAATAAGCCTGCTATGTTCTGGTGCATTATATTAAGATGTTTAGTCACGAAAAAGTTCACCGTGTAATAAATTATCTTTATTATAGTTCAAGTCAGTCGATATCATTTGGTTATTATATTTTATGTCATTAATCAAATTTATTATGTCCTTAAAAATTATTTGTAGTCCAGTATTATTTATTGCGCCAGTCCGTCTGTTGTACTCTATGTAGTCATATGTGAGATTTTTGTTGCTATCAATTAGATATGCGTATTCATGCGTCAATATGTCCAGAAAAAGTAGATTATTGAATGTCTCCACTCTTGAATTATATAAATTAGTACAATTGTCGCATTTATATGTTGGGGCGCATAAAATAAAATTGGTATGTTTGATGTCCTGTAGAGCTTGTCTGATATATAGGATAATGTCAAAATAACTACTTGTTGTTCTGAAGTCTTCTTCCCCTAACATGATAATGCAATAGTCCTCTAGTGTAAAGTTAGATACTTTGTCCTTCAATCCTTTTAGCAGTAAGTTTGCATTTCCATGAGGTGTTATGTAGTGGCATATTTCAGAACGAGAGAAAGAGTTTTCTGCAATGTTCAGGATTTTGTTACTGTTATCTGTACTCAAAATACATATTTTGCATCTTTCCTTAGAGTTCTTATTAGAATAATTTTTCTTTATTTCTGTTGTCTCACAATTTATTTCTTTGTCAAATGTTTTGGTTTGGATTTGTTTATTCGGTTTATTAGGTGTGCCGTTTAGAATTTGTTTATTGGGTGTTTCAGTTTGGACTTGCTTATTGCTTGTATTTCGTTTATTGTTCTGTTTTTTGGCGCTAGACGGCTTTAGTTTAACTGGAGTATTTGTTACTTTTTTAAATAAATTATTTTTTTTACTCAAATTATTATTTAATTGTTTGATTTCATTGTTTTCTAATGACAATGTTTCTATTTCTGAATGTGCACTTTGAAGCTGTAGCGTAAGATTCATAACTTGTTCACGTAGCTTTTTTAGTTCGTCATCCTCGTCGTCGGACATCTCAGGTACACTAGTGACTGTGCTATTCAAGTTATGCGTCGGATCAATGTCACTGTTGTTTAGGATCGAGTCCGATTTTGTTCTAGTACGGCGAAAGGTAATGTTTTCTAAGAAATTCATTTTTGATGTTTCAAAAAGGATCTCTTATGTTGGGGATCGAACTCGAGCCACACCGTTCACACAGGTATCGCTACTTTACTGGCGTTGCTATTTGTACAGTTAAGTTTAATGATGAAATAGTGTTCCTCAATATAGATACACGATTTGAACTAACGAGTGACCGTTAATATATGAGTCATGCAATGGAAATATTTGCACTGTTTCTTTGTTTGACTTCACTTTGTAAAAATAACACTTTATTTAAGTTCTTTCACTTTTTAATGTTGTTTAAAGTTATTATTTATTGTTTGTAATGTTTATATTGTAGATATTAACTGTATTCACTTTTGTTATATTTGATTATTTTCGTTATGTGGTCACTGTTTATAAAGTTATATGTATGCACTTTTTTGTCTTGGTAATATGGTCACTTATAGTTTGTCAGTTATCTCTACACTTCATTACTTAAAATATGTCAAAAACAGTAATAAAACAATTTTTAAATATTATTTAATACGGAGCTTCACAGGGATCGAACTCACGACTTCGAGCTCACGACACGAATTTAATTTCGTAACCTTTCAACTGATTGTGGCGACAGACGAAGCATGTCTTCAATAATGATGCTAATAAGTACAAATTATTAGTTATCTTAAAACTGAAAGATATTTTAAAACAATGAGAAAAATAAAAAACAAACATCAACTATGGTTATTTATGCTAGACAAAATGACAGCTGCGATCGACCTTTTTTACACGACTGCCGAAAAAGGAGTGTAATGTAAACATTCTTTGTTCCAGCATAACTTTTAAATGCTTGAACAGATTTGGAAGTATGGGGTATCGCTGGAATCCTTATATCATTCATAGACATACAATTTCTTTTGAAAAGAATCAAAATGGCGGCAGTCCGGCTCCATATTAAAATGTGTAAAAAAAACTACACAATGGCAGCTGTTCTTTTTTCATTAAATATCGTCATAAATAATGAATATTACAGAGACAACACGATAGTTGTGAAGGTCCTCCTGCAGAGAATGTTTCAGTGGTCCTTGGTGAGAGTCACTCGGTAACTAGATATGTTATTTTTATGTCGACACCAAATGTCTTTTTAACCGACTTCAAAGAAATTGAAAGTTATTAATTTGATACGTATGTATATTATTGGAACTGCAATTTAATCCCATAAGATAATATATTAGGGCTTCCAAACAAATATACAAAATGTTGACTTCCAAACAAAAAAACACAAAAAGTAAAAAATTACTTTAATTTCGGAAGTCAGTGGCAAAAAACGAAAATACACAACCAAAGACACCGACTCCAGAAATTCAAATTAATTTATGGTTTATGGTTTAAGAAGTTTATTTCTCAAAAATAATTTCATTCGCTTATATGAGAAAAAACTTATTTCTAATTAGTATACATTAGGCGATTTTTCTGAACTAGTGTTTTTTGGAAGTCGGTTTATTTTAATTTTATTGTTTTAAGTCTAGGCAAATAAAAAATCAGAGTATGAATCAAATTGCCTACAAAAAAACACATAGCAATCAAAACCATATACGTGTTTGTTGCAACATAAGCGAGATCAGTAGCGTGCAATACGAATACTTCTCGTTGTACCGATATCAATGCTTTCAAATGATACAATCGCGTGCACGTTCCACTGATAACCACCGGCTACTTAAGCGTAAGTGTTATATGTGCTCTTTCGATAAAAGACTACCCCATTCTTCTCGAGATATTTTTAGGGAGCAGTGTTCTGTAACAGTGAAAAGAACTTAGAACATTTATTTATGTAAGATTAGGGATAGATGGAGAAAAGAAAATAGGTACGTTTATTTACGGTAAACATGACGCAAAAAGAACACAAAAACGAACAAGTTGAGGGGAAATATGCGTCACATCCCCGAAAAAACGGCCATCGCAGAATTTAAAATTATTATATGTACACATGTTTGAGCAAATAAAGATATCTTATCTTATTATATTATTACGTGAAGCAAAAACTTAGTACCCCTTTTTACGAAAATTACACGGACGGAGGAGTATGAAATTTGGCACAGTTACAGTATATATGGAGAAGGAGTGCAGAAAGCTAATATTTTTATATAATATACTTTAGAAATAAATCAAATTAATAAAAAAACATTACACACACTACCAAGCGTTTGACACAAGCTACCTTAGAATCATGACATTTAAATGAATTATGGTTGAATTTCGACCTCTGGGCGACCACTAGTCCTCATAAATACACCATTTTACGTTTTTATCAAACTTTGGGACAGCACTTCTAGGCAAAGGTCTCCCTTATACTTCCCATAGTATTCCATTCCTATCTAAAATATTTTCTAGCCAATCTGTCAATACATTATCCAAGTTGCCTATAACATTCCCACTACTGAGAAATAGTCAACAATCATCCACGCTGGCCCAGTGCGAGCTCAGCGCGAGTTGTTGGATGTCACATGTCTTCGAAATTTTGGTTCTAAGACACGCCGGTTTCCTCTCGATGTTTTCCTTCACCATTTTAAGAGCATTGGTGATGATATACACAAAGTACCTAAGTAATTTTTCAAGTAATCACAAAATATTTAACAACTGAATAATTACCTTTTATTTCTTTAAACATACATATTTTATTTATACCTGCAAAAATATCTACAAAGACGTACGGTGTAACACCATTTAAGCTTCACCAAGTTCAAACGACACATTCATATTAAAATTTATGACTGAACTTTAAATAGTTACGGCCAGCGATGCAATATAAGTTTCATTGTCCCACTTGCCAACTTGTCGGTTAATGGCTGCCTGTATTATGCTGTAAATATTACAAGAAGTATGGCGGCGGAGGGCGGCCATCTTTCTTTTTGTTTGGCGCCAAAAGTTGGAGCTTGTAATTTCGTTATTTGTTCAGAGAGAAAGAGGGTTGAGATGGTTTTTGAGTATGTTGATTAATTATTTTTGTTTTGTTATTGTATTGATGTATGAATGTTGTGATAGTCGCCTCTCAAGCACGAGGTTATGGATTCAAATCCGGGCAAGTACCAATGTTTATTTAAAAGAGTGTCCGTGGAGTTACTTGCCCGTTCTTCTCCATGGGCACCTACTACGCTCTGGAATGGGCAACTAGCTTCATATTTCTGACTGACCGATTCCTTGACAGTTCAAAAGTGCCTGTAAATGGTTTAATTGAAATAAATGCTTTGACTTTGAGTTTGTGACTTTTTCAATCCATATGTAAGTACCTAGTTTCTAAGTTTATCTTAGAAATTACGCACATCGGTGAAGGAAATGAACTAATAATATTAATAATATTTATGAACTAATAGTTTAGGTAATTTCTAAATACGGTAATAATAATGGAAATTTTTAAGAAGGTTTTTAGTCTTTTTTCAGACGGAAACACGATGCGCGCCTTCAACGGTTGGGTCATGGTGTCCGGTCTTGATGTACTCTTTCGGCTTACTCAAATGGACTCCAAACTCAACGCCCTGGATAGGAACCGGGCTCTTCATGAGCCTGGTGAAGACTTTTTAGCGTCCGTATCTTGGCTACGTTTTGGTAAACTTTTCAGGAAAACTGAAGGTTTCGTCTGTGCAATTGTGGACGAAATTATCTTGACGAATAACTACCAGAGACATATTCTGAAGGACATCACACAAATTGATATGTGTACTTTTAACATACACGCAATTTTAATAAAAACTTGGATTATTAATCATAAAAACATCTAAATGAACATGTTTATACTAATCGTAACTTGTTACAAGGGTTGGGACGCAACTCATATAATAAATAAAGCACATTGTCCTTTCAACTTAATTGGTCCTTTAGATTCGGAGCGAATTGGCTGTGACAGACAGTTCCGTTTTTCATTCGGACATACGGAACCCTAAAAATCACATTACTCCTTCTTTAATCAGAGCAGAAACTGCAGGAACCGTGCAGCTAAAAAGCAAAAACACAGTACGGTAAACATACGATCCACAAATGGAATCCTCGTCCATATTTTAAAAAGTCCGAAAACTGCTCCGTTGTGTCTTGCGCTATGAATAGTATTTCGTTTAGAATTCAGCTCTTAAAGAAATTCTTGTATCTCCACTAAAGTGCTGGGTTAAGGTGTGAGCGAGAGCGAGCTACATTAAAAAGAGAAGGAATACTATCAATATTGTAGTTCCACTACTACAATATTGATAGTATTCCTTCTCTTTTTTATGTAGCTCGCTATGCTACGGACGCTAAAAAGTCTTCACCAGGCTCATGAAGAGCCCGATAGAAGCGCCCGAGAAGCTTCTTGCTTTGCCATGTCTCCTTGTGGTCAATGGCAGTGAGTACTAAAGGTTTGCACCAGTTTTCTTTAGCCATGAAGAGCGGGGTTAGCCCTATGTCCACTGCCACCATATCACGGTGCATACCCACTTCGCCTTTAAAAAGTGGAACTCTTCGTGAAAGAGTAGAACGGGAAGTACTGCCATCATCAATAAAGTTGTAAAACCTGATATGCTAACTATGCTCTGTTCAGGTTTGAAAGGCACCGTAAAAAGGCATATGAGAATACCTTAGAAAAAAAAAAAACTATGACTTCAGAATCAGAAATACGTATATACATACGAGATAGGAGATATGGCAAACGCTACAAAAAAAAAATTACATGAAATATTTTTCCCCCCTTTTAAAGTTAATTTTCGATAATTTGTCATGAATATTCAGAAAAATACGGGCGGGCACATGCCCATGGACGACATTGTATATTGGAGTTGGAGCGACGTATATCCGATCCGATTCGTGAAACAAGTAACAACTACGAAAATATAGAAGATTAGGATCGTTGTAGATAGACCTAAAAGACATCATTCAGTAATAAAGAACATAACCTATAGGCTATATAAAAAGCACTCAATCGATTGTGTACCCAGGCAGGCCGCAGTAAACACAATCTGTCGAAATGGGGAATTACTGACCATCCAACATCCAGTTCAAGTCCGGTGCTTCTGATTAGACCATGTCCCACTTGCTGGAGTGTCCTAAATGCCCATTCGCTTACACTAAGGAAGACCTAATAAACACCACTGATGCCGCAATCAACGTGGCCAGCTACGTGGGCTCAAACAATATAAAAATTACCATCGAATTGAAAAGAAGAAAAATTAAGAAACATTAATTATATTAAATTAATCGTAAATTATATTAACTTAAATTGTTCGTCGTAGAAGATCGTCAAGATATTAATAGCCCTGTACAGAGAGAGATCAAATGCAGCTGCGAGAAAAGTTTAGGTTTTGAGTTAAGGCGACGATAACCGACTTTTAATCATTTTATACTGAAGATCACGTCTGCGAGCTCAGTACAGAACACGCAAGCTAACGACTCAAGGTCCCTGGCATATATCTGCCTCTTAAAGGAGAATGACCTCATTTTCATCACGGCAAAAGTTTTATTCTTCACAACACCGTTTAGGCTCTAACAGAACACCTTAAAAGCCTCAATTTGTCACTTATAAATTAAAGTCTGCGAAAACTGCCTCCACGCCGGCAATGTCGTTAGAGTCATCAAAATAACTTATGTGTCGCATAAATCGCTTAGAATTCAAGGCTTGCACACTTCCCGCCCTAACTCAAGTCAGGGACAGGAAGTGAGTGTTGGAAAAATGGCCGCGTTTCCGGCACCGTAATGGTGGCATGTTCACTACTCGGGTGGGCCCGGGAATTGGTAATACTCCTGTTTTACTTACACTATGTTTAGTAGTTCGGTGATGTGCAGAACCGAGGGCGGGGGAGGGTCAAGTGACAGTCACTTTCAAAGCGTTTTGTATTTCTACGGGTTTCAACAGGATTGACATAAGCTTCTCAGTAGCTTATGTCAATCCAAGGGGTTTGTGGCTAAGTAATAACACCTGCTTGGGTCGATCGATCAGGTTAAGCTATGCTCGCCACGGTCAATCAGTGGATGGGTGACCATCGTTACATACCGAGACCCTTCCGTGCCTCGAAAAGCACATCAAGCCGTTGGTCCCAGCTGTCATTCGTGGATCTTTGACAGTCGTTACGGGTCGACAGAAGCCCGAAAGTTTGACAACCAGTCTTACCAAGGGGTATCGTATTACCCAGTAACTGGGTTGTGGAGGTCAGATAGGCAGTTGTTCGATGTAAAATACTGATATTCAGCTGCGACTTTATCCGCATCGTTATCGCTGATCGAATGTGACTTTGTCTCTAGCCTTCTGGATTATTTTCCAAATATAATCTTTTGAATTGTTGTCTGTTTTCAGTGGTTGCAAGTGTAACTGCTAAAGGTCCTGGATTAGAGCCCCAGCGGGCTAATTGCGTAACACACTAACAGTAGCCATGGCTTTCATTTTGACAGTTCAATAACATTCATTGCGTGATTTAAAGAAAGAAGGAAAGAAATAAATAAAGAAAAAGTATTTGTTGGGACTCGCACAGGTGATCACAAATTAAACTTAACACACTTATAGAAACATAAATAAATAACAAACAAAGTAAAATGAAAATAAAAGCAGAAAGTCCTGTACGAAGCCAAAAAGGCTCCTATCTCAGCATGATGCTGCGACATTTAAGGCGACTATAACTGACTTTTAATAACACTTCTAAACGAGTACCCAGTGTTAATGATTTGGAAAAAATATATGTTATAGTTAAAGCATTTTCTTAATAACTTAATATATGAATATTTTAGATTATGTTTAGGTATATTCCATAGTGAAATTAATTTGAAAGTTATGTCTAACGCGGATAAAAATCTGAGAATCATGCAAAATCTATCAAGTGTATTTTTTTGAAACGTACCCCATTTTAAAGGTAATTTAATTATTGATATTTTAGTATACGTGTTTATTTTTAAATAACTTTTGTTTTATGTATAATAAATTAATAATGCGTCTAATTTGGGACAGCGCTCCTGGAAGGGCGAGTCCTATTACTGTCTGGACATACGACGCGTTGCCTGAGCTCAGTACAGAAAACGCAAACTAATCACTCAAGGTCACTGGCGTCTTATGGCGTCTCATCTGCATCATAAATATAAGTGTCGCAGCGGTGGTATTCTGATAGGGCCCGCAGTGATATCACGTTGTTAAGCAGACAAATCTTTCGAACATATGAAGCAAGGGATTACCAAAAACCTTCAAAATCATTCAAATTGTGATTGAAAGTATTTTACGCTACTAGGGTTCACTTCGGGTATTTATAATTGCGGTAACTCTCAGTGGCAGCCTAAATTTGTGCATTTCAAATTATATTAGTAGTGAAAATATGTATAAGATATTGGGCCCGTGTGGTAGATTACGGCCCACTCCCTCTCGCAGAGAGGAGGCCTGTGGCCCAGCAGTGGAAATATTATAGGCTGATCATGCTATATGCTGTGCTTTATGTATGTATTTATTGAATATAAACTCAAACTCAAACTCAAACTCAAAGCATTTATTTCAAATAAACCAATTACAGGTACTTTTGAATTGTCAAGGGGTCGGTCAGTCAGAAATATGAAGCTAGTTGCCCATTCCAACGCGTAGTAGGTTCCTATGGAGAAGAACGGGCAAGAAACTCCACGGACACTCTTTTCAATCAGAATATTTTCACAAAATATTGGTTACATCATCTATTTTTGTAATTATACATGTGAGAACAATGTAAAAAGACGTGCACGTTAAAAGCGTCAGTAATAAAAATAAAAACAATTAAAAAATTAAAATAAATTCAAATAAGCCGTGGCAGCTAAGAGATGACCAGTCCCCACTGACGGCGCCCGTTCACGAACATGACGCATGCATCAGCACCATTTAGCTCAACCATTTTGAAGGGAACTTAACGATCCAACACACACGCCACCACCAGCGAGACATTTGAGTGAGCATGACATACTCACAACCGCCAGGGCAAACTCAAGTCAATGAAAGACGTACCCAGTAAATGGTAACTGTAAAGTAGGGACATAGTGCTCACACATGTGCTATGCAATTATATAATACTAAGAGATTGAATTTATACAATCTAAAGATAGTTTTACAATCTTCAGCAGCTGCAACAATAATTTGAATGCTAATCAATTAGTTTATGCGCCCTTGTGGAGCTGGACCAGCGCTGAGCCAAGCATTTTTGTCGTCGATGTAATCCCCCAACTTATAATATGCTTGGCAGCATAGTGTGCGTTTTATACAAGATTTAAATTTCGTTTCGTTCAATTGGAGTATGTGGGGAGGTATTTTATTGTAACATTATGTATATGTTCATATGTAAATGTTCACCACAGACTAGGGTTCCCACCAATTCAGCAATGAAAATTTAAATCTCCCAGCTCCCGGAAGGAATTTCTAATAAACAAAATTCTTACGGAATTTAAAATTCACGCGCGCTGGCGGAATACTGGTGAAAATCATACGACCCCGAGGGGTAGCGCGCAGTGCAGTCGCGAACTCGCGACACTCGAAACTATGTTTTGTCTATACCTGTACCTATCAAACGCCCCCTGCGAGCGTGTTTTTAAACCCTGGACGCAAAAAGACGGGTGTTATAACACCAGTCAGTTTGACCGCTATGTGTGTGTCTGTCTGTGGCACCGTAGCTCTTAAACGGGTGAACCGATTTGAATGCGGTTTCTTTTATTTGAAAGCAGGTTTTCTAGCTATGGTGCTTAGACTTGTTTTATCAAAATCGGTTCAGACGTTTGAAGATCATAAGCTCTTTTCTAGATGATGAATAGATGTGAGCGTCTTCCTCAGGTCTGAACGATTCGAAATTTGGTATTCTGTTACTTCAATGCTATTAGAAGAACATAGTAACCTCGAACTGATGCTGCAGCATCACCTGGAATTTGCAGCATACCCAACTCCCTTACCAACTTACAGCACAGGTATCTTGTTTGGGCTCATTGGAATGGTCTCAATGAATACATTATAGATAGAATAACAAGGTCTGGTGGAGTAGGAAAGAGAAATGAGGAAATGCTTGTGTAAGGGTTTTTTTTTAAATTTTAATATAATTTCACTTGTAGTAGCTATAGTTTTGATATATGGACGAAAGAAACCGCTTAAATGAAGTACATGTCAAGGCACAACTCCAAACGTTTTTCTATTTCTTAATGGACTGCAAAGAGTTTTTTTTTAAAGTTCAAGACCAGATATTTTGAAGTCTGTACGTTCAAATGGAAAATATTAGTTCAAAATAAAATAAATAGTTTATAAAATCACAATTTTTTTTTCTTTCGGATTTAGATTAAACAAAAGGTGGCAACCCTAACTACCGCAGAACACACACACAGTACAGTACAGTATTGTCTCTCCTTCCCCTTTTCAATCCAACCAAAGGTTGTCTTTAAAAGATCTCTTTTAGCGATAATACCGCCCATTATGTCACCCAACCATGATGGTACATTGCCAATACATTTATGAAAATATTATGTATGTAAGAAAAAATCCACATATTTTTCATAAAATAAGTGATGGACATAATTTGAATACTAGAAATAAAGATAAAATAGATCAACCATTTTTCAGATTATCTAAAGTACATAGATCTTTTATGGGGTACTGTATTAAATGTTACAACAAAATGCCTTGTGATATATTAAAATTAAAATAAAGAAAATTTTAAACTCATATTAAAAGTACACTTTGTAAATAAGCACATTACAAATTAGAGGATTATATCCACGATAAGAATGCTTGGAAATATGCTGGTCCTGCTCCATAGGATAATCTAGAATCTAGACAAATTCAAACTGGTTGCTAATTTAAATTGTATATATTTTTTTTTTTTTTATATGACATTGATTGACATTCTGTGATTACTTCCTCACACACTGACTTATTAATTGTAAAATTTTAGGATAATCGTCTACTTTTACAATGTTTGTAAATATGTGAGAACCATGTATCTATCGCATAAGTAACTAATTTATCTATAGTTCCTTAATTTTTAATTATTTTTACCTGTTGTGGTAAAGTATTTTTATAGGTGCATCGTCTTCACATATAATTATATAACTAATGTACCTACATATACAAAATATTGTAAAAAAATTAAAAGAGTAACGGTGGAGTTTCTTGCACATTCTTCTCCATACGAGAACTACCTTTTGGAAGGGGCGACTAGAATCAATTCAATTTTTTGTAAATTTTGACGTTCAAAAGTGCCTTAAATGGGCCCTCATTTATTGTCTTAATTTGTAAGCATTATTCTTTTTAATTTTAGCCACACAAAACATACGTAGTTGTCTGAAAAACACACAAAAATGACAATATCATCCATACAGTTTGCATTTGGTCTCCACTTTAATTAGGACCCCTTTTGCACACAAACGAATAACTTGGCTCAAGAAATGAAACGACTGATGCACAACGTCACAGTTAAAATTTATGCGTCGCTCTGTTAGTCTTTAGAATTGTTTGAGATCATAGTTTGAATATTATTGAAAGCTACTTGGCTAATTACAAAAACCAATAGGTTAAGGTGTAGACTGACGAGCAGGAGATCAGAAATTCGATGCCTATCTGTTTTACTCTATGATATGAATGTGACCGACTTTTTTTCCATAAATACGACAATTAAGAGCGTGCATTCTGAAAGTGGGCAACGTCGCAAATAGATGTCTAATAAATCGCTGTTTGATTAATTTGACAATATCACTGTATGGGAATAAGAAATGTGGCTAACTAGCGAAATAGAATATTGATTATGAAATACAATAATTTATCGTAACACCGAATATTTAGTTTTAGATGTAAAAAAAGTGTTTAATACATCTTAAACGGGTACACCATCAAATTAAATGTTATAATTGCAATTCTTTATTAATATTCTAGTTCGCTAGTTAGCCACATTTCTTATTTTCATACAGTAATGTTGCCAAGTTAATCAAAACAGGTAAATTTTTGACAGCTATTTGCGATGTTGCCAACTTTTAGGATACGCTCTACTAACGAGTACAGGTGAAAATGAAAAACTACCTGCACTGACTTGCTCTGGGACCAACTGTTTTATGAAACAGATGGTCCTAGAGTAAGTGAGTATATACCAACTGCGAAATATAAAAAAAAACATCATTTTCATAGAAATCCAAAGAGTATGATGACAGAAACCCCTTTAGATTGGGTAGGTTTTAAATTTCTGTATGAAACAGCAGATTTTTTTGGAATGATGTCCCTTAACGCATGTTATAACAAGTTATAACTCTATACACTTGGCGAATAAAAAAGAGCTAGACCGAAAAAAGGGTAACTTTTTGACCTTTACATTTTTTTCGTAATTGGTATCAAAGTAAAAGTTATTCAAATCTATGAATAGCTATGTAAGTACTTATACTAACCCCCTGGAAATATACTAGTAAATTTAAAATCAACCTCTATAAAAATACCGCTATTCTTCAACTCGTGCGCCGAGTCACACAGACGTCAAAGAGTAAAGAAGAATGGAAGCGACTCGTCGGGTTACGTAAGTGCGTCGTTGCTTTGTGACGCACGGTCAAGTCCTGCTTATACCCTGGTTGTACCATGCTTGTGCCATCTGCAAGGGTTTATTTACGAACTTTGGATGTGAAACATCTAACACGGTAGATTGTTCAGACCGGCTGCTGACCAACAGCGTCGCCACGCTGTATAAAAAAATACCATATAAATTGAATACCAAAATTAATTTTCGTATTCAATTTATATGGTATTTTTTTAAATTTATTTTTCTCCAAAAATATATTTTATTATTAATTAGGTACTTATGCCATATTTTTGACTGTGCTATATTTATTTCCTTTATTAAACGTCTTTTCATACATATTATATATACAAAAAAACTATTCAACAAAATAAAAACAACCGACTTCCAAAAAAAACACTGCATAGTGACAAATAATTTTAATGTCGGAAGTCGGTGTCTCTGGATCTGTATTTTAGTTTTTACGTTACGTTCGAATATTTTAAAAAGTTTTTTATTTTCCACTTTTTAGTTATGGTACTAACTCGTTTATCGCTACTTGCTATGTAAACAAAATCATCAAGATACACAAAGCTTTTTTCGGGTGACCACTGAAAATCAGCCCTGTGCCATAGCACAGCATCATGCTGAGTGGAAGCCTTCTTGTCACAGTCATGACGTGCCAGCAGCTGCCGACTATTTCTGTTTTGAGCTCGTTATTGTATTGTTATCTACTCGAGTTTTTTTTATTTTTACGCACGTGTTTCTGTTGCAAATAAAATTATTTTTCTTTCTTTCTTTCTTTTGTGGCGGCATCTACAATCGCCACATGCAAACTACGCATCAAAGACCTGACGTCACACAAATCCTGCATCGCGCAATTAGAGTTTTCCGCGCGATCGACATATATACAATCTCCCAAGCATCAAACTCTGGGCAGTTGCCCACCAGACAAGACACCCGTCTGGTCGGAGGATCCTCCCTTTTATATGGTGGATGAGTGAACTTTACACCCTGTTCCTCATACCCCTAAACTTTCAAAGTGAATTAAATACGTATTATCGAAGCAAAGTTAATGATATTTCTATGAGATTTTTTTATTTGTACGTGAATTTTCATAATCGGTCCACAATTGACGTCAATATCGATGAACAAACATAAAAAGAAACACATACAGACGAACTTATAAGTTCCTCCTTCGAGGTTTCACATTTGCCAGCCCTCGCTAGGCGGCTTTTTTTCTATCTTACCACTAATCATTCCGATGTGGATAGGATGTTTAGTGACCTCAATAAGATGAATGATGATGAAGATGGTGACAAAAAAATATGTTTTGTCCGTCTTTGAGATATAAAAAAAATATTGGACACGTATTTTTTATTTTTTTACGTAATCTAAAGATACAAGTAAGATGACGCCACGAGTATGTAGAGTTTATACCTACATACTAGTGATGTGGCTACCCCCACTCCCCAACTTAAAATGCGTTTTATCTAAGCAATTTTGTATTAATATGATAAAGCAATAAATACGTGTCTAATATTTTTTTTATTATCAGACTGACGGACTAATTAGTTTTTTTTTTTAAACACAACAAAAATAATATATAAAAAATCAGCCAAATCGTAAAACGATTTTTCAGAATTTAAACCGGAAAAATGTGTAAAAATAAAAATAGTATCATACTTAATACTTTTTTATTTTTATTCAGAAGCCAACTACAACAGGTAACAATCACAGTATATCACTACGTAATAAACTTACATGCCTACTAAAATACCCATTAAATAAAAAATCTCGGTGTTTTATCAACTCGTAAAAACGGTTTAGGCGCAGACTGCCCAATTCTCAAAATGCCTATTGAGTCTTTAATAGACTAATTCTCATAATGGCTAATTCTATAAATGGCTAATTCTCAAAATGCCTAATTCTAAACCTTGCGGAGCAAGGGCGGGCGCTAGTGTAAAACATTTGGCGAAATCAGCTTTAGCAGAATCATAAGATGATAATATTATGAATCACACAAACTGACAATTATTCATTGTGCGTTCAATTCATAATACGCAATTCATCTGTTTGACAGTTTTATATATATATAAAACTATTTATTATATTATATTATTTTATATATATATTTTTATGTACCCAACTTTATTTATTTTGGGTATGGTCGGATATAACGAACTGAGGGTCAGGAGGGATCTCGTACTCATCTCGTACATATTCAAAGTACTTAGAGGGAAGGTACATAATGCGGACATTTTAGGGCACATAGGTTTGTGTGTTCCGGACAAGTACGTGTGGCGACGTCGGCAGCCACGGCTGCTGGCGGAGCCGCGTGCTCGGACCAATCTGTTAAGTGAGGCGCCGCTGACGCGTGCAGTTCGCACTCTCAACCTCATAGCTAATGACTCGGACCTATTCTGTTGTTCTCTGAGTGAGTTCACAAAGAATGCATTATTTGTAATAACTTACAAAATGTACTTATAATTATAAGTTAATAATAATTTAGGATAAGATTTAGATAAGTACGCTATCGCAATAGGTTACCCTGTAATGATAGATGTAAGTTGGAAATAAAATAAATAAATAAAAAATATTATAATGAAATAACATTTAAACTGTAGAAATAAAAATAAAAATCTCATTTGATTAATAAAAACTGTAAAGAAAAATTATCCGGTAATATTACGGTCTTAATTTTTTTCATGCGGCAATATTTACACTAAATATAATTCTGATATGAATTGAATTGAATATAAAAATCAGCGAAAATATGTGTCACCATAGAGGAATTGCTGGTAATTCAGAACATGAATTGCTTTTAGAGGAATTGCGTTTTAGGCCCCCTGTACCTACTTGAAATACGTATGCGGCGTGTTTAGACATCCCGCACAGTTTAATCTAGACTGCGTTGTAATTATGAACTCTTAATGAGGATACGCATTTTTATCAAGAAGATATTGAGTACGAAATAATTAAAGATAACCTAATTACTTAAGAAAGAAAAGAAAAAAGAAAGAAAGAAAAGAAAAAACAAAGAAAAGAAAATAAAGAAAAGAAGGAAAAGAAGGAAAAGAAAGAAAGAAAATAAAGAAAAGAAGGAAAAGAAGGAAAAGAAAGAAAGAAAATACGTTTATCTGCGGTAAACATTTTAATTGGCCGTAAGTATTAAAGACAAGTTCATAAAGTATTTTTAGGGTTCCGTATCTCAAAAGGAAAAAACGGATCCTTATAGGATCACTCGTGTGTCTGTCTGACTGGCTGGCTGGGTGTCTGTCTGTCTGTCTGTCCGTCTATCCGTCTGTCACAGCCAATTTGCTCCGAAACTAAGTCAAAGTCAAAGTCAAATCATTTATTTCATATAGGCCCTTGCAAGGCACTTTTGAACGTCAACAATTACAAAAAAAAAAAATGATTCTAGTCGCCCCTTCCAAAAGGTAGTTTTCGTATGGAGAAGAATGGGCAAGAAACTCCACCGTTACTCTTTTAAAATGTTACTGCTACTGAACCAATTTAGTTGTTTGGTACATATATGATATTTTGTGACCCAAACACGGACGTGTAACGTAAATAAATGAATTTTGAATATGGGGGTCACTTTTCGCGGGCAAATTGAAAATTAACAAAAAAAGGTTTTGCAAACTGTATCTACCGTGTGTCGTATAAAATGAAAAGGTTTGTTGTGAGGATGTCAAACCGGGGAAACGTGCGGTATTTGATTTGACCAATTAGCGCGCGGGATGCTAGATTTGGCCGCCAGAAATGACCTTGACGAGGCCCCTTTAATGTTTCTTACTATCTTAATGTTGCTTATTACCAAGGTGAGATGACAGAAATGTCAGATGTTACGCATCATATGTGACTACTGTAAGGCGCGCTCGTTTTTTTTAATAAAAATATATTATTTCTAAAGTCGTATCCACAGTAAACCTCGCATCATCCGCATCGCATGTAATTTATCAAAGTCAGGGCAAAGCGTCGCGGCGTTAATTACCTTGTGTCGGATCACTCATCGATGTATCGACGCCGTCGATGTGTACGTCGCTATAGACTCTATATTTAAAACTGTAGGCTCGACGTTCGGATCGATCAGACGGTCTGTAGCTTGGGGAAAGAAGTAAAATTGTCTCGATTGTCACTCGATTAGAAAAAGAAAATGCGTTTATGAGGATGAGAACAAGAACACCTTTAAACTATGAAAACAGAAAGAATACAATGCATATTATGCAAAAACGGTCTCAGCTCAGCATAATGTCACATGGTAAAAAAGATCGTCCAAGCTGTGATTGAGCACCAATGCATTAAATGAACACACAGGAAGTATGTGGATAAATGGACCACAAATGGGTGGCCATTATTCGTCCCCAGTCGCTGGCTTCATACATTTAATATGTGGGAAATTGTGATTTTGGTGTAAACAGTACTTGATTTCACATTAAGACGCAGATATATACCAGTGACCTTGAGTAGTTAGCTTGCGTGTTCTATTCAGAACTCAAGCAACGCGTCGTATGTCCAGCCAGTAATAGGACTCGCCCATCAAGGATGACCGAGTGACTGTCCTAAATTAGACGCATTATTAATTTATTATACACAAAACAAAAGGTATTTTAATAAAACATGTATACTAAAAGATCAATAATTACATTATATTTAAAATGGAGAAGGTTTCAGAAAAATCAGCTTGATGGATTTGGCGAGATTCTCAGTTTTTTATCCGCGTTAGACATAACTTTACAATTTAATTTCACTAAGTAATATAAACGTAATCTAAAATTTTCCTATATTAAGTTATTAATAAAATGCTCTAATTTAGCATATTTTTTTCCAAATCATTAACACTACTCGTTTAGACGTGATCTTCAGTGTAAAATCATTAAAAGTTGGTTACTGTCGCCTCAACGGTTTTTTTTTTTACACTGCCCGAATAAACATAGCAGTGATAGCCTAGTGGTGTGACCGTCGGACTGCCAAGTCATAGGTCTCGAGTTCGAACCTAAGGCGCGCACCTCTGACTTTTCGGATTCATGTGTGTATTGTACAATGATCACTTGCTTCAAAAACGGTGAAGGAAAACATCGTGAGGAAACCGGCATGCCTGAGAGGTATTTATAATAAATAAATAGTTTATTGGTAAAACAAGTATTGGTACCAACAAAATTATTTGATTGGATCCTCCTTTTAGGCAGATAGTGCCTGTATTAGGAGAGTCCGCTCTTCCATAGCAAGACGTGTTACATAAAAAGCAAAACGTATATTTTTTTATACTAGAATTACATAAACTAACTAAAAAAAATCTCGACGACATGTGAAGCCAAGTCAGAGGCCCATGGGCGGCTTTAAAACTCTGACACCAGGTTAGTCACTAACCACACGAAAAGAAGAAGAACAGATATATGAACAGTGCAAAGGCGCGTAATTTGGTTTAGACCTTCTCTACACAATAGAGCTTAAGCCGTATGGTGGACGACGCTACTCAAAAGTAAAGGGAATATTTTCTAGGAAAACAAAACTTCATGGAAATTGTTCCACCAGAATCGCGTCGCACCTGTCTGTAGGAGCCTTAATGTGTTACAAACTCAAATCTTCCAGCTGTCTGTCGAGCCTAATGTTCGAGGTGTCAAAAATCACTCATCTGTCAGACGAGGTCCTAAGGCGCGACCCAATCTGACGCATATTTTGACTGATTTTAGTATTAATAATTTATGTCTATGATGGTGAAACATGTACGAATATTTTCTCTGTAGACCAAAGATGACATATGCAGCCAGAATTTCACAGCACGAACATTTCAATGGCGGTCCGTACGAGACGCGAACTAATAACGCGTTATTAACTAGTTTGTGATTGGTTGGACGATATACCTTAAGCTGCCACATAACAATCAAAATAGCAATGAATCTTTGTGGCAACAAAAGATATAGTAGTAGAAAAATATAGTAGTCCAATTTCCCCAGATGAAGTCGCTCACAAGAAACACTACATATGAATCAATCAATCTACCTAGGCTTTTCCCAACTATGTTGGGGTTGGCATCCAGTCTAACCGGATGCAGATACGACTGCCTATCTGACATCCAAAACCCAGTTACTGGGTAGCAAATACCCCTAAGTAAGATTGATTGTAAGACTTTTTGGGCCTCTGACTACCCGTAACGACTGTCAAAGATCAACGAATGACAGCCGGGACCAACGGCTTTGCGTGCTTTCCGGGGCACGAAGGGGTCTCGATATGTAATATATGGTCTCCCATCCACGAACCGACCGCGGCAACCGTAGCTTAACCCTCGATCGAACCATGCGGCTGTTATCATTTAGCCACAAGAGCCCCTCCATAAAAAACGCTATCTATATACGTAAAAATTATAAAACAAAGTCGCTTTTCGCGTTCGGCAGCGGATTTTGATGAGGTTTTCAACACAATTTAGAGAATGTATTCCGGAAGGTTTATGCATTCATATTAAACTTATAGATAATTAAGAAATCTCAATGTTTTATCAAGTCGTAAAAACCGAAAGCGAAATGTTAGTATCTTATTCGCGATCTCCTGACTTTCATTATAATGTAAGTTATAACTTGTTCCCACAAAAACAACTTCATGATCTCCTAAAACAGGGCTTCCTCTCTGCTACCCTTTTGCTGTGCCCTACAAGGTTCATAATGATCTAAATTATATACTTACCACCTAAGTACACATTATGGTAAAGCAATAAAGATATTGAGTATTCAGTACCTTGTGAAGCAAGGGCGAGTCGCTAGTAAAGAATAATAAACATTATTCGCTGTCGAAAAAACCCGAAGTATCTCGGAAAAATATCAGAAAAAACACCGGGACAATGCTAAGATAAAAACATCAACTACAAGTTCAATTTATCTTTAATACGGAACATTAACCGCTTCGAAGTTCAATAACAATGTTATTTTATTTCAATCACATCTTCCATTATTACCAACATTTTACAAATGTTCAGCTTTTCCAATGAAATGGAAGGGAGCAAAAGTTTTGCTTACAAGTTATAAGGGCCAGGGTTACCTGAGGAATTAAAACACCAATAGGTAATAAAAAACCCAGTCCGATCCGAAAGGGGCATATAGGTACAACAATAACATTACCAAAAAGTTATAAAAAATCTTATTATTATTGAAAATAAAAAAGTTATTGCTATGTGAAATTCACATTTTGAGTAACAAAATTACCCCAGATCTATAAAACTACTAGTTACCGCATTTGCGCACTCGGTAATGCAGATTTCTATTGGTAATGCGCTAGTGGGGCGCGTCATTTCAGAGTGGACTAGATATACGCACTAACCACGTGTAGAATTATACTCGCGTGTAGGATATATTTTTTATCAAGCCACATGTTAAATCATTTCCTCTGAAATGCCACAGTACTAAATTACATTAATGATTCACAGAGCGAAGTTGTTCTAGCTCCACCACTTAAACCATGGACTTGGGTATAAACACACACAGTGAATATTTATTTTGATCTTGCACAATTATACTTGAATAAGGTAATGCCTGAGACGCTTATAACGACTCCTAGGAAAGATGGGTTACGTATCCTCTCGCATAGGATACTCCACCCATCTTTGACCAAAAGATCGAGAGGTGTCGTGGGTGGGATACACGACAAGCACGACGAAATAAATTAACAACATTATAATTTAATTTATTACTATTATTAATTATTTTAATGTATTGGTTGAACACGAGGTTTTTGGCTACTGTTGTTTGTGTGTATTTTATGTGTTTTTGTCTTTATATGTGCGTTTTGTTTGTGCAGAATAAACAATTTTTCTTTTTTCTTTCTTTCTTTCTTTTTTTTTAAATCTGAGAGTAACTAAATGAAAAAACTATTACCTTCAAATGGGCACAAATCTGAGAAATTGTACTACTCGGTCTTTACCAATATTTATTTATTACTGTTCAAGTATTTCTCATTCAATCAATCTGCCTAGCCTTTTCCCAACTATGTTGGGGTCGTCTTCCAGACTAATCGGATGCAGCTGAAAACCAGTATTTTACATGGAGCGACTGCCTATCTGCCCTCAAAAACCCAGTAACTGAGTAATAAGATACCCCTTGGTAAGACTGGTTGTCAGACTATCGGGCTTCTGACGACTCGTAACGACAGTCAAATATCAACGAATGACAGCCGGGACCAACGGCTTAACGTGTTTTCCGAGGCACGGAGGAGTCTGGGTATGTAAAGATGGTCACACATCCACGGACCAACCCCGGTAAGCGTTACTTAACCTGATGAACCGACCCGTACGGCTGTTATAACTTAACCACAAGCGGATAATATATACCTATTCTGTTGTGAACAATAAATGTCTAAAACCGTAAATTCCTAATAGGACTTCACTCGACCAGCTAACTGTTCTCTACTTTCAGTACTTTGGGTACCAGTACTGGTAAAAAGGAATGCTTATTAAAAACACCGACTGGATGCTGGACATAGGACCTCGGCTTCTCTCTCCCAGCTGCTAAAAGCCACCCTGCGAATATCGTCGCCCCTCCAACCTCCAAAAATTGCATAACACTCAACGCTATTCCTCCCAAGTCCAAAGTTTACCGACTCCCAACCAGCCGTTCCGTAGATTTAATGTGGATTATAAATCAAAAACAGGAGAAAGGCCGAAAATTTTATCCAAGTACTTCCCGCCTAGAGGGAGGTCTGTCGGAACTGTTAACAGATGTATGTCTGTTATCACTACCTCCGTTCTCACCCCAGATTGGAACTGTGGGAAAACATGAAGGAATTTGGGTTCCTATTTCGGTAAACGAATCGTTTATCGTACAAGGCATGCATTAACGAATATTTGTATTTACCAGTCGTAATTAACAATTATATATGTAATTCAAATGACTAAATTGCAAGGCCACAGTAAAATACCTACAACATACAGTCGACCTAGGCAGATATTTTGATCATTACCAACGATGTAATAAAACTATTATATTTGAATTAGTACTACTTTGTTGTAGGTCTTTTTTTATCCTCTACGGGGAAGCTATTGGTCTGCATCACACCTGATGATAAGTGATGATCAGGCTGAAGGTGGAAGCGAAATTCCCCCGGAATCCTCAACCGCAGAGTCCCTAACTGGCTATCTAACCTCTAACTGCCGAAACACAACAATGCTGTTAACATTGTTGTTATGACGACAGACTTAGATGGTAGTAGCTTGCCAGGGCAACATAGAACAAGCTCTATCACCAACCAAAACTAGCAGAAAATTTTGCCCCCACTGGGAACCGAACCCGGGACCTCTGGTTCTGAGACAGGTGGTCTAATGACAAGACCACAGAGGCAGTTAAAGTCACAATATAACACACACATAACCAAAATAACCGCCTCCCGCAAAAATATCCTTTAAGAAAAGAAAGAAAATCCGCCATTTGCAAAAACGTTGCTCTGCGGCCGCCCCGCCATCTTTAAAAGACAAACTTAATTTGGCGCGTAAACAACAGCCGGGCTTCCATCTATCAAATTAATGAGAGCTGCCAATACCATGCGACCTCCCTAATCTGTGTCGGGGAGGCTGTACTGCACTAACGCCCAAGGTTTTGCGGTTTATTTTGTACTCAGGACTCGTTGGATTTGAATCCTCTTGAAGACAGTAATGAAATCGCATGTACAGTTAAACCATCCGCAATTTGGAGTGAAGCTTTGCCAAAATAAAAGAAAAATGGTTTTTGTGGTTGCAGTCTTAATTAATCTTTTTTTTCCAACGTGGGGTCGGCTTCCAGTTTTACCGAATGCAGCTGCTTTAATCTCTTTTTAAGTTGATGAAATAGGCATCATAAATCTACGCCTTAAAGCAAATGGCATTGGATAGCTAATCAATGTTTTAACCATCGAAATTACTCGCAGTAACAAAATTAGGGCATTCCGACAGATAAGAACCGTTTTCATATAACTATATCACGGCTTCAACCATCTTATTGCGACATAAACATACATACCGACGACGAAGTGACAAGTTTCGAATTTAAAAGTCAAATTCGCAGCATCATCTTTCTGCCCTTGTACCATGTTACTCGATCGGCGCTACATATTCTAGTAAAATCGCTTAACTACATTTTAATTATTGCAAGTATCGCAACAGTATAAATCAAAATATAGAAATACCTACCAACTAAACCACCGAGTCTATAGCATTACTTCCTTGAAACGTGTTGACTTTGACAGTTAGATTATTGATACTTCCATTAATCAATTTAACTTTTATCTAACTATTTTTTGCCGGTGTCGGCGTCTGCGTCTCTTTACTTGTCACCACACTTGTCACAGCAATGCCATAGAGTACCACAGATACTAAAGGCATAGAAGAGTAACTGATGTTACTTCGGATGTAGATACGCGGATTACATAAATTTTACTTGTATTTCACACACCTATTTATTTTTATTTTTTATTGAATTTATTTAATTCTGTATCTATCTATCCGTGACATCAATGTCAATCATAAATGTTATTGTTATGTTTATTGCATTATGCTGAGATAGGAGCCTTTTGGCCTCGTACAGAACCTCCTTCTTTAAATTTTAATATTACTTTGTTTTTTATTTTTTATTTATGTTTAGTGTGTTTTTAGTTAATATGTAATTTCCTGTGCGAGTCTCAATAAATACTTTTCTTTCTTTATTAAAAATGCTACTTTTTTTGCATAGTATTTATTTATTTGCTCTCATGCACATCACACATTTTACAATTTATTACTCTCGGTTTTCGTACATGAACCCTGTCAGGGCACTGCAAAGCATAATGTTGGTTTGGTGCTGAGTTTATAAACATTAAATTAACATATTGAGTCAAAACTTATCAAGTTTTGACTCCATATTATGTTAATTTTATGTAGGGGGGTTGAGTGATAGTCAGACAACTGGAATACTTACATATTGGTACGAAGAATACTTTATATGGGAAGAATATCCGGTCCCTGGGAAGAACCTTAACAATTACTGCGATAAAAAATATATAAATGGCGTAACTTTTTTATTGACATAGCTTACTACACGATCCAACATTTTCTTAACAATTAGTACCTACTACAATCTGTCACCATACACCTAATTGTTATTTTGTAAGGAATGTTTTATATGTGATACCTAAGAATTGTTTTATTCTGCATGTTGACATAATTATTGTATGCCTATTAGACAGGACATAATGGAACTGTAATTTACCTAACATCTGTCTGTATAACCTATGCCCACAATAAAAAGGTTTGATTTGATACTGCAGCGTGCCTGTTCACGAAAGAAAACACACAGGGGAAAGTTGAGTACAGAGTCAATTTAAATGTTCAAGTGAGCCTGGGTAGCTGACGACTGACACCAAACAAACGCGAATCTTTTTTTTTTTTCTGCTTCTACAAGACATATAACGAGAGACATCACGGGAAGATGGGCTATTGGTCAGTAGGAACAGGGATAAAAAAGGACCAATATTTAAAAAAGGCGGCAAACCACAAGGTCTTTCCATATTTTTTAAATATTGGTCGTAATTTTGCGTCTTTTAATTTATCCGGAAAGATGCCTTCGTGAAAGGATTTATTTATTAGCTTGGTTATAGATGGTGTCAATTCATTAATACATTCTTTAATTAGAAAATATGATATTTCGTCAACTAACTTTAAACTATTATTTTTTTAACATCATGTTTAAATTTAATGTTACTTCGACGTCGATACGCGATGCTATGATGGTCATTACTTCTGTAAACTGAATTTCAACAGCAACACTTGCAGCCACAATAAATCATCACATGGGTCTGCCGCGTCGAGTAAATGAATATAACAGTATTTCCAACTTACAAAATGGCGCGGGTCATCAGAATTATAGCCTGCATGGCGAGAACGTTTGCGGATAAGCAGTGGTTGCATTTCTGTAGCTCAGACATGGATGCGGGCTTCAGTTGAACTATACAGAACTGATAAAACCACTGTGTTTCGAATGATATAAGGCTGTTTGTAAACTGGTCGACGCCTGTCAATACTCAATTATAATTGAATAGGTCATATTCTAATTACGGTAAAAAATATTTAAACTATATTTACATACAAGTTGCTATTTATACTATTATAGATCTAACAATAATAATTATTATATTATGGATAGGTAAGGTTGGTTTTGATTCTCAGATGGGGCAAGCATCCAACAGAGCACTTTCATTAGGTTTCACATAGTAATTAGAAAATTGTCATAATGCTTGTAGACTACTTGACTTCCATAACTATTACTAGTGATGGGCGAGTCGAGTTATTTGATTGGAATAACTCGAACAACTCGAATCGAATAAATAAAATTGTAAACTTGTCGAATCGGGTTCAGTTTTTAACAACTCGAATATTCTCGGTCGATCGACCATTAGAGAGAGGGTCTGATGGTTGCCCCCTTGAGCTGGCACCGAGTGACCGAGTCGAGTCAACTCGAGTTGCGACTCGAGTCAATAGACATAAAAACGAAAGTAACTCAAGTAAAAAAAAACCAACTGGTCACGTAGAGTAAATTAAATCGTGTACATATTGTGTCAGTAAACTATTTTTTTATCATCAGGAAGCATCTAAATTTAGTTAGCTGTGCTCGGGTGAAAATAGAGAATGCTCAAAGGATAGGAAAGTTCCTACTAATTCCTTATATAGTACATACGTATTTCATGCTGCCATGATAGTAGGTACTTGCTAATTCTATCCTGCCATGATAGTAGGTCCTTAATAATTCCATGCTGCCTTGTCATTATTCTAAGGCATTTTCTAAACTTTTGGGGGATCGAGCTCTACTCGGGCGAAAATACGGAAAAAATTTTTTTTTCCAGATATGACACCCTATATTGCCACTTTCGTTGAAATCGTTAGAGCCGTTTTTGAGAACGTGATTACAAAACAATATATACCTAATACAAACGAGCAATATTTAACAACAAATATTGATCCCCCATTTGGGGGAGGCCGATGTCCAGCAGTGGACGTCTTTCGGCTGAAACAATGTTGATGATGATGATTGATCGTTTAATAGTATAAAATCTGGTTTATAGCAATAGGTTCAGACCCAATTACATGTGACTTGATTTTGGAATGAAGTTCCATAAAGCAGGTTATACTCGGAACACTTGGAGAATAAGAGCCAGACCAAATTACAAAAAAGAAAACAAACGACTTCCAAAAAAAAAAACTACAATGTGAATAATAACTCGGAAGGCAGTCTTTGGTTTTGAATTTTCGTTTTTTGCCACCGACTTCCGAAATTAAAGTCATATTTTACTTTGTAGTGGTTTTTTGTTTTGGACAGTTGTTTTTTTTTTTTGTAAAATGTTTTTATTTTTTTCTTTTTAGTTGTGGTGTAGGTACCCCACACAGTTTCGAATACCACTACCTGCTATGAAAATAACAGTGACAGAAAGTTATAATTATATTATCCACATATTAAAATAAACATACCAAAATAACCACATAATAAAAGACATAAATAAATAAATATATTAAGTGGGAAAAAAACGTATTAATGAAGCTTAATCTAAGCAAAGTTAATAAAATGTATATGTTACCAACTTGAGAGCAAAAACTTGCTTGAGCTTGAGCTTGGCCTTCGTTTATTTCATACAAAAAACGAATTTTCAAAATCGGTCCACAATTGACAGAGAAATCGGTGGACATACAAAAAAATAAAAAATAACATACGCCACGAACATAGAACCTCTTCCTTTTTAGAAGTCGGTTAAAAAAGGTCTTAGCCAAGTGTGCGAAAGCAAAGGGAACTTCATTCTAACCAGGTGTCCCGCGACACCTCCTGCCTGTTTTTTTATTATTAATAATTGCTACGTATCAACATCTCTATATATTTCCAACAGGCACAGAGGACTACACGAATAGTAGAGCTCGCAATTACCCTCCGACACAGCTTTTGTTATCCCCCACCGGTGATTGAGCTCATTCAACTTATCGCATCGCTATTGCATTTACAGGGTAGGCAGGGTTTAAGGTTACTTTTGTGGAAAACATAAAACTGTGTGGGTGTTGTCTCTCAATGACTACAGAACATGATTTTGGTCGTCTCTCTTATCAGCTCAAAATATAAGAAAATAGGTCGTATTTTGTTATTCTTATAGAGCCAACGGGACCCTATTACTAAGGCTTCGCTGTCCGTCCTTCCGTCTGTCACAAGGCTGTATCTTTGAACTTTTTAGAGTGTGTACTACTATCACCGATAAGAACAAATAAGAAAACTAAAATAAAGTTATAAATAAAAGAAAGGAAACCAAGAAACCCATAAGAAACGTGTTTTATTTGGCGTTTTTTTTTTTTCTACTAAAGTACATATAAAAGAAAATGTGTTAAATGTTGTACCCGGCCGTTTTTTTTTCATCAAATTGAAATAAAAATACATTTATTTCAGACATAATTAAAATTGTCCATATATAAATCGCGCCTTAGTAATATTTCTAAAATCTGTCATTTTGTCTTTCGTTTCTTCGGTTAAAAAAGAAAATGGTGGTCATGCTTCGCGTACCTTTTTTTTTTTTTTTTTTTTTTTCAGAATCGGAATCATCAAATGACTTCTCCCGCCCTGGGCAGAGCGAGAGGGTGTGTCAGACTTTTACTGACTAAAACCCACCCGTGTTCCTTCCGTTGCCTGTGTGCCGGGGCCGCGATATCCCTTTCGGACAAACCCGCAACCCCAGCAGGCATTGGTCTTTCGACCCCGTCGGTTGGTGCTGACATCTCTTTGAGGCGCGCGTGGAACACAACGCGCCGTCGGCACGGGCCTGGTCCTTATCGGACGGCGAGCTGCCCATTGCTCACCGTCCGCAAGCCCGCGCCTACGGTGGATGCTTCGCGTACCTACGTGCACGATTCATAAAAAACTCTTAATCATCTAGACTGAATTTTAATTTGTTTAAAAATACATGGAAATGTTTTTTTATATGATGCTACATGACTACAAGCTGTTGGTCAAGATACAAACACCAAGGTAAAATATCACTTGTGTCTGTAGTTTTATCGGCACAAATGTACTTTCAAATCAGAACACAACATATGTCGTATTTAATATTACTAGTGGTCGACTAGTGCTCGAAATTCGATCATTTTTCGAATGTGTTTTTTTTTTCTAATGTGGAAAGGAAAGAAAAGAAAAGGAAATAATAATGGGAGCTAAATTATATATATGTATATACAGGGATACAAGTTCTTCCCGGATGAGTAACATGGCTCTATTGATACTCGTTTTTTATTTTAATCTAATGCATTACCGTCATCTACCAATCCGGCGTGGGCGTCGTCTGCCAATCTGGCGTGGGCGTCGTCTGCCAATCTTGCGTGTGGGTCGTCTGCCAATCTGGCGTGGGCGTCGTTTGCCAATCTTGTGTGGGCGTCGTCTGCCAATCAGGCGTGGGCGTCGTCTGCCAATCTGGTGTGGGCGCCGTCTGCCAATCTGGGGTGGGCGTCGTCTGTCAAGCTGGTGTGGGAGTCGTCTGCCACTCCGGCGACGGAGGCGGCGGTGCCGTCGTTTGCCACGGCGTTGGTGTTGTCAACCACCAAGGAGGCGCTGGCGTCGACGTCGTTAACCACCAAGGTGTCGTCGACGTCGTCGTCGTCGTTGTTCCCCATGGAGGCGGTGTTGTGAACCACCAATCCGGTGTCGGCGTCGTCTGCCATTCCGGCGACGGAGACGGCGCCTGCGTCGTTTGCCACCATGGCGTCGTCAGCCATGGTGTCGGCGTTGACGTCGTTTGCCACGGCGTCGGTGTTGTCAACCACCAAGAAGGTGTCGGCGTCATCGTCGTCGTTGTATACCACGGAGGCATTGACGTCATCGTCGCCGTTGTTCCCCACGGAGGTGGTGTCGTCGGCACAGGACTCACAGGCTTGTCATCGTCACAACTGACAGGAAATTCCTTGTGGCATGCCCTGTCAAACTGTGCCAACGCCTTCTTTTCAGGAAAACTGTTAGTCTGATTAGAATAATTAATACAGCCTCTTGGCAAATTATCCCCAAAAATGGTGCATATTTTCATTAGGAACCAGATATCTTCTACCCCAAAAACTGTACTTCTTGGCTCTAGTTCTATAATAGGAGTGAAGTTTATGCCTAGCTCGGAAAATTTCGCTGAAGCTGAACCAGCTAAAGATCCTCCCAATGCAACGCACTGTTTAAATGTTTGGGGATCTATCCCTGCCTCGCATAGGCAGTACGTGCTCGGGTTTCCTGAAATCCATAAAAATGACAATTTAGCAATAAATCTGGATCGTCAATTTTTTAATCAACCCTTTTTTTTTAAGTGTCGTTGTCGTTGTATGTTTTTCAATGTCGTACAATGAATAGTGTCATTACATAGGCGACGTAGGATGCGATGTTGAGTATACTCTAAAAAATAGTAAAAATATAGTTTAATTAGGAGCTCGTACTGGGAAATTCAAACACCATTGTTATTTCTGTCGTCAAGCAGCGTTGCTGAGTTCCGGTTTGAAGAGCCCATACTCTTCAAACCGGTGCAAATTACAGGCACATGAAGCCGGATTTATATTACTATGTTGTGTCGTGTCGTGACACCTTCTGACGCAGTCAATTAAAACTCGTTGTTTGACGTAGTCCTGAACAAATTCGTTAGTTTGGTGTACGACGCAACACGACACGGTAATGTGTCAGTGACATGAATCATTTCACCTTTGTCGCTGGGACGTCGGTGACCACTTACTGTAAGATGGTAATAACCTTTTATGACATTCAAAACATAAAAACAAGCTATATATTCCTTACCTTCAGCCTCACATTTCAAATATTGCGCCTGGAGAAAGGTGTTTAGCTTCAGGTTTTCTAAGGCGCACATTTGAGGTACAGAGTACCTTCCACTGCCCAGCATGTAATAATCCACGATTATTTCTCCACCAATATTATCTATAATCCATGGGAAAGTTCTGGTGAAGAATTCCACATCCGTGTTGACGTCCCCATACACGGTAATGTTGTAGACAGCGTGTGTGCTGGCAAACAAGGCGGAAAAGAACAAGAGAATCATTGTAATTGTTGTGTGTTTTTCTTACTCTTCTTCTAGTAACACAAACGAAGGGTGATTCTCAGAATCACCGACTAAAAATACATCTTTCTATCACTTCCAGAAAAAAAGAATTGTTTCGTAGTTTTTAAGTTTATCAGCAAGTAATGTTATTTTTGTAATGAAGATTATTTTGATGCACTGAACTTTAAATACTTAGACAGGTACAGTCGACGATGATTGTGCTTAGGATCAGATGGTTAATCAATCGTATTAAAAAATAAATAAAAATTGTTCCTAATAGGTAATTCTTATTTATATACGTACCCCTCAACATAACGATAAAAGGCTCGTGTAGACCAGAGAGACCCGACAGCGCGACGCGACTCGAACAATACAATTTCTAAGAAAACTTCACGGTATGACAATAACCTGTATCGCGTCGCGCTAGTCTGTACGAAGATAATAGAGCATTAAGGTACCGTTTATTCCATTAGAATTATAAAGAATAAACAAAATACAAATACCTAATTGCGGTAAACATGACGCAAAGAAAAAAACACAAAAAAGAACTAGTTGGAGGAAAACATGCGTCACATCCACGCAAAACGGCCATCACTCAGCATAATGCTGCGACCCTACGAGAGAAAGAGTGCCAGCGCTGGTTGTCAGTTCAGTCAACCGGTGCAGCATACAGTGCATGCACTTTTCTCTTCATTCTATGACGAGAAGTTTAGTAAGATGTAAAATTATAAATAATTTATTCATGTTTAACAGCGAATCGGCACTTTTTGAATAACATGAATCAATCAATCAACTCGGCCTATCGCAGTGTACTGCTGGACATAGACCACTCCCAGGCTGCGCCACAAAACCCTGTCCTCCGCTCTCCGCATCCAGTCTACCCTGCCACCTTCTTAATTAATCAATTAATTAATCATAATAATCATTATTAAGATCACCTCTTTGGTCTCGTGGTCGCAAGCACAACAGCTGAGCGTGGGGATCCAATAACTCTTTGCTTAAAGCAAAGAGTTATTGGATATTTCCACAAGGAATTACCCAGTAGCAGCCCGGAGTTTCGAAGTTGGTGGTTAGATACCTCCGTGCCTCAGAAAGCACGTAAAGACGTTGGCCCCGTGCGTGATTTCTCCCCGGTCGTGTCGGATTGCCGTCCTATCGGACTATGAGAGTAAAGGAACAGAGAGTGCACCTGTGTTTGCGCACACACTTGTGCACTATAACATCTCCTGCAGACCTGGCTAATCCCCGTTGCGATTGGCCACAGTGGCGTATCTATATCTACACATTATACATATTATAAATTAAAGTCGCTTTTCGTGTTTGTCTGTATGGCCGCGTTGTTCTTCTAAACCACGCAATAGATTATGATGAGGTTTTCACCATCGTTTAAATTCAAAATTCAATTTTTATTGCATAACGCATGTGTTTACAAGATCTTAATGGTAATGGTAAAGTTCACATGGACCCTGTCGGGCACAACGGTTTTATAAAATTTATATGAGTAGTAGCACTCATAGCATGATTCAAAATAAATGAAATAAATAGTATAAGAATTTATACCGGAAATGTTATGCGTTAATATTAAAGTTACATAATTATAATTATGCGAAGCAGGAGCGGGCCGCAATACCTATAATAATATGTATTGTATAGCACGTAGGATACGTTTTATTGGGATAGATAAAGTCGTAAGCCTTTTTTTTTTTTTGAGGCTGGGAAATCATCAAATGACTTCTCCCGCTCTGGGCAGAGCGAGAGGGTGTGTCAGACTTTTGACTAAAACCCACCCATGTTCCTTCCGTTGCCTGTGTGCCGGGGCCGCGATATCCCTTTCGGACAAACCCGCAACCCCAGCAGGCATTGGTCTTTCGACCCCGTCAGTTGGCGCTGACATCTCTTTGAGGCGCGCGTGGAACACAACGCGCCGTCGACACGGGCCTGGTCCTTATCGGACGGCGAGCTGCCCATTGCTCACCGTCCGCAAGCCCGCGCCTACGGTGGCCGGAAGTCGGCTCTCGACACCCGACGCCCGGGGCGTCTCCTGCAGCGACTAGGGCTGCGAGAGCGTGCAGCTTGCATCTCCCTCGCGCACTCCGCCTCCTCCTTCGCGAACATAACTGCTTCGCAGAAGGAGATGACGGCCTCCCATGCACTCTCGCTCCGAACCATGGGCTGAATCAGGGCCGGACGCGAGAGATCGCCGCCGCCGATCGCCTCCGTGAGGACATGGCGTTGCTCCGCCCAAGCCGGGCAGACCTCCACCGTATGCTCCACTGTGTCCTCCGGGCGATCCACACAGTGGTGACACCCGGGGGTTTCCTCCCGCCTTATGCGGAACAGGAACCTCCCGAAACAGCCGTGTCCGGTGAGGACCTGCGTCAGGCGGAAGGTGAGGACGCCGTGGCGCCTCTCAAGCCACTCCTCAAAGAGAGGACTTATCGCCACAATTGTGGCGTGACTAGCACTGGGTTGCGACAATCGCACTCTCCATGCCGCCATGAGATCCCGCCGGAGCTCTGTGCGCTGTGCCGTGATTTCTCGAAAGTCGTAAGCCTAGAATGAGATTGAAAACACGGCAACAAGCTTGAGTTCTTATTGATTATTAAGAAGATCTTTAAAGGCTAACTAAAACTAACTACCAACTACAATAACTTCATGAATTTTCGACTTTTGACGTTAACTGTACAGGTGATAATTTGTGATAAGATACAGGTAATTTTTTTAATCTATATAATTGTTGTGTATTTGTGAAATTATTTATCTATTTAGTTAGGTTACTTGTACTGGTTACTGAAGTTTATAAGGAAAATGAAAGTAATTATTTAGTTAATCCGTGAATATGTCATCAGTATTTCTGTTCTGCCTGTTTGTTGTTTTTATTTATTTCAATTTGTTATCAAACTACAAAGCTTGGTATTCCGTATTTATGCTGTTATCATGCAGCTGACTAGATAATATTTTTTATCATGAAATTAGAAAATATTAAATATAAAATAAAAATAATAAAATAATATAATATTAAATAATATTATTATTTGAATTTGAAATGGCTGTTCATATAACAATCAACCTGCCTAGAGTTTTCCCAACTATGTCGGGGTCGGCTACTAGTCTAACCAGATGCAGCTGAATACCAGTATTTTACATGGAGCGAATGCCTATGAACCTCCACCAATCAGGTACTGGGTAACCCCTTGGTAATACTGGTTGCCAGACTTTTGGGCTTCTGTCTACCCGTAACGACTGTCAAAGGTTTACGAATGACAGCCGGGACCAACGGCTTAATCCTTAACTAGCTTTCACCTATTATTGTCATACAACCACCTGCCATACGTCTGCGGGACCCGGTAATAAAATTATTCGCTTTTGTAATATTTAAAATAGTAAAGTTTTGTTTTTTATTAAAATTCAGTATAAGCACATGTTAAACCACACTCGCGATCACTCCATCGCGCGTTGCTCATGTCTATTTTTTACAATTTCTATGCACTGAGCTGTGGATTGTGGTATATCACCTGAAAGGTAATTTTGTTAGCTTTCAGATGATATCAAAAAGATTTAAAATTAATTAATTTTTCTACCTAAATTTAGAGAATTATTGCAATAGGTCGAAGTTGTGGACGTCTAAATGAATAGGAAGTAATATGAAAAGATATGTACAATGCATTTGCTCGAAAAGAGCGTTTTCTAAGCAGTCAATTTGTGCGGAAAGTGTCACTTTTTTTCACTAGTGCTTTTTACTTTTCTGTTTTATT
Source organism: Agrochola lota (assembly GCA_947364205.1). NCBI lineage: Eukaryota > Metazoa > Arthropoda > Insecta > Lepidoptera > Noctuidae > Agrochola > Agrochola lota. Next base: position 3,444,676 of record OX376229.1, read on the forward strand.
TTTTATTTTTGAGGCCGTCGTCAGCCCGTCTCGTCTCAGAGATTTTATTAGTTGAGATTTTTGTATTTACAAATCAGATGATGATGATGACGATGATTATGACGATGGTCAAAATAAAAAAGTCGAAGTCGAAGTCGAAGTCGAAGAAGTCAAAGTCAAAGTCAAAGTCAAACTCAAAGTCGAAGTCGAAGTCGAAGTCGAAGTTTTTATCATTTATATACGTCGTCGTATGTTAGATGTTACACATCACAGGCGACTACCGTAAGGCTCGCTCGTATTTTTTTTTTCCTCGCACAATGCATATTAAAACGTTGTAATTGGAAATCATGGAAATTATTAGGCGAGTTATACACTCGCTCGCTCGTGAATAAAATTGCCACTCGTCGAAATCACCTACCTTCCGCACTTATAGCATAAATAACAATTTTTTAATTTACAATTTATGTTATTTACCCCTTAATATTAATATTTTGTAAATCCCCTTAATATTTTGTGTTACTTCCCCTGACCCTAATGACTGCCTGTCAACGGTTTTTCATTCGGGTCTTCTAATGACGCCGGAGCTGGACATCTTCCTCCTACCCGCCTTTTCAGCTCGACCCATATATGTTCAATCGGATTTAAGTCAGGGCTGAGGGCTGGCTAGTCTAGTCTGGGAATCCCGAATTCTACAAGGTACTGGCCAGTCACTGCAGCGGTGTGGCAGCGGGCATTATCCTGCATTAGCAGGAAATCTTCGCCAATAAACCCGGCATAGGGGAGCACATGGCCTAGCAGAATGTCGTTTATGTATCTTTCGCGGCTAGCCCCCGACCTCCACCAGGTACGAATATCAACTCCGTTTTTGCTTCAATAGATATCCCCGCCCACATCATATAGGACCCACCCCCGTATGCCACTGTTTCCGCAAAACAGCATTGTGCGATTCGCTCCCCCGGTCTCCTATAGACTCTCTGTCGACGGTCGCTACCATGCAGGCACATCCTGGATTCGTCCGAGAACAGAACTCGTCTCCGTTGCTCGATATCCCAATCTAAGTGATCGCAAGCAAACTGAAGCTTGGCTTGTCGGTGGGCTGGAGGCAATTTAGGTCCGTGGCTGGCCTTTTCAGGGTCAAATTAGCTTCTTTGAGTCTTCGCCTCACTGTCCACTCGCTGACAGCCCTCCCTCGAACTTCTCTGAGCTGCTGCTGAACATCCACGCCGGTCAGTTGTCGATTTCAGAGAGAAGAGGTGACAATAAATCGGTCATCTCTCACCGAAGTGCATCGCTGTAGTCCAGATCCTGGTCTCCGGACTAAGTTTCCAGTCTCCCTGAACCTCTTGTATACCTTCGAGACACAAGACTGGCTCAAATGAAGCTGTCGAGCGATAATACGCTGAGACAATCCTTGCTGGATTAGGATAATGACTTGAACGGCTTTTATAGGTGTGGTTTCCATTTTCTTTTAGCTTAAGCATTCCCAGTGACGTGAAATATTGGACTGATGATCAATTTTCATGAACGCCTACGAAACAATATGGTGTTTTGTTAAAAAAAATGATGTTTTTTGTTTTACGTTCCCTGACTTACGGTGAATAATCTTTGGTTATGATATTGGAAGATTTTGAAAGCTAACAAAATTACCTTTCAAATGATATGCCACAATCCATAGTTAATTGCAAAGAAGTTGTAATTTTTTTTTTACAATGATGTGATTCCAGTTTATTGCTCGCGAATGTATTTATTAGCAAAAGAAAGGCACATAAAAATCAATAATATTTATAACAATCATCAAATCATAGTTTGTTATCAATATATCTCATTTTAGGCTTACAAACAGACATATTTGAAAAATGAGACAAATAAAAATTATCACAAAGAATACGAACTTTTTTCTAGTTTTTTTTAAATAGTTCAATAATCAATAAACATAGTAAAAATTAAAAATTTACAGTCAAATCAAGTTTTTAACCAAAAATTACCGGCTCTAAACTATAGTTTTTCACGACAGCGAATGCACAGCTTTTTTGAGCAAATTGGTGCTTGCCATCCGAATGGGTCATCTGCTATTGCGACGAACTGTGTAGTGGTTGTCGACCTTTGGTCGAGAAGGTCGACTCAATTTTGGTTTTGTTATAAAAAAATATTATCTCCGGTTTCTTGGTGGTTTCACTGCAGTTTTCTCTTTCTGAATCTACTTTCTTCTAGTATATGTTGTGGTCTTACACCACACTCCACATGGCTAAATAAATCGTTTGGTTTTTTTTTCGTCATCCAAAAAAACCCAGGCCGGCACAATTTTTTTTTTTCAGATTTTGGATTATAATTAATAGAATGATGAAAACTGAGAATAACTACATATAGTTATTCTCAGTTTTCATCATTGCTGAATCCAGTGGCTAACTGTTTTTTGCTCATTAAAGTTGCGTAGGCACTCAAGGCAAATAATGTTTTTTTTAAAGCTATATTTGACATTATTTCTTACGATTATTATATATAATATTATAAGTACTAAAATATATACATATAAAAAACAAAAGCAATGTACTTAGTTGATTGTATTAATTATATTATATAAAATAAATAAAAAATAAAAATAAAATTTAATAAAACATTATTCAAAAATGTTTTACAGTGGTAATACAACAGCCATGGTTATCATTAAGCATAGTAACCGATAATAATGATAACATATCATAATTACAAATTACAATATTACTTTTTTACATTAAGTACTAATACCAGTATTTTTTACTTTCTGTGGGCTTACCTAATACGATAATTATAAGAAAAAATTTGAATAATAAATTGATACGTTTACAAAAAAAAAACATTATTTGCCATAAGCGCCAGCTAAGCAACTACAATGGGTAAATAAAATATGTTAGCCTCTGAATTGAGCAATGATGACAACTGAGAATAAAAATAAAATCATTATAATTCGGACAACTAAGAGATCCATAAATTGTTAGTAAGAGGTTTGCACTTAAAACACTATTGTTAGAAACTTTAACTAAAGGCGAATTAATGAAAAGACCACTCATCAACTAGACAACGAGAAATGGAAACTATGGTATTTCTGTCGTGACTGCCTCTTATTCTGTTTAGGAGTGAGGTCCTATTTTTGCGAATGGTGCCATGAAATCCATCGGTATAGTTTACCGCGAACATTTCTGAAGCACTGCAATAAGGAGGCAGTCACAACAGCATCCCAAAAACCATTTTTGTATTGGACGCGTAGAACATCCAGCGACTCACAACAACACTACTTTACTAACACAACAACAACACCTGTTGGTCTTAAAATTTAAATTAGTATAGTTGTTGTTATTAGTGTTGTTACACTAACAACAATAACTATACTAATTTCTCCTGAGATATAAAACGTTTGCGCCGGGCTAGAGTTTTTTTTTTGGCCATTCTCCTTTATTCATTTTGATTATACTCACAAATGCCAATTACACCTCATCATAATCATCATTTCAGCCCGGAATCTCCCACTGCTGAGTAGAAGCATCCTCGTTTTACTGCCATAGTTACTGGTTCCGTGCGTCTCTCATCCAGGTATTTCCCACGACTTTGACGATATCATCAACTCAACGCGCTTTTGGACGGCCCTGGTTTCTTTTGCCTAACCTTGACCACCATTCGGTCACAGCTTTACTCCACCGGCCATCTCCGCGTCTGGCTAGATGTCCTGCCCAATTCCACTTGAGGCGCATCGCCCTATCTCCGACGTCGTAGACTTTCGACCGACGACGGATTTCGGTGTTAAGCACTCGATCTAATATGGCTATGCCAAGCATGGCTCGCTCCATGGTCCTTTGTGCTACTCGTATGCGGTGGACAGTTTCCTTTGTGAGCGTCCATGTCTCGGCACCGTAGTTCATTGTTGGCAAGACACATTGGTTGAAAAGGCGGGTTTTGTAGGCACTGTTGTTGGCACTGGATGTTTTTGGATCAAAAAATATGTTCCAGGGTACCAAATGCCGCCCACCCAAGCTGTATTCTCCTGGAATTCTCTTTGTTGGGATGCTCCTTGCCAAAGGATAGAACATGTCCCAAATAACCGTAATGGTCAACCATCTCCAGACGCGCGTTTCCAACCATAAGCAGTTACACCCACAGTGCGCGTAATTATAAGCTGTTTCGTAACATAATAAATTCTATTTTTTTTTAATCACCTCGTATAAATTCCACGTTTTTGAATCGACGAAAAACCTTGCAAAATGAGTGTAGCGCACTCAACGATTAACCATGTTGACTGACATAGTGATGTGGCACTGGATATCGATATAGTCATGTCGATAAAATAAACATTCATAGGTAAATAAATACAGGACTATTGTGCAAATAGAGTGTTTAAGAGAGTTCTACAAGGATTGTTGATATAAAAGCCCCTAAGTAAATTATCTTGGCTCTTAATGTTGTCAATACGTGTGATGTAGAATCGTCAATCATTGTGCCGATAGTCGTTAATAGCCATGAGCTTCGACCGATATTTGAATTCTCAGGTGTTCAAACTCTTAAAGCAACTGTCTGACGAGACCCATTTGCATCAACGCTTCATCCCGGACACGTATTGTTGTTAAGAAGTCTCTCTGGCTTATCCCCGATACCGGTCGAGGTTTTTCTTTTATGATAATAAATGCAAAATATCTACTCAATAAAATCTTAAATTCACGGACAGGCAACGCACAGCCTAAACCGCTGGGCCTAGCATGAAATTTAGCACATGATTTCCTGTTATATCAAAAGTGAGCACTAAGAAAGGAATTTGAAAATCCATCCTCTAAAGGGGTTAAAGAGATGACAGTTTGCATGGAAGTTCGTCGTTTTTGGTCGTCGTTCGTCGCCCCATCAGCCGCATGGCTTGTTCTGTAATACAGCTCGTACCAAAGAGCCTTAACCTCCCACAGTAAAAAAGGCATCGACATCAAAAATGATTGCGAACATCACTAGTTTTGCGTGAAAGAGCGTTTGGCATTTGACCCAATCCCGAAGAGAACAATAATTTACATGCACCCCGGGTCCGCATGCACCCCACCTCTGGCTTCACCCCCCTTTAACCCCATTTACCCCAGCGCGGAATGTTGTCACAAAAAAGCAGGTTTTTTTCGCAACAAATTGAACAGCCGAATTTACTTATAAGCCTTCAAGAGTTTTAAGAAGCCATTAACATCACTTTGTTTTCTCCGAAGGGGTGGGGCTGATACTTTGTAAAATATGTGTGTCGTGAATTCTTTGATTTAATTTTAAAATCTATGTATTACTTTAATATCGAATTATAATATATCCACATATATATCCACTGTGGCAGTACTGTCAAAGTACAAATAATTAATATTATAACAATGTTTTAAATGTATTTTCATTATGGAAACTATATGTATTATTTTACTTTGGCAACACTCAGAAATAACGGTTATGATAATATCGTTTTTTCTGGGTGGGGCAAAAGTCATCCAAAATGGAAAAACATTGTGCAGAGTCAGTCGTCATTGGATTGTGAAATAGTACAGTTGTGCTGATTAAAAGTATTAGCAAGAAAGAGTGTTTTCTTTACATGTGTATACTATACTACCCATATTTTACCAGATAAGTTTAAGTATTATGTAATAGGGAGCCTCTTGCAGGGCACAAATCAGGCACTCTACGGAGCAGGCTAGCTACTGAGAAAATCCAGAACGAAAACCCAATAACTGTGCCCGACCTAGGAATCGAACCCAGGACCCAATCGCCCTTGCGACTTGCAACCACTAGACCTACGACGCAGCCGAAGTATTTATTGAAATCGTATAATGAGTCGAATAACGGTCCCGCATGAAGGGAACCTCGTGAAAGCTGAGAAAGATAAACAAATCAAGTATCTTGACTTGGCTCACGAGGACAGGTGGGAAAAAAAAAAAAAAAAAACCCGTATCATACAGTTTTTTGACAATAAAGGATCCTTTCTTGGATTTTAGTTTGACAAATTAAATTCACATTTTTCTTTCTTTCTTTTGAAAATTCAAGTGGTTTCTGGTCAATGGTTTCTGAACTTTGCAAGTCCTCACCAACTACACCCAATCATATTAATGGTTGATTCGGATTTTTGTTCTCTTTTGAGTTTTTTCAATAATCGCGTGGTCAGAGTCACACTCCATAGCCGTCTTTTGCAGCGTTGGATGATTATTTAGCAAAAATATGAACATCATTGTCACGACATTGTTTTTGTTTTGGCTACCACAAGTATCGGAATAAAAAATCTGTTCTTTGACTTCCGAAGGCAAACTGTTGCAGAAGTGCCACAAACATGACTCAATTTGGTTTGCTCCTCGAGCTCCTAGTCTAGCTCATAGTCTTGTCCCACATGGTAGCATGTAGCCTCATTAATTGCTAAATCATGTATTGTTAAATTAAAAGACCACAGCTGTCGTTTCTAAAACGAGACAGATGTTTCTAAATATGGTGTCAGCAAGCACTGATGCAAGATAAATGCAAATGCCGTAACAGAAAAATTTGCTTCGGCATTCTCTTTATCCACACGTTTTTCAGCATAAGCTTTTTCAGCTTGATGTTAGTGTTCAGCTAATTTTGCAGTGAAGTTTATTTTGTGGTCGTCATCTGCAACTTAAATTTTTAGCGTTTACCATCCAAAGACGCATGCAACACGTGCAACACACATCGCATGTGTTGCATGTGTCTTTGGATGGTTGCTTAACCGAGCTTAATTGAGGCCGTGAAAGCATTTGGCATCTAATTTTAACGCGACAGAGTTTAAAGAAATAATTTTATACGCTGTACATGTTATCAATTGAAAGGTCAGCAGCTAGATATTTCTTACCAGCCGAGTTTCTACAATAGTGACTCTCATAACCTAGAAAGCTCAAAATGTGGTGGTTGACAAAAGAAGCGTCTTCGATAGTCTTCTTATTTATGGGAGATTGACGACCTCTTTGATCCTCATCAATGACTCCGTTAGATTATTCCTTTTTTTCTATACTTACCTACATTAACAACTTTTAATTCCCTTGGTCTCTCCTAATATTTTACAAAAACACTCTTCTCTTCTCTAGCACTGTGTACTTATAGTAGCAATCTCTATTTTATGTCCGGCTGCCCGTTTATTGTTTTTTTTTTTTAATTGTAACCAATTTCCCTTCTAACTCTTTTTCCAAGTTGCCAATAACTTTCAAAACAATGCGTCTTTTCAGCCGTTGTAATTCTTTCAGCACATTTGAATCTACATGTACTCAACTCTTTTGGTTTTCTGTCATTAACTAATTTACCTTTTTCCGTTATGTAACTCTTTCCTGTATTCCTTCGTGTTTTGCTTGCATTTCTCTCCACTCTTGATCTTCCTTTTTGTGTTATTATTAGTCCTTTTTCCACTAGTACTTGTTTCCATAATTCATTTCTATCTATTATGTATATTTGTGCCGGAATATGGAAGCATGTTGAGAACTTGATTATTTTTAATACTACTTGGGTAACTACCTATAAAAGTTGGCAACTAATAAAGGTTCTTGTATCCGAAATGTAGTGATAACTATACTTATTACATTTAGGGTTAAGAACTTATTTGGCCGTAACTGGATATCTCTATTGTTTTGTGTGTCATAGTAATCACAACTTAAGGCTCCGTGCACAAAAAAAAATCTTTTGCCTCAATAACTTATCTAAATGTAAGAAAGCTTAAAATAATTGAAACATTAAGTCTAACTATAAAAGTACAATTTTTGTGGTGCTAAACCATTCGTGTCAGTCACACCACCTGGTAATAGTTGCATCACTTTTGTGCTCTCGAAAATATTGATTATTTCGCCTTTGATTTATTTAATGAAGATATTGTATAATCAAACAATATTAAACAAATCAAACAATATCAAACAGTATTTTTATTTTATGTCATGGATAGCTAAAGACTAATGCGTGATTTTTAAATTTCTTGATATGGTTTGCTAAATATTGGGAAAAAATACATACTGACAGGGTATAAAAAAAAGTTTTTTTCAACATAATTTTTCTGCTATATTTTGTATCCAAATTGAAAAAAGTGTTTCATCCACATGCAAATAGACCATAATGATGTTGATGATAATTTTAAATTTTCAAAATCAAAAGTAGTTTCTTGCAACAATATGATCAAACGTCAGTCTTGCGTCATTTTTCGGAAAACTTGTTGCGAATATTTGTGATTTTCCATGAATACTTAACTTATTTGAAAAATCCCTTTCAGCCATATGCAAAACAAAGAACTAGACTTTCCAAGTCACAAATAGTTTTGTTTAAATTATTTTTCCCTTTCTCACAACGAATGAACAAAATTTATCAAAATCAGTCGATTTCATGCACGTCAGCAAAAAACAGAAGAACAGATATACTTAAAGAAAACTTTTATGTTGAGATATCAAATAATCAATATTATTATGGGTACTGAATATAGGTAGATATAGCAAAATATCAATGTTTGTTCACAAAAATATCAATCTGCGTAGCCTTTTCCCAGCTGAATATAACAACTCCAAACGTAATTGAATCTGTTAAATGGCTTTTGCAAGACGACAAAACGCTTTTCTTTCAGTATATTTATACAACAAAATTAATAGAATCTTACATTTTTATCCGCTAACACTACTTGAATTTAAACTTGAAGTACAGAAGTGGCTCTTTAGTCTTGATTATGAGGACGTAGAGAAAATAATAAATAATTAGTCTCATTCTACAAAGGAACATATATGGGAACTCACCCACACACACTCATACACACCTACATCACTCACACAGCACAATATAATACGAGTAGATTAAAGTTACATTATATTTTTGATGCTTTTTCATAATGTTTTTCATGCTTTTCATTTCTGTTATAATGTTTTATTTTTGTTTTATTTTGTGTTTAATTCTTTTAAAATTGTATTTTTAGATCATAAGATTGTTTATTCCTATGTTGACATTAACAACTTAGCCAAATTAAATGGGAGAGGGCGCTGACTCCTGACATACAGGTACACCTAGTTCAGGAGGATTAAAACAAATTCCTGTAACATTATGTCAATAAAGAATTATTTGATTTGATTTGATTTGATTTGAATATCAGTATTTTACATGGAGCGACATCCTATCTGTCCTCCACAAACCAGTTACTGAGTAATACGATACCACAGACTTCCGGGCTTCTGACTACCCGTAACAACTGTCAAAGGTCTACGAATGACAGCCGGGATCTATGGCTTATCGTGCTTTCCGAGGCACGTAGGAGACTCGGTATGTAAAGATGGCCACCCATCCACGGACTGACCACGGGAACCGTAGCTTAACCTGATCGATCGACCCAGTGAGGCTGTTATTGTTTAGCCAGGAGCCCCTCGTGCTCAAAATATGTGAATTGTTAATTTGACATGAGGATTTGTCAAATTAGACATTAAAATGCGAGATGTCAACATATTGCCTACCAAAGTCGATTGCTCCAAAAATTACCTATGTATATTTGGAACTGTAATTTGCTATCATATAAATTCCTAATGCGTTGGAAGTATTAAGCCAATAAAAAAACAGAAGTCGACATGTTAATGTGTTCACGCCAGTCACGGTTATATTTTATGTTATAATTATCAACATCCGCATCAGCTAACGACATCTATTACGAAAATCCAAAATTAATGTTTGTTTAAACAACATGACATGCGCTAAAATCCTCGTCCTCTTATATTATGTCCTTTGCAAAATATAAAACAATGTATGACTAACGCCATCTAGTAAGTTTGTAGCACACTACAGTTATAAAAGGTTGTCAGCAGATGGCGTTGTTAGTAATTATCGATTGTACAGTAATTTGGCATTGTTTGCAGCAGGTAGGCTTCGTTTTCAAAATTCGTGAATTACAGTCATCTAAAATTGTCGGGCCGGTGTTATAAAGTTCGTAATAGTAGGTCAGTCACGCACGGAAAGTTTACCCGTAATTTTCGTGGTGCTGCGTTTAGTATTACTTGGTGTTGGTGCTCGACTAGTCTAGGTTTTGTACCAACACAAACATACACTGTCCATTCCAAGGTTGCCTGGAAGAGTTCGCGGAAAGCGATAAGGCCGCCCATTGTATATTTTGTAGTGTTTTTTTTTTTTTTGTTATGTATTTTAGTGGTGTACAGCCACAGCCAGGTGGCCTAAGCTAGGTGATTCGTAAATTGTATTTTTTTTTTTTTAAAACGTACGTACGTATTTGAGTAAACCTAACTCTGATGTGAAAGAAATCGTCGTGTAAATAACTTGTTTTTAGAAAAAGCTGCTTAACATAGCCAGTAGTAATGTGCGTGGTGGTGAGCAGTGATAGCCTAGGGGTGTGACCGTCAGACTGCCAAGTCATAGGTTCGAGTTCAAACCCAAGCCACGCACCTCTGACTTTTCGGATTCATGTGTATATTTTATAATTATCACTTGCTTCAAAAACGGTGAAGGAAAACATCGTGAGGAAACCGGCATGCCTGAGAGATATTTCTCGACGGTATGTGAAACCAAGTCAGAGGCCCATGGGCGGCTTTAAAACTCTGACACCAGGTTAGTCACTTACCACACGAAAACAAGATGTCCGTGGTCTGGCTAAAACGGACATCAATAACAGAAAAAAACATCCCAGTCTCTGTACGAATGAAACAGCAAGCGTACTCTCCCGACTCAGCGCTCCACCGTCCTTGAACGAGCTCTATAATGCCCGACTCCGACTATCTCCTTCATTTAATTCCATTCGAAATTACAAATAGCTTCTTAGGGCGTTCCCAACGATTACATTTGAAACTTAAGGCTATTTCAAACAATTTATGATGGCTCTGACTTTCGAAACTCGATTAAGGGAAGTTCCCAAAATAATCGCACAGATTTGTCGGCAGTTTTAATATGGGGTCAACGGATTTGGGGTGCGCTGCGAGTTTTAGCGTTTAGATTGTTTACAAGCTGTTCAATAATCAATTCAATTCAATTAAAATCTTTATTGCATATCTCATGCGTGTACAAGATCTTAAAATAATAGTTACAAAGTCGGGCACAACAATGTAATACAATATGAAAAGTGCCTAAAATAATTAAGTAAATAGGAATTAATTGTACGTACGTCATAATTTAAAAAAAGGTTATATTCAGAAGAGTTATTATTAAAAACCTATTCAATTTAAATAAATACCACCACATTTTAGTGATAACATCATCACAAATTATATCAACCATTCAATTAATTTGAAGTAAATACATGATATTAATTAATAGGTATCATGAAAAATACAATAGATATAAAAATAAAAGACCTAATAATAATGTCAGCTACCTATGTTTAAAGTCCCATGTAATAGGGCGCTAGCCTATTGCCATCAACCGGGCTCAAATCCAGACTGCGAGCTGCTACTGAAATTCCAGATCGAAAACCCTAAAACATTTTAGCTGACCCAGTAATAGAACCCAGGACATGCTCAATAGTAGCGCTTGCCACCACTAAACCAACGCAGTCAAGTTCATTCAAGCACCAATAGCTTCTTGTGACCCTGGAAAAGAGCCTCGGCAAGTGACAATACTATAGCTACCCACCGCCATTACTGACTGCGTGGGCAATCTTTTCGCCACGGCAAGAAAGCAGTCGCAGATACTAAGACCGCAACTTTACCGGCGACCATTCATACATTTCGTTAGAAGACGAACGTTTTGCTAAATGGATGCTTGGGTACAATTGACCTTAATTGTTTTAAGAGTCATTAAAGCATTTAGCATTATAATTTTCTTTGTTCAACTGGGAAACTTTGAAAAATGGGCCTGTCTGTTGCCATCCTTTCAAAATGATAATTGTTTTTTATTTCTGACATCTATAAAATACTTACTTTTAGAACAATATATCGCTACGAGGTTATTTTAGCGCGTGGTCAAAGTCGGGACTAACGCCGCCATATTGTTTTTTCAATACATTTCAAGTAACAATTCACACCACAATTGCGCAAATTTTTACCAACAGCGCCCCCTGTAAACGTCATTCAAGCGCCAAACTATTCTGGAAACAGTGTATCTGGCTAGCTCTAGGACTAGGAGGTCTAAAGCCCCACTTACAAGGTGCAAGTTGCTGGAACGTTCAAGAGCAATAATCGAAATACATAAACCACGTTCAATTATAGCCATTCAAGAATTGCATACAAGCGTGCGATTTTCATATAACGGCATACAAAAATTGCATGCAAGTTTTGCCTCGTCTAAATACTGAGTTCAATCATTTCATTAAATTTTATTGAACGTCGTGTCAATTTTTATTTTATTTATTTCGTTAGTAGTGCTAAGATTATTTTAGCGCGTGGAGTGTGAAATAACGCCGCCATCTTATTTTTGAATATATTTTACAAAACAATTGCACAAATCTTTACCAACAGCGCCCCCTATAAACATCATTCAAGCGCCAAACAATTCTCGAAGCAGTATATCTGGCTAGCTCTAGGACTAGGAGGTCTAAAGCCCCACTCACAAGATGCAAGTTTCTGGCACGTTCAAGAGCAGTAATTGCACGACATAAAGCACGTTCAATTAATTATTGCCATTCAAAAATTGCATACAAGTGTTTGTTTACACGCATAAAATGGCATACAATAATTGAATGCGAGTTTTGCCATTCAATAATTGCATGCGACTTCTGTTACACCAAAGATATCCGTGGTTTACAGCAAGGCTATTATTGCAAGGCGATTGTTGCATGCAAGTTTTGCCTCGTCAACGTTTAGTAAAATTGAATGAAATTATTGAACTTCGTGTTTGAGTTCAATAATTTAATTCAATTTTATCGAACGTCGTCTCAAGATTTTTTTAATTTCTTTCGTTAGCAGCAACACATCCTCACTGAGAGCACTCATGTTTGAATGATGGAAAATTGGCATGCCAGAATTGAGTGCGATTTTAGAGTACGTGCGATTTTATTGTACGTTTTGTTTACACCTATGCCAGTTTTGAACGGCAACTAACTTGCCCGTATCGTGCAACTATTCTACATGAGGTTTAGACGGTGCCAAACAATTGTTGCTTCAATTTTATGGTATGCCACAGGCAATAAACCTGCACCTTGTAAATGGGGTTTTGTCGGTTAATGCCTAATTTACAAGAGCTTATTGCTTGTCATTAGTATAGATAACCGTGTTAGCTTGTCTCTAACAATTGGCTATTCACTAATACTAAGCACTAATTCATCATGTTTACACGTGCAGGCGATAAGTACCTACTAAGCATTAAATACTACGCTCATGTAAACTAGATACACATAACTGATACTTTTTAGTTGTGGTACCTACCCCATACTAATTCGTATACTTAAAACTATTTACTTTGTAAACAACAGTGTCAGGAAGTTATTATAAATAATCACCAAGTGGATTAAATATGTATTATTGAAGTTTGCTCAAAAACAATCGAATCAAAGTTCATACTGCAAAAGTAATTGTAGAGTTTCTTGCCGGCTCTTCTCCATAGGAAACGACGAGCTTCTGACGTTTCATAAGTGCCCTTTTAGAAACATGGGCTCATAAAAATGTGAAATAAAACAATTATGATCTTTGACAGTCGTTACGGGTAGTCAGAAGCCCAAAAGTCTGACAACCAGTCTTACCAAAGGGTATCGTGTTACCTAGTTACTGGGTTGTGGAGGTTAGATACACAGTCGCTCCATGTAAAATGTTGGTATTCAGCTGCACCCGGTTGGACTGGAAGCCGAAACCTAACATAGTTGGGAAAGGCTGAGCAAATCATTATTAGAAATCCGCATTACCGCGTACGTAAATGTGGTTGCAAGGCGCGTCATTTCAGAGTGGACAAGCTTTCATTCATCCTCTAAACAACACAATCAAATAATTTCAACAATTTCAAAATACAAATATTAACAAGTATTGAAACACGAAAAATGAGCTCTTTATGTTTGGAACACCGCACCATATGTAAACATTTCAATAGGTAAGCTTGCCGGTATCTACACTCCTAAACAAAATATATTTTCCTTCAATATACCGACCGGCATTGCGTTGGCTCGATTCCCTGAAGTTGAATAGTGGTTGGGCATGCAAACATATCGATATTTGATGATATATTTGTTAGGGTTTACGATAAGGAAAATCTCAGTAATAGTCCGAAGTGTCCCTATTTCATGGGACTTAAAAAATAACTCGCGAATAGTGAATGTAGGTACTATACAAATACATCTCTGCCTACCCCTTCAACGAACACAGGTGTGATAATATTATTATGTACGTATTTATTTTTATTTTTCACGTGACAGCATAGCTTAGTCTAAATCGCTGGGCGTGTTCAAAGTGCTAATTTTTTTATGAAATCTGGGTGTTTAATACCTCTGCCAAACCCCTCTCGGGACACAGGCGTTATGTTGTTTATGTTTATCTCTTTTTAAGTTTTCCTAATCGCTCTTTATACAGTGTGGGTAATAAGTAATGTTATGTACAAATGAGTGTTATTTTTTCCTTAAATGTTAGGTACATAGTACATACATTGATATTATAACGATCAGGATTAATAGGATAGATCGCTTCACCGAAACCGCCCACAAAGTAGGCGAGCAGTCCGCGGGACGACCTATACCGTCCAAAAATCAATTCGCCCTTTAGGACATTGCCAAGAGTTACCAAGGCCCAATAATTTCCTTACTCAATAGATTGAGGCACGACGGCAACTCGAAATTTTTTCCTACCTATACTATCCGTGAGAACGAAACCATAGCGCGATTCAGAAACAGGCCCGAATGGTACAACGCCATCTATCGAGCGCGGGGTCAAACTTTAACGGTTTTGTATTTGTGTTTTTTTTTTGTAATTTCGAAGAATATTGTCTTTTTAAATACAATAAAAATACTGAGAAATTATATTTCTATGTTTTATTTAAGATAAATGTAATGTTTTTAAGCCACTTTCACAGCAAATATTTTATCAATATACAAAAATAGTATCGATTCTTTTGCCACATCTCTAGTCGCCTTTGTAAAGCAATCTCCCTATTTACGGGCGTGCAGCGGTGCAGACTCTATTAAATCGACGCTAGGGCGGTGTGTCACCTGAATTAATATCGATTGTAGCACAACACTATCGTCTTTATCGAGATTGAGGAGTCATTAGTTTGTTTATTAAAAGACGATATTTTATAATTAAAACTATATAAAGAACGAATACTTAAACGTACTTATGTATATAGGAAAATCGGAAAATGTATGTGTTATTCTTCACTTTAAGTTAATAACTTTTTGATCAGTAGCTGTTAAAACCCTAAAACCAGTGTTGAAAGAAAAATAAATCTGTGTTCCATGTAACTTCAGTTGTGTCTGCACACATGTGCTTCACTCATAAGAAAAAGGTGTGAGTTTATGGTTGTAGTGACAATTGGCCATCTTGGAAATTATAGCTTTCCTGAGGGCCGAGCCAGGTAATCGTCATCTTCCTAAACTTCCCAACTATGTCGGGGTCGGCTTCCAGACTAACCGTATGCAGCTGAATACCAGTATTTTACATAGAGCGTCTGCTTATCTGACCTCCACAACCCAGTTACCGGGTAATACAATACCCCTTAGTAAAACTGGTTGTTTTTCTTTCGGTCTTCTGACGACCCGTAACGCCTGTCAAAGATCTACAAATGACAGCCAGAATGGAGCAACGGTTTAACGTGCTTTCCTAGGCACGGAGGAGTCTCGGTATGCAAAGATGGTCACCCATCCACGGACCTACCCCGGCAAGCGTAACTTAACCTGATGGATCGACCCGTGCGGCTATTATTACTAAGCCACGAGCTCCTCCGTGGGAAAATATTTAATTGATCCTCTAAAATCTTTCTAATGACATAATTTTTAAAATAAATGAGTCTTAGTTGGTTCATCGTTCATGTTCGTTGGTTTAATGGATGGTACCCCATCAACGGACCGGCCTCGGCAAGCTTAGCTTAACTTCGATCGACCCGCGCTGCTGTTATTATTTAGCCACGAGCTCCTCTAACTTCAAGTTTAGTTTAGTGAGCTGAATTAAGTCTCAATTTCGAAAGAAAATAAACTGAAGTTAATACACAATAACCGTCCCTTCAGTCGCTCCATTGAAAACGTGAAATGACTCGATTACTTGAACACTCGATCGTAAGTGAAGAATAGAGAGTTTCGCTCAACTTTGAATAGTTTACCTATTCCTTCGCGTTACTACCCGATTGTGCTTGATATCGATTGTCTCTGGTCGGCTAGTATTGGATTTGCATTCACTTGTTTTTGTTAAATCATCACCTGTATTTTCCGTCTCTCCGAGGAGGTAGGTAGAACAGATAAACACACTTCGCCAGTTATATTTATGTCCCTAGACTTGAGTGACGGACCTATTGCCAGTAACTAGGTACAAATCCAGACTTCGTGTTGCTGTTTTTTTTATAGCTAATTACATTTATATTTGGATCAGATTCCCGTTAATATTGCAACAAATGGGGCTCAAAGCGTATCCCCATCCCAATCAGTAGGTCCAGTCGTCATCTACAGCGTTCCAGAGCGTTTCTTTCAATCATATCTGTGTGACAAAAATCAATCTGCCTAGCCTTTTCCCAACTATGTAAGGGTCGGCTTCCAGTCTAACCAGATGCAGCTGAATAACAGTATTTTACATGGACCGACTGCCTATCAGACAGACGAGCAGAGTGAAGTAGACGAGTCCTGGAGTGGCAAGCGAAGCGTTGGACCCCCAGCTTGATGGACCGACGACCTTAAGAAGGAGGCTAGGACAGACTTTATGCGGAAGGCGGACGACAGGGTGTTGTGGCGCACCCTGGGAGAGGCCTATGTCCAGCAGTGGACTGCGATAGGCTGAGTTGATTGACTCGGGACTCGGTCAGGTAGGCATCCCCTGGTAAAACTGGTTGCCAGACTTTTTGACTTCTGGCTACCCGAAACGACTGTCAAAGATCTACGAATAACAGCCGGGACCAACAGTTCAACGTGCTTACCGAGGCACGGAGGGTTCTCGATATGTAATGGATTTGTCACCCATCCTCGGACTGACCTCGGCAAGCGTAGCTTAACCTTAGCCTAACCTAGCCACGAGCCCATCGAGCCCCACGAGCCCCATATCTATGTTCTATGTTATAGGGTTTGGTTTCCGCACTTAGTCCGTCAGGTGGACCATTCTGCGCGGGCCATGGCGGCTGTTTGGTGGTTATTCCAACCAGCCGACCTCCTTCCAAAAGTTAATTAATTATGCCCCATATTTGTGTGATAGTCTCCTTCTAGTGTCGCATTTGCACTAACCAACAAACACCTAGCTTCATACAATAGGGTTACAATAGGCACACTAGTGTGGCTATTTCTGTGTGACGTACCTAGGTAGTGCATTTAGGTCCGAACCACTTCCTAAAATCCTGTTGACGCCTTTGAATCCCTTTAGAGGTATTTTACGATACCTACAGTTGTAGGAACAGCTATAGTAATCTATTGGGTGATCTGTTCTTTGCTGGATGCTGTAACCAGCATGAGATTAGTTAGAAATGTAAATAACAAGGTTATTTTTTCTGATCACATTTGCGAATATGGTATATAAGTCAAAAGTTCTCTTGAAGCTCAGTACTTACTCACATTTTATCATTTGTTTTGTTACTTGGCGTATTTAAAACTTGAGGCAATTCCATTTGAGGCAATAATAATATTATGTTTTATTTTATAGCCCATTTAACATTTAAGATAGTTAATTGACTCAGGCGTGACTTTGCGGAAATCCATTAAAAAAATACAATAGATGACGTGTATTTAATAACCTAATCCGTTTAACTGTTCTTAAAGAGTCATAAGGAACCCTGTAAGAAATCGACACGTGTTTCACCACTTAATGAGGCATCGGCAGGATGACGATTGATTTGTTGCGAACGCGACCATGTATAACTTTTTATTGATTAATCCGATTTGAACGATTATTGTTTTATTGGGGAGGGTCTCAAACTCAAACTCAAAGCATTTATTTCAATTAAACCATTTACAGGCACTTTTGAATTGTCAAGGAATCGGTCAGTCAGTAATATGAAGCTAGTTGCCCATTCCAAAGCGTAGTACCTACTACGCTTTGGAATGGGTAACTAGCTTCATATTTCCATATATAGCATACTGTCCGTGGAGTTTCTTGCCTACCTATGGAGAAGAACGGGCAAGAAACTCCACGGACACTCTTTTTAATAAATTGTTACAAAACATTGGTTACATCATTCATGTTGAAATTAAACATGTGAGAACAATGTAGAAAGACGTGCACGTTAGAAGCGTCCGTAATAAAAAGATAAAACAAAGAACAATTCAACAATTTAAATCAGCCAAGGCAGCTAAGAGTTGACCAATCCCAACTGACGGCGCCCGTTCACGAACATGACGCATGGATTAGCACCATTCAGCTCAACCATTTTGAAGGAAGCTAAATGATCCAGCACACACGCCACCATCAGCGATACATCTGAGTGAGCATGACATACTCACAGCCGCCAGGGTACATTCAAGTCAATAAAAGACGTATTACCCGGTAAATGTTAGCTCTTTAGTACATAGTACTCACACCAGTACTCTGAAATTATATAATACAAAGGAAATTGATTTTATACAATGCAAAGATGGTCTTAAACTCTTCAGCAACTCCAACTGTATTTTCAAATGTTAATCAAATAGTTGTGGTTGTGGAGCAGGACCAGCATTGAGCAAAGAATTTTTACCAGCGATGTAATCCCCCAACTTACAATATGCCTGCCTGCATAGTGTGCGTTTAATACAAGATTTGAATTTCGTCTCATTCAGTTGAAGTATGCGGGGAGGAATTTTGTTGTAGCATTTTAAACAGTATCCCATGAAAGATGAGTCCACTTTAGCCAGTCTGAAACCTGGTTGAACTAATAGGTCCCTATTTCTTGTACTATAATTATGTCTATTACCTCTTTTACTAAAAATATGTACATTTTTTCTTACGTACATGATGTTTTCATAGATATATTGACAAGGTACCGTCATGATGTTAATATCCTTAAACAGTTCCCTTAGAGAGTCAAACCTGCGGAGATAATATATGGCTCTGATCGCTCTTTTCTGCAGAATAAAAATAGACTCGATGTCTGCAGCCCGTCCCCACAGTAAAATACCGTAAGACATGATACTATAAAAGTAACTAAAATAGACCAGCCTCGCGGTATCTACATCAGTAAATTGACGGATTTTTCTGACAGCATATGCTGCTGAACTTAGCCGTCCTGCAAGAGATGTTAAATGAGGACCCCATTGCAACCTTGAGTCGAGCGTGATCCCTAGGAAAACAGTTTTATCGACGAATTCTAGTTTCTCTTGATTCAATACTATCTCACAATCACAACTCTTGACATTTGGTAAAGAAAATTTTATGCACTTAGTTTTTTTCCATTTAATACTAAATTATTACCAGTGAACCAACTTTGGACCTGCAGTAGAGCGTTATTTACGTCGTCAAAATTTGTAGCACGTCTATCTACCCTAAAAATTAAGGAAGTATCGTCAGCAAATAAATAATATAATTTTTTAATAAATGGAGTAGATCATTGATATAAACTAAAAAGAGGAATGGACCCAATATCGAGCCTTGTGGCACACCCATTTTTACTTTTAAACCTAGTGAATTGATACCGTTTATGACCTTTCTGTTGTCTATCATTTAAATAAGATTTTAATAAATTGAGCGCAAGTTTTCCAAGTCCGTAATGCTCAAGTTTCAAGAGTAACGTTTCGTGATCGACGCAATCAAATGCCTTGGAGAGGTCACAAAAGATTCCTATGGCGTCTTGTGCCTCTTCCTACGCGCTAAAATGTGTCTTAATAAGGTTACACCGGCGTCGGTCGTACAACGTCCTTTGGTGAAACCATAATATTGATCATGAAGGATTTTATTTGTGTTAAAATGATTGAGCATTTGATTAAGCATTACCTTTTCAAACTTGCTGAAAACCGGCAACACGGACACGGGTCTATAATTATTGGTGTCTTTACTGTCCCCGGATTTGAAAAGTAGTATTACCTTACTGTATTTTATTAAATCCGGGAAGACTCCTTGGTCCACACACAAATTAAATATTAAGGCTAAGTAAGGCGCTATGGTCTCAATTATGGAAGTACAGACTTTAATGGACATTCCCCAAAGATCTTCGGTTAATTTAATCTTAATCTGCTTAAAAGCTTTTATTACTGTTAAAGGGTTAATATGCTTAAAGTTAAATTCAATCGGGCAAGCTGAAACGTTTGCCCTTACAAAAGAGAGCGAGGTCGACGAATTTAAGGTTTCAGTAGTTTTAAGTGGAATACTAGTTAAGAAATTTACTTTTTTCTTGAGCAACTTCTTTGCTATCGCAAACGAGACCACCACATGACGTCTTCAGTGTGTCTGCTGACTTAACCTTGTTGCTAATGTATAAGGCTTTAGCTGTCTTTAGCGGTATACCTCGAAAGCGGCGCCAAACACATTCAACGAAAATCCATCAACCATTTCACGCTATAAAAAATTATTTTGTTTGTTGGCGCCGCCTCAAAATTTGTTACTTAAATTAGTGTAGGACCTAAATTAAACTAAAAGGTAATGTTTTATTTTTCACTTTTCAGTTTTTTTTTTTGTAAAAAAGTATTTTTTCACTATCTTTTTCTTCTTGCAGAGAGCAGTTGGTGGCCCAGTGATAAGGGCCCTGACTTACGATTTGTAGATCGTGGGTTCGAACTCAGGTAGGCACTTTACTTTGAGTAAATAATTTCATCACCACTGCTCTCAAAACGGTGAAGGAAAATATTGTGAGGAAACTGGCATGTCCTAAAACCAAAAATTCGAAGAAATGTGACAGCTACCAACCCCGCACTGGGCCCGCGTGGTAGATTACAGCCCACTCCCTCTCGAAGAGAAGAGACCTGTATCCCAGCAGTGGGAACATTAAAGGGTGATTCTGCTTCTTCTTGCAATTCCTCTATAATCACCGAAGTTTAGCCATCAGCTTTGAAAATAGTTCTCTTAGTCCTTAGACGATTTCCGAGCATTTTATTATTCCTATAATAACAAGATAAATAAAACACTACTGAAAAGTTCACCATATTACTTAGCATTTCTAGTTAATTCTATTAAATGAATCCCCAGACAAACAAAGCAGACAGTAGTCATATCCTACTGTCTCCAAGAAAATGTGGTTTACTAAGAAATGCTTGCGTGCCCTAGGCTAGTTTATTTCCTTTGTTGTAGAACGAATGTTTACTGAAATACCGTACCATTATTCTCATAATACACTGTTCGACTAAATTGAATCTCTTTGGTTGAATAAAAGGCTGAAATTGAATAAGGGCTCGTCACACGAGGACATTCTTAGGTTTTTATTAGTTTTTTTTTTTTGACACTTAATTATTTTAAAATGAACACACACAAAAAAAAAAAAAAAAAAAAAAAAAATGTGCAGCTGCATCACGAATCGTGAAAAATTACGGACATGTCTTAAATTTTATAACGTCTTTTAAAAATCCAAAAAAACATTAATCGTGATTTTTTGTGACGGATCCACTGAAGCGCTCGTCCAAGACTGAACTCTGAATCATGAATATATATTACGCATATATATTACGCGTTGGAATCGGCAACTAGCTTCATATTTCTGACTGACCGACCCCTCGACAATTCAAAAGTACCTATAATTGGTTTATTTGAAATAAATGCTTTGAGTTTGAGTTTGACGAATCGTTTTTTTTTTTGACGAATCGTCAATGACGGGTCCCTTGTGAATGAGCTGTAATTCAATTTGAAGTTTAAACGATTCAGTTTGATTGTTTTAGACAAATTAAAAGGCATAAGTGAACTGTGTTTTATTCACACTATACGAGTACAGCAATTTTTTTGTTTTGTGATGTGATAAGTAGACAATAACTCTTGTTTTGGGCTTCGTCACAGTCGGATAAAAAGACTGACGCCGCCGCCGCCGACAGCCTTATGGATTGTCTAATAGACACCTGTAACAGTGGTTTTTGTCGATTCGTTACAAGTTTCGATCTTTTAGAGACAAACCCAAAGTCATTTATACGTGCTTTAACCCCGTTTACACACCTCCGGCGCGGAACCATAGCAGCGAAACCGCAGTAGTTCAATTCAACTGGCTCGCGTCATGTTACGCTACGCGAAATTCGAATAACGGAACTCAAGTACCAGAACATGACGCGAGCCAGTTGAATTGAACTACTGCGGTTTCGCTGCTACAGTTTCGCGGCGCAGGTGTGCTGATGGCGTAAATGCGGCATTTTATTAGGGTGGTGAATTAAATCATTCATGTGCGATGACACTAAAAATGAAATGTATGAATGATGGTGATGATGTTGAAATGTGTGTAGGTATGCCTGTAAATTTTAACAAAATAATACTGCCTTAACGCTCTAAGGCTCATGCAGACTAGCGCGACTAGTCGCACAACGCGGCACTGGTAATTGTTCTACCATGAAGTTTTCTTAGAAATTGTTTTATTAGAGTCGCGTCGCGCCGGTCTGCACGGCGCTTTACGACCGTTGCCAACAAACGCTGGTTGTCAACACTGCCGCCAAATCAGCGCGAACCAGTGGGAACCGGCGCTGACTAATTCAGAAAGGAACATGTCGGTGACGGTTCGTGCCGAAATGGCTAAAAGTATGAAAACTGCCTCCGCCGGCCAGTATTGACAACCAGCGCTTGTGACGATAAACGCTGGCATATCGGCGCCGGTTACCAGCTTTCTACGTGAATACACCCTTACTGAAGAAATAAGTCAGATGGTACTTGGCACTACCTACCCCGAACGAGCTCTGCATCTTTCTGTAAACACAACAAAACCTCAAAATGGAAGAAAAACCAACAAATAAACTCATGTATGTAAAAATGTATGCAAAGGAAAACACACTAGAAACTACCGACCCAATATCCAAGATATTAGCTAGAATTTTTAAGAAAAGACTTTTAATATTGTGGAACAAAAGATTCTTAGATAGCTGTTCGTTGAAACTCATTACGTATGAAAGAATACGTTGAACAATAGCTATTGTTTTGTTATTGAAAATTAAAAGGAAACTGTTCTTACATATTCTTGTGAAATGCTGAAAACCCGGGCGTAATAATAATATGGCACATAAAGATTTAAGAAAAGTTTGGTTTTGCAGAGCATCATTTCTGTCATGCCGTGGCCCCACGACCCGCTTTCTCACAGGCTAGATCCTGCCAGACTAGGCCGACAGGCCGTGGGAACCGTCGATCCGATGAGGCCTGTGGTAGGAATTGTTGGCACGGGCCGCGACATGCAGGCCAGCTCGTGCCAGGCTAGGCCGACAGGCCGTGGGAACCGTCAATCCGATGAGGCCTGTGGTAGAAATTGTTGGCACGGGCCGCGACATGCAGGCCAGATCGTGCCAGGCTAGGCCGACAGGCCGTGGGAACCGTCGATCCGATGAGGCCTGTGATGGGAATGCTCGGCACGGACCACGACAGGCCTCGCCAGGCCGTGGGACCCGGCTTCACTCATATCTATCTGAGTGAATTGCGCGCGGGACGCGACTGAACGCGTCGATTCATTCAATGACTAGGCAGTCAATCGAGTATTCGCACTAATTTGAACACCTCCATTCAAGTTAGTCGAAACAATCGGCACAAGCGAATTTAGTCCCTCATCCCGCGCGGGATTGGCTTCAATTTGGCCAGAGCTCAAAGCTCGATGTTTCACATTATGCTGGGCACAATTTGTGCTTCTTGGACTGCTCACGCTAACTGTTACTTATAGGTTGAAGTACAATGAAGCGCCATCTATCTACCCGTCTCATTACTATTTTATATGAGAATCCTTATGCGATCAGATTTGCTCCTCACCGACACTATGGTAGTGTTTTAGGTTATAAGCATATCTAGCTTTCGTCCACTTGACATAAACCTACAAACCGTTTTATTTTCTCATACAAACCTAATTATTACTAACTATAGGTACTAACATAGCAAATAAGTTAAATTATTTACTAACATTTAGAATTGTAAGTATTTTTTTATATTTTTTTGTAATTTGATATAGTTGTCTGTTGAATAAATAAATTATATATATGAATAATTGACGATCAAAATAATCACACTACCAATACACACACACGGTGTCGGTACAAGACACAAAATTCGAAACGCTCGACAGTTTCCAAACGTATTCACTGCTTGACCGCCACCGATTAAACTGCCTATCCCCGGCCGGTCCGAGCGTTATGTTGTAGACTCTGACTCTCGCTAGGCGGCGCTGGCGCACCGATTACTCAAATCATTGCCGTATTTCCGACATATATAGATTATTTTCAAGTTCCAATAACAATAGGTGGTAGCTATACAAAACTGCACGTTCTCGTATTTCAGTTACAAACTTATGTTTTCAGTATCGGTACGGAGTTTAGTTTCCCCAATGGAATCTTTAAACAAGTTATGTTTTGGTTCGCGTATTTGCTGAACCTGTTCCCCGCTGTACGAAGCTCCATTTCGTTAGGTAGCTGGCACATTCATGAGCGGAGCGGTTGAATATCTAAGTAGATCTAGTAGTAGTTTTCTTTATCATCTGTGTTCGGTTTATTTCTTAGGCTAGTGCAAATATTTATTTAACAGTTTATGTACACAAATATTAACAGACACGAAGAAAGGAACAAAAAAATAAGTAGAAAGGTAAAGCTTATTAAAAAAAAAAACTCTTCCAGCGTACCTGCGATAGGAAAGTAGTTAAAGAGATGGTAGATAATGTGAGAAAAAATTAAATAAAAAGTATTCACTATATTAAATGCAGTAAATATCTAATAGCAACATTTTTATATTTCAAGAAACTCAGAAATTAGTCAGGAGCTACAGTTTTTATTTTCCAAATAGACGTTCTGTTTATGACATAACTATAGTTTCCAGTAAAAATTCTCCGACTATGAAAACCTCGCCATAATCCATGAACAAAAGCTTTCTCCAAATACAGACAGGCACAGTTGCACTTCATTTTGAGATCACCCTTTTTGACCAATCCCTCGCTGACATCAAAAACACCAATAATAAAGATATACTTACAGGTAATCAGTAGATGGGCCAGGTGTTGGAATAGCTGCAAATGCAAATGCAGTGAACGTTCCCTCCATCAAGCCACACCAATGGAGATCCCCTATTCATAAATTAATGACGAAACAGTCCTCAACAGGGAAGAACCAACTAAGGAAGATTCTAGTAAAGCTTAGCCCGCTACCGTTTATAAATAAGTCCTGACCCTTACCACTTTGTTTTCCAATTTGTTGTAAAGACCGTAAGCGAGTTACAGAAAGTTTTAAGTAAACATTTAGTGGAACAGGTCTAACTACACTGCGCAAAATGTTCTAGATCTTGAGAAGAGAATAATATACCAGATGTTTTAGGGTTGTATCAAATGGTGGAAAATAAATCTTTTTGGTACCTTTGAAGTTTTTTATGAATGTCTGTCGTGCTAAGAGAAGACGAACATTAGAGCACGCGTCGCATGACAATCATAGAAACGGGTTTTATCGACGGAAGAATAGACAAAATGGCAGATTGTGATTGTTTATCTGTGATTTTGTCTATTCTTCCGTCGACAAAACACGTTTTTATCGTAGTAAAAAGGTGAATTGAGGTGAAAAAAGATAAACATATCGCTCAGAAATATTTTTTTCATTAACCGACTTCCAAAAAGGAGGAGGTTCTATGTTCGTAGCGTATGTATGTTTTTTTCAAATTCAAATTCAAAATCATTTATTTTTTTATGTATGTCCACCGATTTCTCCGTCAATTGTCGACCGATTTTGAAAATTCTTTTTTTATATGAAAGGGTATGCTTTCAAGTTGGTCCCAATAAAATTGTATTAACTTTGCTTGGATAGTTTTTGGGCAACCTTCAATAATACATATTTTTCCAACTTAGATGTGGATGATATGATGATAACTTCCTGTCACTGTTATTTACATATCAGGTAGTGGTATTCGAATTTGTGTGAGGTTGGTACCGAAACTAAAAAGTGAAAAATATTTTTTTTTTTACAAATAAAAACTTTTTTCCGAAAAAAAAACAACTAAGTTATTTTTCACTATACAGTGTTTTTTTGAAAGTCGGTTGTTTTGTTTTTTGTAAAAAAGTTTTTATTTTTCGCTTTTTAGTGGGTCAGTTTGTAATTTATCTAAGTAACAATAGCCTCATGTTGACTACTCATCACCTTTCACAAAATATTGCTTTTCCCGAAGCAGGGACGTTAATCGTTGAGGAGTTCTCCTGGTTCTTCACCATCAGCTCCACTTGTCCATATGCATTGTGAAGAGCATAAATTGCTTGGTATTCATATTAATGTAATCGAATCGCAACCCGTGAAATATTTATTATTGAGTAGTTCCGGTGGCCATCTGTGGTCTTCATCATCAGTTCCACTTCACCAAATGGTGCTTTCCAAGAGCAACTGCACGTGTTATTATAAAAAATACCCAAATCGCTATAGGTGTGCCTATAATATTTTTTTTACTTTTTTTACCGTTGCCCCGCACTAAGAATTTCTTCCTGTATCGTAGGTGCGTTTACAAACATAGAAACTCACATACACTAACACCCAGACCCGGAACAACTACTTGCAGATCATACAAATATTTTTTCCGTGCGGGGATCGAACCCGCGACACGTTGCGCAGCAGTCGATCGCTCAGCCACTGCGCCAACCGTGTCGTCAAACGACACGATTTGAAGAGTTCCCTCGATTTCTCCAGGATCTCATCATCAGATGAGAGAAACAAAAAAAGAATTTTGCAAATCTGTCTATAAATGACGGAGTTACGCAGGAACATACACAAAAAATATATATAACAAAACATAAACAATCGTCCTCCTTTTGGAAGTCGGTTAAAAATATGTATGTTTAGGTTAAGGTATTTTTATATGGGCCTGTGTTGCCTGAAATAAATGGTATTGTTATTATTTCTATATGTATACAAAAGGAGTTGTCAAAATAATATGTTACACCTACTTGACAATGCTTACTCATAATCGGTACAAAATCAGCAACTACAATATCACAAAAGTAGCATACGAAGCTACTCATTTCATTACAGGACTACATAAATTAATTCAATATAATCTGGCATTTGAAAAACCTCTCATATGTGACACGGTGAGCAGAGCGGTGGCTCAGCCACGCGTGTGCTAGTACTTGATAGCTTCCGCCGAGAACTGCGAATGAATGGAGGAGGACTGAATAACAGCTTAATCAAGTTTATCTAATCTTCTTCTTTTCGTGTGGGAAGTGACTAACCTGGTGTCAGAGTTTTAAAGCCGCCCATAGGCTTGGCTTCACATACCGTCGAGAAATATCTGTCAAGCATGCCGGTTTCTTCACGATTTTTACTTTCACGTTTTTTGAAGCAAGTGATAATTATACAATACGCACATGAACCGAACTTAATAAGATCATTTGGTTTTGAAACCACACCTAGGACTTAATGTGGAGAAATATTTAATTCAATCAATCTTCCCCGCCTTTTCCCAAGTTATGGTCGGTTTTCTGTCTAACCGAATGCTGCTGAATACCACACAGTATCGCTGAGTAGTACCACTGCGTATTTTACATGGAGCGACTGCCTATCGGCCCTCCAGATACCATGTAGGTTTTTTGATATGATTGCTATCGTAGCTACACTTAGTGTAACGATGATAGATTATTATGATGATCTATCATCGCTTCAAACTGTTAAAATTTTTAAGCGAAAGATGCTGCTGCATATGCTCTGAATGTAAGTCGTTCGACACAACAATCTGCCTAGCCTATCCCCAACTATGTTGGGGTCGGCTTCCAGTCTAACCGGATGCTGCTGAATACCAGTATTTTACATGGAGCGACTACCTATCTGACCTCCACAACCCAGTAACCGGGTAATACGATAGCTCTTGGTTATATTGGTTATCAGACTTTCGGGCTTCTGACGACCCGTAACGACTGTCAAAGATCCACGAATGACAGCCGGGATCAACGGTTTAACATGCTTTCCGAAGCACGGAGGAGTCTCGGTATGCAAAGATGGTCCCATCCCCGGACCAACCCCGGCAAGCGTAGCTTAAGCTGATGGATTGACCCGTGCGGCTGTTATTACTAAGCCACAATCTCCTCCGTGGGGAAATATTTAATTGATCCTATAAAATCTTTCTAATTACGTATTTATAAAAAAAATTGCCTTTGTAATATTTTTGGGTTTCTGATGATGTATGTACGTTTGTTCCGCAAAGCGAAATTCGAGGAGCAGAACTTGAGTAGCGGAACATGACGCGAGCCAGTTGAATTAAACTACTGCGGTTTTGCTGCTACGGTTTCGCGGCGGAGGTGTGCTACTGGCGTAAATGTGACATTTACAATTCAATGTTGTACTTTCTTCGTTAATCTTTGACACCACTGCGTCTTCTGGGACTACCAGTGTATTGATAAATGCAATTAATTTTTTAAGTTAGGTAATGATAATAAAAATATATAATTAATAAATTTCATAAATAATCTAATATTCATATTTGTAATACATAGTTAAATTAATGAATAATGTACGAAATGTTTTTATTGTAATAGATATTTGCACACCTGTTTAGGTACCATATGGTTTAAAGAACTTTTGTTGTATGTACCAGCTCATGTACCAGTAGTCAGGCCAAAAAATTATTTGATTTGCTTCGATTTGATAAAACCACCTCTTCTTCTGCCTTCTTGCCTTAACAGACATTTACTTTGTCTCTGGCATCTCATTGCACCAGTGATATCTGGTTGCTGATTTATTTTTATCGGCGGCGGTGATGCAAGATAGAGATATTGACATGGCCCAGCAATACTTTGAAAAGAGAGAAAATACGTTTATTTGCGAGGAACATGACGCAAAGAAAGATCACAAAAACGAATAGAAAAAAAAAATAAGGGGGAAAATATGCGTCACATCCACGCAAAACGTTCATCGCTCATCATAATGCTGCAACCCTATGCGAGAAAGAGCCCCAGCGCTGGTTTTCAGCAACATTTTGATTCTAATGAATAAACTCCTATATCTTGTTCTGCAGTACAACATATTCAACAGAACATGTTCTTTAAAAAGGTGTTAAAAAACATCAGAATGTAAAATACCACTTTCATTCTTTTTTCGCACATCATATCCAGATTCATACGTGCAACCGCTGAATTATTCGTCTGTGAATATTCCGATAGTGAGCCGAATAGAAGCCACATCGATGTATCGTCGAATATCCACCCAATCGATGTTTAGGTCTCGATGTACACATCGATTTTAATTAACTGCTCTGTTTCGATACTCTGTTTTTTTGTGTTTTTAGAAACCTAGTTTTTTATTGGTTTGTAACGGGTTTTTAATATGTCACCGGTGATAGGCATGTAGCTTTGTTAATTTTATATGATTACTTTCGTGAGGGAACTAATTAGTGTGGTGGTCAATGTTTAATTATTCACCGTTAAGAGAGAGACACATTGCAATAGAAACATGTTATATTTTCACGTCTTAAGAGTCTATAATACCAAAAAATTGCGTGGCATCATGCTGCGTTATATCGAAAATACTGCAGCATTAATTTTGAAATAAATATATAGTACAATTGAGGATTAATTTTTAAGTACTATGTGTGACGAAAACACGGTTCCATAAAAACTTCTGGTAGAAAAAAAAAACAAAGTTACCTCCAAACCGAACAATAAACAATACTAACGATAAAGCACCTACAATGTTTTTTTAATTGCCATTATTTTCGCCGTAAAAAGAAATTACCTAAAATATTGGCGCCTTGGAACCTTCTCCCCGCCGCTCAGTTTCGCTCTCACTCAGTCCGCCTGCAGAATCGTGCAAGCGAAATAAGTTGTGAATCTGAGCTGAGGAATTATGGACTCTTAACGGCTTAAATGCGAAAGTAACTGTCTGTCTGTCTGTTACCCTTTCATGCCTTAACGGTTGAACCGATCTGGATGGAATTCGGCACACATATATGACCTGGGTTAGGACCCAAGAAATAAACTCAAACTCAAAGCATTTATTTCAATTAAACCATTTACAGGCACTTTTGAATTGTCAAATAGTCGCGTCAGTTAGTCAGAAAGTTGAAGCTAGTGGCCCATTCCAAAACGTAGATCTTATGGAGAAGAACGGGCAAGAAACTCCAAGGATACTCTTTTAAATATAGAAAATTACAAAATCCTGGGTACATTATTCTTGTTGCTTCTATATGTGAGAACAATGCACAAAAAAAATAATCAAAACAATTCAAAATATAAGATTAAAAATAAGCCATGGCAGATAAGAGATGACCAGTCACAACTGACGGCGCCCGTTCACGAACATGACGTGTGGATCAGCACCATTTTGTAGGGAACCGAATGATCCAACACACTCGCCACCATCAGCGAGACATTTAAGTGAGCATGAAATACTCTCAGCTACCATGATGTTTCAAGTCAACATACATATTAATAAATTTAAAAAACAAAAAAAAATACAAACGGCTCCATGGTGCTCACATTTACAAAAATTGAAAAAATCCTTCTAAATTATACAAAACTAATTTGCAATGTGTTTGAGAGATTAATAGAATGTTACTACCAAAAAGAAAGAAAATCATTATCCATTGGAGTATTCAACAATTAAATTTAAAAAAAAAAAAAAATTTTTAGTTTAAATAAAAAATAAACATTAAGTTTGTAATGTCAGAAAAAATTAAAAGGGGAAGCAACTCTTCCAAACATTAAAATTTTTAACTAGTGAGCCCAAGTGGCTGTGGAGCAGGACTAGAATTAAGCCAAGCATTTTTATCTATGATATAATCATCCAACTTATAATATGCTTGTCTACATAGTGTGCGTTTAATGCATGTTTTAAATTTCTTCTCATTCAATTCAAGAATATCGAGTGGTATTTTATTATAACATTTTACACAGTACCCCATAAAAGAAATGTGCACTTTAGACAATCTGAAACGTAGTTGGTCTAATTTGTTCCTATTTCTAGTGTTAAAATTATGCCTGTCACTTATCTTACTAAAAAGATGTAGATTTTTCCGAACATACATAATGTTTTCTTATTTCGCTTTAATATCGTTTCTTATTTCTTATTATCGTTTTTAAATAATATATATACTGACAAGGTACCGTCATGATGTTAATTTTCTTAAACAATACCCTTAGAGATTCGCGTCTGCGGAGGTTATATATGGCTCTGACAGCCCTCTTTTGCAGAATAAAGATAGAATTTATATCTGCAGCGCGTCCCCACAGCAAAATACCGTAAGACGCTATGAAATATACGCTATGATACGCTATGAAAGTAACTAAAATAGACCAGTCTCGCGTTATCCACGTCTGTTAGTTGGCGGATTTTCCAAACAGCGTAAGCGGCTGAACTTAGCCGCCCTGCAAGTGATGTTAAGTTAGGACCCCACTGTAGTTTTGAGTCAAGCGTGATCCCCAGGAAAACCGTTTTTTCGACGAATTCTAGTGTCTCCCTATTCAGTACAATATGAACTTCACTACTTCTAACATTTGGTAACGCGAATCTTATGCATTTTGTTTTCTTCTCATTTAAAACCAAATTATTTACAGTAAACCAATTATGGACTTTAAGCATAGCGTTATTTACTTCGTCAAGCTCCTGTGCACGTCTGTTTATCTTAAAAATCAGTGATGTATCATCAGCAAATAACACCATTTGTGGTCGATTTTTCAGTAAATGAGATAAATCATTTATATATACTAAAAAGAGGAAGGGACCCAAAATCGAGCCCTGTGGTACACCAATATTAAAAACAGGTTAGGACATTATGTTATATATACTTTTCATCCCCTTATTCCCCCTTATTGCATTTCATAATCAATATTCTAGTTCGCTAGTTAGCCACATTTCTTTTTTCCATACAGTAGTAATATTGTCAAATGAACAGCGAAATATTCGACATCTATTTGCGACGTTGCCCACGTTCAGAATAAACGCTCTTAAATCAAAAAACTCATCAACTGATAACAATAATAAATTCGTGATTTTAGTTCTTAGCGAGCAAACAGTCTAATGAGTTT
This sequence comes from Agrochola lota, assembly GCA_947364205.1. NCBI lineage: Eukaryota > Metazoa > Arthropoda > Insecta > Lepidoptera > Noctuidae > Agrochola > Agrochola lota. Next base: position 3,476,719 of record OX376229.1, read on the forward strand.
ATTTAATTACTTAACGATTTTAACTATCGATTCTTATTACCAGTACGTCGATTCTGTAAAATTCGAACAACAACTCGCATCTCACTTCGCTATTCACTCTCACTTCGCTTATGGTTCAAAATGACCTTGATTTTGCATTCTATAAGCATCACCTAGTCACTTGCGAAGTGAAGTGAGCTCCGAAGCGACCAATGTTGTACTAGTGACTACCACACTCAACAAAATGTTAGTCAAGTTTTATCGATTCCAGTTTTTTGAAACAATTGTTGAGTTTTTGGCACAGAATGTTAGCTAATATATTGTTTAAATTAAAATTTCTTATTTTAAAAGGAATTTGAGGCAGCTATTATGTAAAAAAAACACAAAACTCTAAATTCGTGCCATGAATATATAATCTTCCCTCACGAAAAAAAAAGTGTCAGACAGACAATATTTTGACAGTGCGTTGCGCTTGCGTTGTTTTGTTTTTGTTTGATTTGATCGTTCAGTGCCGAAAATAATTGTGAAATAATCATGAAGTAAGTTTATATTTGTGGTTGTGAAGTTTAAAAATTATATTAATTAAATAGTATTTATTTTGTTTTCTAATCCAACAATAATATTCCAGTCCAAATGAGACACGTTCCTCTCACCCTCGTCGGCTCAGGTTGAAACTCTGGTAGTTTATGGAAAGAAACCCTGGCATGGCGAAGGGTTTCTTGAGAACTTATAATGCCAGAGAGCGAAGTCACAACAACAACAACAGAGTCAGGCACCTACAGAGGAACCATCCGCTATTGTGATTTATGTAAGTTATATTATTCTACTAACTACTAGGAGATAGGACATATTTATGTGTATGTAACCCATAAATCTGATGTGTCTAGATTCTATTCTATTAGATTAAATGTAGTACCTATCTATATTAAAATTTATTACTAATATAATTCAAATACTAAGTCTTTAGGGTACTGTTTTCAGTCAAAATATTTTTGTCTAATTTAATTCCACAAGGAAGATATGGAGTAACATTTTATTCTATTTACTTTTCAAGGGTTCCGAACTGATTGAGGATAGTCAAGAACACACTCTTAATTACAGACGACCTGATCCTGCAATTTCGAGAAGACTGTTTGCTTCCTTATTCAGCTCAACTGTTGGAACAAGCCAAAGCAGTTTGCAGGTATGTGTCTGGGTAGAGACAAATTTGAGTTGCCACAGTAAGTGTAAACTGTGACGACTCAAATCATATCTTGAGAACAGATCCGATGCACTCTGACCCGTACTATAGTTTTGGGAGGTAGCAACTTACCTACTATAGTTTCTTATTTTTTTTGATTATTATTTAAAATTTAAATATTTATCTTTTTAGCTTTACGTCACGCAACGCCAATTGCTTCCCCTTCTCGCAGCCCCAGGACAAATATGGCTCGTTCTAGTAGAGGTGCTGATTCTGTGTGTAAGTATAAAATAAAAATAACTATAAAAACTTCATTTTTCAAACCAATGACAACGAAAAGCTGCTATTTAATATATTTTATTTGCACATCATAGTAATGGGTGTTCTTTTTTCAGCATCATATCACACGCCTTTAGTTGCTGCTCCTCCACCATCTCAACGGCGAACGGAATTCTCCACCACTACTGAGAGATTCTTGAGGGTGGAAGAACAACAGCTGGAGATACAGCAACTAAATGCACAAATCCTGCAGTCCTTTCTGGAGAGGAGTGCAGAAAGAGAAAGGGCCATGGATGAAAGGAGTGCAGAGAGAGATAGGGTCTTGGCTGAAGCTGTAGCTGCAGTGAGGAAAGGGCTGCAAGCATTGGCAGAGGCTAAGAATAGAGATAGGGTGTAGTAATATAAGTTAGTATAATAAATAAAACATTTTTAAACATATACTAGAGCGGTTTTATTGAAAGTCCATTGTGATTAGTTTGGATTTGGTTTGATTTTATACATTTCCCGATGTGCTAAAAATAGAAATCTATTGAATCTACCACCATTTCACAAATTGGGAGGCCTCTCCAAGAAATGGTGAAAGAAAACTTTGAAAGGGTTGTTGACCTCCGTCTTTTATATTTATCTATTTACAAAAACCACTAACTATCATTAGAATTAGCTCCTGCAGTGTGTTTTAGAGTGGGGCTTTAACTTGTGAATTTATCACTTAACACTTATCCTGAATCACCTGAAAAAAAAAGTTAATAAATAAATCAGTTTATTGACACACACAAGTTAGGAAACATACAAACAGAAATAATGATAGTTAAAAGAGTGCCTAAGTAGAAGTAGCTGTGGGCCCCAAACTAGGCACAGCCTGTATCTAGGTGGCCCAATATAGACAGAAAAGGCAAGGAAAAGACTGATCAGTGTGACACAGCACAGCAAGACACAAGTAACAATATTAATTATGAAACTAGGAATTAAAATCCTTCAGAAATAAAAAATGTGTCAAATAATTATGTTGTTTTTATACCTAATTATTAGGCTTATATTCTGAAGTAGGGGTAGGGAGGGACTAACCGAGCAAAACAACTTCTTCACCAGCATTTGTTAATGCCTCTAATTATTGCCTTTTATAACAACATAGTTATAAATTAAGCTATCATGAGTAGCTCCACCATATGTTCCACATCCACATTTAAAATATTTAAATCTGCATCTGTTATCTGAAAAATAAAAAAAATAAAATAATAAGAAGACTAATTGAATATCTAATAGTAATAGGTTACAACATTGAAATCATTTTACCAATTGCACATTTCTTGCATGGTAACCTTTGCGGCAGTAGAAACGTTCTACATTCTCTACTGGTTTTTTCAATGACACCAGAGTGCCATCAACACACATAAGAGCTGCTGGAAAGCCAAACTTTTTGTAGAATGTGTAAATTAATGTAACCACTAACATTTATTAGATTAACTATAACAAAAATGTAAAAATCAAAGAAGGGTTACTTTAATTATGATATACCTACTAACCTTTCTTTTAATATTTGTCTTTCTTGTATATTTTGAGGCAACCTTATATATTTTTTTACTATTGCCGGATTATTAAGAGCTTCCACTGCTTCATTTATGCAACAAGATGCTGATGGTTGTGATAAATATGTTTATGTTATAAATATGTTCTTATATTTTCTTTCATTATTTTCTGATAACTGCCATTAGCCAAGAATGACAAGGTGCATAATATCTGTGAAACAATAAATCAATAAAAAAATTAAGTACCTACTTACTTAATCTAGATCTAGTCAAAACAAATTATTATTATTTAAGTTATTCTGTTTTTACCCGTGTGAACCTGTAATTGGCTGTATGTTTCACATACAACTGTTATCCATTTGTTATAGCTGTTGGTCCTCCAATCAATAAATAAATAAAATAGGGACCAATTTTATTATTTACATGCCTAATAATAATACTAAGTACCTATATTATAACTATAAATATAGGGTCCTTAGACTAACATGAAAACATAGCTAGCAGGGAAACAACCTAAAGGTAATACTCCTTATTAAGAAGTGTTTTCATGAGTTTTAAACGATAAATTATGTTGGTGTGCTTGGTTACAAATCTATCAGCTATAAACTGTGTAAATACTTACAAAAGTAACTTTATACTTAGTAAAATTAAGCACTTACTGTTAAACGAGTTGGAAGTCCTTTGCCTCGACGTTTTGTGGGCTTTATCAGAGGCAGTAACTCATATTCTAGTTGGTCAATTAGTTCTATTGACAATCTTTATACGCTCACATAGTCGTCATCTCGGGTTAATAAAGATAAACTTCGAATTTGGTTAGATTGTCGACGCTTTTCTAGTTTATCCAAAGCATGAGCCTCTTTTAATAAAGATTTAAACATTCTTGCCATCGTTATCGCTTCACGTTAGACAAACGCCCAAAAAGTAGTTTTTAACCACAAATTTAAAGTTATTGTACACATTTTTAACACTGTGACTTAAAAAATATTATTTTAAACGCTATTCATATAGGATTTCTTCTATTTTCACTCGTAAAATAGATACTTTTTATTTGACACTTTGAATCGGGTTCGAGTGCGAAGTGAACGTCGAAGTGACGGGGGAATTACCTTACTGAATGCCACTTCTTACGTCATCTCATACTTTATCCGTCAAAATCTCACGATAAATTTAGTTCAACTCGCTGACACGCTCGCAATGGTAGCGCTAGTGTATCAACCGAGTTTTTAGAATGCCAATCAAGAAACTCACAGCGGATTCAGATTCGAAGTTTAGAATGAGTTCTTACAGAATCACACTGCAGTACTTAAGAGCTTTTTTTTATAATTTTACTTAAAGGTATTTTTGCATGCAGATGTATTTTTGAAGTAAGTAAGCAAAATATGTGGCACAGTTTATATTAAGACTATTATGTGCCATATTTTATGCAAAGTCAAGATATTGTATTCTATGCTCATAATTTATTAAATACGAAATGTGGGTTTGCTACGATTTCACGTATTACCTACTCAACCGATTATCATGAAAATTTGCATACACGTTGTCAGGGGAACAGAAAAGAACATTACCTCCCTTTACCAGAATAAATTGCTTTTCCCGGGGGATAAAAAACCGCGAGCGAAGCCGCGGGTAAAAGCTGATACTAATAAGAAATACAAGGGCTGGATTCGAGAAAAAAATTGCGGTGTACACAAATGTCTTTAGTAATAGTAACAGTAGCAGCCCGGAGCCAGGAATTGTGCTCGGTTACTGCCAATAGGCGGAAAAGAACCGGAGTTATCGACATAGCATGCAGTATAAGCAAATTAAAGAGGGCCAGCCATGTTTATCGAAGAACCGATGGCCGGAGGAGTACACGAGTCCTGGAGTGGAGACCACGTATCGGAATGCGTAGCGTAGGACGACCCCCGCTAGATGGACCGAGGACCTTAAGAAAGTGGCTGGGGCAGACAAGATGCGGAAGGCGGAGGACAGGGTGTTGTGGCGCAGCTTGGGAGAGGCCTATGTCCAGCAGTGGACTGTGATAGGCTGAGTTGATTGATAGTAGCAATAGGTTCGCCCCCTAGTCACACTCGTAAGCCGTAGCTAAAAATCAACGTGAGGAAGTAGTGCCTAGTCTTGCCATCTGACATTATTCACTGTCCATTCCAAGGTTGCCTGGAAGAGATCGCAGTAAGCGATAAGGCCGCCCATTGTATATTTTGTAGTGTATTACTTTTTCTTTATGTATAATCTGGTGTACAATAAAGTATATATAAATAAATAAATTATGCTGAGCTGAGACCGTTTTTACATAAGCATATTTTTTTATTAGGTACTTATAAGGTATGTTATTTTTAGTACCTGGGCGACCGAGCTCTGCTCAGATATAAATAGAAAATCAATTTTTTCCAGATATGAGACCTAGCTAGATCAATTCTTCGCCCTCGTAAACCCCTATAATACAACTTTCATAGTCATCGTTGCAGCCGTTTTCGGGCACGTGGTTGCAAATATAAAAATATTGCTCATTTAATAGTATAGGATTTAGGCCAATAAACGCATTTTTTTTTACCCTAATCTTGTGAATTCAAGTCAGTCAAAAGAGGTAATGCAATCTCATTTCGACAATCATATATTAGGACTGTGGAAATGAGGTCATATTACCCCTTTTGAGGAATAGAGGAATGTATTTTTTTTTTTTCAGTTTTGTGAGGTACTTATACTTGCGCTTGTATGGTGTATACCCATTTTATCCGCTTATGTACCCAACTTTATTTATTTTGGGTATGTTCGGATATAACGAACTGAGGGTCAGGAGGGATCTCGCACTCATCTCGTACATATTCAAAGTACTTAGAGGGAAGGTACATAATGCGGACATGTTAGGGCACATAGGGTTGTGTGTTCCGGACAAGTACGTGTGGCGACTTCGGCAGCCACGGCTGCTGGCGGAGCCGCGTGCAATCTGTTAAGTGAGGCGCCGCTGACGCGTGCACTCCACACTCTCAACCTCATAGCTAATGACTCGGACCTATTCTGTTGTTCTCTGAGTGAGTTCACAAAGAATACATTATTTGTAACAACTTACAAAATTTAATTCTAATTATAAGTTAATAATAATTTAGTATAAGACTTAGATATCGCAATAGTGATGATAGATGTAAGTTGGAAATAAATAAATAAATAAAATTTTATATAAATAGTAGCTGCACTCCGCGGTTTCACCCGCATAAGTGTCAATCTCGTGGGAATATTGGGATAAAAAGTATCCCATGTCCTTCTCCAAGTAATGGTCTACCCATGTGCAATATTCCATCCAAATCTGTTCACCCGTTTTTGCGTGAAAGCGTAACAAACAAACAAACTCACTTTCGCATTTATAATATTAGTTAGGATTCGTCTAGTTTATGAGCTAGTCCACTCTGAAATGACGCGCACCACTGCCGCATTAGCCTAGAAATCTGCATTATACCTCGTGCAGACTAGCGCGACGCGACGGCGTGACGCGTCTCGAACAATACAATTTCTAAGAAAACTTCACGGTAAACAATCACCGGTGTCGCGTCGCGCTAGTACACGAAGCTTAACCGTGTGCGTAAATGCAGAAGTGGGGCGCGTCATTTCAGAGTGGACTGCAAGTTTTAGTAGAGTAGCGGTCCGAATGTTTATAATAAAACTTTCAGAGGAAGAACAAAATATGAAAAATACAATAGACGACGTATATTTAGTCATCTAATCCGCTTAACTGTTATTAAAGAGTAATAAAGAACCCTGTAAGAAATCAACACGTGTTTCACCTCTCAAGCAGGCAACACGTCGTGTCCGGGTTCGCAACAAGTCAATCATCATCCTGAGGATGCCTCGTTAAGAGGTGAAACACGTCTTATTTTCTTACAGGGCTCTTTATGACTCTAAGAACAGTAACGATCACCCATCCCGTAATGACCGTGGTCACGAGGCTGATAATACCTACTAACCAATCACTCGTATACCTACATAATGAGGAACCAATTGGTTAAACCATCAATTTATACTAATTAACCTTAAATTTTATTCTTAGAGCAATTAAGATGAAATGATAAACTGTACGTTAAAACTTTTTAAATTATTTTGTGTCACTGTGTTGTATCTTGATGCATAAGAATTATTATGTAATTGACTTCCACATAAATAATAACAGCTGCACGGGTCGATCGCAGGTTAAGCTACTCTTGCCACGGCCGGTCCCCGGATGGGTGACCATCCATTACATTTAGAGACCCCGCCGTGCTTCGATAAGCATGTTAAGCCGTCCGTACCGGCTGTCATTCGTAGATCTTTGAGAGTCGTTAAGGGTCGTCAGAAGCCCAAAAGTCTGACAAGCAGTCATACCCTGCGGTATCGTGTTACCTAGTAACTGGGTTGTGGAGTTTAGATAGGCAGTCCCTCCATGTAAAATACTGGTATTAAGCTGCATCCGGTTAGACTGGAAGCCGACCTCAACATAGTTGGGAAAAGGCTAGGCAGATTTATTTACATGCAAAAGTCATTTATTCAAACTAGGCTGAGAATCAGCACTTCTCGAAGTCAAAATTACATAAGACAGTCTCCCAAAACGCCCACTCTTCACCACTTCCTAGTGCTTTTAGCTGGGAAGAAGAAGTGGCGAGACAAACTCCCAAGCAGCACTGCTGTCTGTTTAGTTCGAATAGAAACTTGATTCTTTACAATAGCATGCAAAATAAATTACATTATTCGACACAAAACAGTAGCACACGCCAATATACCAACAAAACAATCGAAATCTATACTCAAGCGAAAATAAAAACTGAAAACATAAACTAAAAGCCTCCAGGCATAAAGGGCGAAGCACCAACTGACGGGGTCCGTAAGGACCAATGCCTGCTGGGGTTGCGGGTTTGTCCGAAAGGGATATCACGGCCCCGGCACACAGGCAACGGAAGGAACACGGGTGGGTTTTAGTCAGTAAAAGTCTGACACACCCTCCCGCTCCGCCCAGAGCGGGAGAAATCATTTGATGATTTCCCAACTTCAAAAAAAAAAAAATGCATAAAGGGCGTGCCCGCTTACATATAGCTAATAAAACTGTAACTCAAAGTGACATATGATAAACTAGAACCATCGAAGTAAAAATAAATAAACAGATTTTTATTCTTGCAGAATAAAAATCAATCTGACTAGCCTTTTCCCAACTATGTTAGGGTCGGCTTCCAGTCTAACCGGATGCAGCTGAATACCAGTATTTTACATGGAGCGACTGCCTATCTGACCTCCACAACCCAGTAACTGGGTAATACGATACCCCTTGGTAAGACTGGTGTCAGACTTTCGGGCTTCTGACGACTCGTAACGACTGTCAAAGATCCACGAATGACAGCCGGGACCAACGGTTTAACGTGCTTTCCGAGGCACGGAGGAGTCTCGGTATGTAAAGATGGTCACCCATCCACTGACCAACCCCGGCAAGCGTAGCTTAACCTGATGGATCGACCAGTGCGGCTGTTGTTACTTAGCCACGAGGTCCTCGACGAGCTTTGCAAGAATAATATATGATCAATTGTCGAGATGAAGGTGATGCACATTATTATTTTTGTCTTTGACATTTCTCGGGACCGTGAGGCCGTTAGAAGGCGTACGAGAGGCCATAGCTAACTCGCAGAAACCCCTTAGACGTTTTTAATTAAATGACGCACCAATCTACGATTATCCCTATAAGCATTATGCAAGTGCATCCATGGACAACCCGCGGTTGGTATGACCCTATTACAAGATATGGAAACAAATATTTTGGACTATGGGGTTTGGGTGGCTAAAGTGAACTGCTTGCCTAGACTTATGGAAAGACTATGGCCCCGGACATGCACGTTATTTTTATAATAAGTGCCTGCATTAATAGAGCTCTACGTCCCCCCCGACCCTTGCTCGACGATGCGCCAGCGTCCAGCTTTAAATTCTCCTGATGATAATATAATTATCCAGTTTTGATCCAGCCTGTCCCATCTTGGTGTGCTCCCCCAGCGACGCCCTTAGCGAGTGTTCGCCTAGTGTATAAGTTATTTTACGCCCTGGCTGGAGACTTTTAGTTAGTAGCTTAAGGCAGCCACAGGACAGCCCGGTTAAGTAGTGACGATCCTCAAGTAAACTACGAGATGCCATTTCAAAAAACAAAAAATGGAGCTCCACCTACTGTAGTGTATGTATTTAATAGATACAAAAAATATATAAATAAAATAAAGTTAATTACAAAAATCTTCGTGGCCGCGTTTTATAATAAAAACACACCAACTTTTGCATTCTGCAGCTGTGCTCTTGAAGGTCATAAAAAGTCAAAAAACATGTTATAATTTTGTTATGAATGCATTACGAAAAATTTATTTAAATGCATATAGCAGTTGCCGGCCGAGGTATGAAATTGCTAAGCATTTTGCAAAAACACCTCTTTCCTCATCGTAGGAATTAAAGCTGTTTTTCCTTATGTTGGTTTATACCTAAAGTAAATAATATTTGTAAGCACAACTGCTGAGCGGTTATGGTTTCAATTCCCAAGGCGGGCAAACAGTTATTGAGGATTTTCCATCATGAATTTCTCAGTAGCAGCCCGGAGTTTGGAAGTTGGTGGTGTGATCCCCCGTGCCTCAGAAAGCGCGTAGAGCCGTTGGTCCTGCGCCTGATCTCTCGTCGGATTTCTCGTCGGTTCGGTCGGATTGCCGTCCCATCGGACTATCAGAGTAAAGGACTGTTCCTTTAGAAGGTTCAAGGTTCCTTTTCCTCCACAAATGTGTGCGCAAACAGGTGCACTCTCCGTAGACGGCACCTGTTTTTGCGCACACACTTGTGCACTATAATATCTCTGCCATACCTGGCTAATCTCCGTTGTGATGGGCCAACGTGACCGAAACAGGTCGGGAGGATTATTAAATAATATTCTTGCACTGTGCTAGCAAAACCAGATCTTAATTTCCTGTCATTCCAGGACTGTTGACGAGAATTCTAACAAAATGAATATATTCTATATGCCCCTAGCAAGACATATACATATACCTTAATCCGACGATAACCGACTTTTAATGATGTTATACTGAAGATCACGTCTAAACGAGTAGTGTTAATGATTTGGAAAAAATATATGTTAAATTAGAGAATTTTTTAAATAAAATATTATAGGAATATTTTAGATTATGTTTATATTACATAGTGAAATTAATATGCAAAAGTTATGTCTAACGCGGATAAAAAACTGAGATTCACGCAAAATCTATCAAACGTATTTTTCTGAAACCTTCACCATTTGAAAGATAATTTAACTATTTAACTTTTGGTATACGTGTTTTATTAAAATACCTTTTGTTTTATGTATAATACCATGCCAATGACTTTGAGCTAACCACTCAAAGTCACTGGCATTTATCTTTTTCTTTTTATTCTATTTTTTTTTAATTTGCGTCTTATTTACCAGGTTGCAGGATGAAAACCAGTCATATGACGATTTAAATTTTATTCGTTCATTCGTTCTTATGACGTAAAACTACTTTCTAATTTAATCTAAGAAATGAATTAGGTATGGTAAGGAAAACCAAACACTAATATTCTGGAATCTCCAACACGCTTGTCCACGCTATCGTCGGGATACCTGATCAAGTACCTAGCTCACGGCTATACGTGTTTTTCTTAAAAACTAGTACAAGCTGACATTATTACTAAAGACATATTTAGTTTCCATTTTCAAAACGTCTATAATTAAGCAAATTGTTTGATTTTTGTTTGTATTTCTTCATGTACAAGTACCGAATCAACACTTTTTCTTTCGGGTGGAGACCGCGAACTGACAAACCTAAGGTAGGACGCCCTCAGGATAGGTGGCGCGATAATCTTCGCAGAGTGGCTAATAGCAGCTGGATGAGAGTTGCCAAGAATCGAGCTGAATGGCGTGCCATTGGAGAGGCCTATGTCCAGCAGTGTACTGCTGTAGGCTGATGATGATGATGACGTTTTCATTCTTTCTTTCATAATTAAAGACACAGTAGTTTGTAATATAATAAGAAATATAAAATTATCAAGTTGAGGTAAAAAGTTAACAACAAATAAATGCGTAAAGAAGTTAGCAAATTGCGCAACGGTGTGGCGGTAATAAGGTCACCTGTCGATGCGTTAAACGTAAACACATGTCGCGGAGCTGGCCTCGATATATCGTCGTTGAATTCCGCTTCAGCATTTTCGTCGCCAGCGCATCCGTCGATTGCTGAGCTTGCAGAGCACCACACTCGTCCGCACGAGCCCCTCGCCCCATCCCGCTGCCAGTGTCTGCAGAACTGGCGAAACCCAAACAAAGCGATTTCGCTAGCGTCACCGCGAGTGCCCCTAGCTCTCCTAGTATCAAGCCCATGCCAGAAAAGGCGCCGAACAGGCTTGACAATGATGACGGTGCAGAGGAGGAAGCGCCGATCGCGAACCAGAATCGCTGCGGCAAAGCTCCTACGGAGACCGAAGTGAGCCGCAAAGCCGAACACACTGGTGTACATCTCCAGCCTGCACTACCACTAAGGCGGAGGACATCGTGGAGTACGTGCGCCAAAAGACCAGATACACGCCGAGGGTACAGTTACTGGAATTGCACCGGAACGTCAACTTCAAGGCGTTCGTCGTGCGCGTACCGAACTGCTATCTACCCCTCGTCATGGAACCAGACTTTAGCCGCAGGATGTGAAGTTCTGTCGCTTCGGCGGACAAGTTCCACAGGATAGCACAAAGTCAAGCTAGTGCTACTAACATTTACTAACACAAGTTTTGTTTATATTAAAATATGAATGTTTAGGTTAAGGTATTTTTCTATGTGCCTGTGTCGTCTGAAATAAATGGCATTCCTTATTTTTTTCCATATAAAATACATATTTCAATGTTTCCTAAAAAATATATAAAAAACATAAATATATGAAAAATTGTGTCGGGAGCAGGGTCCAAGCTACCTAGCTAGGTAGCTAGGTGGTTAAGGCTTCATCAGAGACAGGAACCTCCTCACGATGCGAGCCTTATCGAGGAGTACTGCCTTCTGAATCGGGCCCTTGACCCAACCGCCTAACGAGAGACTCGCGAGATGTTGTCGAGGCTTTAGGCCATCACGCCATTGGCCGTTACGACAATCGGCACAATGACAACCGAGCTCACATTCCATATGTCAACAACCTCGTGTGCCAAGTCGAGACATTTTATTTGTTTCAACATATTGGACTTTGGGTTTGGGTGACTATAGTGGATAGGTTACCTAGAACTATGGATGGACTATATCCCCTACCTGATCAATGATAAGTAATACACGGATAAAATGACAAGGGGTGACTTGCACACTCAATAATGGGCCCCCGAAAACGGTGGCTAGCACATAGTGACGTAGCAACAAGGAGGCAACACTTCCTGAGGTGCTTGAGGAGTGGAAAGGTATTCCACGGCTATCAGGACAATCTCGAAAGAACAATCAAGCTCCCTACCAGCATACTTACTGGAGCAATTCTTATCTCTGAACACGTTTGCTCTAGCGAATATCCACTCAAGCCGGCTAATATAGGCAAGAAAGAGGTGGGAGCTCTGTTCCTCGTCACTGTTCACTCCAGCCGACCAATAAAGGCAAGCCAGAGGTGAGGATAAGACTTCTCCCGGGAGATAGGGTCCGTGGGGTCGCTACTGCTCAACAGCTCGCCACATGCTGCCCTGCGGGGTTATGTATCTCTCTTGGTCTGGTTCCTCATCGTAGACCTGTTTCGGCAAAGTAAACTCTACAGGCACAGACCCAGTTTGACCGAGCTTGTCATCTACACCTAACACTTTCACAAAGATTATTTACTAGAAACATAGCTACACAATCTCCCAATATATCTTTTGCATATCATGCATTGCATCATCATATTAATTACTTAATGCGCCATGTTATAATTATTACGTAACCAGTACTTATTTATTAACCAATATGTCAAAACGTCAAACAAACAGTTTTTATGACAGCTGCGCGCACAGACCGCATTAAGTCTGCGGCGCGTGAGTCGCCGACGGTACGAAATGTTACCATTTTAAATATTATATTTTATATAAACATTTAGGACTAAGTATTGTATTTATTCATTTTATTTTTGTTATTTCACTATATGCTGCACCGGTTGACGTCATAACGTCATCGCCGGCTATCGCTGTAAACCAGCGCTGGGGCTCTGTCTCGCATAGGGTCGCAGCATTATGCTGAGCGATGGCCGTTTTGCGTGGAAATGACGCATATTTTCCCCCAAATTGTTTATTATCGTGTTTTGTTCTTACCTTGCGTCATGTGTACCGCAAATAAACGTAATTTCTCTTTTCTTTTTTTCTTTGTCCATACGTCGGCAAACAGTTCGTTTGTTGGGTTAGAGTCCAAGAGATCATACGGCCAGAGAACGTCGTACTGGGAACTTAGCACGCGCAACGGTGCAACACAGAGGCACAGCAAACAGCCTGTGTTTTCTGCCGCGGCAGTAATTGCCTGGAACGAAGAACTGAGCCAGCACATCATGCAGATCAGGCGCGGCAACAGTGCCGTAAAAGCGCCTTACAGGCTATGATGAGCAGCATAAGTATCATGACAACCATAGAAACGGGTTTTCTACGGGTTTTGTCGACGAGAGAATAGACAAAATGACAGATTGTGATTGTTTATGTGTAATTTTGTCTAGTCTTCCGTCGACAAAACCCATTTCTATTCTGGTTATGCTAAGCGTGCTGTTCTATTGCACGTCTTACCTCTAATGAGTTATAACCGAGGCATCTCAGTAGAAATTTAGTCCAAAGAGGTAAGGAACCCAAATAAATTGGCAGATGGGCAAGAGCTTGGTATATTTGAGCATTTCATATTATAGCTAAGAGTTCACATACATTTAATCATATTTATATTCTGATTTAATCAAATATTTAGCTCAATAAAAAAGGTGTAAGAAACTTAATTGTTAGTCGACTTTTTTCGCTAACTGTACCTAACGCCCAAAGATGAAAACAGTGGAATGCTATTGGCGTCTGACATGTGACCGTATTTTATTCGAAATTCCAGCAATTTACCTCCTATTTTGGCACAAACATGTAAGGTCAAAAACCTACTTCTCAAAGTGACCCAAACACTAAAAGTAATGGGTAGGTTACCAAGGACTACTAAACACATACTACACCACTTTAAATAAATTTGTATACTCTGTATCATTTTAGTACCATAATAAATATAACATTTTATCTCTAAATTATACTGTACTGTCAAAAATAAATCCAATCAAAAATTTATTTAAAAATTTGCAGTTTCAAAATATTCGATGCATTATTAAATCGTTGATAAGGTGGTGCATTTTGAGTGCAGAAAAGGAGGAGGTCGTGATAATCGGTGTGTTTTTTGTGTGTATTTTTCAGTTGTAGTTCTAAAAAGAGTTGACAGAAATATATAACAAAAGCATTACACAATTTTCAAAAACCTGCTAATTATAATATTATTGCTGTTTAATTATTTCATATTAGCGCCCCCCCTACTGCGCATGCTTTGTACGACTTGACAAAACAATTCAGATTTCTTGGATAGTTTTATATTGAAGTATATTTTATTATATTACAAACCTTTCGGAATAAATTCTCTAAATGACGGTGAAAACCCCATCAAGTTATCTATGTCGTATAAAAGGGTAACGTGGACAGACAGACACGAAACGCGACTTATTATAAAAAAAAATATTTTTACATTACATATAATATGTTTTATATATATTATAATATTAAAACAGACATATAAATACCCTGTTTATGCTTTATGTATTTATTGTGTATGTAAATGGTATACCACTGACTACCTGCAGTATTGTCTCTCCTTCTCCCTTTAATCCATCCAAAGGTTGTCTGTAAAAGATCGCTTTTTGCGATAAGACCGCCCATTGTGTCACCCTTTGTAAAATTTCTAAATGTATTTCTGTAATTTGTATGGTGTGCATAATAAAGAATATTCTATCCATCTATAAACTTTATATTCAGATTCCTGAAATACACAGGGGTCTTTAAAAGTCTGATTTCTAATTATTTATCGATTTATTATTAGTTATGACTGTCCTACTGAATAACTATAATTATTATCAAATGAAACTAATAAAATCATGACAGCGACACGCAAAAATCATAACATACACGTAATAAGAGAACTAAGTCAAACAAGAATCTTATCACTGAATTGTCTCAAGAATTGCTATACATAAGGCGTGCGCGTGCGCCGCATTCAGTGCCAAACCGCGCGCGCGCCTCGATAGGACAAACATTGAGTTTCAGTTTTTATGTGATTTACCGGAGTTAATCGTAAGTATTTTTACGATATTATTTTTTAGAATAAAATAATAGACTTTACAATTATTAGAAATATAATAATTGACGGTTGTTACAAATATTACAGAATCCTTGTAAATTCTAACTGTAGGTATTACTTTTTGTTGTGTTTTTTTTTTGTTATTTACCTACACTGCTTTAGTTAGTAATTTTTAATGCATTGTTGTAATAAATTGGTAACCGTATTGATTAAGTTGATTAACTTAAATCTAACTATGAAATTAAAGATCTTTATTGTATTTAGGAAAAAAATGGCTGAGTTTTTGCCTTGTGTCGCGTAATTATTCAAAAAATCTTTGCTTTGATACGCTTCCTAACCATTCTGCAATTACCATACATTATTCATTGCATTATTATTGTTATTAATTAATATTATTACTTTAGTTTACGTTACCGCAATTAGAAATGTTGTCTTCATCTTCATGGCATTAATATTGTTTAGGATTTTTTAAATAGCATTGAACTTCTTTAATTTATCCTAAAATTAATTAAGCCACTATTTCACTTACTCACTGAAAACTGACTTAGGCCGTCGCTCTATGTAAAAAACTGTTATTCAGATCCATCCGGTTAGACTGAGAGCCAACCCCAAAATAGTTGGGAAAACGCTAGGCAGATTAATTGCACATTATTATTTTCATCTTTGACTTATTTAGGAATATGTTTAATTTGACTGCTCTGTCGATCATGAGGTCCTGGGTTGTATTCCCAGGTCGGGAAAAGTGTTATTGGGTTTTTCTATCTGACATTTCTCAATAGCAGCCCGCCTGAGGCTGGTTTTGTGCCCGGTTGATGGCAATAGGCTCGCCCCCTATTACATGGGACTTAAACATAACTGGCGAAATGTGGGTGCACTATAGCTACACCACTGCCCTACTCTCCAGGGAAACAAGCCGTGATGTTATGTTATGTTTAAACTGAGCACAGCAATAATGTGTTATGAACGCATGTGATAAAAAATAAACGCAAAAAAACAGTTTTTTGACCGGCATTAAAAAATCCAATACGTTTACTAGCTATTTAACGTTCACAAAGCGCAGTTCAAATAATCACTGACATATCCTTGAGACGTTTCTTAGACACTTATCATAAAAATCATAATTATCTTAAGCTATGCTGCATGCATTAAATCTAGGATCAGAGAATCGTGTGCTATCATTAGCAACACATGCTAACATTAGCATTACTAATAACGATAAGTAAATGCAACCAACAAGAAATAAATGCAAATTGTGAAGTAAGTAACATCACCATCTGCCCAGCCTTTTCCCAACTATGTTGGGGTCGGCTTCCAGTCTAACCGGACGCACCTGCATACCAGTATTTTACATGAAGCAACTGTCTATCATCTGACCACCACAACCCAGTTACTGGGTAAGACGATACTCCTATAATGTAATATTAAAAAAATCTGTCAACACACTTCATTTAAATATAACCTTGATTAGGCCTTTTTTATCGTAAACGTTTTATAGTCCTTAGATTATAATAATATGAGATTTTCGAATAACAAAATAAGTGTTAATTTAAAAAAGCAATCATATACAATGTGTCTGGTCACCGGTGTCCGACCCGTTAAGGCGAAGCAACATGATCAATTTTATCTAAAAATCCACCATAATAAGGCATTTTGCCTCTACTGTTTTGAAATGGCGGCCATTTTAATTTTTTGTTTTACTGAGTACAGTGGCTTCATTTATTTTGCAATATCCGTTATCCGATGTAGAGGTCTTACATGCATAAAAATGGTTTCGTTCGACAGCTACAAAAGTAGGCAATAAGGTGACACTAAATGGTTTATCAAAAACCTCCATTAACACCTTAAAAAAATACTTGAAACGTAAAAAGTATGAAAAAATTGTTGCTTTTTTTTTACTTAACCATTTCAAAACAGTAGGGGCAAAATGCTTTATTATGGTGGATTTGTCGATAAAATTTATCATATTGCTTCGCCATAACGGCTCGGACACCGGTGACCAGACACTGTATAATAAACCCGATATCTCTCAAATTCACCTTTAATTTAAATGGTAAAATAAATGGGCACAATTTTTTATGTTAATCAATCAATGTCAATCAATCCGCCTAGCATTTTCCCAGCTATGTTGGGGTCGACTTCCAGTCTAACCGGATGCAGCTGAATACCAGTATTTAACATGGAGCGACTGCCTATCTCATCTCCACGACCCAGTTACTGGGTGATACGATACCCCTATAACCTATATCTTTCCTATATCTATACATATAAAAAATTAAAGTGGCATTCCTGTTTCTCTGTATGTCCGCGTTGTTCTTCTAAACCACGCAACAGATTTTGATGAAGTTTTCACCATAGTTTAGAGAATTTATTCCGGAAGGTTTATGTGTATAATACGTTAGTATTAAAGTTACATAAAACGAAGAAATCTCCATGTTGATGAAGCAGGAGCGGCTCGCTAATATAATATAATAAAACAAATTAGTCTGGTAAGTGGTCGCAAGCGCGAATCCCTATAGGATTCGCGCTTGCGACCACAACCACGTCGTGCAAAGTGATAATGAGTTTTTTTTCCATTTTGAACTTCTCTGTAGCAATCTTGAGATCAATCAGGCTCGCCCCCCCCTATTCCATGGGACTTAAAATTTGCCTGGGAGTTTTTTGCGCCAGTTCTTCTTTCCAGCAAAAATACTAGGAAGTGATGAAGAGCTGTGAAAAAAGTTGCTGATCCTCAGCCAGTATCAATTTAAAAAAATTACAGGCGAAATATGGCTGTAGTAAACACTTCTGTTAATCCTTTCAGGGTGCGATGTCATGTTATATAATATAATATAATAAAAAATGATTTGTGTTTGGATGACCGATTCCTATATCTAGTCAGCCTTATTGTCGTGGTTAAATATTAACAATCAGGCGATGTCGCCAATGTTGAAGCGATAAACTAGGTGATATTTTTTTATGATCTGCATGACATAGCTATAGGTTTCCTAAAAAAATAAATTATTTTACAATGTTTCATCACCCGCTGATTCATTCTAGGAAAGAGTCAATAATATAAATTTTAATCATTATAATTAATTAATTAAATCTTTCGTCATTATGTATGTTGAGTTTTAAGATAGACATTTAGCACGTGTCATCTAAAATTAACAAATAGGTACTTTGTATTAGTTCTCCAATAACCCTGTAATGTTCTAGAGGCATTTTCACATACATTTTTTGAAGTAAAAACTTCTTTAGGCGGAACTGGACAACTGAACCGTCATGTCGGTGACGCCGAGTCGGGTATACTCGGCTCCAGTCGTAAGTTTTCACTTTTATATTGAGGTCGTAAGCAACACAACCCTATATTAAAGTTTTTTTTTTCTAAATAACCACTAAAGTACTCGTATGTAATAAACAATCAGTATCTACGCCAATATTGAAGCGATAAACTACGTGATAATTTTCAGCTAATAACAAAATTTTATAATTGGTCAGAAACGCACGTTCCCTTAAGTAACCGGACATAATTAATTGATTTGTTTACCATCAAATAAACGAATACTATGTTACGCTTCAAAAGTTTAAAGAACAGGTTTAACTGGGTTAGATAATGACAATAATACCTCAAATTATAAAATGCCTACAAAGTAGGCCTACTCGCTATACTTATCTTCACACTATTTTTTAAATGCGTAGCGTAACCTAGAAATATTTAGGCCTAAAACCTTTGAATTATTCATTGTATGTCTATTATAAGCATGTTCTACTTCGATAGTACGAATTATTCAGGAGGCCTCTGAAAAACTTTCAATAGATTCTATCATTTAATTTTATTATTTCGATTCGTCTCTGGAAAAAAATTAGGGCAAATGTCAACCACAGATACCGAATATACTACTACTAGCTTATATTAGGGATGATGAAAAAAAAATTTTTTTAGTCCGTCTTTGAGATTATAAAAAAATATTGGACACGTATTTTTTCTATTTTTACGTAATCTAAAGATTACGGCGATACATTGAGGTAAAATGTGCCATGACGTCACGAGTTTGTAGATTTTATACGTACTAGTGACGTATCGACCCCCACTCCCCAACTTAAAATGCGTTTTATCTAAGTAATTTTTTACTAATGTGATAAAGCAAAAAATACGTGTCTAATATTTTTTTATTATCTGACTGACGGACTGATTAGATTTTTTTTTTTACCCAGGCATCATCCCTATTTCTCTAAGAATTTCCTAATGGGTTTCGTCTTCATTATAATTATAGAATTTTCCTATTTTTGAGGAAAATTGATACTTTGAGGAAAATAGTTTCGCCACCCTGCCTAGGGAAACCCATATTTCGTACGTTCTCGTTTTACCTTCCTCCTAAGTTTACATAGCACACCAACTCAACGACACACGCGCGCGCTTGTTTGTTAGCGTAATAGTTTGTCATAGTGTTAGTTAAGGCGACTATAACCGACTTTTATTGACTTTTACTAATCACCGCTAAATCTGCACCCCGGGCTGCGGAATCTTCTTTAACTGCACACGTATGTCAGGATGCATCCTCCCCTTGCACATGTCTCCCTCTTACGTTGGTATCCAATACCAAATACCTGGGTGTTCACATAGATGAGAGACTGGACTGGCACACTCATTTAGGAATATTAAAAACCCGACTAAGACGACTCATTTATATTTTCAAAAACCTACGTGATATAGCCGATATGGACACGATGAGACTAGTATACCTTGCCCTGTGCCAGTCTATTCTCTCTTATTGTATCCCTGTATGGGGTGGCACTGATAAAACCGCGGTGTTGGGCCTCGAAAGAGCGCAAAGGGCTTTATTAAAAGTCATGACCCACAAACCTCGTCGATACCCAACACTGACACTATATAAAGACTGCAATTGTCTCTCTGTAAGGAAACTCTTCATCCTACGCATAATACTCAAAAAACATGCCTCTCTTCCACATATTAAAAATAGAACAGTCCGTAGCGGGAAACCCATTTGTAATTATAATCAAATTAATACAAGCTTCGCGACACGCCAATACTCTTTTTTAGCATCCAAATTATACAACAGCTTGAACAAATCAATAAAAATACACACATTAAATCAATTTAACCTAAAAAAAAAAGTTACCTATTACTTGCTAAATTTGACATACGACGAAACTGAAAAATTACTCACCCGCATTACATAACACGTTACCTCCTATTACAGCTCACATAACACCGCCACATACACTCACACAAATATACACCCCCTCACAAACGCACAAACTCACACATACACGAACACTCACACACACCTATGGCAACACCTCTTTTTCATACACCTCTCATTTATATTCATTTCGTTACCTAGTAGATAACCCTTTTACATTTACTTTTGTTACATCTTTGTTGCATATTTTTTATTGTTTACCTAACTGCTTAGCATTGTAACGGCTGACAAGACCCCAAGAAGGAATCACTGGCTCTGAAGATACAGGTTATGCCTAGTTTCGGAGTCAGGGTTACAACACTTTATTTGCCAAACTTAAGCCCTAGCTACAGTACTCAATGTAATTTGCAATGTCCAATCTCCTTTTTTTTGTTTTTTTAAGTCACTGCGATGTATACCTTAGATTAAGGAAGACCATCTGTAATAAGGGTTGTGAATAAACATTTATTATTATATTATTATTATTATTATTTTTACTGAAGATCACGTCTAAACGAGTAGTGTTAATGATTTGGAAAAAATATATGTTAAATTAGAGCATTTTTTTAATAACTTAATATAGAAATATTATAGATTATGTTTATATTACATAGTGAAATTAGTTTGTAAACTTATGTCTAACGCGGATAAAAACTGGGAATCACGCAAAATCTATCGAGCGTAATTTTCTGAAACCTTCACCATTTTAAAGATAATTGATCTTTTAGTATACGTGTTTTATTAAAGTGCCTCTTGTTGTATGTATAATAAATAAATAATACGTTTAATTTCGGACAGCGCTCCTTGATGGGCGAGACCTATTACTGGCTAGACGTACTATGCGTTGCGTGAACTCAGTACAGAACACGCAAGCTAACCACTCAAGGTCACTATCATATATCTGCGTCTTAATTAGTAGGTCAGCTTAGGCCTAGCCTTTTCCCAACTATGTTGGCGTCGGCTTCCGATCTAACCGGCTACAGCTGAATACCAGTATTTTACACGAAGCGACTGTCTATCTGACCTGCACAACCTAGTGACTGGGTAACACGATATCCCATGGTAACTGGTTTTCAGACTTGGGCTTCTGTGCGTAACGAACTACGAATGAAAGCCGGGACCAACGGCTTAACGTGCTTTATGAGGTACGGAGGGGTCTCGGTATGTAATGGATGGTCACCCATCCATGGACCGACCGCCGCAAGCGTTGCTTAACCTTGAAGATCGAGCCGTGCAGCTGTTATTATATAGTCACTGTGTTAGTTAGTATCACATTTATTACTGACACTTTGTCCCATCGTTGTTGTTCATAAGTTGCATTCATAATTTGAGATAGGTAACAACTTTAAAACAATGTCAGATCATACGGCAACTGTAACTGATAAGGGATTTCACGTCCATCAGTTTTATCTACGACGGGTCTTAAAAGTAGGTTACTTTTTAGCATTTGGAAATTTGGAATCCTCATGGATACCCACGGTCTTCTTGGTCATCTTCTTCTTCTTTCGTGTGGTTAGTGACTAACCTGGTGTCAGAGGTTTAAAGCCGCCCATGGGCCTCTGATTTGGCTTCACATGACGTCGAAAAATATCTCTCAGGCGTTTCCTCATGATGTTTTCCTTGATCGTTTTTTAACCAAATGATAATTATACAATACGCAAATGAATCCAAAAAGTCAGAGGTGCGGTGCTTTGGGTTCGAACTATGATTTGACAGTCCGACGGTCACACCACTAGGCTATGTTACTAAGTGGTCTGATTAAATTGCCATATTAAACACGCTCATGTGCTGTCAATGCTCAATGCTCACGACGGGTTGTCCATTTCAGACTTATAATATTGAATATAAGGCCAGGTTTCCTCACGATGTTTGCCTACACCGATATCAGCAATGACCAAGATTAACTCGAAAAGTATATATGAATTGCAAAAGTTATATTGGTACATCCCCGAATTTGAACTCGCAACCTCGTGCAAGAGAGGCGAGGCCTTAACCACTGGGCCATCACGACGTACTATGGTATGTCGTGATGACGTATTCGTCCGGATTTTTCCGGCTTTTTGGCCCTCCGTCCAAACTTCGTCCGATCTTTTCATTCGTCCAGACTTTTCCACTTAATGGAATGTTTTTAGAAAAATAAATTAAATGATTACCTGAAAAAGAAAGATGTAAAAGTATAATGTCTGGACTTTTTCGAAAATGTCCGCCCTTTTGCCAGGACTTATCAAAGTTTGAAATGGATGGGTGACCAGGCGGAAAGAGTTCTACCAATTAAACTGGACTAAACGAAACTCATAAAATTTTCGAATAAAATAAACCAAGACAGACCTACCAGCTTGTTTGATAATCTCAGGTAGTGAAAAAAAAACAAAAATACTACCAACACAGCTTGGTCAATGAACCCGGTAAAACAACTGTTACGAGAGCTCGAATCAAAAAACTAGCCATACAAATATTAACCCAAAAAAAATGTTGTTTAAATAATGATCAGCTGATTGAATACCTACAAGTTTTACCACAGCGACCTTGTAAAACGTTTAAATGCAAGGCTTTGAACTTTTTTCTAAAGATTGTCTGTTTCAATGCAGTACAAAACCCTAATCTATCTACTCAAACTTACAATCTCACCTTGGTTTACACCCGTGAGATTTTAATAAAATACCAGGTTCTAAGAACCTGAGAAAATAAATTTAAAAAACAAAATAATAATAAAATTTATTCAAGTTCATTTTTGTAATTGAATGTCTGTTTTTTATCATTGTTGTTTTTTACTTATTTTCTATCTGTTAACCTGTCGCGAATGATTTTGAGCCTTCAATCTTACCAATAAAAACTTACATAGTAAAAAGCACTCATAGACATGGACGTCAGAAGCCCGAAAGTCTGACAACCAGTCTTACCAAGGGGAATCGTGTCATCACAGCAGTCCACTGCTGGACCTAGGCCTCTCCAATTGCACGCCATTCAGCTCGATGCCGAAGTCGGTCCGTGGATGGGTGACCATTCATAACATATCGAGACGTCTCCGTGCCTCGGAAAGCACGTTAAGCCGTTGGTCCCGATTGTCATTTGTAGATCTTTGACAGTCGTTTCGGGTAGTTAGAATCCCGAAAGTCTGACAACCAGTCTTACCAAGAGGTATCGTTTTATCCAGTAACTGGATTGTGGAGGTCAGACAGGCAATCGTTCAATATAAAACACTGCTATGCAGACTGAAAGCCTTTTTTTTTTAGGTTGGGAAATTATCAAATAACTTCTCCCGCTCTGGGCGGAGCGGGAGGGCGTGTCAGACTTTTACTGACTAAAACCCACCCGTGTTCCTTCCGTTGCCTGAGTACCGGGGCCGCGATATCCCTTTCGGACAAACTCGCAGGCATTGGTCCTTACGGACCCCGTCAGTTGGTGCTGACATCTCTTTGAGGCGCGCGTGGAATACAACGCGCCATCGACCCGGGCTTGGTCCTTATCGGACGGCGAGCTACCCATTGCTCACCGTCCGCAAACCCGCGCCTACGGAAGCCGGAAGTCTGCATCTGACTCCCGACGCCCGAGGCGTCTCCTGCGGCGACTAGGGGCGCGAGGGCGCGAATCTTGCCTCTCCCTCACGCATTCCGCCTCCTCCTTCGCGAGCATTACTGCTTCGCAGAAGCAGCTGACGGCTTCCCACGCCCTCCTCCACGCCTCCGTACCATGGCCTGGACCAGGGCCGGACGCGAGAGATTACTGCCGCCGATCACCTCCTCAAGTACACGGCGGTGCCCCGCCCAAGCCGGGCAGACCTCCACCGTAACGGACTGAAAGCCTAACCCAAGAAAGTTGAAGTACAAATTACCGTTATCAGGAGTAAAATATCTGGTATTATTAATTAATCGGCTTTAGTTGACTCGGGCCGAGTTGTCACTGACCCGATTATGATGCATGATTTAACTAATTCATGCAGTTGTGTACCTGCTTGCCTATTTACGACAAAAAAGCGGTAAATCCTTACAATTGCTATGATCGAGAAATATACTGGTTGGTTACCTTCTCGGTTGGTCGGTGCACCGTGACCAATACCTACCATTTGACCTCTACAACCGTTTAGTATTATAAATGTAGTGTTTTTCCTCAAACAATTATTTGCAAAACTAATGACAGTCTGTCAGAATTAAAAAGTCAACATACTTCATTTAAATATACCCTTGATTAGACCTATTATGATTGTAATAGTTTTATTGTCGCAATTATATAAAATACCCTGATATCTCTCAAATTCTCCTATAATTTAAATGGTAAATTAAATGTGCACAGTTTTTTATGTAAATCAATCAAAATGAATCAATCTGCCTAGCTTTTTCCCAACTATGTTGGGGTCGACTTCCAGTCTAACCGGATGCAGCTGAATACCAGTATTTTACATGGAGCGACTGCCTATCTGACCTCCACAATCCAGTTACTGGGTAATACGATACCCCTAGGTAAGACTGGTTGTCAGACTTTCCGTTTTCTAACTATAATTTTAAAAAATTGCAATTTAAAAATATTTTTTATTTTTTAATTGCGTTCATAAATGAATGAGACTTTACGGCTCCGGCAGACAGGCGCAACGCGACTGCGCGACGCGACTGTAGTAGAGCAATTTCTATGAAAACTTCATGGAAATTGTTCTGCCAGAATTGCGTCGCAGCGTCGCGTCGCGCCTGCCTTTACTCAGTTTAACATAAATTATTTTATATCGCACTAGTCACTTACCTAGTCAATTATAATCCTTACTTAATTATAGGTATTTATGTGTTATTATTTAGCAATTAAATATACGTAATTACCATTAAATGCATCCGATGCAACTCTTACGTAAAAACTTCAATAGAATGTCGTGCCTTCGTGAGTCTGTCAATTCTATCTGGATGTTAAAATGTTTGCATGATTTTCATTTATATTATAATTAATAAATAAATAAGAAAGCCATTTATTCTACTACCCAATTACACTTATTTACAAAATGTTTGTAGCATGCGCTTAACATATCTGGATACAATTTTTAACATGCAAATTAATGTTAATTAATGGTGCATTTTTTATTATTTGCGATTTTTATATTTTAATTGTATGATATTTACTGTATAATTTAATTGTAATTGTTTTAATTCTATTTTATAATAATTAATTTATAATAAATATTAATTAATTAAATTAGTAGTTGTCATCTCCTTGGCGTAGGCCTCTTTCATTTATAATAGAAACTAATAATTCATAACAATTCCCTACAAAATAAATCAATCTGCCTAGCCTTCTCCCTACTATGTTGGGGTCGGCTTCCATTCTAACCGGATGCAGCTGAATACCAGTATTTTACATGAAGCGACTGCCTATCTGACCTCCACAACCAAGTTACTAGGTAACATGATACCCCTTCGTGAGACTGGTTGCCATACTTTTGGGCTTCTGGGACCCGTGACGACTGTCAAAGATCTACAAATGACAGCCGGGAACAATGGCACAACGTGCTTTCCGAGGCACGGAGGAAGACATTACAGAAACAAATAGGTAAACAATTTCTTGGGTAGTGGTAATTATGCTTTTTGTCTCAATAATTAAATATTATATGAATTTTGTTTATGCCAGTTGGTTTCAAAGCGCACCTCAACGCAAAAAAATCTATTGACAATCGCGAACAAATGAGCGACGTCCTTTACTAATTGCTTATCGTGTTACGGTTGGCAGTGGCGAGTTACCGATATTGAATTCGAAACGGCGTGTGACCAATTAACATGCATATTTAAGTATGTTAAAGAATTCAGGTACTTGTTCTATGTTTAGCACTGGTATAGTCCAGCTTAAAATATTCAGAAAATGTCTGACATGAATCTATTATAAATAAATAAAATTGGTCTGTTTTTAATGTCAAAATAACAGATTTTTACTAAATGCATATGAAATTAATACAGTACATATGACATTTGTTTTTTTTTTAATTCTCTGTCTGTCTGTTAGTTACAGCTAACCTCCGAAACGGCTGGACCGATGGTGACGGGACTATCACTGGAAGATAGCTAATGTTATAATGTTATTTAAAAAAACAATTCAAATTCAAAAGTAATTTATTTAAATTAGGCTGAGAATCAGCACTTTTCGAAAGTCAAAATAAGACAGTCCCCCAAAACGCCCACCCTTCACTACTTCCTAGTGCAATAGCTGTCCACGCGGGTGAATCCGTAGACAGCAGCTAGTACCTAATATAATATTAATATCTCTTTGGCGAAAAGGCAGCTTGAATACACTTCCACCGCAATCATTACATTTGACTTAGTTAACAGGAATGCTAATAGTGTACAGTCAGGAGCATAAATACCTCTTCCACTGATTCAAAAGCGATTTTCTCCTAAAGTATTGTTAGATTATTTTATGGTGTTATGAACATAGCATTGTCGAAACCCTTCCATTATGAAACAGGTCTTTATTCAACCTGCAACTATCACCAGGAAAACGCTTTTGAATTTTGCGTAACTATAAGGTACACAAACTCCAATTTCCCCAAGATACGTCAAACAAGACATGTGTCACAACACACTTCCGGCTTTACTATCGGTCTTGCAAAATGAGAGCAAGGCTTCTACACGCCCTTTAAAAGGACAACTCCATAAATATAGTGTTGCAACTTCATGTCAAACATTAAGGCCCACCGTTCACGATGCTACTCAAAAGGAACCAGTTATTAATCACCAGTGATCGGAGTAGTTAGATTGATTTTTAGTACTTGTATCATAAATGCACACAGAAAGAATAACATGGATAAGCCATTTTTCCGGAAAGTAATTCCGGTATTTCCGGATTCAATTAAATATTGTTAATGTTGGTAGTGATATTATTACTACTCAATTCAAAATTTAAAGGAAGGTATCAAAACTAAATTAATTCATTATTTATCTGTTGAATAATAAAAACAATCCAATTCCGATCGAAGCTTTAATATTTATTTTTTATTTTTAGCCTAGGATAGCTAGATAGCTAGATCTTTTATAGATAGATATAAATTGTTGCACTTAAATTTAAATATTTTCCTACATAAGTTCCGGTTTTTTTTTAATAATCCACCAATTCCGGAGGAATGTCCATAGTAATATATACGTTTCGGATCAATGACCCCAGTTCAATCTACCTACTCCGATCACTGGTAATCACCAATGAGTAGTCAGAATGTCACAGCACTAGTATTTCAATGGCGGTCCGTACACGAGACGATTTACTAAAGGGGGGTAGACCAATTTCCGTGAAGTTTTCTTAGAAATTGTTTCACCAGAGTCGAGTCAAGCTTGACGCGTTATTAACTTAATAAATATTGTTTTTAGTAACAATAATTTTGGTACAACTCTAGATGAGTTGTACCAAAATTATTGTACAGAGTTAAAAAAACAGAGTGTACAGAGTTCTGAGTATTTTAAAGATATAGTTAACCACAATGGCTGTGCTAGTATTAACTGTGTGACAGACACCGGCGCCTTCTTTTACAACCATGATTTGCCATAGTAATGATAAATAATTATTTAATGTTTTCTTTTTGTTTTATAAAAATATTTAAAAATGTAAATGATATGTATAAAGATAAAATAAAGGAATTATAATGATACAAATATTTAAGTTCTCGTACAAATTAAGTTACGCTAATTTTAAGATTAATTAAAATAATAACTAGTTTGTCATTGGTGGCATCGTGTACCTGAGTGCCTTTAAACTACTCCTCCTGTGACATTCTGGCTACTCATTGGTAGTTTGGATTTGTAACTTAATTGGTTACTCTTGAGTAGCGTCGTGGACGACGGGCGTTGCTTGAACAAAAATAAAAAATGTTGGCAAAGGTCCAGATGTTGTAATCGAACACTGCCCTTTCCAAGGTTTCAGTGCCTTGAGGGAATTTTGGTAATTTGATATAACAATAAAGGTTATAGTTGAAACGGCTTGTGTGTAAGTAAGAGGCAGTTTTGATCAAGGCTAGGCTAGGGAAAAATCTGATCGGAAAAGCATTTTTCCTCGTTTGAATTGCCGCGGTCAGGAGCACATGGACAGATAAATTAAACACAGATCTTGATCTGTCGTGACACGGAAAGCATGTTAAACCCTCGGTCCCATTGGTATGTTTATTTTTGAGGAGATATAGATATGGAGGCATATTCATTGCTTGCAATTACTATTAATAATTAACTAATTAAACAGTCTGTTATCATAAAATATAAGAACATACAGACCTACATAATATATTATACACAAAACTGATTAAATCCGCTTAAAACTTGCTACATTCGTCAATACATAGATAAATAATAATGATTGTATTGCAAGTTTTAATACTATTTATATTTAATTTGAGGTCGTTGCGATTTAAAAAAACGGCTAGGCTGGTAAAAAGACAGTTGATTTTATCGAGGTCATTGGTTTGATTTAATAACTCGCAAATAATATTTTTGTTCTAGGTCTGGGTTTTTTTCTGGGATCTATTTAATAAAACTGACGGGTGACAGAACACAATTCAACAATTTGACAAGTTTCTTCGAGAAAATGTGACAATTTTGACAGTTTTTGGACAAATATGTTACATTGTCAGTTATATTAAAGTACTTGGGCGACCGAACTCTGCTCTGGTGAAAATAGAGAATGCTCATTTAATAGTATAGGAAAGTTCATACTAATTCCATGCTGCAATGATAGTAGGTACTTACTAATCCCATGCTGCCATGATAGTAGGAACTTACTAATTCCATGCTGCCATGTAGTCATTCTAAGGTAGCCATCTTGTTCTAAACTTTGGGTGACCGAGCTCTGCTTGGGTGAAAATACGGAGAAAACGAATTTTCCCAGATATGAGACCTAGCTAGATCCAGTTTTCGCCCCCGTAAACCCCTATATTGCAACTTTTATCGAAATCGTAAGAGCCGTTTCCGAGAACGTGATTACAAATATATATATATATATATATATATATATAGAAATATTGCTCGTTTAATAGTAAAGGATAAGGGAGTGTATGTCATTACTTATATTAGGTAATGCTATTATCTAAAGAATAGGTACATCTTTCTTTACAGAGATTGTAACTTCCTTGCTACATCCTTTTCCTGAACCGATAAATAAACTAGTCACTCTAAAGTAACAGAAAGATAACATATACATGACATGACATCACATCATATCACATCACCTCAATGCATAGAATACCTACGGCGAGACCCAGTAATAGTAAACAAACATTATTAATAATTATCATAATTAATAGGCAATTACACACGGATGTAAATTAACGTCAACAAAACAGAAAGAGATATTAGATGTGAACAATTGGAGAGCACTTTGTAAAGGCGCTGCGTCTGGGCAAAGTACTAACAGCATACCATATTTGTCTGCCAAATAGCGTTGCTGTGATCCGGTTTCAAAACTATGGCATAAGCATAGCGTAATGAGCCTAAAATGTTCCCACTACTAGGACACAGGCCTCCTCTTTGTGAGAGGGAGTGGGCTGTTATCTACCACGCGAACCCAGTGCGGGTCGATGGATGCCGGTGTAATTTTCAGGCATGTTTTTTCTCTAAGATGGCAACGCACCTGCGATGATCAGCGCCCCAATGCCAAACACACAAACGCCTTTCAAACCAAACAAACAAACACCAAACAAATTCCTAATCCGTTGCGTCATATGTTTGAAAAATTCGTCAGATCCACAACGTAAATAACGCAATTCTTTCTTTTTCATGTGTTATCACTAACCTGAAGGCCAGTACTCGGACACAAAATGTTCACATTCTAGTCGCAATCTATCAAACTTGTCAAAAAATTTGGTAAATTGATTTTAAT
Source organism: Agrochola lota (assembly GCA_947364205.1). Lineage (NCBI taxonomy): Eukaryota > Metazoa > Arthropoda > Insecta > Lepidoptera > Noctuidae > Agrochola > Agrochola lota. The sequence continues at coordinate 3,507,007 of OX376229.1, forward strand.
TTTGACAGATTGCAAATGAGATGCGATAGTGAACGTTCTTAAAAATTACGGGAATTGCCCCTCTGGTGTCAGAGTTTTTAAGCCGCCCATAGACCTCTAATTTAGCTTCACATGCCGTCGAGAAATATCTCTCAGGCATGCGTTTCCGCGTCATGGAGAGTGCGATTGTCGCAACCCCGTGCTGAGCACAGCTGCCACAATTGCGGCTATAAGTCTCCTCTTTGAGGAGTGGCTTGAGAGGCGCCATGGCGTCCTCACCTTACGCAGGTCCTCACCTTCCGCCTGACGCAGGTCCTCACCGAACACGGTTGTTTCGAGAGGTTCCTGTTCCGCATAAGGCGGAAGGAAACGCCCGGGTGTCACCACTGTGTGGGTCGCCCGGAGGACACGGTGGAGCATACGGTGGAGGTCTGCCCGGCTTGGGCGGGGCACCGCCGTGTCCTTGTGGAGGCGATCGGCGGCAGTGATCTCTCGCGTCTAGCCCTAGTCCAGGCCATGGTACGGAGTGAGAGGGCGTTGGAACCTGTCACCTCCTTCTGCGAAGCAGTAATGCTCACGAAGGAGGAGACGGAGCGAATGAAGGGAGAGGGAGAGGCAAATGTTGCGCCCTGACGCCTCTAGTCGCCGCAGGAGACGCCCTGGGCGTCGGGAATCGCAGTCCGATTCCCGGCCACCGCAGGCGCAGGCTTGCGGACAATGAGCAATGGGTAGCTCGCCGTCCGATAAGGACCCGGCTCGACGGTGCGTCTCAAAGAGATGTCAGCGCAACGGAAGGGGTCCGCAAGGACCGTAGCCTGCCCAGGTCGCGGGAAAGTCCGAAAGGGATACCGTGGCCCCTGGCAACGTACAGGCAACTGAAGGAACACGGGTGGGTTTTAGTGAGTTAGAGTCTGACACGCCCTCCCGCTCTGACCAGAGCGGGAGAAATTATTTGATCATTTCCCAACCTCAAAAAAAGGCATGCGTTTGCGCACGATGTTTCCTTAACCGTTTTTGAAGCAATTCATAATTATACAATACGCACATGAATCTGAAAACTCCGAGTACTGCGCCTTGGGTTCGGACTCGAGACCAATGACTTGGCAGTCTGACGGTTACACCACTAGGCTATCACTGTTAATGATCGTAGTCGGATTGTCAAAATTAAATTTTGACAATTCGACAACATTCATTGCTTTTCAATTGTTAGTTTGTTACGTAATTACCCCGCAGATACATTATTGCGAAGGCCATTAATTCTCGTACAAATAAATCTTTCAAATTCAAGTCGCAATCTGATCTCAGCTACAGTCAATGTTGCAATAAATGTGTATTGTAAATATGTAGTTGTGTTCCTAATAAATGTCAGTGCCTCAGGCATGTTTGCCGAAGCTAGCGTCGACTGCTTCTATGCAACGATGCGTAAGCGGTGCGCGTCTCTGGTGCGCAGGGTGCGCGGCAGCCCCAACAGCGTGCTGATGATGATAGCTGACAGGCTCGACTGTCCTTACATACGACGCTGCAGGGACTTGCACGTTACCTACAGTCGTCGGCCATTAATGTGTTAGTGTACTGTGGTTTTTGTATTGTATTGTAATGTAATGTAATGTTTGGTGTATGTGTATTGTATTGAATATTGTATGAGTCATTGTAACTCGAATTAATAAATGAATAATAATAAATAAATACAATTTGTCAAAAGTGTAGGTTTAGAGCGTTTATCCTAAAAGTTGGCAACGCCGCAAATAGCTGTCAAACATTCACCTGTTTTGATTAATTTGATAATATTGTCGAATTAATCAAAACATCGAAATATTTGACATCTATTTGCGACGTTACCCACTTTCAGAATAAATGCTCTTAGTTAGAGTTTTTTTTTGACAGCCTGAAACTCCGGGAATTACCCCTCTGATGTTTAGAGGTGACCGTGGCCTAACCATCAACCAGGCGGACTGCCACAGAAAAAAAGATGATCTTAGCATTATTACAATTTTTTGCTTCAGCTAACGTCACTGAGAGGTCATCTCATATCTCCAGTTCATCCATTTTGACGGCACGTGTCCGTTTATCGTAAGAATTATTTTAGAAGCCAGATAAGTGCACGTTCATAACAATCTAAAGTTCAGTTTATTGAGGCGCTTCCTAGGTCTGCGCATGAGTCGGTCACGTGATTCGGCGAGAATCGATTATATTTTAGTGTAAATAAATGATTAAGGATTTTTTTTTTGAGTTTTTTGTGGAAAAGGATACACTCCCAAAAAAGTCAGCGAGATAACCTAACATGACCAGATGTTACAACGTAAAAGAAACAAAAGCAGTATGTAAGGATCGTAGCAGGTGACGTTCTGTAGTTTCTGCCTACCCCCGATGGGAAGGAGGCGTGAGTTTATACATGCCAAACAGAAAAACAGCTGACGCCCGATGAACTTGTTTTGCAGATCGATATGTTTGCGAGGAAGATACATGATGTTATGTCTCGAAAGGTTAAGGCTGGTTTCACAGCTGTCCAAGAGACCCGTACGGGCCGCCCGTACACGGGAGACCCGTACGGGTAGCGCCCGCAGTGCTCTAAAACGAGGGAGTAGTACAATACGTTGTACGGGCTCTAAACGGAGCGTCCCTGTAAAACAATGTTCTAGCACCTCACGTGTGACTCCGTTCCGGGAGCATGTACGGGTCCCTGACAGCTGTGAAACTTACTCCACGACCTTTGTCAATACAGTGCTAGAGGCTATTTACCGTTATGGTGAAGTAAGGACAGTAAGCCAGAATATTACTAGTTTGCTATCCTAGCTAAAATGCTAAAACTAGTCTCGGGACATCCGGGAAATGCCCAGGCCCTGCAGTCTCGACATGGATAGCGATCGGTGTCCGACCGAATTCGGTCGCAAAATCCTAATGGTGTCCCTAGACGCGCGCGACGTGCTTGGCAAGCATATGATTTTCTCGTGGTTGTCAAGCAATTTTGACCATCTAGGGACGCCATTAGGCCTGCTGATGAAATTACAATAATAATTCATTATTAGGTTAAATATATTTTTGTCAATATACTTCACAAATGTCATACCGATAGATATGTGACATTCAGACTCGGTCCGATAAACTCTAGGTCTTGCTATTAATTATTGTCTTGTTAGTTATTGTAATGTTTTGCCTAAGTAATAATAGAGCATCCTAAGATAAATAGTGAAGCCAGTCTAGACAAGTGGTTCTCATATATAGAATCAACAAAATAATCTAAACGCCAACTAACCTTTGTAAATTGGTCTTTGACTAACATCCAGAAGTCCAAACACAAGGTCTGCCAACGAGTAATGGAGCGCAGTATACTAGGAGTTAAATTAATGGACCGTGTTCGAAACACAATACTGCGCTCCAAAATAAAAATAGCGGACGTGGCTCAAAAGGCTGCCCAAATTAAATGGGACTGGGCAGGACATGTCTGCCGCATGCCGGACAAACTATGGGCCCAAATAGCACAGAACTGGTGCCCTGAGACAGTGAGGCGGAGTCGCGGCAGACCACGTGGGAGATGGCGGGACGAGCTGGATAGGTTCCGTCAGAACTGGAAGGAGGACGCGCGGGCTCGTGAACGATGGAAGGAGTGGAGGGAGGCCTTTGCCCAGGAGTGGGACAGCGTGGGCTAGTAAAAAAAAAATTACACAGAATTTTGTCATATCTTGATTTAAAAGAGTGTCCTTGGACTTTCTTGTTCCGTTCTTCTCCATAGAGATCTACGTTTTGGAACGGGCGACTAGCTTCAACTTTCTGACTGACTGACCGACTCCTTCACAATTCAAAAGTGCTCGTAAATGGTTTAATCGAAATACATGCTTTGAGTTTTAGGGTAATATAATATTTTTTTTAATCATGGTCGAAATGGAAGATCTCTTGTCAAAGTGGCGCCAACTGCTGGCGTGAATTTTCATGAAAACCCTCATTACACCGTGGATCTAAAAAAGGCTCTCGAAAAAATGGGAGCTTCAATTTTAAAGTGTCGATTTTTTACTGAAAATGGCTTCTAGTATAATATATTATGCATAAATATATCATAGGATACAATCAGGTAAGCAAATTAGCAACACATATTTTTGCAAAAAAAATGTATGAAGCTAATGCTTATATCTCCGGAACGGACAGAATAACTGTTATATCCTTGCACACGGTGATGCAACTATGTATATATTTATGATTTTTTGACGCACTTGACTTTTTCAGATTAGGTGCCGTTTTTTACTTAAAAAACGGCACTAAATCTCTTTATATGACGTATGTCAAAATATCATAAATAAATAGTTACATCACCGAGTGCAAGGATATAACGGTTATTCTCTCCGTTCCGGAGTTATAAGAATTAGCTCCATACATTTTTATTTCAAAAATAATATGTTATTAATTTGTCATATCCTTCAAACCGGAACTTAACAACGCTTCTTGGCAGTAAAAATAGATATGATGGTAGAAGGTTGTTTCCTGGACGAGCACGCTTTACATAGAAAATATGAAAATGCTTTGTTATTTATTATTACAATAAAAATTGCAATGCTTAGTAGGTAATTCCTAAATATGTATATGAACTCACAAGTCACGCTTTTTTCCATTGAGGGTAGGCAGAAACTAGGCAACATCACCTGCTACAATCCTTGTTTAATCATCATCCTAGTCGGTCATTTTCACATCCTAACTAATATGTATATACACCTACATATATGTTATATTAGGTCCCCGCCTATAAAAACAGCGTTTTGTATGGAGAATTTTAAAGAAGTTGCATTTTTCATACTAACATTTTCTTAATTTATATAACAACCATGAACACGAATGTTTTAAAACGTTTATGCACTAATGTTTAAAAACTAAGTTAATGCTCAACTTAATCACACTTCAACTAAGTTAATGTTTTGCCACTTAGATTAAGCGACAAAAATACTTTTTGGCTAAGTTAAAACAAATAGCAGTCATTTATAGTAACAAAATGAGGAGTAATTTTTAAGGTATTTCTTATGTTTATAAGTAATAAGGTTTTTTACTATTGGTAAAACCACCTGTGAAACTGGCGTTGCTTTTCTCACAAATAGAGAACCTCGTCACTTCTGATTTAAAATATTCATCAATTGCTTGGTATTATATCGAATAATGACCATCATAGACAACTACCAATAGTAAAAAACCTTATTACTTATAAATACCCCTCGCTGGTCTAGTGATCGGAAGGACTACTGCTGACCATAAGGTCCTGGGTCCAATTCCTGGGTCGATCAAAGTGTTATTGGGTTTAACCATCTGGAATTTCTCAGTAGCAGCCTGGATTCTGGATTTGTGCCCGGTTGATGGCAAAAGGCTCGTCCCCTATTACATGGGACTTAACATTATTGGCGAAATGTGGGTGTACTATAGGTACACCTCTGCCAACCCTTCGGGAGATACAGGCGTGATGTTATGTTATGTTAAAAAAAATCCGTTCTTCTCCATAGGTACCTAGTACTACGCTTTGGAATGGGAACTAGCTTCATATTTCTGGCTGACCGATTCCTTGACAATTCAAAAGTGCCTGTAAATGGTTTAATTGAAATAAATGCTGTGAGTTTGGGTTTTTGTGTTTGTTTGTTTGTTTGTGACGCTTTCAAGTGCAAACGGCTGAACGGATTTAGATGAAATTTGGCACATGGTTAAAACATGACTTGGGTTAGGATATAGGAGGAGGACTTTTTATCCCGGTGGTACATTCCCTTGCGATAATTTCCAACCTCCACGCGGGCGAAGCCGCGGGCAAAAGCTAGTCATAAACAATCATGTTCCAAAATTATTATCGTCTAAGTTGTTTTTGTATATTTACAAAAAAAAACCATCATGATATCAGAGTGTGCCAAAGTGTTTTTAATTAGATAACTGCTTATTTTTTTACTTTGTTTATTTGTCTGATGAAGCGATGACTGATGACTCTATTTTTTATGAAAAATGTTACGTAATTTTTAAATTGATTCTAATCATTAAATATGAGGTGTTATTAGTATGTAGGTAGTTGAAAAAGAGCCTCGTCGATCTAGTGGTCTCAAGGGCTACTGCTGAGCATGAAGTCCTGGAATTTCCAGAGTCAGGATTTGTGCCCGGTTCATGGCAATAGGCTCGCCCCCTATTGGACTTAAATATAACTGGTGACATGTGGGTGTACTCTAGGTGCACTTCTGGTTAATCCTTCTGAGAATACTAGAGTAGTGTTATGTTTTGTCCACAGCACGATATACGTATTTCTATCGCTAAGTAAACATACTGTTTATCCGGAAACTGTGACACGAGCCCTTATGCAAATAAAAAAGTATGTACTAAATCTTTGTATCTCATAGATGGCGTTGATAATTAATAAGTAACGTAGACCTTCGTAGGCTTGTAGAAAGTATATCGCTGTATCATTGATATTTTTCGGCGATATCTATTATTTCGATATATTGATATAAAATATCAGGTATCGAAAATATCAGGTATCGAAAATATCAGGTATCGAAAATATCAGGTATCGAAAATATCAGGTATCGAAAATATCAGGTATCGAAAATATCAGGTATCGAAAATATCAGGTATCGAAAATATCAGGTATCGAAAATATCAGGTATCGAAAATATATCATTTACGATATATTTCCAATACCAGCACCGTTGTCGCCGCTGACTAAAACTGCTGGAATTCAGAGCTGTAAAAAAGTAGACTTACTTTTATCAATGTTTTTTTATTAATTTAAGATTTTACATCAGAAATGATTTTCCTAGTTTCGAATATGAATACAAACAACCACAATAAAAATTTATAAAGTAAGGACTAATATTTAGATTAAGTACCGATATTTCGATATATCGATGTTTTTTTGCGATATATCCAAATTGATATCAATTATAAGTACAGAAATTACACAACAACAAAAACAATACCACGATCTTCATAGCACGTAAAACAACGCCGCAATTCGCGAGCTACCTTAATTGATCCAAACTCCAAACTCAAAATTTAACTATACCATTTACAGGCACTTATGAAATGTCAATGAGTCGGTCAGTTAGTCAGAAAGTGGAAACTAGTCGCCTATTCCAAAACGTTGATCTCTACGGAGAAGAACGGGCAAGAAACTTCAAGGACACTCTTTCAAATCAAGTATATTACACACTCCTAGGTACTTTATTCTTGTTGCATAACATACATGAGAAAAAAAATTATAAGTCCTGGCAGATAAGCGATGACCAGTCTCAACTGACGGCGCCTGTTCACGAACATGACAAATGGATCCACACCATCCAGCTCAACCATTTTATAGGGATCTTAAGAATTAAAATCACGTATAGATTATTGTAGATTATGAGCTAGTTACATAGATAATACTAAAAAAACATTAGTTTTGTGCCTAACGTCATTTTACTTTTATTTCAGAAGATGTTCCGGTATATAGTCCTGTCGTACCTGTTGGTGCTCTCCAACGTATCCTGTGGGAACCTTATCAGCAACGAGGTCATTGAAGACCAGGAAATGGTGTTTGCGTTAGTTGTAAGTACTAAAATATTACATCATGTCTGTCACCCCCGAAGAGTTAGTCAGAGGTTTACCACCCAGCCACGTATAGTGCACCCACATTTTGCCAATTATAATCTTCTTTTTTCGTGTGGTTAGTGACTAACCTGGTGTCAGAGTTTTAAAGCCACCCATGAGCCTCTCACTTGGTTTCACATGCCGGTCGAGAAATATCTCTTAGGCATGCCGGTTGCCTTTTTTTTTTTTGAGGGTGGGAAATCACCAAATAACTTCTCCCGCTCTGGGCAGAGGGAGAGGGCGTGTCAGACTTTTACTGACTAAAACCCACCCGTGTTCCTTCCGGTACCCGTGTGCCGGGGCCGCGATATCCCTTTCGGACAAACTCGCAACCCTGGCAGGTTCTGAACACCCCTGCGTTGAAATTTTTCGTCTGTTATTTTTTTTTTAATTGCTGTTCCATAGAAAAGTGCAATACCTACGCGGTCAAAATGTATGGAACAGTTGTTTTCTTTTAAATAACCGACGTAAAATTTCAAGGTTCAGAATCATGTACCGAATCCATGGTATCAGTTTTCGAGTCGATGTCCCTGCCACCCTGTATACAACAAGAAATCTATATATGTTCCTTTTGATCTCCAATAACTAAACTAATGAGACCATGTCAAAGAATCAAGTTCTTATATCGTTCTTATATTGAATTAAGTTCTTATATATAGTATACTCCGACATTTTTTTTTACCCTTTTTATTTTTCATTCAAAATAATTCGACAAACATCCTTACATGAAATATAAAAATAAATTATTTAAGTAATTCAGATTATTTTTGTCCATTTAAAAAGAACATGGCAACGTCGCATTTTCTTAGCTTTAAATATGAATGATTGGTTTGAATGAAAATTCTTTAAGATTGACTCGTACTTATCAATGAAACTTAGATACACATATCTAGTGTTATGTTATATTCGAAACTATGTATTTTTATAACACTTGTTCTAGGAGTTTTTGTATTATTTTTACTTATATGTAGCATAGAACCTTAGAGTTATGGGACATCAAAAGGAACACGTATATAAAAATTAATTGCCGTGCGTTAGTGTTGCAAAAACTCAAAAAGTCTCGACCCATTGTGATGAGACTTTGGTAAGATGCGGGCCGGAGCAGGATCCTAAACAAAAAAATATATGAAAGATTTTGTATATGATATTATTTATTTGTATATGATATTGTATATTGGTATATGATATTGTATATTAGTATATGATAATGTATATTAGTATATGATAATGTATATTAGTATATGATATTGTATATTATGAAAGAAAGTTGTTGGCAATGTAGGTATTCATTTGAATGTTCTTCGTGTCACTACACAATACAGTGAATTTTCTTTAAAAAAACCTTTAGTTCATATAAAAGCATTTTATAGAATAGAATATTTATTTGCGTTAAACATGGTATACAAGGGTGTTAAATACAAATTGAGGCACAAGCATGTTTAGCTAGGACAACATAAAAAACATATTTAGGAAAACATAAAAAATAAAATAAATATAATAATATAATATAATAATATATAAATGCTTTGAAATAATATCAAGACAATGGAAAGGAGTTCCCGCATCATAATGGGCCTAAAATTGGCAACAAATTGCTATCAATTCAACCCGCCTTGTGAAACATTAAAGTTCTGAATCACCTTACTTTATCAACCAAAGATTATTACAGGAAAATAAGACAAAATTCTTTTAATAACAAAGTGTTTGTTATTGTTTAAAAAAAACCCGTCTTAATTGCGATGATCTCTGCTGACCTCAATTCGCTTTAGATAAACCTGTGGGGTAATTGCGTCGTAACACAGTAACAGTAGCAATGGCTTTCATTTTGACAGTTCAATAACATTAATTGCTTTATTAACGTTGTTTTGTTGAGCAGACATTTTTTTCTAACTGAAGAAGCAATGGATTAGCAATATCCATCAGAATCAATCAGATTTTGATTGAAAGTGTGACGCAATGGCACGACGCAATTAAGGTGCTGAATTGTTTCTGCTATCATAGAGAGACGACTAGTATGAAGCGTATCTAAAAATAGGTTTCAAGAGAAACATTAAAAATGTTTTCAAGTTTGTTTCCAAAACTTCATCTTAGGACAACTCTACTAAAGAACATATTCTATAATTTCCATATTTTTATCTATAGCGATGGCAATCGAAGGGCTAGCGTCGCCCTAAAGATGCTGATAAGAGCTAAAGCGTGGTCACTGACGGACTACTTAGAAAAGCAAGAAAAGCGCGATGACACAAGTTAACTCATCGTAACAACCGTTTACGCTGAGTACGCAACCGCCAACCTACGTATTAAAGTGCAACCTAGCAATAAGATCAATTACATGTTATTCCATATCATTGTTTGTGAAGTTAGTTATTAGATCAGCCTTCAGCTTAATACACTGTTTTCCTGTAATTAAAATAATTATAATAAATAAAGTTTTTTTTAACTAAATTCCCGATCGCCGAAACATAACTGGCGCAGTCGGTAGGATCGCGACGCTCTAAGTTCGAATACAACTCTTCGGCATAAGAGTGACGGTTCTCAAATCGTTCCTTCGCGATCCGCAAAGAACCTTACTTGCGGTCGGACACCTGTATAGAAGCAGGAACGTGTTTCTCCGGAGAATTGGAGGAAGCTGTTGGCAGAGACAAGACTCGACAGGAGATGCAGTGGCTGCTTTGGTAAGTGCTCTCGTATAACCAAGTGTCCTTGCTTTATTTCCTGCCTTACTATAATTTTTGTATTTTATTTTAAGTTTATGTGTGTCTGTCTATAAGCTACAATCGCGTTAGGCACCCACATATTATAGCGTTAAGATATTCCGTGAAATTCCACGTGAAATACTACACCTCTATTGTTCTGTTTTTTGTGCCACTAAACAGGTAACTTACAGTAGAACAATGTCGCTCAGAGATTATGATGCTAACTATAAACCATACAAACTTATTGCAGATTTGATGCCAAGATATGATGGCAATCCTAAATTGCTTAGATATTATATTAGAGAGGTAGAAAGTTTATTAACTTTAACTAGTGAAGCAGATCGTTCGCATCCGGCATTTATATGCCTGATTAAGAGTAGGCTAAGTGGTCCAGCTATTGATGCCATAGCATACGAAGAATATCTTAGTTCCTGGGAGTCAGTTAAAATAGCTTTGATTAGGCGTCTTGGAGAACCACGCAATGAGATACAAGTTATGCAGGAGCTCACACGGGTACGTAAGTCAAAGAACGAGGATGCGGAAACCTTTGGAAAACGACTCCGTGAATTATTAGACACATTATATTCTGTAGGCGAACATGGTAACAAATCTTATTATGAAAAGATGGTCATTGAACAGTACGTGAACCAGTTAGATTTTCACGTGTCATTAGGTGTTAGAATTGTGAAACCAGAAACATTTGAAGAAGCTATTATTGCCGCTAGGCAAGAAGAGGCTAGGCTTGCATATAATAGGTCTAATAATTTTAATAGCCCATCAACATCCCAAGCGAAACCAAAGGAATTGCCTAGGCAGCAACCTAACAATAGTCCTTTTCATCCTAACCTAGTAAATCCAACAATGTCGCCATATAGGCTCCAACAGAATAACATGAACCCAGAACAGCGTCAACAATGGATACAGTCTATGTTACCCTGGAAAAACCGACCAGCATCAGGTAACTTCAGACCAGGTGGCTCAGGTAATTTTAGAAGTGGAAACTTTAAGAACCAACCTAACGTTCCAAAACAGCAGGTTAATCCTCCTGAGTTATCATCGGACGTCACTATGCGTACGGCAGGTAAGCCAGAAAAACCACAGTTCGCATCGGGGCAGTTATTCTATATCCCGAGTCAAATGGAAGGTCAGGTGCAACCAATACCCATTGGTAGTGAGTATTGCGGCCAATTCATAGATATTAGTAACGACGGTTCCGAGCCTAACGTAGGTATAGAGGAACAAGAGGTAAGTCAAGAACAGGATTTTATATTAAACCCCGATCAAGACAACCGGACATAGTATCCATCAACCTCCAAACTAAACAATTTTTACCATATATTGAGTTGCCAGAATTCAACGGTAAGTTTTTAATAGATACAGGAGCCAGTCATTCTGTTATTGCATCAGATGAGATTATTGGTACTATTTTTGAATACTGTGTAGAAACAGAGCCATATCAAATAGTTACAGCACATAGTTCATCAATTCATGATAAAGTAGTATACCTGCCCTTACCACCTGAGTTTAATAGCGATATAACCCATAAATTTTTAATATTCGATTTTGATACGAAATACAAGGGTCTAATAGGATTCGATCTTTTAAAGAAACTGAAAAGTAATATTGATTTGAACAATAACGTGTTACGAACATCAACAGCACAAATACCTATTCACTTTAGCTCTCCACCCCAAAAGATAAAAATCGATCCTAAGTGTGAAAAGATAGTTACTGTTAAAACTAACTACGTGGATGGACAGTACTTACACGATGATTTTTATTGGTCAGATAACTTGAAATCACCGGCAGCTATAATTAACGTTACTAATGGTTGTTTTAAAACTTCAGTTATTAATTTTAGTGATGTTAAGAAATATATTCCAGATAAGAGTTCAATGGAATTAGAATTGTATAGTGAGGATAATAATATTCCCAGTCATAGCATTAATACCGTACAAGTGCAATCAGATATTGATTGCATATTAAATGAAAACTTAAAGAAAATTCGTACAGGTCATATGAATGAGGAAGAAAAGCGTGAAGTTACTAGGCTATGCTATCAGTATAGGGAACTATTCTATTCAGAAGATATTCCACTGACCTTTACACACGCAGTCAAACATGAACTTAGACTAAGCGATGATACACCGGTTTTTGTACGTAGCTACAGACAAGCCCCCCAACAACGCGATGAGATTCGTAAGCAAGTAGATAAACTTTTACATCAGGGAATCGTTAGAGAGAGTATATCTCCTTGGTCATGTCCCGTGCATATTGTCCCTAAAAAACCTGATGCATCAGGAATAGTAAAATGGAGACTTGTAATCGACTATAGACGACTGAATGATCGTATAATTGAAGACAAGTATCCTTTACCCAACATTCATGACATCTTAGATAGATTGGGGCGTGCCCAGTATTTTACGACCCTAGATCTCGCCAGCGGCTACCACCAAGTTGAGATGCATCCCAATGATATTGAAAAGACAGCATTTACAACAGAACGAGGACATTACGAGTTCTTAAGAATGCCCTTTGGCCTAAAAAATGCGCCAAGCACATTTCAACGTTTAATGGATCACATTTTAAGAGGAATAGATAACGTTTATACGTATTTAGATGACGTAATCATTGTATCAACATCTTTACAACAACACATGGAAAAATTAAAGCAAGTATTTGATCGGTTTAAAACTCACAATTTAAAAATTCAATTAGATAAATCGGAATTTTTACAAAAGCAGGTTAATTTCTTAGGACACGAACTTACAAATGAGGGCTTGAAACCTAATAAAGACAAAATTAAGGCAGTATTGAATTTCCCTTTGCCTAAGACTCAGAAGGAGATAAAAGCTTTCTTAGGCCTAGTAGGGTACTACAGGAAATTTATTAAAGACTTCGCAAAGTTAACTAAACCTATGACCTTATGTCTAAAGAAAAATAGTAAAGTTGTCCATTCCCCAGACTTTTTAGAAGCTTTTAATAAGTGCAAGCAAATTATAACAAATGCCCCAATACTACAATATCCTAATTTTGAAGAACCTTTCGTGCTCACCACCGATGCATCAGATGTTGCATTAGGTGCGGTATTATCACAAGGTATTGTAGGTTCCGATAAACCGATAGCTTACGCATCCAGAACACTATCAGACACCGAATCTCGGTATTCTACAATAGAGAAAGAGTTACTGGCAATAGTATGGGCTATCAAATATTTTCGTCCTTACCTTTATGGTAGAAAGTTCGTTATTTACACAGACCACAGGCCCCTTACTTGGTTAATGTCACTGAAAGATCCTAACTCTAAATTAACTAGATGGCGTTTAAAGCTTGCAGAATACGACTATAAAGTAGTTTATAAAAAGGGTCGTCAGAATACTAACGCAGATGCCTTATCTCGTGTTAAAATATTTCACGGTAGTATGGATTCATTAGCCGTAAATTTAGATGATAATGAGGATGATGAAATAATTAATAGAATATTTGAGAACGCACGTAGAGTTGTTGAAAATGAAACGGAGGCAGCCGTGCCCCAAGATAATGACAATATTCAATCAATAAACCCTAGCGTTCCCCAATCTCATATAGGAACAGAATCAGATAGTATGAGCATAGTGTCAGCCGAGCCTGAATTAGTTTCCACACGGCATACACAACCAGACAATGAAAATAAGGGCATACCTATAATATCAGACGCGATAGATAGGCAGCTGAAACAATTTCACATTAGATCAACACCCGGCTCAACTTATAGAGTAGATAACAGATCCACTAACTCAAAGGTTGTCATTAAAGATGTTTTTATTCCAATTAATAATACAGAATCAGAGATAGTTAGATTTTTAAAGGAACACACAATTGCCGACCGAGTGTTTCATTGTTATTTTCATAGTGAAGAACTGTATCATGCCTTCTCCAGAGTCTATACTACTATATTTAATGAACGTGGTCCAAAGTTACTTAAATGCACTACGCGAGTGACCCTAGTAGAGAATAAAATTGAACAACAAGAGTTAATTAAGAAATATCACGAAGGAAAGACAGTACATCGCGGTATTCAAGAGACATATAAGCAATTGCATAGAAATTATCACTGGCCTAACATGTTACTTACCATTCAGAGATTTGTTAATCAGTGCGAGATTTGTTTGCAGTCTAAATATGAGCGCAATCCTCTAAGACCACCTCTAGCTATTACTAATACGCCGCGCAAGCCAATGGAACACATATTTATGGACCTTTATTCAACAGGCGGAGCAACATTCCTCACAATCATTGATAATTTCTCTAAATACGCTCAGGCAATATCTTTAAACGCATGTAGTAGTGTGCATGTAGCGGAAGCATTGCTAGACGTTTTCTCAGTGTTAGGTTTACCGAATAAAATAACCACGGACTCAGATACAAAGTTTGATAATGACGTCATAAAAGATATCTGTGCCTTACATAATATTCATATACATTTCACAACACCATATAACCCTAACTCTAATTCACCCATCGAACGTTTACATTCTACATTAGCTGAAATAATTAGAATACAACGAATGACTAATAAAGAAGATCCCATGCAGCTTATCATGAAGTATTCCATTATTGCCTATAATAATTCTATTCATTCGGCAACAGATTATACACCTCATGAGCTATTATTCGGACACACGGCATCTAGAAATCCGCTAGAATTATACTATCCAAAAGAATTTTATCAAGATTACGTTATTAAGCACCGTGCTAACGCCGAGGCAGTTCAAGAATGTATCGCAGCACTCATGTCCAAAAATAAGGAGCAGGTGATTTCTAAACGAAATCAAGAAGCAGAAGAAATCAAGTTTAAGGTAGGTGAGACCGTTTATAAACAGGTAGCAAAGTCAGCACGCAGTGATAAAACTAAGCCAGTGTTTAAAGGACCCTACAAGATCATCCACCTTCATCCAAATAATGTGGCGGAAATTATAGGTAACCACCCAAACTCTAAGTCTATTAGAGTACACTTTAAACTACTACGGAGGCCTCATCTTGTTACAGGACCCTCATCTCAGGAGCCATCGTGCTCTACGCAGCTGGAACCGTAACTATTGACCCCGTTAATAATGAAAATGGCATCCTTCTTCTAAAACAAGGACAGCTCCTTAAACAGGATAATTACTTTAGTCTCGCTTGCGTGTACAATATAACAAACCTTCATTTTACGTCAATCCAACTTATGTCATTATATGCAAGCACTAAAGCAGCTGAGAGTGTAATGTCGGGAGAGTTACATTTAACGTATAGAAATCAAATAGAGTACAGCTTAGACCAAATAGGTAAAAAGATAAAGTTTTTAAGCCCGCAAGTTAGAAAAAGACGTGGTTTGATTAATGGGTTAGGTACTGTCGTTAAATCCATAACTGGAAATCTTGATCATGATGATGCAGCAAAATTCGAAGAAGACATATTAAATATGAGGAATAATATTAATAATGTTCAGAATATGCAAAGAAAGTCCTTAGTTCTAGCACAAAATACAATAAATGAGTTTGCCAATCAATTAATTAAATTGAATAGTAATCAGAAAAATTTGGCTAGCTTATTGAAAAACATTACACGTAACAGTAACGACGTAAATAATCATATACATTTTCTAGATATATACGTACAGATAGATTTTAGTTTACAGATTATCTTAGATAAGTTAATGTTGTTAGAAGATGCCATGACGTTCGCGCAACTGGGCACCATGCATCCTAGTATTATAAGTCCTCAAAATCTAATAGAGGAATTAATCAACTTAGGTAACACCTATTCGTTTAGACCAGTAGCTATTATTAATCTTAGTAATATTCATAGGATAGAAAAATCAATTAGAGTTAAGGCCTATAGTACAGTACACTCAATAAACTTTATCCTAGAAATACCATCAGTAGCCCCACAAACCTATGACCTAATTCATCTCTACTCCATTCCCAATAAAAATAACCTTACTATTATCCCTAAATCCAAATACCTTGCACTTGGGAACGATGAGTACGCCTACCTAGAAGAAGACTGTAAACCCCTGACCGATGACATCCAGCTTTGCAAGACCCTGGACACTAGAAGAATTGAAGACACCAAAGACTGCATCCCATCCCTCATCCAGCATCGTCAAGCAAACTGTACACATGCTAAGATGAGCCTAAGAAGAGGAAAAATTCAAAAGATCGGAGATAACAATTGGCTACTTGTCCTGAACGAAGATGAAATTGTCAAAACACAGTGCAAAACTAAGACAGACTACAAAAAGTTAACCGGGATTTATCTCGTCACACTAACAGAAGATTGTCAAATTAACGTCATGAACAGAACACTACGAGCACATACAGACACAATCGTCATCAATGAAGTCATACCTTTACCAGAACAACATCAAGTCTTAGAAGAAATTGTTCAATATGAATTACAACTAGAAGACATCTCACTAGACAGCATCCATGAACTTATCAACAAAGCAAGCGACCTCTCCTTACCAGATGACAACAATTGGCCAATGATCATGGCCACACCAAGTTGGACTACGATACTCCTCTACATCATATTAATAGCAGCAGCATCCTGGAAGTTGTACCAATGGAAGATCACTAAGATATCAGAGGACATCAAAGGCAGCGAGGCAACCAAAGGCAGCGTGGACGCCGCCAGAAGCAAGAGTTGCTTCTATCTTATGGAGGGAGGAGTTAACTCATCGTAACAACCGTTTACGCTGAGTACGCAACCGCCAACCTACGTATTAAAGTGCAACCTAGCAATAAGATCAATTACATGTTATTCCATATCATTGTTTGTGAAGTTAGTTATTAGATCAGCCTTCAGCTTAATACACTGTTTTCCTGTAATTAAAATAATTATAATAAATAAAGTTTTTTTTAACTAAATTCCCGATCGCCGAAACATAACTCACATCTCTTGTAATTTATTGCAAAGTATGAAGCAATTATCTATTGAGTCAAAAATGAGTTGAATAATCGAAAATGAAAAAAACACTGAAGCTCTGCATTCAGATAAGACGTTCTTGTTATTAATTAAATACCAACGTACTGAATACAGAATGATTACAGATTAAACACTGGACACCGGACTGAATTTAATAAAGATGTTTTGGATTAGAACTCAAAGTAAAAGATTAGTATACCGTTAAATTTGTATCGACATTTTTTTCAAAACTTATTTTGGTATTCAACTAAGTTCTGATAAATATGTTCAAGATTAACTTATATTTTTCCGCAAACAAACTACATAGAATTGGCAATTTTTTTTTATAAGACAAGCCTACTTAGAACATTTGTCTCTTGTCAGCGCCTTAAGCTAGGTGAAGTGACGGTCTTCGCATGGTTGCTGGTAGTAGTTGTGTGAGAGTATCCGAGGACTGCTGTTTACATGACGTGTGATTGCAGAGGCCTATTGCCAGGAATAGACTTCTAATGATACGTCAGTCAGTCGCAAAACTGTGGTTTTGATAAATTCTTATTGCCATAAATCTGTCACCTTTTCAACCCACGCGTCGATATGGTGGGCTATTCACCACCTGGAAATACAAACACCAACAATCTATGAATCTGCCTTTTCACAACTATGTTGGGGTCGGCTTCCAGTCTAACCGGATGCAGCTCAATATCAGTATTTTACATGGAGCGAATCATAAACACCAAAATAAGGGCCTGTTCACCACCTACAATTAACTTACTTGGCAGATAATTACAAACAAATTCTGTTCCATTTTTGAATTTATTCGGTAAGTAGTGGCTTGTATATTTTTCTTCTAATCAAGAGGTTACGACCTTCTAACTTAAAACGCCAGCAAATCTCAAAATTATTCATACAAATTATCTTGTAAAGACAATAACAAGATAAACAGCAATTAATCTGCCACGTTTCGTGACCTGATGCGATAATAATTTTACTACGTTCCCATTTGAAACAGAATACTGAATAAGTTATAAGGAAAATTGTATTCTTAACCATAGATGAGTGTTTATATAATAAACATCAAATGCCTTCGTGATGAATTAATAATGATCAATTGAAATGCAATATGGTTGATTCCATATTTATTTGTAGAAATGTTTGCAGTTGGATTTATAAAACCTTGATTAATTATGTTTCCTTGATCAACCTGACCTTAACCTTTTTTGCAAGTATTGACTGGTGCAATCATACTCCATACTCATAATCCGCCATCATTCTAAATCTTCAACTCGATAATCCGCCGTCATTCTAAGTCTTCAGCTCGATAATCCAGCGTCATTATAAACCCTCAACTCGATAATCCACCATCATTCTAAATCTTCAGCTCGATAATATAATTAGAATGTATAATTTTGTGGCGGCGGATTAGCGAATGAGCACATTTAAAAACAACATTCGACCTCGTAGGGCAATTGTCCCGGTTACCTTTTTTTGTTTTTGTTGTATCTTGTTTATTTCGTCCATTACGAAAAAGTAAAAAAAATAAAGATTTTTTTTTATTCTGCGCAATCAAACGCACGTTGCATAAAAATGATTTTAATACACATTTAAAAATTAACCAAAACCCTCGTATTCAATATTAAAAACTAATAAAGGTTTAACAAATTTTGTCTATTGCTTGACGTCCGGGCCAGAGGCCAAAGACAATTTACAATTGCTTGCGTAATGTGTTGCGATACTAAAAAATGAAAACAAACAAACAATCAAAACATAAACAACTTAGGATGAGGTGCAAATACTAAACAAACCTTTTATCTAAGTTTTAAAGATTAGTTTATTTATTTAGGCCATAAGAAGACCATAAACCATTGATAAAACTAACTTATCTACCACGATAAACAAGCATCTTACCATTATTTTAACAGTCGAATCCTACTTTACGTTAATAATACAATTAGATACTTAGAGCGAATTAAAGCAATGAAGTTTATTTTTTCGCGCGGCCATTTTTTTTCGTGCCTTGGATTCCCAACGCTTTGCTTAGCTTGAAAATTCAGCAGTGTTTTTTTTCAACGCGCTGGGACGAGAGTGCGTACCAGCGCGTTCGATTCTTAACGCTCGACTTATTATCGAGAGTTGAAAATCCAGTGCGTGATTAAATCCCGCCGCGATATTTTTACGTCAGTGCGAACGTGGGCTAACTTTGCTGACCGCGTCCAGTTTCATTGGTGAATTTCGCTCTTAATCATTTGTGGCTGTAGTTCTGATGCCAATACAATATTAAGGTACAAAACAAATAAGGCAAGATAGTTTAAATTAAGATATAAACAAACTATTATTATGGCTGATCTGATAATAAATGTTCGGCAAATCGATTGATACCTAATTAAAGTGGTCCCGTTGTGCAAGCCTTTCATGAAAATAAAATAAGTTTACCTAAAAGAAATGTATATATTTTTTTTCTTTTTTGCAGGTCAACAGACATGGAGAAAGGTCCCCGGATGCCGATGAGCTGTCTCTATCGGATCAGCAGGATTTGATCTTGAATCTAACAGCCATTGAAGGACCAGAGGGATTGACAAATGTAAGTAGCAAACCGTCTCGTATTTGATTTCGTTGTTGGTCTTGTGATCGCAAGCACGACTGTTGACTGCTGAGCGAGGTTTTTGGGTTTTTTCCATTAGAGAATCCTGAGTAACCAGTCTGGGTCTGGATTTGTGCGCAGTTAATGACAATAGACTCGTCCCCTATATTACGAATCTCACAATATAACTGGTATAATGTTCCGCCATTTGTGATGCCAGCCCCGGATCTAGAATTTATTTGAGGCGGGGCAAAAACCGCCCCCCGCCAATTCTTTATGAAATTCAAGTTTTCTAGAAATGAACATCTTGGCAGCAACATATTAATCACATGTTATCGATCGATAATGCGCCAATCGAACAGGGGCGCCGAAACTGTTGTAAAAAGAAAGATTATATGTGTTGTCTGCTACGGTTCAATTTGGCGCCCCCTGGAGTTAGCACCCGGGGCACAGGCCCGGGTTTGCCCTCGCCTAGATCCAGGGCTGGTTGAGGCCTGTACACAACACTCAAATGCCAGCTTATATCACAATTTATGTTAATTTTAGTTGTCTGTCAGACAACAGACAACTAAAGTGATCACAAACAACCGAGAAAAATTGCTCACATAATACCATGAAAATTGCAGATACTGACCGCGGGAAACGGCTCGTTATATTGCCTTCCATAGTCTCGTCATTAGGTATAAATATACTATTGTTATGTCCATTATGTATATATTTATGTTTATGAAGGAACTCGACATACAGTAACTATAACAAAGTATCTTTAAAAACGTGACACGGGTTTATCAATACGAGAACAAAACACTTTTTGCGTGATTCTCGTGTGATTATGATGTGCAATTCTGCAGGATAAGTTTTTAATTATTATTTGTGATTATTAAATGCAAGTGTGAGGAGCTTGTAGCTAAGTAATAACAGCCGCACGGATCGATCCATCAGATTAAGCTACGCTGGCCGGGGTCGTTCCGTGGATGGGTGACCATCTTTATATACCGAGACTCCTCCGTGCCTCGGAAAGCATGTTAAGGCGTTGGTCCCGGCTGTCATTCGTGGATCTTTGACAGTCATTACGGGTCGTCAGAAACCCGAAAGTCTGACAACCAGTCTTACCAAGGGGTAACGTATCCGCAGGAGACGCCCCGGGCGTCGGGAGTCGCGAGCCGACTTCCAGCCACGCACCGTAGGCGCGGGCTTGCGGGCGGTGAGCAATGGGTAGCTCGCCGTCCGATTAGGACCAGGCCCGGGTCGACGGCGCGTTGTGTTCCACGTGCGCCTCAAAGACATGTCAGCACCAACTGACGGGGTCCGTAAGGACCAATGCCTGCCGGGGTTGCGAGTTTGTCCGAAAGGGATATCGCGGCCCCGGCACACAGGCAACGGAAGGAACATGGGTGGGTTTTAGTCAGCAAAAGTCTGACACACCCTCCCGCTCCGACCAGAGCGGGAGAAGTTATTTGATAATTTCCCACCATCAAAAAAAAAAAAAACGGGTAACGTACTCGTATTACCCAGTCACTGGGTTGTGGAGGTCAGATAGCAGTCGCTCCATGGAAAATACTGGTATTCAGCTGCATTCGGTTAGACTGGAAGCCGACCCCAACTTTGTTGGGAAAAGGCTAGGCAGATTGATTAAATCTAAGTGTGAAGAATAGTTTACTCCCAGGAATCATCATCATTTTCCTGCATAGGATACATGAAGCGGGTTGCTTTTCTAAGACAAGTAATAATATGTTACGGTGTATAATAAGCTTTTGATTTTTATACGTTACCAAAATCCCTAAAGATTGGCTAATTGGCTCGGCTATTGACTGATTGCTAATAATTATTAAAAAATGATAACAATATTTTACTTATTGCTAATCTGGTACGGAAATTATATTTGAACGAGAATTTCTTATCTACACAACATAAACGATACATTTGGTTTTTCCGCTTAGTAACTAAAAAGTTGAGTAAAGTGGTATATTCACTGATCTAAATACAGATAAAATAAAGATCTAAGTACCAACTGTAAAATGATGTTGGCTAGTAATAGTTATAAAAATAAAATTTTATTGTCAGGCCACAAAAAGTCATACAGTGTTAGTAAAAAAATCTTAAGCGCCAAGGTAGCCCGCGAAATTAATATTGTATTACGTTTTTTGCTATTTGCAGGTCAGTGTCAGGTTGTATCTTGATTAAAATATGATTCGCGACCTTAAGAGGGCCCTTCCCGGTCCGTCTATCGTCAACGCGAGCATGGTCGAAAAGTTTGTTGTTTCATCGAGCGCAAGTGAGAACTGAAGCGAGAACGCGATAACATTGTACGAAAAATAGTGTGTAAAAAGTTGTATCAGGAAATACGTGTTTTTGAGTAAACCTTACAAGTTTGTGAACAAAATGTTTGATATTCAGAATTTCCATTACATGTGTGAGGTTTCTATGCAGATGTTTTCTTTACTTTTACCAATTATAAGTATATTATGACCGGCCAAAGTTCGGGTAAAATTTGTGCAAAAAAGCAGATTTTTGGAGGCTTATACTGAATTTGTTTCTCAATTTTTTTTATTTTTTGCTTTCATAGAAACCTAGATATAGTGCACAAGATACATATTAGTTTAAAAAATTGAAAGAAAGATGTGTTACAACGCCATAATCACGTACGAGCGTTTGTATGAAAAGTATGAAGGGGTGGGCGCTCTTAACAAATATGGCTTTACAGATTTATAATCATTAGAATCAGCAATAAAACTCCTTAAGTTAGCATAATCTTCAAATATCATGATTTCATGAAATAGTTGTTCAATAATTTAAAGAAATTTGTTGTGAACAAGGCATTGACCTTGTCTGCACCAATACAAGCACACTAAGGAAGTTCTTAGCAAAGCCATTTTTTGTACAAGAGGCACCTACCTGCACTTGAACCGTTTGTTGTCCGGATTGGCTCAAAAATTTTAATGGACGCTAAGAATATATTAGTTCAATAAAAAAAATATATAAAAAAAATGTTTAATTCAGTGACCGTCAACCGATTAATTATTGTCACATATTGTGATCATCCAGAAGTCGCTGAAAGGGAATGGGCCACGTAAACTACGTAAATACATCATTACTTTATGTTCTTAACCTTGGATTTACATTCATTATATCGCTCGGTTTGCTAGAAGGCCATGTATTTGTGACGAGATGTGCCACTGAAATAAAATACGGCCTTTTCTAAATTATTATAAACTGACATACTTGACTTGATTGCCTCGTTGGTGTAGTGGTCACAAGTGCTACTGCTGAGAGTCGGGCAAAGTGTTTTTGGAATTTCTCAGTAGCAGCCCGGAGTCTGGACTTGTTCCCGATTGATGGCAATACGCACGCCCCCTCTTATGTGGGACTTAAACATAACTGGCGAAATGTGGGTGTACTATAGGTACACCTCTGCCTAACCCTTCGGGGGAATACCTACAGGCGTGACGTTATGTTATGTCTTACCTAAAACTGAACACAATGATGCTGATTCTCTTGTCACAGATGCCTATAAACTAGACTAAAAATCACTAAAATTTTGTTTACTCCTGTCAAACGACGATTCCCCATTCTGAAATAGACTAAGTGACACAATTTAACCATATTTTAGTTTGACAGCACTAAGATATTACTGAGTTTTTAATTTTGTCAAAATGGCAACTTTACTATTCTGAATTTGACGTTTTTCACCTAAAATTTTTATAGTAAAGAAACCAAACCAGACTAAACCTGTCAATTTATAATGGTGATTAAAAAAGTGTGGGATGAAATAAGTTGTCATGAACTAAAATTCACGCCAACATCTCGACTTCACGTGCAAAAACAGCACTGTTTTTTTTTTTTTTTACTTATATCTCGAAAATGGTGCGTCCTATCGCAAAAATAATGAAAATTTCGACCCCCTCTATAATACGCTTAAACCCCTAAAACTCAACATGTTGGTATTTTTTTTTTCATACAAAAAGTGAAAAATTCCATATAAAACACGTCGAGGCTGCACCCACTGGGCGCCTCCGGCTCTTAAAAAATTACGGGTTAGGGCAAACCACGTACCACGTGGATTCGCGAATATCAAATTCGATTTTAGTTGTGTCAAAATTATTTTTTCATTTAGAGAATTTTATTTGCAGACTAGCTCTAAGATTCTCATAGCCAAAAGCCAAAAGTAAGGAATATTAGTGATAGTTTAGTTAGTTTAGTCGGTGTACAAGAGAATCGGCACCATTAACAATTTATTAGGAACCTACCACACTTTGGAATGGCCAACTAACTTCATCTTTCTGAATGTTATAAAAGAAGTCTGCTCCTTTGACAATTGGGATGATAACTAAAAATATATTTATTATAAAAAAATATTGGACACGTAGATATTTTTTTTATTTTTTTACGTAATCAAAAGATTACGGCAATACATTGAGTTAAAATCTGGCATGACGCCTATGTAGACTTCATTGGTACTTAGTCGTGGCGTAGCAAGCCCCACCTCTCCAAGTTTAATGCGTTTTATCTAAGTAAGTTTTATTTATATGATGTAGCAAAAAATACGTGTCTAATATTTTTTTATAATCTGACAGACGGACTAAATAGAATTTCTTTTTGTTTACGCAGACATCAACCCTATTTAGAAGTGCCTATAAATGGTTTAATTGAAATAAATGCGTTGATTTTAAAATACATAAAATTTGCGTTGAACATAATTATATCGGTCGTAATGCTGGGTTTTTAACCGACTTAAAAATGAAGGCAAAGCATTCGACGCGTATTTTGCAACTCCAATGCAGGTTAAAATCTACAATTGAATTTGAAAACCAGCAGCGGAAATATTATTTCTACGTGTCCATTTCTATTCGGATCATAAATTTTTAATAGAAAAATATGCAAATAACATCGGATACACGTTATAGATTTACAAACTATTGTTATGACCTAAATCTAAAACAAAACCCGGATACATATGATAAACCCTTCCGTGCGTAGCCAGGAAATTACTTTTATCCATTCCTTTCTGCTGGTATGATTAGGGTTCCATACCGAAAAGGTGCCAAAGAGACCCTATTACTAAGGCTCCACTGCTCTTCCGTCCATCTGTCACAGGGCTGTATCTTTTGAACTATAATAGACAGTTGACATTTTCACAGAATCTATACTTTCGAATTTTATTTAAACATTATTATAATATACATCTAACACTAAAATATATAAATTGTGTACAAGTACACAGAGGAAAACAAACAAAATAAAGGAAGAGCTCATTGGGCATCAAAAAATTCGTCCGCATCGCTGTCAGTGGGATCAGTGCCCAAAAGGCTAGCAGCATTGCCACGTTGGATGGCAATGCTGATTCTTTGACCTAAAAATTGACCAGCCCTCTGGTCACGTGAAGAGTCAGAGATTTTTTTCATCTATAATATTAGGTGTCTTTGATTTTCTAATTCAATTTTTTGCCACCGACTTCCGAAATTAACATATTTTTCACTTTGTAGTGTTTTTTTTTCTAAGTCGGTTGTTTTTTATGTAAAAGGGTTTTTATTTTTCACAAAGTTGAGTAGTATTTGTGAAGGCTGTGGCATAGATCTACACCTCAAATTCGTATAACCACTACTTGCTCTGTAAATAACAGTGACAGGCAGATATTATAACATCATTAACATACACTAAGTGGAAAAAAATACATATTATTTGAGCTAACTCAAAAACTACCCATCGTGCAAGCTTCCTCTACCAAATTAAAAAATAATTTTTAAAATCGGTCCATTATTGAGGAAAATATCAAATAATAAAAATACTCCTTATTTCAGGTTGGCAAACGAAGAGCTTACCAGATCGGGAAATTCTACCGTCAGAGGTACGGCTCCCAGGGTCACAAGATGATCTCCAACCTCTATCTACGAGATGAGATATCCATCAAAAGTACTGAAAAGGAACGAACCAAGATGACCATCCAGGTGGCCATGGCTGCTGCCTACCCCCCAGAACCTGAGCAGCAGTGGGATGAAGGTCTGGGCAAAGTCTGGCAGCCTGTGCCTTACATGGCTGTGCCCTTGTCTGAGGATTATGTAAGTAGATACTATGCTCTTTGATTTTAGGGTTCCGTACCCAATGGGTGCCAACGCTGAGCTATCCTTCCGTCCGTCCGTCTGTCACAGTGTTTTGAACCGTAATAGTAGACACTTGAAATTTTCACAGTGTGTACTACTAAAATTTGACTGCATAGATGAATTAGTAAATGGTGTTTTTTTTTTAAACACGGTTCTGTTAGAAGAATATTAATTTGAGGATGGATGGATGAATGTTTGTTACTCCTTTACGCAACAACTACTGAACGGATTTGAATGAAATTTGGCACACAGATAGTTTATAACCTGAATTACTACATAGGGACCTTTTTAACCCGATATTCATACGGAGACTAGAGACTTATGCGGGTGAAACCGCGGAGCACTGCTAGTAGTACATAGATTCTAAATGCTAAAGAAAAATAACTTTATTAGTCACAGAAACACGTACCTACCAAAAGATAAGATTAAGTCGAATAATACAGTAATAGAAAAATAAAACACAATAGATCTTCATAATATAATCACGAGCACAAAACAGAAATTGTCGGCAACTGTAGGTCATGACGGTGACAAGAAGACTTTCACTCAGCATGATGCTGTGCTATGAGGGAACCACAGAACAGAAAGAAAGAAAATACAATGCATATTTATTTAGCACAAAAGGCACACAACATAACTTATTATCCTACAAGTAAAAAATAAATAAACAAAAGAAAACAAATAAAAAGTTTAAAGTGCATTGTAAGAAATTTGCAGGAAAGTGTGCCTCGCAGCTGCGTCAAATAGGCCCAGCTCAGCAAAAATCACAGTGCTAAGTGCAATTTTTATTGTTGCTATAACATATTCTAAGTAAGTCGCACTTGATAAATCAATCTTTCCAACACAATATTATGATGCATTAAATGGGTCTATAAATTTTGGAGGTACGTTGGCACTACTAGGGATGATGCCTGGGGAGAAAAATTGAATTCTAATTAGTCCGTCAGTCAGACAATAAAAACGTTTTTTTACATACAAACGTATTTTTGCTTTATCATATTAATAAAAAAATACTTAAGATAAAACGCATTTTCAGTTGGCGAGTGGGGGTCGCTACGTCACTAGTATGTATAAAATCTACATAGTCGTGACGTCATGGCACATTTTACCTCAAAATCTTTAGATTACGTAAAAAAATAAAAATACGTGTCCTATTTTTCTTTATAATCTCAAAGATGGACTAAAAAAAAATTTTCACTCATCATACCTATTGCTAATTTTTGATAAGAGTTTAATTACTTCAGTACAATAATTATAGCCAAATCTATCAACTAGTTACGTCTCATTTATATCAAAAACAAAGATAACAACAGTATCTCTGTTGTTATCAAACAAAGTTCAAGTTCACTGTTACATAATTTACAGCTAAAATAAACTTTAGTCTCTGATAAGAGCGCAATGATATTAATCAGTAGGCATCTTCATTAGTTCTTGATAAAATATTTTAATGAGAATTTGGAACTAATTTGTTTTAGCTTCAGTTAACAAAAAAATATACTCGAAATAAATTCTAATCATCCATAGTTTGTTTGATCTTCCCCTACTCTTACAGCCATTCACATATTCCTTAGTCGTACTTAAAAGTTTCCTGACGATTTAATCTGAATGAATGATGAATGAATGAAATGCACCGATCCCAGCGTGGTTTAACCAGACTCGATAAATCGACCATCGATCGGCCATTGCATATCTGGGAGTAGACCGGGGGGGCTTGGTAATGGTAAGGAATGAACGTGCTCTTAGGATAAGGAAGGATTTGAGAGCCATACCGGATAGGCATCCTGGAGTAAGCATAGGAATAGTGGAGAGACGGGTGTTAATTATCTATGAATGGGCATCTTTTGCGACGTCTTCGTTATGTTGGTTCGAGTCGATCTTCACCGGTGAATCTTAAGACTGGGTTACGCTGCTTTCTCAGCTTTTTTTCCATATTGCTGCTGTGCTGTGTTAAATTTTGCTGTGTCTAGGTCTTCGTCAGAGGCGTCGCTGCTATTCGTTTCAGGTTTCTTTTAGATCTCGCTGGCGGCCTTCATGATCTTGTATCTGTCTGTAGCCTTATCCATCCAAAAGTTTAATTCCTTGTCGAAATAAGTCGAGTCCTGTTTAAGATTGTCGTTCCATGTGTAAATAGGACGGCCTACTTTCTTATATTTGGCCTTATACAGCATTGCTGGTGTTTGATTCTAGGACATGCTCGTTTGCTTACAATGTTTTCCTTCACTATTTTGAGACCAACAGTGATGGAATAAATAACACTAAGTAAAGGCCCTTTACTTTGTGTAATTTATTACTACCTCCATCACTGCTCTCGATAAATGATACCTAAATTTGTACTTAATCTTATTCAATTCTATTTTTATTTATTTATTTATTTGGTAGCCAACAGTTGTTCACATTATACATTTAATCATTTCTTTAATAGCAAGTTCATTTATAAGTGCAACAATTATTTACAGACTAACACTACATGCGCCATTAATGGTTTTACATTATATTACAAAGCCAAAAAGGATATTTACAAATAAAGTTATTCGATAATTTTTAGTAATTCATAAGTAACAAATGATAATAACAAACTCATTCTGAATAATAAAACAAGAACAGATTGATAACATTAACATTATTAATAAAAATCTCATAATTTTAAATCAAATAAATAGTCTTAAAAATAAAATTAACATTCAGTAGGTAGCGAGATCATTGTTTATGAGAACAGTGCTCAATAATTATTTTACAAAATTTTCGCATGCTGTCATGATATATACGTATATCAGTAAGATCACTGCAAAAGTTAAGATTTTTACACAGACGTGAAATCGGTGAGTTACCCAGAACCGTTCTGCGCAGGAGTGGTTAGAGTGGTGTGACAGGATTCCGCGTATATCGGGCTGGGGCACGAAACTTTAGGAGACTCAGTAGGTTTGGGCAGTCAATTTGATTTCTAAGCAACTTAGAAACAAGGCATCAATAACTTCTCTTCGAGTTGATAACGAATGCGTTTTGAAATAATTGAGACCATTATTATAGGAGCTCTCCTAGCTGTTTACTTTTTCCTCTAGAAAATGTGAGATGACACAGAAACCGTTTTTGAACTCTTTTCAAAAGTAACTTAACTTATTTTACATGGACGCCTGCTTATCTGTCATCCACAACCCAGTTACTGGGTAATACGATACCGCTTGGACTGGTTATCAGACTTTCGTGCTTCTGACTATGTAACGACAGTCAAAGATTTATAACAAATGACAACCGGGACCAACGGCTTAATGTGCTTTCTGAGGCACGGAGGAGTCTCGGTATGTAGTGGATCGTCACCAATCCACCGACGGACCTTGGCAAGCGTTGCTTAACCTTGAAGGTCGACTGTTATTATTGAGCCACAAGCCCCAATATCCCCTACCCATATTGATTCTAATCTATTTATATCAGCCAGGGAAGTATTCTTTCCATTTGTACGATAGCAAATCTCAGATCCAATTAGGTTAACTCAGATTTATAGCAACCGCACAAAGGTCGCTTACTTTCACAAAGTTAACTCGGAATTTAATTTAACAGTCTGTTCCTGGAATATTCCGTTGCGTTCTACCTTTGTTTTATCCTCTTATTTCAGTACAACAAAGATTTGTTTTAGTATTTTCTAAAGAGTACAACGATCTGTAGTAAGAAGTTATGTTTTAAGGTATTCATCATAAACAGCATATAAACTTCCCACGGCTGGGCCTCCTATTTTCGAGAGTGGGCTGTAATCCACCACGCGGGCTCAGTGCGGGTCGGTAGATGTCACATGTCTTCGAATTTTTTGTTCAAGGACATGCCGGTTTCCTCACGATGTTTTCCTTCACCGTTTTGAGAGCAGTGGTGATAAAATTATTTACACAAAGCAAAGCGCCTGCTTACCGTATCCACGACCTACAACTCGTAAGTCGGGGCCATTACCACGGCCACCACTGATCTCAACAATCTATAGTACATAAGAAGTTATTTTTGAAGGGAGAGATTTGATGGGTTTATATGTCAAAAAACTGTTAAACAAATATTATTTACATTTTACTTCTCAAACTTTAATCCGTGTGATGCCGGACGTAAAGAATGGTACCATTCCATTTCTTCCAGTGGGTGTCGTAAAAGGCGACTAAGGGACTCACTAGAGAATGGGCAGCAGCGTTCTCTACGCATTTTAACACCATACTGCGATCGCTAACCCGCCTGCCAAGCGTGGCGATTATGGCAAACCCCACCTATGTCCAGCGGTGGACGTCTTTCGGCGATGATGATGAAACTTTAATCTGTATAAACATGAAACTTCAAGAATAACAACATTTGTTTTAACGTAATTGATGTTGCTGCTTATCAGCTACTCATAAACTTGGATGTAAAGAGCGTTGACACTAAACTAGTACCTCTTCTTCTTTAGTATCGGCACAAACTATATCAGAACAGCTCATATATATTATTACTAGCTTTTGCTCGCGGAAATTATCCCACGTAAACGTACTACCATAACGCGCGCGTCAGTAAAGCTCCCAGTCGGCATGATCTTTCCCGACATCTTCAACAATCATCGCCATATTTCAGCCAATTTACACAAAACGTTAATGAGTTATACACCTAAATCTTCTTCATGAATCACTCCGTCCATTGGTGAAAACCGTATGAAAATCCATTTGGTAGTTTTTGAGTTTATCGCGTTCAGACAGACAGATAGACGCGGCGGACTTTGTTTTATAATATTTCGTGATTAGTCTGGATTTACCCACTCCAGGGCAAGGCCTCCCAACTTCAATGCCGTGGTAAAAATAAAACCCAGTCTGCAGTCTAAGCCCAAGGTCAGGACTTACATTAAAGTATCGCCAGCCGTGGAAGCTATTATAATATTCCTTGGATGGTTCTTAATAGGGTTTTAATCAGGAAACTGGTTCTTCACAACGAGGTTTTTAAACCTGTTAACCTCCGACTTAAGAACTGTTCTTTCTCTTTTCAATGGTAATAATATCATAATCCTTCTTTATTCTTTTACACCACTTTTGTTCCTTTATATGTATGTACATGTCGAAAACTGTATAGAAATGTATTTTAAGAACATTAATGACTCTTCCCGTGACAAATCAAAGCAAAAAAGGCAAAGCAATCAATCGACTGCGGACCCAAGTAGGCCGCTGCAAGCACAATCTAGCAAAATGGGGGATAATAGATCCCACAGATACCCAGTGCGAATGCGGTGCTCCTAACTAAACCCTGTGTTGGAGTATCCAGTGTCCACATACCTGCACTTCTGAGGATCTAAAAAATGCCACCGATGCCGCGATTGGCGTAGCCACCTACTGGGCCCAACTCGTTTTATACGACATGTATTTATTTACCATAGTCTCGAAGACTTCACATGGCCAGAGGGCAGGCCTATTTTTAAGCGAAAGAATCAGCGTTTTGGGCACTTTTCTCATTGACAGCGATGCGGACGAATTTTTGGAGCCCAATGAGGTTTTCCCTTTTTTACGTAGTGTTCACAATATAATAATATATTTTAGTGTTAGCTTGTATTTGGATTTAAAATTTTTCAGAACTTAAAACCTCTTGATTTTGACCTTTTATCACTGTTCTCAACCCTACATGGTTGTAGGGTTAATCTTCCAAATTTTTCTTCTCATCTTCGCTCGTCAAAAACTTATAGAATAGAATATTAAAAGAACTGTTAATTTATCCAATTATTTTTCTAATTCCAGCTCCGCTACTACTCCAACTGCCAGCGCTTCATGACTTTAATGGCCGACGCCAAGAAGTGTTCTTTGAACGAAGAGTTCGCTCCCTACCTCGACCTCATTCCTCTGTTGAAGAACAAGACTGGTGTGGACTTCACTGAGAATCCTTTGATGTTTGAAGCGCTGTACGACTTGTATAAGAGTACGGTAAGTTTAATTGTTTTAATCATTGCTATTCAATTACAAAACATTGGCTTGCCGCTTCAATGAGCTAGGGGCCATGGAGTGACCGTGGAGTCTGGGCTCCCCCCGTCAGCCACAGTGTATTATGTAACAGGCGAAACATGGTTGCACACTTCTAATCCCCACCAAGCTTGATTGCTGGTGGGGTGAATTAAAAAACGTTACTTTCTCAGCATACCCCTCAAAACAGAATACTGCAAAATAGTGTCGCTTTCAACATTTGGATTAGTCTTTGTAAAAATATTGGCACTAAAAGTTATATATATCCCGTTAAGAGATTTACACAATGCAATGAAAGGTGGTCACATCACCAGTAATATGACTTTGACCATCACTTTACGACCAAATATCTATTAAATTATCGAATACAATTGACGTAGGTACCTACACTTAGGAAATATGCGCAAATTTATTTTGACATTTACACAGCTGCAATAATCACCAATGATGACAAACAAAAGTCGAATACCATACTGAGTCAATAATTATGAAAATAAATGCCGAACCTCGATTGAACTTATCTATCGCAAAAGATACAGACACTAACTATTACCAGCGACTTGCTCTGCTTGTATTTTGTATTTCATATTTTGTTGCACAAATATCCAGGATGAATGTATGTCCTGCTCCAAGATCCAGGCTACGTTTTTGTAAAATTTTGTAACAATCGGTTCAGTGCTATGACGTGCAAACATAGACAAACAGACAGACAGAGTTACTTTCACATTTATAACATTAATAGTTAAGGAAGTATGGTTATTTTAAAAACATGTTTTTGAAGGTTTTTCAAACAATTGGATAATCAGTATGGCGAACATTTAAGAGGTTTCCGACCCCAAATAAACTGGATTAAGGCGACGATAACCGACTTTTAATGATGCTATACTGAAGAACCCGTCTAAACGAGTAGTGTTAATGATTTGGAAAAATATATGTTAAATTAGAGCATTTTCTTTATAACTTAATATAAGAATATTTTAGATTGTGTTTATATCACATAGTGAGATTAATATGTAAAGTTATGTCTAACGCGGATAAAAAACTGAGAATCAAGCAAAAACTATCAACCGTATTTTTTTTTCCGAAATCATCACCATTTTAAAGATAACTTATTTATTGATCTTTTAGTATACGTGTTTTATTAAAAACCTTATGTTTTATGTATAATAAATTAATAATGCGTCTAATTTGGGACAGAGCTCCTTGATGAGGGGGTCCTATTACTGGCTGGACGTACGACGCGTTGCGTGAGCTCAAAACAGAACACGCTCTCAAGGTCACTGGCATGTATCTATACATATAAAATACTTTGTCCTGAATGACTGACTGACGGATCAACGCACAGCTTAAACCGCTGATCGTAGAGACCTAAAATTTGGAGGGTGTGTTCTTTGTACGGCGTAGGCATCCGATAAGAAAGGATTTTCCGAAATTCTACCCCTAAGAGGGTGAAAAAGGGGGGCTAAGTTTGTATGGGACAACGTGATTCCTAGGTCCAATCTACTTCAAATTTTGCATAAACATTCTTTAATAGAATTGATGGACAATGTATTTCGTATTTTATTGAAATTCATTCCCTAACGGGGTTCAATAGGGGTAGAAAGTTATTTTGGGAGTGAGTTGCTTCGAAGTTGATATCAATACTCCTTAGTGCTTTTGATTTAAATTACATTTTTTTGTGACACATGTTTGAAATCTCAATCCAATTTTAGTCACCGTACTATATTAGAACTGCATTTGAAGGTTTCTAAGCTTTGCAGAGGTCTGTATTTATTCCTAGGAATCCCCTAACACCATCAAATTACCCCTTCGAAATCAAGAGACTGCAGTTTCCCATCAAAGTCTGCATCGCAATGACCATAAACAAAGCTCAAGGTCAAACTCTAGGTATCGGGAGTAGACTTGAGAGAAATCTGCTTCTCCCACGGCCAGTTGTATGTGGCATGCTCCAGAGTAAGCGCACAGAGTAACCTGGTGATTCTAGCACCCGAAGGAAAAACAAAATAATATTGTTTACAAAGAAATACTGCGGTAGGTGTAGTATTTCGATTTCGTTGTAAAAAGATAATACCCCAGTGTAAGTTTCACCAGATCAAAGGCCGAGCTTCGTGTTCATAAAATATAATAAAATTTTATTTTATTTTCATGTTTATTTAACCTTTAAATCCCTAAACTATAATAAAGATTGTTATATTTTATAAGTATTCAAACATTTTAACATAAATATGTTATAACAAAATTAATAACGTAAAAAACCAATTAAAAATCCACTTAGAACCATTTTCGACTTCTACGCGAACGAAGTTGCGGGCAAAAGCTAGTCTGCGTCTAAAATTATGATTCAAGAACTTTTTTTTTCTTTTCAGATCGGATTGGGTCTAAATATTCCAGAATGGGCTACGCCGTTGCTGCCTAGGCTGAGTGAAGCTGGTAGACTAGCTTACAGGCTGTATTTCAGGAATGACGAAATGAAGAAGATTGGTGGTGGTACGTACTTGTAATAACGATATTTTATCACATTTGGCTGTTTTATCTTTAGTCTATTAAAATGATAATGCCGCAAGTATTGTCAAATTGACAAAAGTATTCAAAAACAATAAGGTATGATAATCTTCAGTAATGGTCAGCATTATTAGTTTCTTATTTAATAACAGTTTTTTAATTACTCCTTCACTCCTATCTAATTAAACAACGTATTAATAACGAGAGCTGCATTTGAAAATCTCTCCGCAGGCGCCATTTTCAAAGTCACAAATACATGCTCGACAGCTACAAACACAATAAAAAACAATCTGCTAGCCTTTTCTCAATTATGTTGGGGTCAGCTTCCAGTCTAACCGGATGCAGCTGAATGCCATTATTTTACATGGAGCGACTGCCTATCAGACCTCCACAACCCAGTTACTGGGTAACACGATACCCCTTGGTAAGGACTTTTGGGCTTCTGACTACTCATAACGACTATCCATGATCTACGAATGACAGCCGAGACCAACGGCTTAACGTGATTTCCGAGGCACGGAGAGGTCTCGATATGTAATGGATGGTCACCGATCCGCGAATCGACCGCGGCAAGCGTGGCTTTACCTGCGATCGACTCGTGCAGCTGTTATTATTTAGCCACGAGTATATCATCTCCAGCATACAATCTTCCTTCCCCAGGTGTCTTATTAAACCAGTTCATCCAAGCTGGCAACGACTTCATCGCCGGGAAGCTGGTCACGCAGCGACTTCGCCTATTCTCTGCCCACGACTTCAACATTGGTGCCTTGATGGAAGTAGCCAGCGTTAAGAATGACCAGACTATTCCTGAGTATGGGTCTGTGTTCGCGTTGGAGATGTACAGGTCTAGGAGTACGGGGGCTTACAGTGTGCTGGTGAGTTTATAACGTCAGTTTCGTACCCAATAATAGTCCTCCATACCGAATTATGCCCATGACGGCCAACCTTAGCAGAGACGAGCCTTCGGCGCGGGAGATGTTGTAGTGCACAAGTATATGCGCAGACACCGATGGGACGACAAGCCGCCAACGGACCAACGGCTCAACTTGCTTTCCGAGGCACGAGGGTACACCGCCATTTGCCCGACTTAGGAATCGAACCTCACTGAGGGCCCTTGCTCAGGAGTCGTGCTTGCGACCACGTGACCAACGGGACAGTTAAACATTTTACAGTGTGTTACTTATTATTGACATAGCAATGGCCTAATCTCAAACAGGAGCTCATGCGCAAATATCCACTACGATTAGTTACAGCAAATGACGAAACTAAGAATGAACCGGCTAAAGTCAAGAGATTTAAATCCAGTTTAAAACGTGTTTGTTTTTCCTTCGTCGTAAAACAATGTTATACTCATAAAAGGTGCATAAGTAATTGCGTTTCGCCTTTCGGTGTTACAGAAAAACCGTGAGTTTTTTTTATAAAAAAACCACAACAGTAGCACAGCAAACTGTTCCTATTTTCGACGGCCAAACATCATTTCTGTATTCCGGATCCATGAGAGTTTAGTCTTCAGTAAAATTACATTCCTATGAAAATTCCAACAATTCCTCTAAATACAGTAACGCATCGGAAACCCCATATATGTTACATAAAGCCAAAGCGTTATAGATGGTGCCATCCACGAAGACGCGCCCCACTCCGCTCCGCTCCGTACTAAATTATAGCTTACAGTACAGTAATCGTCTCGTCTTCGTGGATGGCACTATTTATAACAATGACATTGCAGACCCTTTGGTCTTTTCACCAACCTATAATATAACATTTCTTCCTTTCTTTCCAGCCGGTCTACCTCCCAAAAGCAGGCGAGTCTTCCGCCAAACTCCTGAAGATCACAGGCTGTGACAGTTCCGGTTACTGCGGCTTCAACAAGTTCAAGGAGATGACCAAGGAGTTCTTGTTGCCAGAAAAAGAGTTCTACGAACTGTGTGGCATCAAAACTGAGTTATAGTTCACGAAGAAGTATTAAAATTTATTTATACTAGTGCTGATGTTGGTTTGGTAACGAAAATATTGCTATTTTGTAAAAAAGTTAGTTAAAATGGTAATACCGTCCTGTAGTCGTAATGTAGGCCGAAACCCTCGATACTACAGAAAAGGAAAAAGCGTTCATACCCACGCTCATTACGTAATTAAAATTTCATACCATTTGATGTCTTTTATAGTGTTTTTATCTCACGAAGCGACGCGTTCTTTACTCGAGTGACCAAGTGCACAAACATGGTGTGAATGCGTGCGTAAAGACGAGTAGCGTCAGCAAGTAATACACTCATACAAACACACACACTGCCGACTTTACCCGTGTCTCAGACGGTATCGAGAGCTTCTTGGCTTACACACACATTTACAGTGTGTTCGTACACTTGGATACCACAAGTAAAACGCGCGTCGCTTCGTGAGATAAAAATATTGTACCGTTAAGCTTCGTGTAGACTTGCGCGACGCGACACCGGTTATTGATATACCATGAAGTTTTCTTAGAAATAGTTCGAGTCACGTCGCGCTGGTCTGCACGAGCCTTCGTACGGTCAACCATAGGTCAGTGGTAACACTTGAACTACAAAAACTACCCTTACTACGATTCGAAGTAAAGGCATGCTCTCAAAAAAGCAGGAAAGTATCGAAATCGATACAATATTGGCCCTATACTGTAACTTGACATTAATTATTTAAGGATGCTACTTAATTACCATGGATATTGTTAATTAAAGCCTTGTGTTCACTAGGCGATAAAAAATCCGCAAAGTCGCCAGCAACATCGCGCGATGTTGCGGGCAATGTCGCCTAGAGAATACGAGGATCTATCCTAGGCTTCTGAAAGCCTTTTCAAGTTCAACACAATCTATTTTGCAAATCTCATGTCATGTTAATTCAATGCTTTAGGTCTGTTTCTCTAACGAAAATTATCGCAAAATTAATGCGACACATTGTCAAGTACGCGTCAACTGCTGCGATATATCATTCAAGCAGCATTTGGAGCTGTGGTGGCCCATCAGTAACAGCTGTGACTTGACACTGCTCTCAAAACCGGTCATCGTGAGGAAATCGGCATGTCCTAGAACCAAAAAAAATGGAAGACATGTGACATCGGACAATCCCCACTGCGCCCGCGTGGTGGGTTACGGCCCACTTCCTCTCACATCTAGGAGGCCTGGGTTCGAGCAGTGGGAACATTCATAAGCTGATTATGCTAAATTATTAAAAAAAACATTAATTTTCCGATAATTATCGTTCGAGAAACTAGCTGATGCTGATGTTAATTCAATGGCTATAATTTTCTGTCAATCAATCGACTTCAATCAGAACAGCTAACATGAGATGACAGAATATGTACAAATCAGAGATTTGATCAGGCTTTCGTAAGGCTTAAAGTCTCGTGCAGACAGTTGCGTGACGCGATTCTAACAAAACACTAAACTTGTTGATATCTGAAAAAAAAATACTGGAATTAGGATAATCTTGGCACAAAAAACGTGAATTTTAAATAGCAATAACTTTAAAAATTTAATAATAATATTTATTTTTATTTTATAACTTTTTTTCTATTTGGTAATGTTATTGCAGTACCTATGTGCCCTTCTCGGATCGGACAGGGTTTTTGTAACACATTGTATACATATATATACCTAAACATAATATAACAAACAAAATATTTGATGATTTTTGAGTCAACGACCGCATGTATTGTGTGTTGCTGGAAATATCAGTTTAAAGAAAAATGTTTTTTTTTCGTTTAAACTTCACAGACATTATGGGTCTCGATATCTTAACACGACAACACAAAAAAAAACATTTTAAACTAATACTATATACTAATTTTATCATTATATATATATTTTTTTTAATAAAAATATTAAAAAAATATTTAATTTTATTATAAGGTCGGTAGTTGACCCCAAAAAAATCACTAAATCTTTTTTTTTGTGTGTGATCATCAGTGATCGGAGTAGGTAGATTGAACTGGGGTCATTGATCCGAAACGTATATATTACTATGGACATTCCTACGGAATTGGTGGATTATTAAAAAAAAACCGGAACTTATGTAGGAATTGTATTCTGCCAGAGTGGAAGGAGTCATTTGATGATTTGCCATCCTCAAAAAAAAGGTAGGAATTGTAATAAAATGAGCAATTTTATTCTTTATTATTCTTCCTATTTTTTATTATTCAACAGATAAATAATGAATTAATTTAGTTTTGATACCTTCCTTTAAATTTTGAATTGAGTAGTAATAATATCACTACCAACATTAACAATATTTAATTGAATCCGGAAATACCGGAATTACTTTCCGGAAAAATGGCTTATCCATGTTATTCTTTCTGTGTGCATTTATGATACAAGTACTAAAAATCAATCTACCTACTCCGATCACTGGTGATCATGTTTAGATATCCATTCACATCTGCGGAGTTTCGCTACGTAATTTTACTTAACCTTGTATATTTGGTTCGATTGCCAATCTGACGACGCAATGCAGTGTTGAGGGCCCTAAAGGCTCATCTACTCGTTTCCAGCACGCGTAGCAACCATATCTTCGACGGAAGAATAGACAAAATGACAGGTAAACAATCACGATCTGTCATTTTGTATATTCTTACGTCGACAAAACCCGTTTCTATTGTGGTCATGCTAAGCGTGCTGTTTGAGAGAGTCAACAAACAGCAATATTCCATTATGCTTATTAAAATTACTGGAACCCAGCTCAAATTAGTTCCATAGGTACTATTACTGTGCTTCTATCCGAATCCTCTCTCTCAATATATCGGTATCCTACCTACTAGACTGGAGACGTCTAAATGACGCCTTTACCGTTCTTTCTTTACAGAGATAGAAACACAACCTACTTAATAAAATTATCAATAAAACAGAAAATATAAAAATTATAGGAAGGTGTAAAAGATAATAATATCAAGCCACGCATCAAGGTGTCACTACCGGATGAGGTAATGCACGAAGTGGGTATATCTTTCATGAAATTTATAGCTACACATTGTTATTTTTAATTGTTTCCCTTTTATTTATAACGCTCAATTATTTAAAATAAGAGGCAAAAAAAATTTTTATGCCATACGTAAAATAATTTACCTATAAATAAGTCCGAAAAAATCATTTAAAGAAGAGAAACATAATAATAGTTTTTTGCTAATGATACATAATTAATAAATTACAATTATTTTTCAAAATAAAGTTCTCGAACTAAGGTATACTATTGTAAAAAAAATATAAAAAATATTTTGTCAACATCTCGAGATCAAGGCACTCTAGCGACGTATCTCCAAACTTTTATGAAACTACGTATGCTTCAAGTAAATCTTTTTGTTACCAAGAGATGGCGCTGTTACTACTTAAGAGTAGATTAGATAGAACAACTGTAAGAAACGGGTCTGTATTTCTGTAAGCCCCCTTGTAGGGGTAGCTTGAAGATAAAATAACTATGTCTGTGATATTAACGAATAACAGAGTGTTCGTACAAAATAAAAAATAATTTTATGTTTGTTTTGTTTTATTTACTTAGATAATAATTTTCCTGTTCTTACCAAAAATGTTTTTTTTTTCAAGTTTTGTTATTTATTTCACTGGGTATTTGTGGCATATACAGTAGAATTATGAATCAATCCAATTTCAATAGGAAACTTTCTAAAATAAAAATCAAAGCATTTATTTCAACTAAACAATTTACAGGCACTTATGAAGTCAAAGGAGTCGGTCATTCAGAAAGTTCAATACAAGCTGAAGCTAGTCGCCCATTTCAAAGCGTAGTTGTTCCTATGAGAAAGAACTTGCAAGAAACTCCACGGACACTCACTTTGTAACTTTAAGGCGACGATAACCGACTTTCAATGATTTTATACTGAAGATCACGTCTAAACGAGTACTTAGCGTTAATGTTTTGGAACTATATACGAGTATGTTAAATAAGAACATTTACTTAGCAACTTAATTTACGAATATTTTAAATTATGTTTATATTACATAGTGAGATTAATTTGTAAAGTTATGTCTAACGCGTATATTTAACTGAGAATCACGCTAAATCTATCAAGCGCATTTTTCTGAAAACTTAACTATTGATCTTTTAATATACTTGTTTTATTAAAATACCTTTTGTTTTATGTACAATAAATTAATAATGCGTCTAATTTGGCGCCTTGATGGGCGAGTCCTATTACTGGTACGACGCGATGCGTGAGCTCAGTGCAGAACACGCAAGCTAACCACTCAAGTTCACTGGAATATATCTGCGTCTTAATTGGTCGTAAAACCATTGCTATAAGCACACAGCACAAAACTGAATTTCTAGGCACCTACTTATTTTGCACAAAATAGGCTGATTCTATTTAGCTATGAATTATTTATATTTTTAACGCTCAATTATTTAAAATAATACGCAAAAATAAATACTTTTTATGCCATAATTACGTAAAATAATGTTTATATGCGAAGATATCATTTATAGAAGACCAACTTATCAATAGTTTTTTTTCATATTTAATTTTTTATTTTTAAATTATACCTATATACGGCGTATTGGCTATTAATAACCCAAATATAAACGTTGATATGTGGCCCATGGCGACTTTTCAAGTTATAAGTTACAGTTATAGGAACTCCATAATTATGTTTAGTTAGTTAAATACAGGTAACCAAATCGTAAAAATTTAAGGGTTTTTATAGTTGACACTAGGTTAAGAATACGATAAATCAAACTAAATTTATTTTAGTAATATGTTTAATACAATATTTTGTAATCTGTCATTTGTCAAACTCAAACTCTAAACGTCAAAGAATTATAACTTTACTAAATT
This sequence comes from Agrochola lota, assembly GCA_947364205.1. Lineage (NCBI taxonomy): Eukaryota > Metazoa > Arthropoda > Insecta > Lepidoptera > Noctuidae > Agrochola > Agrochola lota. The sequence continues at coordinate 3,548,109 of OX376229.1, forward strand.
GAAGAGTAAAATTGTGACGTAGCATGGCAACTGAAGTGACAGGTATTACATTTAGTTGGTTACTGGACAGCTATCTCATCACGTGATTTTTTTTGTTTACTTTTATTTAACTACCTAAGCCTATGAAGTTTTGGTGGTTAGTTTTCTTTATTATTAGAGTTAACTGATCCATTTGTATGCACGAGTATCTGTGACAACAGAATCTACTCAATTTTAGGGTTCCGTAAAAAACAAGGAACCCTTATATTTTCGCCATATCCGTCTGTCTGTCTATCTATCTGTCTGTCCGTCTGTCTGTCCGGGGCTTAGCGAAGAGACGGTTAGTACTAGAAAGCTGTAATTTGGCATATGTATACATATATTAATCATGCCGACAAAGTCGTAAAATAAAATCAAGAAAAATATTTTTTTTTAGGGTACCTCCCCTACACGTAAAGTGGGGATGTTTCTTTATTTTCTCATCTACCCCATGTTGTCGCACATCATTAGAAAGGTCGTTTAAAAATGTTGTAAGTTTGTTAACTATTTATTAAAGAAATTGTTTGTAAACTATTTTTGGATTCAGGGATCCGTTTGCGAAATATTAAGCTTTTAACTAAATTTTTTTGTTAGAGTTAAGTGTCCCCCCCCCCCCTGCCAGTCAAATGATGAAAAGGAAAACTATGAGAGCTAAGTAGGCTGTACAGGTTAACGAATAATAATCAACCAACTTAAATTTGCAGTTTGAAAAACATGATCTCCCATACATTCCGTATGGGCTAACATGTTTTTCAACTACAATGTTAAGTTTGTTCTTCGGATAAATTCATCCCAACTACGGAACCCTTCATTGTGCGTGGTCCGACACGCACTTAGCCGGTTTTCCTTAGCTAGGTAAGAATGCAGTCAAAAACCCACTCACAGACAGCTTAAATCTAAGCAAACTTAAGTGAATCCGTAAACAATAAAGTATAAACAAGAGCTCGTCTCAAGTTTTACTGAGAGCTTTTTAATACCTTCAAATTAAAAATTCTCCGTCTTGTTGAGCTGAGAAGGTGCTTTTAAGCTTCTTACTTGCGCTAGGTTTAAGTTGCAGTGCGAAAATATTTTTGAGCTGTTTCTTACTGAATTGACTTACAAAAGAACCTAGGTTTTTTTGTTGAATAGAGTTATTTGTAGTACTTTATCTTTTTAAGACTAATACAGGGTGGCAGGGACCTCGACGCGAAAACTGATACCATGGATTCAGTACATGAACCCCCCGGCGTTGAAATGTTTCGTTTCAGCGTAATTAAAAAAAAAATACAGCTGTTCCATACATTTTGACCGCGTAGGTATTGCACCTTTCTATGAAACATCAGATTTTGTTTTTAATATCCGAAGAAAAATTTAAACGCAGGGGGATTCAGAATCATGTACTGAATCCATGGTAAAAGTTTTCGCGTTGATGTCCCTGCCCCCCTGCATAAGGGAGTTTCCTATGAGCACTTATGACACAAAGTCTATGATAACAGTCTTACCTTTATCTTATTTAAAGGGAAGGTGTTGTGGATTGTGTATGTTCGATTATGACATTAAAACAGTTGTCATCCAGACTTATCTTCCATTAGATTACAAAGGTTAAGCAGCGCTTGTCTAGGTCGGTCCGTGGATGGGTGACCATCCACTACATACCGCGACCACTTCGTGGCTCGGAAAGCACGTTAAGCCTTTGGTCCCGGCTGTCATTTGTAGATCTTTGACTGTTGTTACATAGTCAGAGGCACAAAAGTCTGACAACCAGTCTTTCTAAGGGGTATCGTGCTACCCAGTAACTGGGTTGTGGAGGTCAGATAGGCGGTCGCTCCATGTAAAATAAAGGTATTCAGCTGCATTCGGTTAGACTGGAAGCCGACCCCAACATAGTTAGAAAAGGCTAGGCAGATGATGAACCGAGTTTCATATGAATACTTATGACACAAGAAATTCATAGTACGATTTTATAGATCCACCATTTTTGACGTATCAACGATACCTACTAAGCTACCTTGGTTTGATCAAAACAGTATTTAAGTAGGTGCAAAGTCGGTATAAGCTGGCCTCTCCGGCCGGCCACATACATACGGAATTCAGTTTCGAAATATCGATTCAGAATTTCGAAGGCAGCAAATTCATACAAAAGGCCGGCCACACACAGACGGGATTCCGTTTAATAATTTCAAATCGGAGATTATTTCGAATTTTTACGTAATGTAAAGATTACGGCGATACATTGAGGTAAAATGTGCCATGACGTCACGAGTATGTAGATTTTATACATACTAGTGACGTATCGACCCCCACTCCCCAACTTAAAATGCGTTGTATATAAGTATTTTTTTATTAATGTGATAAAGCAAAAAATACGTGTCTAATATTTTTTTATTATCTGACTGACGGACTAATTAGAATTTCATTTTTTTTACCCAGGCATCATCCCTATTGTTCGTAAGAAAACAGTTTCACTACTGAGGAGAGTGAGAGACAGTCGCAATAGCATCCTGAGAACTGTAGCGGAGAGTTTCAGCTCTCCAATTGTAAAGCAGTTTATGCGAAGGGTGATTGGTACTAACACTATACTCCATAGGTTTAGGTAGATAAATAAAGGTAAACAATTCGTAAAAAAGGGTTTTTTATAGATGACACTTTCTTTAAAAAAAAAAACGATAAAACCAAATTAAATTTATTTTAGATTTTTACAATAGTTTCCGCTGTTATTAATGTATGTAAAACTTTATAATTTATTCTTAAACTAGGTACTTTTCGTAGATGTAACTGCTTGAGCACAATTTTTTTGTTAGATTTATAATATTTTGTAATCTGTTTAATGTAAAGAGCCCAAACTCTAAATGTCAAAGAATTATAACGTTGCTAAATTGAAGAGTACTACTGTGACGTAGCATGACAACTGAAATGACAGGTATTACTTTTAGTCGGTTACTTGACAGCTATCTCGTCACGTGGTTTTTTTTGTTTACCTCTACGTAAGGCTGCCTGTCCATTGAAGCGGAGCGAGGCAGCGGAGAGAAGAATGGCAGCGGAGTGGAGCGGAATTGCGGACAGTGTCAGTCTATTGATGCGGAGCGAGGTAGCGGAGCGGAGTAACGGACTGTGCGGAGCGAGGTAGCGGAGCGGTGTTGCGGACTGTGCGGAACTAGACCGAGTTCACGCGACGAGTAATAATCCCCCGCTCCGGTTCTCCACTCCACTTCTCCGCAATGTATGAATTTTTAAACTAGTTCGCAAATCCCTGTCCACTGAAGCTGAGCGGAGGTTTTATGCAATTCCATTGGTTAATATTGGCACACCGCTACTCCGCTCCTCTCCTCTCCGCTCCAGTGGACAGGGAGCCCAAACCTGTGGAGTATAGACAATAATTTATTTTAATAATATTACTAACACTCTATGGATTCTTTATTCCGAATAAAAATCATTATTATTAGTATTATAAAAATGTCTTTGACAATTCTCGGAACCCCAGGGTCCCGGACCTTTATTATTGTATACATACATATTATGTATTCGTGGTAGTACCCCCAGTTCGTCTTCAACCAGGAAAAAGGCCTTATGTATGCAATTTATATGAAAAAGGTTTAGAAAGTAATACAAAAACACATTTCACACCCAAATTACCTTCATATCTATTTAATAACAAAGCCGTGACGAGGGTTACCATCTCATATTTTGTTACCCACGGACGGAATGTGCTAAAATTGGGACTCCCCGTTGTAATAACTACGTATTTACAATTTGGATTTTGTTGCAGAAGTTCTGAAAGGAGAACACCAGTAGGTGATAATTTACTAGTTTTTTTAAAAAGGTTAGTAGGTATTCTTAATGTTTAGTGTTAATAATTCTGGATTATCATCGTCTTTGGCTATGGGCGTACGCATCTTTTGGCCAGGGGGGGCGGCAAATCAGAAATCGCGAAGAAAGCCCGGGAAACTCAAAATTACTTACGTTTTTTGCAATTTGTAAGTCAATAAAAGTATATTTGTTCTGAAATGTCATGACCATTGTTGATCTCAACCATGTTTTGACGCGTCTGAGTGTACTGAATGACTATTCAATTGTAGCCGTAGAATAAGGCATTGGTAATAAAACTTACAACGGCCACGGAGCGCGGTTTCTTATTAAATTAATGCAAAGTAAGCGTGACTCTAACTGTTATCGACAACAGTAGGTTTAGTTAGTTTAGGTTTTTAATCCAGGGGGCTGCCCTCCCCTCCCCCTCCCCCCTGGGTACGCCCATGTCTTTGACAGACATGACAAGTTGTCAGAAGCCCGACTGTTTGACAACTAGCCTTATCAAAGGGTTACCCACAAACTCAGTTGTGGAGGTCAGATAGGCAGCCGCTCCATGTAAAATAAGTACTTGTATTACTAGCTGCATCCGGTGCATCCGGATAGCCTAGAAAACGACACAAACTATGTTGAGAAAATGCTAGGTAGGTGCTGAATAATTTCGGATTATGAACATTAAGGCTTGTGCAGAGCAGCGCGACTTGTCGCGCGACGCGACACCGGTTATTGTTATACTGTGAAGTTTTCTTAGAAATTGTATTGTTCGTGTCGCGTCGCGCGACAAGTCGCACTTGTCTGCACAAGCCTTTAAAGGCTTGTGCAGACCAGCGCGACTTGTCGCGCGACGCGACTCAAACAATGCAATTTCTAAGAAAACTGTACGGTATAACAATAACCGGCGTCGCGTCGCGCGTCAAGTCGAGCTGGTCTGCACAAGCCTTAAGGCGCCATCTACACAGGCGAGAGAATCGCGGCGATAATCTCGCCGTGCCATCAAAATCTGGCCGGGATCGCCATGTAGAGATTGCTCACAGTTTCTATAGAATTTGATGTCACGGTGGCGTGGCTATCGCCGCGATACTCCCGCCGGTGTAGATGGCGCCTTAAGGCGACGATAACCGACTTTTAATAATTTTATACTGAAGATCAAGTCTAAACGAGTAGTGTTAATGATTTGGAAAAATATATTATATATTTTTATTTTTTAAATAACATTATATAGGAATATTTTAGATAATGTTTATATTACATAGTGAAATTAATTTGTAAAGTTATGTCTAACGCGGATAAAAAACTGAGAATCACGCAAAAACTATCAAGCGTATTTTCCTGAAATCTTTACCATATTAAAGATAATTTCATTATTGTGCTTTTAGTATACGTGTTTTATTAAAATACCTTTCGTTTTATGTACAATAAATGAATAATGCGTCTAATTTCGGACAACGCTCCTGGATGGGCGAGTCCTATTACTGGCTGGACGTACGACGCGTTGCGTGACCTCAGTACAGAACACGCAAGCTTACCACTCAAGGTCACTGGCATTACCAGGGTGCATGCAACTCGTGAAGTCGCTACCGATTCTGATAGCCTGATTGACTCACTGGTCAATATATCCGCTGCTATATATATTATGTTAAGTGTGAAGAAGTGAAGCTTTAGTTTTGATCACCATCTTCCTGCCATTGTCCCTGAGGTACTTGTGGTCAGCGCAACACGTTTTGTTCTTCTATTAGCCAGGCTAATATTAACTCCATTTTATTTCATCATCGCTCACACAATCCATTCATTTTTAGGGTTCCGTAGTCAACCAGGACCTCTTATAGTGCTTTTTGCCATGTTCGTCCGTCTATGTGTCCGTGGCTTAGCTCAGAGACTGTTAGTACTACAAAGCTGTAATTGGGCATGGGCGTATGTACATATTAATCACGCCGACAAAGGGGTAAAAAAAAATGGGTACCTCCACTACACATAAGTAGGGATGCTTTTTTTAAATTATTATTAATACGTATACTAGTCGAAATCTTCGCCAGTCTGCAAAGTAACCTAAGGCTTAACAATTTCGCGGCCCTAGTCGCCGCAGGAGACGCCCCGGGCGTCGGGAGTCGAGAGCCGACTTCCGGCCACCGTAGGCGCGGGCCTGCGGACGGTGAGCAATGGGCAGCTCGCCGTCCGATAAGGACCAGGCCCGTGTCGACGGCGCGCTGTGTTCCACGCGCGCCTCAAAGAGATGTCAGCACCAACCGACGGGGTCGAAAGACCAATGCCTGCTGGGGCTGCGGGTTTGTCCGAAAGGGATATCACGGCCCTGGCACACAGACAACGGAAGGAACATAGGTGGGTTTTAGTCAGTAAAAGTCTGACACGCCCTCTCGCTCTGCCCAGAGCGGGAGAAGTCATTTGATGATTTCCCATTCTCAAAAAAAAAAAGGCTTAACAATTTAGGTACAATTTGTAACAACAACCGGTAAAACGCAAAGGTAAGTACATTGTTAAACATCTAGCTAAGCAATAGAGGTACATTACATGCATGTATATGTATACTTACATAAGCAGTACACACGTTTGCTTTTGTCTCGTGACAAATGCGCCAGTGGAGCTCAAAGAATCTTGTGATTGATCCTTTGGGTGTAAGGGAGAGGTCATATTAAAATCTCTTCGCAGAATAAGTCAGCTTATAATATTTTTATTGAATAAAACGTTTACATAAATACAGGGTGTCAGGGACATCGACGCGAAAACTGATACCATACCAACCGCCCTGCGTTTAATTTTTGGTCGGTTATTAAAAAAAAAATCTGCTGTTTCACAGAAAAGTGCAATACCTACGCGGTCAAAATGTATGGAACGTTTTTTTTTTTTAATAATAAAATTTCAATGCCCCCTGCGTTAAAATGTTTCGCAATTTATCGCGTTATTTTAAAAAAATCTGCTGTTCAGAATCATGTACTGAATCTTCGCGTCGCTGTAATCCTAAATCTACGGTGGCGACCGTAAAGAAAGCGCCGAGCGCCGCTTTATTTTGCATAATATGAGATTCGTTTTATATATTATATAAAACGAAGCTCTGTAGGTACGGACATTTCCCAACAACGTTACTACAAGATCGAAATGAGAATTGGAGGAGTAAGAAATAGCTACAGTTTTACAATCCATTAAACTGTGAAATATCCATGATTTCCACTAACATCCTTATCGATCAATAGCCTAGTATAGGCACCTATATTCATACGAGTAGTAGGTACCTATACTGCCAATAGAAGGTAATTATTTATATATCCCTACTTTGTAAAACTCGCTTGTCGCTCCGCTTATGTTAATAAGAACGCGTCTTAACCACGTCCCGAGGGTCGAATTCGACCGTAATTTACGTAACGTCACGGGAAATGTAAATTTTTCGCATAATGTATGCTTTTGTCTCAGCGGATGTTTTCATAAAATAATGGAATTTAAGATATCTAATTATTTTCTAGCCTTTGTGAACGTTTGTTTCAATCTTTTGATTTTTGAGCCCATGCTTAATAAAAGCGATTAGTAAGTTAGTTGGCAGGTCATCATCATCATCATTTCAACTGAAGACGTCCACTGCTGGACATAGGCGTCCCTCACGCACCACCACTTCGAGCGGTTCTATGCTTCCCGCATCCAGCGGATTCCTGCGGCCTTCACCAGGTCATCGGTCCACCTTATGGGGGGCCTTCCAACGCTTCGTCTTCCGGTACGCGGTCGCCACTCCAGAACCTTTCGGCCCCATCGGCCATCTGTTTTGCGAGCATTGTGCTGCTTACTGCCACATAAGAACTAAGATAGGTATATCCTAACTAGTCTTCTCTTGTTGTGTGTTTTGTGTTTGTAACAATACTCCTCCGAAATGGCTTCTCCGATTCTTATGAAATTTTGAGGGTATGTTCAGTAGGTCTGACAATAGGACGTAAACTATTTTTCATACCCCTAAGTGATAAGGGTGTCCACATCAATTTTTTTTTTTAACTTTTTGTGCTATATATATATATAGGTATATATATATTTTAATGATTTGGCATTGAAAAATACATACAAGCCTAAATTTTCACCTTTCTACCACCAACCCTTATTTTTAATAGCTATATTACCACTGTAGGTAGGTAGGTATGTAGGTATGTAGGTAAGGTAGGTAGGTAGGATAGGTAGGCTAGGTAGGGTAGGTTGTGTTAATAGGTAGGGTAGGGTAGGTAGATAGGTAGGTAGGTGCGCCGTAGATAAGTACTTAGTGCTACCCGTGCGAAGCCGGGGCGGGCAGCTAGTTGTTGTATTATAAATGCGAAAGTGAGTTTGTTTGTTTGTTTGTTACGCTTTAACGCTAAAACGACTGAACTTATTTAGATGAAATTTGGCACATGCGTAGACCATGACCTGGGTTAGGACATAGGCTGCTTTTTATCCCGATATTCCCACGGGATCAAGATTTATGCGGGTGAAACCGCGGGACGCATCTAGTAATAAATTTTTAGGAGATAGATACATTATCTACAACCCTGTGGAGTGGAAAGTCGTTGTAAACAAGTTTTTCTTTTCTTAGAAAAAGGCTCTGCCTCATCCTTTTCCACGAAATCGTTAATTCCATACTTTATTTACCTTTGTGAATTATTTCTTAGATTTTTATGTTATTATTTTACCAATTAAATCTTATACCCCAGAATGCAGAAACTCCGGAGTTCAGCTATACGTTCCTCAAGGGTATCGTAGAAGGCAATGTAAGCTACAATCGTGGACCCGAATCCTTCCGATTATTGCCGAAGCATCTACCCACTACATTGGCTAAGAAAACTGTGTCTGTTTGTTTAACAGTTCACGGAATGTAATAAAACCGGCTGTTGATATAAAATGTTAAGACAGATTTTGGCGATGTTGATTTTACTACTAGCTAATTTAAACCCACCCTAGAATCACTGTAACTACCTACTCTGGAAACTTAATTGTGAGCAAAATCACAGATTAATACAGATTTTTCAGAGGTTCACTCCGCATTTTAGGTATGAAGCTACAAGTACGCGGCGGGCCCGACTTGTCGGGCCAATTCAGTGAGTGTAACGTAGTCAGAAAATCTAAGAGTCACGCGATAAATAGAGGCAACTTATAGGTGAACTGTAGGTGATTAGCGCTGTGCGACCTGAATTGCATTTTATTGTGTCGTGGCAAGAGTCACTTTTTATTTAAATGATTTTGCGGAGTGTCCCATCTGGATTAATCTGTGTCTATATACTTATAGGTATTATTATATAAAATAGTAACGAAGTCAAAACCAGGGACTGAATTAAGGCTTGTGCAGACCAGCGCGACTTGTCGCGCGACGCGACACGAACAATACAATTTCTAAGAAAACTTCACAGTATAACAATAACGGGTGTCGCGTCGCGCGACAAGTCGCGCTGGTCTGCACAAGCCTTTACCCAAATGAAGATACCTACCTTTAAATTTCGGTATGACGTCATACCGTTAAATAAGGGTTACCTAAATATTTCGATACCGTTATTTTGTTCAGTACTTACCGGAATTTTGAGGTTGGAAATGCATACCGGTATCTTTCGATAGAAGTACTGAAATACTCAAGTTCGACCCCCCGCGCACCCGCGCCGCGTCGTCTTGTTCTTCGGTACCGAAATCGTGTAAAGGTTAACTAACGGTTTAAAAAGGTATCGGTTAGCTCAACCCTTATTTTAAACCAGTACCGGTACATTTTTGAGGTGTCTTAACCTTTAACCGTAACCGCTTTCAATCCCTGGTCAAAACTGTACATCGAATATTTTTGAAAACAGTAATTACTACGAGGTGAAGGAACGAGTCTGATGCCAAAAATATAGTTTTTAGAATTTTTGTCCGTTTGTCTGGATGTATGTTCCGGATTGGCGCAAAAACGACTGAATAGATTCTGTTCAAATATTCCTAATCCAGACTCCAGACTGCTACTGAGAAATTCCTGATGGAAAACCAACCCGTTACGACCAATGAGCCAACCACTGCTGTTACCCATTAGTGGCCAACTGAAAAAACTGAGCATCTTTTCAAAATTCTTTTATTAATTGAAATTTACTTACTACAAGATTGGGCTGGATATATCTGAAAAAAAAAACATGATTATACAAGGCTGTACCCAAATTGGCACAATGGCGTCAAGCTTCGTACAGAATAGCGCGACGTGACAGCGCGACGCGACACCGGTTATACCGTGAAGTTTTCTTAGAAAATGTATTGTTCGAGTCGCGTCGCGCTGGTCTGCACGAGCCTTCATAAGGGTTAAAATGAGCGAAACACGATTTTCAATACACAGAGTTTTCTTGCACTTATTGCAACTTCAATGGGTCTGATATGGCAGACAGCACATCGCACTCGTTTTGGAAGTTTTTCAGGGACGAGATCAGCCCCATCCAACAAATACCTCGATATTACCTGGGACATCGTTTAGTAGGGTGTGACACATCATCATCACCTTCGTCTTCGTCAGTCATGACACTTGGCTCTGGTGGTTACTCCAGTCGTCGTCACTATTCGCTGCTATTGTGCTGATAGCTTCGTCTAAGCTCCTGAAGTCATTACTTACACAAAAATATTTTACTTGCAATTCATACTGATTCTGTAAATAAAATGGTTATTTTTAGTACACTTGTAGCCACTGTCCCAAATTGGCACACCAATATTTATGTCACTATATCCGTAGGTACATACATGTAAAATAATTAAAATAAAATAACTTTGAATGTTAAGGTTATGTAGGTACTTATTTTATGAAAATACAACAAAAAAGACAAAAAAGACAATTGTATGTACTCTTTCTTTTTAATCTTGTAACACTTTAAATACTGTTTTCTTTATATAATGTAACTTTGTGTCAATTATGTATGTACTTTGGCGTGTTTGGTCTCCTGCACATTGTTGTTAGTAGTCATGTTTGTTGTGCGATTACGCTTTGGGTGATATTCAGGTCGAAACCTATAATGTGAATCTAGTGATATACTTACTGTAATTGTTACCTGTTGTATTTGCCTTGTAATAAATAAATAAAATATGAAAAAAAATCACAATATTCATCATCTGTAATAAATAATAAAAACAAACTTTTTTTTTTGGTTGGGAAATTATCAAATAACTTCTTCCGCTCTGGGTGGAGCGGCAGGGCGTGTCAGACTTTTACTGACTAAAACCCACCCGTGCTCCTTCGGACAAACTCGCAACCCTGGCAGGCATTGGCCCTTACGGACCCCGTCAGTTGGTGCTGACATCTCTTTGAGGCGCGCGTGAAACACAACGCGCCGTCGAGCCGGGCCTGGTCCTTATCGGACAGCGAGCTACCCATTGGTCACCGTCCGCAAGCCCAAGCCTACGGTGGCCGGAAGTCGGCTCGCGACCCCCGACGCCCGAGGCGTCTCCTGCGGCGGCTAGGGGCGCGAGGGCGCGAATCTTGCCTCTCCCTCGCGCGCTCCTCCTCCTCCTTCGCGAGCATTAATGCTTCACAGAAGGAAGTGACGGCCTCCCATGCACTCTCGCTCCGAACCATGGCCTGAACCAGGGCCGGACGCGAGACATCGCCGCCGCCGATCGCCTCCGTGAGGACGGCACGGCGGTGCTCCGCCCAAGCCGGGTAGACCTCCACCGTATGCTCACCGTGTCCGCCGGGCGATCCACACAGTGGTGACACCCGGGCGTTTCCTCACGCCTTAGCGGAACAGGAACCTCCCGACTTTGCCCGACCTGGGAATCCACCTATGCTTACCTGTACTGTCCTCCGGATAATGAAATTCACGATTTTTTAACTAATTGGTATAAACACCCATAACTGCACACTAACTGCAAAGTAACACAATATTAACTATTGTCAAAACGTTTTATATGTACCCTCATTTATTAAGTGTTTCCCAAATTGGCACAGTGGTCAAGAATGGGTGGATAGTAATTTTCTCAAAATTCCATACTGTTCACTAATAGTGTCAAGAATACGAAACTGCAAACGCAGTGCCAATGTGCAAGTATGCAACAATGCCAATAGTGCCATCTTGGAACCGTTGGCGCTGAAGTGGCACTTTCAGGAATTTTTATCGATATTTCTCTCCCATAACTACTTTCAGTGTAGTGGTTTAGATTTTTATGTATTCTGTGCTGAAAAGGTTTGAGCCCTCGTTTGGATAGGCTATTTTATTTTATTACGCAATTTCAATAAAGTCTTCTTGTTTTGCGTTTCAATGGTTTCACTTATTATGCCTAGTGGGATTTATCTAAGTCCGTAGGTGTGTCTGTGGCATCACACACAGTGGGCCCTATCAAAATACCAGCGCTGCGGTATAATTTTTTTAAATATCGCCACATTATGCTGAGATTTTGGCTGAGCCTTTTTGGCCTCGCACCTTTCCTTTCCTTAACTTCAAAACGATTCAGATAAATATTTCTAATAAATTGCTTAAGTTAAAAAAAAAACACTCAATAACATAAATAATGCAATGATTGTTGTAAAACTGTCAAAACCGTCAAAACCGTGGTACAGGTACGCACGGACGTATTCCTATAGCGCCATTTTTTTTTCGTACACTGGGTTTTCAACTCGGTATTGAGCCCAGCATTGAGAATCCAACAGAGCGCATCCAGCGCGTACCTAGCCCAGCGCATCAAGAAAACGCACTATTGGATTGGATATTCAACTCTCGGCGCTAAGCAGAGCGTCGAAAATATAATACACCAAAAAACATCGCCCGTGTTTTCCTGGGCTTATCCGCGCGATTGGCTTATTTATACAGCGTGTATCAGAAAACTTTTTTTTTTTTTGAGTTTGGGATATTATCAAATAACTTCTCCCGCTCTGGGTGGAGCGGGAGGGCGTGTCAGACTTTTACTGACTAAAACCCACCCGTGTTCCTTCCGTTGCCTGTGTGCCGGGGCCGCGATATACCTTTCGAACAAACTCGCAACCCTGTGGTCAAATTTAAGGGTACAGAAAGTTCTCCAGACCAACATCGTAAACACAAAAAATAATTGTCACAACTGTTCCATACAAAATTACATACCTACCTAGGTACGTAAGTACATAATTGAACAAAACCTTAAATGATTTTCCTTCCCCGTTTATGAAGATTAATTTAGCGAGTAAAGATACTCGTATATAATGTACCTACGTAATTAAAAGCTAATAATGTTAACAATGAAGCAAACATTAATAAATGAACAATTACATCCAAGGAGACATCTCAATTAAATGTTCGCAATATCGAATGAAAAGCCGTTTGCTACTGAACTGACTACGTTCTTCTCAAATTACTTAGTGTTCTCTACGATTCCGAGTAAAATATCGTATTAGCTCTTGAAATTAAATACCAACCAACCAACACTTGTTATATAACATACTTATTCATGTTTCTGTGAGTTTCTACACCTTAATATTTACCATTGCGTAATCAGCCTATAGCCTGTGAGAGAGAGTAGCCCATCAACCACGCGGGCCCAGTGCGGGTTGGTAGATACCACATGTCTTCGAATTTTAGGTTCTAGGACATGCCGGTTTCCTCACGACGTTTTCTTTTAGCGTTTTGAGAGCAGTGGTGATGAAATAATTTACACAAAGTACAGCGATTGTCTCGGCGTACAACTCGTAATACGCGGCCGATAACTGTTCCACCCACAGGGCCACCACTGCTCCACGGAAGAGCACTGATTTCCAAGACACAGGTGTTAACCTTATAACTTCGCTCTGGCCGGAGCGGGAGGGTGTGTCAGACTTTTACTGACTAAAGCCCACCCGTGTTCCTTCCGTTGCCCGTGTGCCGGGGCCGCGATATCCCTTTCGGACAAACTCGCAACCCCGGCAGACAGGTTTTAACCTAGTTTGGAATTCAGGGGTTCATATATTATTTGTATCCTAGTTCTTAGTAATATATCTGTACTTGGCTATCGTTTGTTGAGTCCAAATAAACGTTATTAATAATTGTATTATCTCTCATGTACTTACAGGTTGGGCAGGTGTTAATCTTACAGCATTTTTTGTGTAGTTGTAATTATTTATGTACCGGATCAAAACATAAAACACGTACGTAAGTACGTAAGTATGTACAAATCGACTGAAAGAATATAGTCTGGTAGAAACCCGCATAATATTATTATCCATTTAAAATAATCGCAAACAAACGAACTCACAGTACCTACCACGAAAGTATCACTTGACGGAGCGCCGAATATAATAAACCACTCAACATTATGTTGATGACCGTAATATTGCTATACAGATTCAGTCAGGCGTTCATGTTTATTATACTGTGTTCGAGTTGAATTCAAATCAGAACCGATATTCTGATTTCTGGAGCAGCAGTTATAGTACTGACATTATTTTTTGCTCATTTCCTCAAAGAATTCAGTTAAGTACGTATATCTTTAGCAGCGTAGTTTAAGTGAAATTACACCGGCCGGCAACCTAACTAAACTATCAATCAAAATCTGAATAATTTTGAAGGAAATTGCTTCATATGTTCGAATTTGTCTATTCGACAACGTAACTACCGCAATCAATGTTGTTAAACTGTCAAAATGAAAGCCAATGCTGCTGTAAGGGTGTTAGGTACGCAATTACCCCGCTGTTTCATGATTACGGGTTTAACTTTGGGTTAGGAGTTGAGACTAAGTATAACGTTTTCTAGACAAGAAGAAATAAAGAAGACACTTTATATGTCTCTACAGGTTAGGTATGTAATTAGTTACATAACAAACTTAGCAGTTTCCAGACGCATTATTTCTAGTAAATCCCAAGTTCAACTTGACCTACCTGTAGGTAAGAGCAACCAGATATATGAATCCTTCAACATGTACCCTTCGTTCGCAATTTAGTTGCCAAACATGTAAATAAACACGAGTTTTAGGAAAAACAACTTTAATGCATACTCATTCAGTTCAGTTTGCGAATGACTTTTTTAACAGTACCCGTCAGTCTAAAATCGACTTTATACTTTAAACTTGCATAATTTTGATGTATGTTTTAGTGGAAATAACATCAATAGAAAACAAGGATTTGTATTTTGATCAACCTTGTCTAAGCACGTTATACCTAGATAGTGCCATCCACGAAATCAGTATTTTCGGCCGAAGTTATAGGCGCCGGGCGCTTCGTACTCCGTCTCACTAGCGCCGTTCGCTTTAGGAGTAGACCCCCAGATTACTTACAGTAATCGCGGAGCTGGGGCATCTTCGTGGATGACACTATCTGTATCATTCACTGGGTAAGTATTCCACTTACATAAAGAATTCGAAGTCTTCGAAAGGAGACTTCCCAAGACATAAAATATCAGTGCCAAAAATAAAATATCATTGAATACTTTTGTGAATTCAATTTTAAACCTTCTCTCGGTACATAAATCACTTTTTCTCATTCTCAAAATGGCGGAAACAGGCTACCCCGTACGAGACGCGAATTTAAAGTCTTGTTTTACATTTCGTCGCCGGTTTTAGGGTTCCGTGGTTGACTGCTAAGACAAACTTGTAGCTTTAGCTTTGTTCCTGTTTCCATCCATTGATCCATAATTATGTTCGAAAAAAAAAATCTGCTCAACAACGTAAATACGTCATTGAATGTTGTTGAACTGTCAAAATGAAACCGATTGTGATTGATCGTGCGTTACGCAATTACGGTGCTGTTTTTCGTGGAAATGTGTTGACTTTGACTTTAGTTGGGGTAAGATTTTTTTAAATTAATTAAATTAATTATTCAGAACTTTTCTTTGAAGCTTTTAATTTAATTCCTAACAACCTACCTAGGTAATTGTTTCGGAATCAGAAATAGGTATACATTATCAGCAAGGAATCAAAAAACATTTTATTGAAATCTGTCTCTTAAGTTATACAGAACCCTCAAATATACCACAGGAATTTACCACACATTTTTAGGGGTGGCAATCTCATCAATTTCCTTGATGACATGGCAATGTAACTTGTGAGGGAAATATCATATAAATCACTTTTATAGCGCGTAAGTTATAAGTCATGGGACGGAATACATTACGTTGTGTTCTGAGGATTGACCGACATCTTTTGAATCGTGAAGACTGAAGAATAATAAAGTAGTTCAATGGGCCTCTCTGAATGCCCATAAGTAACTTTACATCATCATACATAGAAGTTAATAGATATTTATTCATACCCCGGCAATACTTTCGTTACTAAATAATACTATCGTAGTAAAAATATCCAATTGAAACTTCGGTGAACTTACGAAAGCACCACTTTCGTGAGTTTTCCAGGGTATGAATAAATATCTTTAAACTTCTTTTATTTTAAATTGACTACGATAAAACACCCTATGTGAATTTCGAAAGTTTACTACGGGTGTATTAACATAAAACGCAGATTCGAACAATTTGAATTCTGTAAACGTCAGAGATTTTTTTTTTAATTTTCCACGTTGTGTAGTAGGTACCACATTAGGTACAGTTTTTCATCAAAATATCAATTTCACTAAAACTGCAGATTCGTATGTTTGCCGTGGAGGTGACACGTGCCGTGATGATTTGCATTATACCTACCTACTTGCCTACTGTAAGAGTAGAAGCTACCTCCGAACTGCGATTTCACATAAAGTGGTAACATTAAGCACAGTGATTCTGTACCTACAGTTTAATGGATAAACTAGTGATGTGCAGGTGCAAATCAAAACCGTTAACAAACGTCAAAATATTACGAGAGTAGTGTAATAAAAACGATTGAAATAATTACGTACGTTTTCAATTTATTTTGGCACCTCTTTGTTGAAATAGTGGAAATCGAATCGGGGCCCTCATCTTTGCAAAGTTATCCGTGACGCATCTTTCTTGACGCAAACGATTTTAGAACTAGCACTAGCTTTTATTCCTACATCGTGGGTTCACAGATCTCAACAAGCACATATGCAACAAGAACCGGAATAATTATTCATAGGCTGATTCATAGGATTAGTTATCGGAAATGTCACCCTTTCAGGTATTTGCGTAGTAAGCTCAAAATCAAACATGGCTGAATAATTAGGGTCTGCGGCGTTGTGACATATGTTAGCCGTTTAGCTGTTGCTATACGGTGGATAGTCAAACTCAGAATTACAGAAGTATCTTAGAATCTGTCTACCTGAGGAAATAACGGCATGGTGTTTGTAGGAAAAAACCGAAATTTGCGAGCCTCAAAACAGTTAAAGTTAGAAAAACTAAATAAAAATTAGGTATGGCGATAGTTACAAAATTATGCTTTTGTGATGTGTAAAAAATTTCGGCCAGGCATCTAGGATGAGTCAACTCATATTTGAATAGTGCATGAGGCATTCGTTACAAATTCCATAATGTTTGCGTAATCTTGAACCAAATCTTTAAGTGTGTTTTGGTGTTCCATTAGGCAAGGGTTTCTCAAACTGTGATGCCTACCTACATGAACCCTTGAGTGTACGCGTCAAATGGGTGTAGCAAGGTTTTCGCAATGGCGGCAGTAATTTAATCAGAAACCGATTCATACTACCTAGTTAAATTTAACTTTTGTAACATATAAATAATAATGGCGAACTAAGATGGAGAAATCTGGAAACCGCAGCAAACAATAATAAATTGTAATAATAACTTTTAAATTATATTTATACATACGTATTGACTAATAAATCAGGTAATGGACATCAATTGTCCATCCCTCAGGTAGCAATAACATTAATAGTACAAATTAATTACAGTCAATTGCAATCAACGGCCAGGACGCAGCTTTGAATGATTAGATTGACGACGATATAGATAACTTTCAAATGTACTAACATAAGTTAATGAGTTTACTATTAAAATATCTGATGTTGGATGTACTTCTGAGGTAGATAGCATTGTTTAACGTTAGCCCAGTCCAACAAATGTTTGTAAAAAAATGAGTAGGTAAATTCGTATAGGAATGTTCTTTACCAACTGTCAGAGACTGTCAGCCTAGAATCGGTACTAACGGCATTATCACGGTTATTTTGCATCAACATTTAGGTATGGCATAATGTATTGACTAACTCAGTCAATAGAGAATTTGTATTTAGAGCTCAAAAAAATGTAACAGATCTATATGTGGCCTAAATAGCACCGACAGTTGTCAACCGTTCTTTAAAAGCCTAAACATACTTACCCTACCATCTTAATACATCTACGAAACTAATATATTTGTAAAAACACATCTCGCAATACAAAATAGCTTCCAAGAGCTACCATAGAAAGTTACGCGACAAAAATAAGTTAGAGCTCGAAATAACACATGGCAGAACAACCCTTATGAATAAAAGTATTTTCTGTTTCTGTATGGCCGCAAAACTATTTAACAAACTGCCTGTGACATTAAAATCATTAAATCTGGACAAATCCAAGAGTGTACTTATGAAATTTTTTATCGATAAATGTTACTACTCATTAAAGGACTATTTGGATTACAATTCTATAATTCCTCCTTCAGATAACAGCTGTTATAACGTGAAAGCGTAACTAACAAACAAACTTACTTTCGCATTTATAATATTGTTATATTTAGGATAATTAAATTAATATAGAAACGTAGAGGACATTATATCGACAAATTGTTTGTTTGTCAATACATTGTTTAATTGTTACTTCTTTCCATAAACCAGTTTTGAATAATACGTTAATTTTATTAGGACCCTAATCGTTTTAATTTACATAAAATAAGATTATCATTAGTGGCCTCTATCCGTATTCGTGTTCCAGTAATGCCTTTCATGGATACATGTGAACCAATAAGTACTATTTTTGCTAGATTTAATAATCACATCAGTATCAGCATGTTTCCTTTATGTATTAATAAAAATTTAATTACGAAAAAGCATTAACGGTGAGGCATATTTATCGTAACAGATAGAAATAACAGATATTTAAAAACAAAAAATAACTATTGTTCCCAATAATATAACTTATCTGTTACTTAAAATAACAGACCCTTAAAGACTGTTACCGCGGCTGTTATTGTTATTTCATTGTAACAATACTCACAAAGACTGTTACCACGGCTGTTACTAATGTACAAACTCACACCAAGGAAGGAATATAGCAAGGTTATCAATGTATCTCTCTTCCTCATTAAAGAATGACCCTTGCTAAAAAGAGAAACGCCTATTATTTATTTCGAAATATGTTTACTTCTCACTCTTATTAAAGCGGTTAAACTACGCAAAAAAGAGAAGCACTTAGTATTTATTATCCCTAAAAATGCAGTTGGTGGTCTTACAAGAACAAAAATTTACGAAAAAATTACTACTAATTAAGTTCATGATCCCTGTTACCGGTTACTGACCAGTCGTTCCAGGTCAAAACTTCGGATACGATTTTCGACTTTAAACGAAAAGATACAAAGAAAATATTCAATTGTAAGTACGTAAGTATTGTATTGTACGTATTTATCGTCCGTACAAAAAATAGCAGGCTGTTATTTAATAACAGATATTTAGATCTGTTATTTTTGTATAACAGTAACGGTGATAACAGATATCGTGTTTAACCTGTTACAACCCATCCCTAAAAAGCATGTACAGCTGATGCGAGTAACTAACGGTTTTATCAATTTCCAAATCATCCGTCAAAATGATTCTATTCGAAGACGGTTAACTGATAATGATAAATGATTTTATTTCTGTAAGTAGGTTATAACAAAAACTTTTGCAAGTCAATCATATTTTGAAAACGAGATGAGGTTTAGCCCTGTTTCCAGACAGAATATAGGCGACCCTTAAGGTCAACAGTGACCCTAAAATCACCTCTTGCCTTTCCGGGCGCCATCATCGGTATGAAAAACGAAGGGTCATAATTTAAACAGTAGACAAGAAATTAATGGACTGAGTATTCTACAAGTCTATACTTTAAGTCAATCGTATACCAATTAATTAAGATTTTCATTAACACAGCTTATTTGGGTTTCATCATAAAACGTTAACTTTATGTAATAATTATATTAAACCAAATTATCTTAGTATCCTTTTCCTAATCAAAATAATAGTACACAGAGTTAACAAAATACAACCCATTTTCGTGTAATTGAGACTATACATTTTAGCTACTCTTTGCAACGGAGTCATTTGTAAAAAAAACCGGCCAAGTGCGTGTCGGACCACGCACAATGAAGGAATCCGTAGTTAGGATGAATTTATCCCAAGAACAAACTTAACATTGTAGATTGCATTGGGAGACCATGTTTTTCAAACTGCAAGTTTAAGTTGGTTGATTATTACTCGTTAAACTGTACAGCCTACACATCTCTGATAGTTTTCCTTTTAATTCCGTTATATATACTACTGCTGTATTTTTTTTCACAAATCCAAGTACAACCATTTAGCTGGCAGGGGAGGGGGACATTTCACTATAACAAAAAAAAATCAGTTAAAAGCTTAATATTTCGCAAACGGATCCCTGAATCCAGAAATGGTTATGGAACGACCTTTCTAACGATATCGCACAACATGAGGTAGATGAGAAAAAAACTACCCCCTCTTTACGTGTAGGGGAGGTACCCTAAAAAAACATTTTTCTTGATTTTATTGTATCACTTTGTCGGCATGACTAATATGTATACATATGCCAAATTACAGGTTTCTAGTACTAACCGCCTCTGAGCTAAGCCGCGGACAGACAGACGGACAGACAGACAGACAGATGAATATGGCGGAACCCTAAAAAGGGAGACCGTTTGTTTACATTTAGTATTTTGCTTAGCTCATTAAGGGATATACCAAAGTTCGCATTTTTCAATTACTTACAAAGAAATGAGAGCAGTGATGAACTGATGACCCAATGGTATCGGCCCCGACTTACGTTAAGTTGTAGATAGTGAGTTCGAACCCAGACAGGTACTTTGTGTATTTAATTTCATCACCACTGCTCTCAGAAACGGTGGAGGAAAACATCGTAAGGAAACCGGCATATCCTAGAACTCCTAGAACCAAAAAAAATGAAGACATGTGACATCCACCAACCCGCACTGGGCCTACGTGGTGGATTATGGCCCACTCCCTCTGCCTGTGTCCCAACAGTGGGAACGTTACTGGTTATTGGCTGATTGATTAATTACGCTACAAAGAAATAATAATTTTGCAGCCAGTCTTGATTATTGTTGCGTGTGGTAATATTCTATTGATTTGTAAATGGATAGTGATCAAGTTTTAAGAGGTGAGGTAAGGTGAGGTAGCGTGGAGGTGGCGTCATTATTTCAAGACGCACTCAAACTTATTCGCGTCTATGCCAAAAGAAGCCATTTAGTCTTGGTCTTTTTCGTCATATTCTGGGTCATTCTTCACGGTTTTATACAATAACGGTTAAAGTTCAGAAAAAAAAGTTGCGAAACGTAAATTCGATTCAGGCTATCACATGACTCTTGTACATTGTTGGACGGACTCATTTTTCTAGACGTCAACGGTGTCAAGCAGATGATGGTTTCCGACACTTGATTTCATGTCACTTACATGTCATTACAGCTTTTTCGATTGTACTTCTATCTGGCTCTCAAAGTAGTGGAAGTCAGATCAGTCGCTCTATGTAAAATACTGGTACCTATGCAGCTGCATCCGGGTAGACTGGAAGCCGACCTCAACATAGTTGGGAAATGGCTAGGCAGATGAGGAATTTGATGAGTTGTTTAAAAAAATAGTGGCAACTCAGTAGGTATTAAGTACTTACTACTTTTGTTGTATTAGAAAACATTAAAACAACAAAGCAATTTTTTTTCTTTAATGCTCTTATCACATCAGTTAATGATATCGCACCCTGTCTTAAAAATTACAAATACAATATTACAAACTTAACTTGTAACAATGCCCAAATACTTATTCTTCCTAGAAGTATCCTAACTTAACGTGCATTAAAAGAAGTGCAGATAAATGTATCAGCTGCCGTTCGACTTTATTAATGTACAAAAGATCACTGTTAATATTTTATTGAAAAAACCTCGGCAAAAAACCGGTTACGCAGGTAAACAAGTGTCCCCTCCCTAGCGCACGAAGTGAAGTTGGTAACACTTTCTGTGCGCCCTGTGCAAGGCGAATTACGCGAACTTCAAGGCAAATGCAGAGCGCAGTGTAGCGGCCTCTGCTATGCACTCGTTGTTCGTGACTTAAACAAAAACAAACCATTTATTGACGCACAAAACCGAGTTTTAACACGCACTCGCTCCGTAATTTAACAACAAAACCCAAAACAAACGTACTAACAGTGAATTGTAACGTTACAACAACTCGGCAAGTAAAGTTTTCAGACTTTTGTTTATAGTAATCGCCGCGGCAACCTGGCCGAGTTACGGAGAGCAACAGTTTGTTAGTCGTATACACGCGCGTCGCCTCCTTCGATTTTGTTAGGTTATACTTCTATGTCAGTCGTGCAGTTAAAGACAGCGTGTTACGTCGCGTCGCTGTCCCGCGCGCTGTTATCGTCGAAAACTTTTTATCTTGTGTCAAATATCGTCGGTAATAAGCGCAAAATCGATCCGAATAACGAATTTTAATCGAAAAAGTGATGTTTTAAGTGTTTAAGTGATTTATTGTGGTAGTTTTTGTGTAAAAACGAGTGCATTCTTCGGTGATTCATCTCGTGACAAGAAATTGTGTACCTACAGTGTCGCATTGTGGATGTATTGGTAAAAATATGTGTGGCGAGTACGAGTGAACTTAGTTTTTTTCTTCGAAAAGATATGCAGAGGAATTCCATTTGAGGGCGATAAAAAAGGTAAGTCTCTTGTAATTGGACCGCGGTTATGAATACTTAAGCTGAATAAGTTATCTTTTGTTCTATATTTTATTGTTTGCCGTAAGAAATGTGTACGGAATGTTTGACCATTCAGAAATTACGTTTCTTTAAGATAAGAGAGATAAAACTTTTTGTTTATTAAAATATTTGTCGGTAAGTACACAATGATTAAAATTTCTAAGAACGGCAACAGTCTACAGTAACATTGCTACCACAGAGTAACAAAAAGTAAATTAGGGTGAAATCACCAGGAGTCTGCTGTAATTGGTCTATAAAACTTTTAATAAAAAAATGTGAATCAGACTTCCTTCAGATCTTTAGCCGAAAGTGATAAAGGCTCTTAATGATTAAGGAAATTAGCTTTTGTTCATTTTAATTAAATTAATCATGCATTTACCAATACAGTTTTACTAAAGTAAGTAACGCGACGGTTTATATTTAAAAAATCCAATTTTTACTCCTTTCAAAACAGGTTTTTAAAACAATCAATAGAGGCAGAATAACTTGTTTCCTTTGCTTGATTCATACATATGCATGGCGCCGGATGGCCGGCAGCTGATGACTACAGCACCTATATTATTATTACGAATAGGTATGAATCAGATAGACAATAAAACAAATATTTTACGACAATTCGCACACATGCAATTAAAATGTGAAATTGCAATTAAACAAAGAAAAACGAGTTTTTGTATATTAATTGGATCTGATGATGCAGACATTAAATAAAATCATGTGGGTAAATTAATCGGAAATTCAGAACACCTATTGGTTTCGCAAAACTAAAAAAAATATTGTTTTGTTTGTTTAAATAGGTACCTAACTCTGGTTAACTTATCTCACACATAAATACATAGGTACTGTACCGATACAATGTCTGTCCCATTTTAACTTTACTTGTACGGCGTGGATAAAAAAAATATATTTGCCAAAAGAACCTTACAACAAATTTTACACAGTACCTATTTATTATCTATGAATCTAAAAGATTTGATGCCCGGTTAAGATACCCTGTGCATTGCTGGGTTGCGGGTTTGTCCGAAAGGGATATCGCGGCCCCGGCACACAGGCAACGGAAGGAACACGGGTGGGTTTTAGTCAGTAAAAGTCTGACACTCCCTCTCGCTCTGCCCAGAGCGGGAGAAGTCATTTGATGATTTCCCATCCTCAAAAAAAAAAAAAAAAAGATACCCTGTGCATAAAAATAAATAGGTACCTACCTAAGTAGGGAGGAAGGTACGTAGATAATATTACTCCCCAAGACACCCAAACTGGCATTCATCAAATCTTAATTACCGCGATAATTACCTACGTCTTTTCGAAAATATTAGGTATCATATTAATTAGGCAACCACCCTTATTAAGCACACACCTACTCAACAATCTTAATCATGATATAATAAGCTCAGAATTATTTAGAGAAAATGCGCAGGTTTAAACCTGAGCTAACAACGCCTGTCACTCAAAGGAACTTTATCTGGAATCTATTCTGTGATACCTGTGGAAAGTAGTGCTCGGCACTATGGTGACCTAACACTCCTTTCTCGTATCGATAGGATATGGTATAGGTATATGGTAAAATTTAGTCTCGTATTATAAGAGAAATAACTACTATATTGAATCACTAACACTTAGTAACAAGAACTGGTAGAAGATGGTAAACTATATAACTAACTTATTGGTAAAATGGTAATTAATGGTTTTGAGTCGCGGTGTCTCTAATGAGATCTGAACGCGAACTGGCCCACATTTAGGTGAACGAGAGAATGTGCATATCTGCGTTCGATTAAAGCCTCGTGCAAACTGCCGCGACGCGAAACCGGTTATTTTTTACCGTGCAGTTTTCCTAGTTTTTTTTTTGTTAGAGTCATGTCGCGCCCGTCTGCACGAGGCTTAACTCGAACAATACCTACCTTGGTGCCCAAGTAGTAGGAGTACCTACCTGTGGTATGAGTACTGTAGGCAACTCATTTTTCAACTTGGGAGGTTTACCCGCAAAATACCTACACTATTTCTGGCAAAATGTGGGTCTGTAGTTACTACAATTCATTTCAGCTACCCGGGAAATACAGGCTTGATTTTAAGTAAAAAATAAGTAACGCTCTCATGGTTACTTTTATTGGCAAATAGGTCAATGGCCCGAGAGCCAATTTTCGCTCCAGTCGCGCTTACCTAACTACTATAAGATGTAAAACCAATGGCCTTGGCTAACTTAGTATTATTAACATTATATTTCAAGGTCTAATGCTGAATGATAATCATTTTTGCTCACGTTGAAGAAAAATGGTAATGATTTGTTTCTTTGGTGGTCAAGAGAATGCGACCATTCTCTTGACAAACGAATGAGCCAAAATGTCGTCAGGAAAGCTAAGTGAGTATGATATTATAAATGTGGATTGCTGTACGAGTAGGGGAGGACCAAAAAACTATGGATGGGCTGTGTGAAAGATGATATGGCTAGAAAGGTAGTGACTACCGAGATGACCAATAATATGGAAGAAAAATACATGTGTGGCAGGAAAATGATGATAATGTTAATGATTCACTAAACAAAAAATAATTTCGTTGATTATTGTGCCGCTTACTTGTCTTTTTCTCAGGAGATATCAACTTACCTTACTTCAAAATCTAGCTACGTCATTCTCAGCCTTTATTCAATACGCACAGCACTGTTAGCCATTCTTCTGCCTTACAATCTAAATACCTAGGGTACACGGCATTAACTAGATAAACCCTTTATCTCCATCACCCTCTATCTACCAGATAGAAAATTTAAAAGTCTTGACAAAAAGCCTGATTTCTATAGAAGAGGTCGGCTTATTGGGGATTAGCCCGAATTCACTCGCCCGAAACGGGCGAATTGTCGCTTTTAAATAAAATTATAAAAATTAACTCGATTCGTCCGTTTCGGGCGAATCACCACTAAGCCGATCTCTTCTATGGAAATCAGGCTTTTTGTCAAGACTTTTAGATTTTCTATCTGGTAACCCTATATCTACATACATTACTAGGCGACTACATTCGGGCGAATCACCATTAAAGGCTCGTACAAGCCTTAACCCAAACGTCGGGAAAGGAAGAACGAAGAAGGAAGAACGTCAGGAAGGTTTTATAGCAAACGAAATTCAAAACTTTGTATAAAAAACATCTGTAGGTGTTAATGGAAAGGAAGAACAGAAAAGAAACAGCTTTTAGATATGAAGTCTAAAAGCTGTTTTAAAAAAAATCCCGTGAACACGATGACCACATCTGTTACCGGCCCGGTGCTATAGCCGCCGAGCGCTGCAACCAAGAATAGTCCTTACGGTGGTTAGATTTGAACTTCTTCTATGGTACCTATAAGTACTACGTGTACGTTTTTTTCCATTGAAGATTATGTTTTTACGACTTAAAAAAGGAGGTATTTTGTTTCTATTGATTGCAAATTACTAATAAAAAAATCTTAAAAGTCTCCTGTATAATATTTTTCAAATTTGAAATAACCAGCTGAAATCCTGTCGGGAGCCTATAAATCTTGAGATATGTTAACCCTAGGTATGTAATAGTTGCTCGGCAGTCGGCGGTATCGCATATCTAGGCTAGATCTCAGCTTAGCCTAGACTTTATAAACTATTCGCTTCACTGGTATGAACACTGGGTGTCTTCAAGTGTTGTTTGTTTACAGGTTTAGTTTAGGTATTATAATAATGTGAGAAGTAGTCAATGAATACTGCTCAATGGTTTAGTAGTGGTCACAAGGACTACTGAAGAGTGTCCGTGGAGTTTCTTGCCAGTTCTTCTCCATAGGAACCTACTACGTGTTGGAATGGGCAACTAGCTTCATTTTACAATTCAAAAGTACCTGTAATTGGTTTATTTGAATTAAATGCTTTGAGTTTAAGTTTTTTACTTCTAAGCATGAGGTCCTGGGTTCTATTGCTGGGTCGGGCTAAGTGTTATTGGGTTTGTCCATCTGGAATTTGTCAGTATCAGCCCGGAGTCCGGATTTATGCCCGGTTGATGGCAATAGGCTCACCCGCTATGACATGGGACTTAACGGGGATGCGCTAAGCTAGTCCGCGAATTCAAATTTTCTTTCGTTTTTTGCAATTTGCAGGTCTGTGTCAGGTTATATGTTGATTAAAATATGATACGCGACCGTAACAAATATGGCTTTAATAATAATACCAGCCTGTTACTGTCCCTCTGCAGGGCAAAGGCCTCTTCTCATACTGAGAAGGAACGAGCATTGATCACCACGCTTGCTCAAGAAATGAGACCTCAAGACCTTTACAGAATTATAATCATAAGAATCAGGAATACAACTCTTTAAGTTAACATAATCCTCAAATGTCATGATTTTATGAAATAGTCACTCAATAAGATTAAACTTCGTGCAGACTAGCGCGACGCGATACCGGTAATTGTTATACCGTGAAGTTTTCTCAGAAATTGTATTGTTTGAATCGCGTCGCGCTGGTCTGCAGGAGCCTATACATGAACTTGGAGAGTTGTATTGATGATTTTTATTATGGTCACAATTCTATAAATAAACATTTGTTACGGCCGCGATCATATTTAGATCAACATACAATCTGACACTGACCTGCACATAGCAAAAAAAGTAAGGAAAATTTAATTTCTCGGTTTACCCTGACGCTTTCGCCTTAAACATAACTGGTGAAATGTGGGTATACTTACCTACTATATAGATGCACCTCTACCTTACCCTTCGGGAATACAGGCGTGTAGTTATGTTACCCACGATGATCAAGATTGTAATGAATAACCTTCCTACTTAACACTATCTTTTAGGCACTAATAGCATGATTCAGGGTTTTCACAAGCGAATGCTAGTTGTTAAGTAATGGAGGGTAATTATTCTCGGTGTCGGATCGGAACTAAATTCCGTGTCGTCGACAGTCCATAGTAAGCTGCGCGGTCATTGAACTGCGACCAACGTCAATCTGTGCTAATGTAGTCTTGGCTTTAGTTAGCCTTTAGATCTTTCACGCCACAAGCCATAGGGGCTATTGCAGACTAATTCATAACTTGGTGAAAAGATAAGTTAGTCAGCAAGGTTGAAAGAATTTTTTTTTTTTTTGCTGTAACTTACTTGGAAATTCGAGCATTAACAACGTTCTTCGAGATAAATCGAAAATGCTGTACTGGTCAAATACATGCGAGCAGGCCGGCAATGTTTGTATGAAAATCCGTAATCTATCGTCTTTAGCTGCCGAATAAATTACTATGAGAACTCATATCTTTCGTATTATTTAAAAAAAATTACCACGTGAAAAGAAGAAGATTTAAAAAATGGAACGAACATTATACTTCGACACATGCCGCCAACCAAGGAGGTAACATAACAAAGATTTTATTTAAATTTCGATTCTGGCTGGCAAATATAGCTGTTTGAAGTAAAGAAGAAACAAATGACATATTGTCGCGTGAAAAAAATTAATCTTCGTCCATCAACAGCCCGCGACAGTAATGTAGGTACTATTCACAATATTCACACAAAAAACAGAAAAAAATTAAAACAGTTTTAAACAGTTGAGTATAAATGCCAGACAACTATAGTGCCGTTGGTAGCAGAGTTGACTGCCCAAGGTCTGTCGGAGGGGTGTCGTCGAGTGCAAAACACAACATCATGCCTTGTTTAATACACCCACTTTCCACCAGATGTTTTGAGTCCATATAACTGAGAGTATATACCGACCCGTAAACTGAGCACAAATCCAGACTCCGGGCTACAACTGACAAGGCGCTGATGGCAAAACCCAATAAGAAGCTCAAACTCAGGACCTCTCCCTTTTTTTTTTGGTTGGGAAATTATCAAATAACATCTCCCGCTCTGGACGGAGCGGGAGGGCGTGTCTAACTCTTACTGACTAAAACCCACCCGTGTTCCTTCAGTTGCCTGTACGTTGCCAGGGGCCACGGTGTCCCTTTCGGATTTTCCCGCGACCCCGGCAGAGGACCTCTCCCTCAGCAGTCTTACTTGTGATCACTTGATCAATGAAGCGCTATTTAATTTAGGCGTTGAAATAAATTAAAAGCTAGAGATTCTTTTCGTTAGCTTAGCAACATTTTAGTTCATTTGATGCTCGATTGTGGCTCAAAACAGTCGTTAGTTCAACACCTTTTTGTGTAACTTTTTCATCAGTTGATGTGTAGAACAAATAACGTTACCATTAGCTTGAAAAGTAACACTAGCCATTATAAATAGCCACCATTATATTAATATTAGGTAGCTAAATTAATGTTGATGCTGACTAATTAGTCTGGTATCTAATTTTGCGCAGAAAATTATTTATTCAAAAGTTTTATTAACACCTTGAGAAGGTTATTTTCATCATACAAAACATTGCATTAAAATGTCCTTTTATCTGGCTGCCCAGAAAGCGGGTAGTGTTTTTGAATGTCATAATTTACTCTCACCAGGCCACTGATTGAAGGTGAACGAAGACAGCTATACTACATAGGTTTAGGCATTTAAATAAGAAAGTATTTCTATGGGTTTTGGTAACGGGTTTTTATAGATGACACTTTCTTCTTTAAAAAACGAAAAAACCCATATTAAATTTATTTTAGATTTTTACAATAGTTTCTTCTTTTATTAATGTAGGTTTAACTTTATCATTTATTCTTGAACTACTCTTCGTAGATGTAACAGCTTGAGAAAAAAAAAATTGTTCGATTTATAATAATAATATAATATTTTGTAATCTGTCTATTGTAAAGAGCCCAAACTCTAAACGTCAACGAATTATAACGTTGCTAAATTGAAGAGTACAACTGTGACGTAGCATGATAACTAAAGTGACAGGTATTACGTTTAGTCGGTTACTTGACAGCTGTCTCGGCACGTGGTTTTTTTTGTTTACACTTATTTGACTACCTAAACGTATGGAGTATAGAACCCGCACTGGGCTCGCGTGGTGGATTACGGCCTAGGTACTCTTTCCAAAGAGAGGAGGCCTGCGTCCCAGTAGTGGGAACATTATAAATCTGCTTATGCTCATTTTATTCTGTATGCGAAGACGTCTTTGCCTTGCACTGGAACAGTAACTACCTCGTATTATTATTAGAGCAACAACTACACAAAAACAACTCGCCAGTTAATAATACACACTTTCCGACACAATCTAGTCGGAGTGCTCTTGAACTGTCGATTAAGCCACCTATCTTACAGAAAATTAGATTTTTTCCACACAATACGATCCAGACGCGATGGACACGGAAAAAGAAACGTTCAGAAGTCTAACAACCTAACGGAGCACACACCGAGCTAGTTTTCTGATAAAAAATAAGTAAAAAAAATACATATGAAGGAGCCCATTAAACAAAAAAATACCCCTCATGTATAAAAAATAACATTTATAAGTATAACTCAATCAATGTATTCAAAACTTAATAAGCAAAATATTTAAGCCCTTATTCATAAACGCTGCTTAAAGTTAAATTATGATTAGCGCTTGTTTATGCATACATTTTTGACGTTTAAACGTCTCTTAACGTTCACCCTTCCTAAAAACAGCATTGGATGGGATGTTTGTGTGTAGGGATATAGATTATATTTTGAAAATTATTTTACTAATGTGAAGCTGCAGTATTGCCGCGTGTCCTAGAATATATTTTATGTTTTAAAGAAGTTTCAGTTTTAAATAAGAGGCCCTAATTACCTAGTTTCCGTCAAGTTCTGAATCAGCTGTCTAACTACGCAACACATTTTCGTAAACGATTACGAGTAATCTGTTTCATTTTGACAGTTCAACAACATTCATTGCGTTGTTTACGTTGTTGAGCAGATTTTTTTTTTCGAACTTATGTAGCAATGGATTTGCAATCTGTTTCAAAATGATTCAGATTCTCATTGATCGTGTATTACGTTATAAGGGTACCGGTTTTCAGGTGTCTTGCAGGCCGATCATGCAGCCAAGCAAGACTGTAACCTGAAATCAGTCTACCTACCCTTTTACGAACTATATTGGGGTCGTTTTCAAGTTTAACCGAATGCAGCTCGTGAGGAAACCGGTTCTAGAACCAAAAATTCGAAGACATGTGACATCTACCAACCCACACTGGGCCCGCGTGGTAGATTACAGCCCACTGCCTCTCGAAGAGAGGAGGCCTGTGTCGCAGCAGTGGGAACATTTCAACTTTATTCAATTCAAAAAACTGTGGTACTGTCTGTTACTGTGTTGTTGTTGTTGTTATCTAGGCTGATTATAACTAATATTTTACAAGGAGCGACTGTCTATCTGATCTCCAGAAAAAACCATGATGGTCGCAAAGTGAACCTTCTGTTCCTAAATTTATTGCGTGGTCCTAAGGACGCCGCCCTCGCTATCTTACATCTACTAGTTGGATAGCATGTACATGCATACTTACACAGTATACATAGTGTAATTATGTGTCTTGTACTTGTATTAGAAAATAAACTTGGAAGCTACGGTGCAGACTTGTGGAAACGTGCATCTAATCTAGTAAACATTTTCTAAGATGGAGGCATGATTTTTAATTTTATTTCAAAGATTTTTCGGAAATTTCTGAAAGGCTATAGAATAAGGAATCTGGATACCTAATTTAAAGGCTGTTGGGGTGAAAAAGTTTTCGACTTACGTCATCTCTGTCTACCCTTGTGCTGTTCTTACTCCATTTTGGTTGCCACCTTTTCCATAAGAAATTGACAGCGTCTCATTATAATAACCACCTTATTTAAATACTGAAATTGTGGCTATTATATCGGTCGATCAACACCTCGTTTAATCAGAAATTATTTAGTGCTATGTGTTAGAATATTCTTTTTTAGTATTTATTTTATAATTTTTAAAATAATCATTATTCTCCTGCCCTTATCACAGATTACAGATGCGTCACTCCACAAAATCATTTAAATAAAAAGCGACCCTACTCTACGATACAATAAAGTGCAATTCAGGTCGCACAGCGCTAATTACCTACAGTTATATTCACCTAGAAGTTTATTTTTATCGCGTGTCTTATATCTTCTGACTATGAAACGCCCACTGAATTCGACAAGTCGAGCCCGCCGCGTACAGACCTACCTACTTTCATACCTATAATGCGGAGTGACCCATCCGTATTCATCTGTACCCATATCCAGCTATCCCAATTTATTTGGTGTCAGTGCAACATGTCTCTTTCTTCCATACTTCTCTAGCAGTCGCCATCTTGGTAGTCACCCTCTTTCGATGCAAATGATGTTTCACACAGTCGATCCATCGTTCATTCCTGTAGCAACAATAAATAATATTCAATTTCATTAGATTTAATAGACTAACACACTATTGACTTGACTGGGGAAAAAAAAAACTATTTACTCCGTCAGTCAAATAATAAAAAAATATTAGACACGTATTTTTTGCTTTAAAATCATAATAATAATAATAAAAAAATAGAACGCATTAAAGTTTGGGATTGAGGACCTGCACAAGTCGATATAAAATCTACCGGAGAGTGACGTCGTGTTACTTTTTAACTCAATCTATTGCCCTTATCTCTTGATAACGTAACAAAAGAAAAAATACGTGTCCAATATTTTTTGATAATCTATTAGAAAGTTTTTTTTGTCAACATCCCTAATCTATTGAACAAAGCCATATTGAATGTCCTCGTAACAAAAATAACCTCTACTCCACAAAATGAATTAACACACTTTCTGCCGATCACGTAACCGCTAAAGGGCGTGAAAATACGGAAGGAAAAACGTAAGACTGATACTTAAGGAAATGGGAGGCCTTCCTTCACGCTCCACTTAGTTACCCTACACCTGATTACACGAGAACGAGATCTACAGGGTGTGTGCAAGTAGATGCTGCATGTACTGGGCTTATGTACTTAATAGGGTAAGTTGAAGGTGGTATTTAGCCACACACACTTAGCAAGAATGTTGGTGTTAAGGCACATATGTACAGTCAAACAAAATTATCGTGAACGAAAAATTTTAACACGTGTGACATCGTCAAACCGCACTGGGCCCGCGTGGTAGATTATGGCCCACTCCCTCTCACAAAGAGGAGGCCTGTGTCCCAGCAGTGGGAACAAATGATCGTACTACAGAAACTCACGCCTTTCTTTATGGTGATAAGTAGAAAATATAGAACTAAAGTGCAACGATATAACCATGTGCAAAGATTCTTGCGTACCGTGAAACATGAAAACTTTTCTCACTATTTTCGAATAATTAAAATTTTAATAGGATTTTTCTATGGAGATGTAAGTATTTTCCTTCATCAGCTATAACTGTTAGATCATGTGCGTGTGTTAGTATCGCAAAATTTACTATTATTCAACATTGAATTCAATATTTGTTCGATTTTGTTGGCGGGCAAAGTAATGTGGAGTTTTATCCAACTTTGCCCACATTCATTTTTTGACGCAAATTTGGTCTTTATGCAGATGACATAAAAACCAGAACAAGAATTTTGATAAAAATGGCGTTTACTTTAGGAATGTAAACGACACTACGAAAAGTTTTTACTAAAATGACTGGGCAATGTTACCCTGACCTTGCACTAAAATTTTCTCGCAAAAACAAGCACCTCATTAGACGAGTTCCAACAAGGTACTAAGCGAAGTTAGCAAAAAACCCGATAGTCAGTATTGCCATACATATAACCAATTTTTCACCGAAGTCAATCAATGCTGCCATGATATTCGCACATCAAAGATATGCTTTTATCATAATCTTCGGGCAGTTCCCCCTGTTGGCATATTTCACGGTACTCCCAAAATGATAATTGTTAAAACAAAAGAATTTTACAGTCAATGTATCTACACTGTTTTTATAAACTAATTAATCAATCGTTTAAAAACGCTTTAATTAATTCAGTGAAATATTAGTAGGTTTTCCAACATAATGTTAAAAAGTAATTAAAAACTAAAGTTTTAAATATTAATTAAACAGTTAACACTAGTTTTTGTTTGCAGTCTAGTTAACTCAAAAGGATCATAATCATTTTAAAGTTGAAAACTGTAACAATCAATAAAAACTTGTTTACTAATGCATTATATTAATACAACTTCACCCTTGTTATCCCCGAAGGGTTAGGCAGAGGTGTTACTACTGAATTAGCATGAATTTTGTAATTTAATATTTTAATCAAAGACCTACATTATAATTTTAAAACAATGTTTGACTTTAAGCTTATTATTCATTTCCAAATAATATGAAAATTCACGGAATTTTACTGTTGACCAACACAAAACATCAAACTGGCTTTGTTTAAAAAAATATTACGGGCCCAGTTTAAAACAATGGAGAGTAACTTACTAATTCCGCACGTGGTCTTTTTAAGTAGGTAGGTATACCTACCTAATGTAAGAAATTTTTGTTTTTATTTTTTCTTTTGTCATTGATTGTACCAAGACATAGTATAATAAAGTAACAGTATTATGTCTCGGCAGTGACCTTGAAATAATTAATTAATTAATTACCCCTACGGCCGCTCCGTGCGTTCTCAATACTGTTGCATAGGTAATGATGTACACTAAGATTTCGAAACGCGTCGCTTCAGCCGTTTTCTATGAAAAATATAATACTGTTACTTATTTATACTGTGATATGATTTCTTATCGACTAATTAAAAGTAAATTAGAACTTCATATCAGTGCATTGGTCTCACGCAGTGTGTTAATTAGTTTTGTCATTATCATTCTATATCTAAAATTACTTATACTACTAGTAAATAAACAGTTAGTAGTCGCCTCTGATAAAAACTGAAATTTGTTATCAACCATCTCATTTTCTACTAATAATATATGAAAATAACCCATCCACGGACCGACCTAGGCATGCGTTGCTTAACTCCTTGAAGATTAACCCGTGTGGCTGTTATTATTTAGCCACGGGCCCCTTAAAATCATCAATATAAAAACAATTTAACCTTATGTATTTTTATTCAAGTGCGTAAATAAAAGAAAATAATTATACCTAAGTAACACATTTGAAAAGGCGCTTAAAATAGAATTATTTGCAAGTTTAAGATGGACCTAAAACTGGTTTGTCTCACACCGAATCACTGAATGAAATCGATTACTTATCGCATGAATCAAAGTAGATTGGATTTCGCACGTCACTCCTATTGGAATAAGATTCGAAAAAACCTTTAAAGAAAAATAGGTCAAATACTTACCTACTTAAGGTCATCAGTCTTCACAGAGCTCGCGAAAGGGAGGAAAATTATTTATTAATTATAATATATTTTTCCATAGGTACCTACGTTTTCTGATTTATTTGTTTACATTTTCATCTGATACTTTTGGAACAGACCATACTATACTACCCAGGGTGCGAAAAACATAACTTAGGCGATTATCACACTAAACCGCGCTCCGTCGCGCAGCGCTGGGCAGCCATAGCAAACAATATGACCACGAGAGTGCGTCCAGCGCCCGTAATGTGTTTTCTATTCAAACCCGGCCCGCGCTACGCGACGGAGCGCGGTGCAATGTCATAATTGCCATAGTATCGTCACTTGTGCAGACTCGTTTAATGCATCCACATTAAAAACAGATAACATCTCTTATTATGGAAACCACTCACCAATACCACATAAAAAACCTATACAGAATCCCTTAACAGCACATACTTGTATGTAAATCAATTCTCATCACAGCCATGCTATTCTCTCCACAACATCGTTACAAACTAGTTAGTCGAGTTTAGTCCTGTTTAGTTCAACGACTATACGACTTGTTTTCCTAAAATAAACGCCCTAACTAGACACTGACTAAATAAGGCGTGTACTGTGTCAGACTGACTATTTATCTCGGCGTCCATCAACGTGACTATTTATGGAAC
Organism: Agrochola lota; assembly: GCA_947364205.1. NCBI lineage: Eukaryota > Metazoa > Arthropoda > Insecta > Lepidoptera > Noctuidae > Agrochola > Agrochola lota. The sequence continues at coordinate 3,583,437 of OX376229.1, forward strand.
ATCCCTAGTATAGATTATAAGTAGCTTAAGTAAGGTATAAGTTACTTTGAATGTAGGGATATTATTACAAACCAATTGTGGTGTGGTTCTTTCCTCAAAATACCATTTCAGACACTAATCTACTTGGTCCTCACATGATCTGACCTAGATTATGACTAGACTACGAAATTCGCGAGCCAGTTGAATTGAACTACTGCAGTTGCGCTGCTATGGTTTCGAGGCGGTGTGCTACCGGTTTTAAAAGAGACTGTGACCTCTGAGTTTGTTTCGATCTTTCTTAGAGTAGTCGGATAGGAAAAACCGATCGCATCTAGTTCTAAAACATAACTTATTTTTGACGTGTAAAAGTATCAAACTTATACTTAGCTTTACAATTTGCTTGTTGATGGCGGTTTGCAGGTTAATTCTGGACAAAGTTCCAACTGCATGCTACTTTGTGTACTCGTTTCGTTCTGATGACAATGCTTTAATTTGGTAGAGATATCCTGAACATCAATTACCGAAATTAAAAACGTTCAAAATCTTGTCTCGATCTCATCTCAGCGATAACCAATGTCAGGAAACCCATACAATTTTTGACAGATTGAGAATAAGATTCAACGAACGAACGACGAACACGACGAACGTTCTTACATATGAGAATTGCCCCTCAGATCTTTCCAGGAACGCCTTAAAGACTCCTTCCAGGAATCTGATCTCTAGTTTCGACGAGAACCCCCGACATACAAACTCACAATTTTTTTACCTCTTCATAATATTATTATTAGCAAAGATAATGACCACGTGCAAAACAACACGTTAGTTACTGTATACAGTATAACTAACAACGTCCAATTTCTTTCCGTAAAACATGCTTGCGCGCAATTCGATCATGCTACGCTACCTTGCTTATCGTTATTACTTATTTCCTGCTGTTTATCAAGAATTGTGTCTATATGACTCAAACGGTTTTAGATTTCACATTATTATTCTACTGTCATAGTTGTTTAGAGTGTTACAAACATCTTTTGGCGCCTGATTGACATTGACAGGAGGGCGTTGTTGGGAAACATAGGGAAACATTTTGTTAAGTTGACACAGAAATTGTAATGATAAAACAAGATGGCGGCGTTAGTTCCGATTTTGACCACGCGCCAAAAGAACCTTGTAGCGTTGTGAACATTCTGAACTGCCTTTGTTTCGACGCCTTTGATAAATTATAAGTGAAATAGGAAAAGCCGTTGCCATCTGGTTTAAAAATATAAAATGACATGGTTGACCCTTTTGGTGACCAATTTGTTTTTGAGCTGTGGGTCGCGAGTTCTATTCTTGCATGAAACTAACTACAGGAAGTTGTCCTGTCTCTTGTGTTTTAGTGCTAGTGAGGTTGAGGTAGTTATGTTTGTTAATAGATCCTTGGGAAGTCCGAACAGGAGATTTTTCTTCAGCGTTCATTTGTTTCTTGAGTAGTGCACCTTGACGTTGATAATTTGCCTGCACATTCAACAGCTTTGTTAAGGGTCCCATAGAACAATTTCCATGAAATTTTCATAGAAAAATTTTCACCATACTCGCGTCGCGCCGATTGCGCATTTACCACAGTATAAACTCAAACTCAACTCAAAGCATTTACAGGTACTTTTGAATTGTCAAGGGGTCGGTCAGTCAGAAATATGAAGCTAGTTGCCCATTCCAACGCGTAGTAGGTTCCTATGGAGAAGAACGGGCAAGAAACTCCACGGACACTCTTTTCAATCAGAATATTTTCACAAAATATTGGTTACATCATCCATTTTTGTAATTATACATGTGAGAACAATGTAAAAAGACGTGCACGTTAAAAGCGTCAGTAATAAAAATAAAATAAAAAACAATTCAAAAATTAAAATAAATTCAAATAAGCCGTGGCAGCTAAGAGATGACCAGTCCTCACTGACGGCGCCCGTTCACGAACATGACGCATGCATCAGCACCATTTAGCTCAACCATTTTGAAGGGAACTTAACGATCCAACACACACGCCACCACCAGCGAGACATTTGAGTGAGCATGACATACTCACAACCGCCAGGGCAAACTCAAGTCAATGAAAGACGTACCCAGTAAATGGTAACTGTAAAGTAGGGACATAGTGCTCACACATGTGCTATGCAATTATATAATACTAAGAGATTGAATTTATACAATCTAAAGATAGTTTTACAATCTTCAGCAGCTGCAACAATATTTTGAATGCTAATCAATTAGTTTATGCGCCCTTGTGGAGCTGGACCAGCGCTGAGCCAAGCATTTTTGTCGTCGATGTAATCCCCCAACTTATAATATGCTTGGCAGCATAGTGTGCGTTTTATACAAGATTTAAATTTCGTTTCGTTCAATTGGAGTATGTGGGGAGGTATTTTATTGTAACATTTCAAACAGTACCCCATGAAGGATGAGTCTACTTTAGCCAGTCTGAGTCTATAGTAAAGTAACAGTATTATATATCGGCAGTGACCTTGAAATGATTGCTTACTGCCGCTCGGTAGATAAACCTTCCGCGTCCATGCGTAACTGCTGCGCTCTCGATACTGTTGCGTACTGATATACCTACACTAAGATTTTGAACCGCGTCGTTTCGGCCGTTTTCTTTGAAGATATAATACTGTAACTTAGTTATAATGTGCCTTTACACATACAATACCTATATATTTATCCAGTAGGTAGGTATACAGCTCAGCTACAAGATTGCATCAAACATTCAAGTCGCTAACGAGTAACTATTGTAACTAGGTAGTTACTGAGTACCACGTGTGCTGATAAATGGCGCCTTTGTTATGTTAAACACTTGATTGCGAAATGTTAATTAATATTCTTGACATTTATAGTCCACTGATGCAATAAAATAGAAAGGGCTCCTGGGCTCGTGGTTAAATAATAACCCGCACGGGTCGAGTTAAGGTTAAACTACCCTTGCCGCAATCGGTTCGTGGATGCATCCATTATATATTGAGACCCCTCTGTCCTTTGGAAAGCATGTTAAGCCGTTGGTCCCGGCTGTCATTCGTAGATCTTTGACAGTCATTACGGGTAGTTAGAAGGTCAAAAGTCTGACAATCAGTCTTTACCGTTATCCGGTAACACGATACCCCTTGAACAAATTCCTTGATCAAAAGTTCATATGTAACAAATCTAACTTAGAGAGATGTATTAATGATTCCAATGATTAGGTATAATTCTGTAAATACATACCTGTTATAGTCACGAATCATTTTAATCAAGATACAACCTGACACTGACCTGCAAATAGCAAAAATTCACCTTAAAGACAACTGTGTTCTTCACAAGATGTGTACGTATGTAGTCTTAAAATTGACCCACAGCCTCATTCGCCGAGCATACTTAGTTTCAAATTATATATTCTATGATTTCACGCATCGAAATACATCAGAGATTCTAATCTCGAACCTGTGCAACCAGCTATGAATATTCACGCTGGCTTTCCTTTAATGGTAACCAAACCATCGTAAATTACGTATCTACTATATAAAGTACCCAAAAGACCAAATGTTTTGAATGCTTCTTCATACTTTACTGGTTTAGTTGTTAAAATACCCGAGGGATTAAGCAGACTGGGAGCAAATCAGAACCCTGTCCGCCTGTTACGCATACCATTTGTCCATCCATACCAACGATAGCATATTTCTCGAGAGCCTAAAGATAACTACCTATCCTTGTCAACTCATTAACAGTCCTCCTAAGAAAACAATATCAGTCTGCCAGTAAGCAATCCAAGGACAAATGAATATATAATAAGCTTACTTCCCAGATCCTAAGATAACCTCATTCGTTATTGTAGTGCCAAATTGGCACTGAAGCTAATTCGCTTGTACTTGCATCCGAAACGGATGTCATATAACCTAATAGATGTAACAATATCTTGCATTGTTTGAGTAGAATACAAAGAGCTTTTGATGAGCTTTGAGAATGTGGTTATAGGGATGTTCCAACGTTTCTTAGTACTTTATACTTAACATCACTTCGGTCGATTGAATCTTCGAAAGTTAAAAACCATATTATGCACATGGTTGGCTTTTGCAATTTGATAGAGCCTGCTAACCATCTATTGATACCCACAAAGAACTTTAAGACACATTTCGGGAACACACAAGGTCTCCAATGAGAAAAATCGACCAAGTACCCAAAACTTGTAAGTAATGCTATCTTGGAAATCGTGCTTCTGTATTAAAAGAACTTTCTAGTAAAATGATAAATTTATTTCTCTAATTACTTAAATTGGTTTAAAAAAAACACGTAATACACGTCAAAAACAAATTATGTTTAAAAACTGGATGAGTTCGGGATTTCCTAACCGACTACTCTGATAAGAAAGACAGAAACAAACGCAGAGGTCACAGTCTCTTTTAAAGTCCAGACATAATCTTGGTTAGGCCATATGAGGGTCATGCAGATTTGTGTCTAAGATGATAATTTGAGGAAAGAACCATACAGGTTTGAGATTGGGCCTGTCCAGTCAGTGCACGCATTTGTCAGTAATCGTGTAGCTCAACTTAGAACTTAAAGAGCTCAACCTAGTACCCTACCACCACAGGTAATTTTTTAAGAGGTATGAGGAACAGGATGTAAAGTTCACTCGCGACTAGAATAAATTATATTTTTTGTAAAATTGACGTTCATAAGTGCCTTTTATGTGCCTAATTGAAATTAATTGTTTGACTTTGACTTTGACACTCATCCTCTTTAGAAAAGGGAGGATCTTCCGACCAGACGGGTATCGTGTCCGGCGGGCAACTGCCCAACGATTCATGTCGGGGAAGTTATATGTATATGTTGTTCGCGCGGCAAAATCTAATTGCGCGATGAAGGATTTGTGTGCCGTCAGGTCTTTGATGCGTAGTTCGCATGTGGCGGTGTAGATGCCGCCACAATTTAAATAACCTCAGGTAATCGGGCAGAGAGTTCTTATCCTGAATCTAAACATGGCCAGTTCAATAACAATATTACTGAGTTACATTAAGCATAAGTAAACATTGTAATATCGTCTTGTTGCCAACCTACAAATCATGTAGTAGGTAACATCTAGAACACAACACAAACCGTTAACTCGAATATAGCCTTAATAACAAGCTAAGCAAGGAAGTTATTGCAACATAAATAAACACATATATCCCTTACGGCACCCCATAAGAAGCGATGGGGCTCCTTCCCTTTGTAACAGATATAAATTCACGAGTAATGTAAAATCAACATCCGAACTCGTCTTTGATTAGAAACATAATTAATATGCATTAGGGAGAGTTTTGATGGGTTTCCACACAATAAGCAGGAATATTGAGGATCATGGTTGAAAAGTTACGTGATCTTCGATCTCTATAGGTATCATCGAAGAACTTTGTATCTATACATCCTAAGGACTATTTCTGCTTGTAGCGCTCGGCAGCTATAGAACCGGGGGTAACAGATGTGGTCATCATGTTCACGGGATTTTGTTTTCTAACTGCTTAGATATGAATTTCTTCCATACTACTCATATGTACGTCAAAAACAAGATTCGTGATAGCAGTAATTAAATGACCATGATTCTATATTTATGAAGTTATCCGGAAAAGAACCATAGTTGCTTGCAGAGTAGGTAAGCATGCTGAAGTGGCAGTGGGCTGGTCATGGTTGTCGAAGGACCGAAGACCGGTGGAGCAGACGAGGCCTGGAGCGTAGATCTCGTATCGGCAAGCGTAGTGTGGGGCGCTCCCCAGTTAGATGGACCGCCGACCTTAGAAAAGTGACTGGGACAGACTGCATGTGGAAGGCCAAGGACAGGGTGTTGTGACGCAGCCTGGGAGAAGCCTATATCCAGTAGTGGACTGCAAGTTTGAGTCGCTTGATTCTATTTATTTTACTCCAAAATCACTTAAAGGGAGCTATTACAATAGGTTATAAAAAAAAAAAAACATCACACACACAGTTTTTGACAGTTTTTGGGGACTGCCGATAGAAGTGAATTATTATTATCAATATGTATATACATATATGGGAAGCGTGCGGTGACAATGACGCGAGTTCCACGCTTTTTGTTCACCCAAAAAGTGCCCAACGCGCCTAAAGAAGTTTACACTTCAAAATCAATCGGTTGCGAAGTGATAACGGTGATTTTCTATATAGCCAGATGTCTGTACTTGGGATACCGTAAAACCGTAAAAAAGTACCGACCTTTGTTTAAAAGCAGGTACTGCATTAAATTGTTTAGCCAAAATGCAGCAAAATGCGGTATACGATGCAGTGGGGCCATACATCCAACTAAGTATTTCTATTCTAAGAATTTAAAAGCATGGAATAGCTCTTAGTTCCAGGCAAAATTTTCGGTTAAATTGTTATTTATTTCCTTGCTAATCCGGCTGCGGAAATGGAAAGAAACTAAGCACATATAAAGATGCAGGAGTAACTTACTACTTAAGTAAAAGATTTAAACCATGTGTTTACTTCTTTATAGGTGAGATGAATTTTCTCAACTACTCGTAAGTATAAATATAATGTACTACCAAGTTAATAACTGCACTGCATCCAACAGAACTGAAATTATTAACTGGTTTTAGAAAAGAATACTGCTTGTATACGTATAGAGAAGATACGTCAATATTCCCAAATATTTTTTACCCGTTAGGGTTTTAGGGGTTTAAAGATAAAAAAAGTATCTTTGGTACAGGTCAGTACTACGATAGTACCGGATGGTCCCTCGCAAAAAGATTCAATTCCACATTCTAGCGTGTTATATGAAATTAGTAAAGTATTAATTCAATGGAAGCTTTTTTCTCCTAATAATAAGAACCAAAGATTTATATCGTCAGTGTTGCCTTCACAGCGCGAAAAAGTGTCAATACTGAGCTCACGCTACAATAATGGCGTGTTGCGTGACAATCAAGTCCAAGACGTAGGTTACTTTTAATCCCGATAGTAAGTTCCTTTAGGATAATTTCCAACCTCCACAGAGGCGATGCCGCTGGCAAAAGCTAGTCTTTGATAAGAGCATAATGTGTATGCCCATCCGTACGTCAAGCGTATTGATTAATGTGAATATAGCAATTATCATTACTCATTCACTGTGGCGGTAATTTGGAGACCCATGGTTATTTGACAATACAAGCTGACATGATGATGTCCAGTACCTACTGTTTACACGATGTTCTCCATACCAGTAAGTTGCATTAAATCTAGAATACAAAGCAATAAACTAAATAAATCAATCGCCTGTGCAAAGTCTGCCACGTGGGGTTTTGCACATTCCGCTTTGAGTGCAAGACTTGCGATATATCCTTCACTATTTTAACTATCCCATTCAATTGTACATCGGGACAGACATTTCAATTTCAAATGGCATCTTAACTAATTAAGGAGTTCTCTATGGAATTCGAAGATAAATTAATCAAGAAACTGAGCTTATCTGGCAATAGTTTCTTCTTGTTGTTTAGTTGGGCAGTTTGTTTTCCGGACATGGTCACTGATTATTGGATTATATTCTGGGAGATTTTGTGGTGGTGGGAGATTATTCTAGCATTATAAATAAATAAAAAAGGGTTTTTTAATTTCTTATCCACACCATACTTAAATTTCACTTCTTAATATAATTAGCACCTAGATTTACAAATGTATATATAGTCTTGAGAATCGAATATAACAACAAAGGAAAATATATATGTTTTGTTGCTCTTGTGAGTGATGTTGCCGCAACGAGTGATACGCCTCGATATGCAATCGTTCAAGATTTTTTTGTAGAAATGGGTTACTCGGTTTGCTTTTCTTTTCAGCTATATTGTTTCCATATATATGTCGCAGTAAGATGATTATATACTTATATCCCTAGGGATATAGCTATACACCGTAATATAGTTATATATGAAAGCGGCGCTCTCCGGCCGCAGCCGCGGCACCGCTCGCCTAGCTCGCTCGGCTCGCGCGTAGTTGGTTGCAGTTCTTACTTAACCTATTTGGTCGGAGTGCCCTAATAGTTATATTACTAGATCTTGCTCGTATCATAGTTGTATTCATAGTAAGATATGTAGTTATGAAACGCCTTCATATAACTATATTACGGTATATAGCTATATCCCTAGGGATATAACTATATCATGGCTCATACTTGGACATATATACAATCTTAGGGATAGGAACCCCTTCTTAGGTATAGGTGTCATCCAGTTTATTCCAGTTTTGTCTGTCTGCCTTTGTCTATTGTTTTCCTGCTACTGCTAATATGTCATCTATCCAGCGCTTCCTGCGCTCTGGGTCCTGTCGACCGGATTGCCTCTATAGTCCATCGCTTGCCGGTATAACGGACCAGGTGTCCGGCCCATTTCAACTTGAGTTTAAAAGGGCATAATGCAGAGCATCAGTTATGTAGCTTCGTGTTCTGTTTTATGTATTCACTTCTGATTTTTTGTATTTTTCTTACACTCTATCTGGCTAGACAGCGGCAGAGACAAATCTTCTAACAAACTAAGCTAATAAAGTCAGAATATACCTACAATTCTTTGAATCTTCGTAAAAAAAAACCTTTACTGTTGAAAATATGCTTTTGCCTTGTACCATCAAATAAGTTCATATCTAACCAGTATTAAAACAAAATCCCGTGTTACCGGCCCGGTTCTATAGCCGCCGAGCGCTGCAAGCAAGAATAGTCCTTACGGTGGTTAGATATGAACTTCGTAGATAGTACCTACAGCCACATAAAAGCCTGGTATTAATTTCCCTTTATTCCCAGTTGAAGCCTCGCTAAATCCTCTCACTTCCCTCGTACGTGAAACTTCAGAGCACGTAGTATTTTAAGCTAGAAATACCCACCTTAAATTAAAGGTAAAAGCTTGTGGAACTGGCGTTTCACCTGCATACGCAATAAAGGATGCCGCTTTGAACCACATGCGACATACTACGACGATATTGGGGCAAGCTAGCAATGCAGCACAATGTTGTATTGCTGGAACCTTTAAGTCACGTACTGTGCTGAATATTTGCATACCAAATTTCCAGAGTATAATAAAATGAATAATTAAATAAATCTAAAACCCGACTGCAAAAACACAAGCATTAGGTATAATCTATAGAATTTTATAGTACTTATTGCAGGCGGGGGGGGGGGATACAATTCTATAGATTATAATGCGTAAGAATGTCACATAACTTCGGACGAAACTACGAATTTGGTGGTTAGGGAGTAGATTAGCTTAGTTCTGAGCAGGGCTCAGAACTAAGCTAATAGTATTGCATTGTCAGTAGTGTCTGTCAGTTTCCGCAACGTACAGGTATTAGGACACGCATGACATGTTGTGTCCCGTCGTTTGTGGAATCGCACCACATTTTTACACACATTCGCACTTCAGCACGCATGGCATGACAACCATAGAGACGGGTTTTGTCGACGGAAGACGAGATAGACAAAATGACAAGTTGTGATTGTTTATCTGTAATTTTCTCTATTCTTCCGTCGACAAAACCCGTTCATGCTAAGCGTGCAGGTTGGAATCGTCTGTAAATCTCTATCTGTGTAGGTTTGTGTTGCCGCATAACCATCAACTTCATTATAACGGAAATAGTTTAGGCACCGCATATTTCCGGTTTCCTCCACTGTTTGTGTAACAGGGACTAGAACTTTATTGTTTGGGCGATGCCTACGTTCAATGCAAACAATTTCCCATAGATAGGTAGGTAGCTTCACTAATATTATAAATGCGAAAGTAAGTTTGTTTGTTACGCTTTCACGCTAAAACAAATAAACAGATTTGGATGAAATTTGGCACATGAGTAGACCATGACCTGGATTAGGATATAGAATACTTTTTATCCCGATTTTCCTGCGGGATCGTGACTTACGCGGGTAAAACCGCAGGCGCAGCAACTAGTGTCTTATAATTTTAACGTTGGGTAGCATGTATACGATGCGACTTTTTGTAATTATTGATACTTGATATAGAGGAAGATATAATACAGGGTGGCAGGCAGGGACATCGACGCAAAAACTGATACCATGGATTCAGTACATGATTCTGAACCCCCCTATGTTGAAACTATCTTCGGTTATTAAAAAAAAACTGCTGTTTCATACATTTTGACCGCGTATGTATTGCACTGTTCTATGAAACAGCAGATTTTTTTTTTAATAACCTTCGTAATTTTTTAATGCAGAGGTGTTCAGAATCATGTACTGAATCCATGGTAACAGTTTTCGCATCGATGTCGATGCCACCGTTTTTTTCACCGTGGCAGACTCTTACTGACTAAAACCCACCCGAGTTCCTTCAGTTGCCTGTACCATCGAAGAATTTCATATCTAAGCAATTTGAAAACAAAATCCCGTGAACGCGATGACTACATCTGTTACCGCCCCGGTTCTATGGCGGCCGAGCACTGCAAGCAGAAATAGTCCTTACGGTGCATAGATATAAACTTCTTCGATGGTACATTGCCAGGGGCTACGGTATCCCTTTCGGACTTTGCCGCGACCCCGGCAGGCATCGGTCCTAGCAGCCACCCTGCCACCCTGCCACCCTGTATACATTTCCTGCCACGACCAATAAAATTATCCAATGAAATAAATATTAATTGTTAACTACTTGAATAATCGTATCGTATCATCATCGGAAAGGCACAAAGGTTTGCTAATGAAGTCTTTAACCAACTCCTTATTTAGCTCTCATTGGAGACGGAATATCGGTATATTCTCATAGATTGGCTGTCGATGGCGCAGTTACGATAATTAATAGGTTAACAAGCTCATCTCATGAGCTTTATTCAGTAATCAATACAGAAATTGAACTTGATCAGCGTGGGATTGATACTGCATAATAACGTTGTTCAGTTCTGTATTGTTAATTAGATATTTGATACTGGAATGCAGGGTTAATAGCATATGGTTTTCATATATGTAATTAATATTAAAGCATCTACCTATCTAAAATGTCTGTACTTATATTTTAATAAAAATATGTGAACAATATCACAGAATCTACCTTAGATCTAAAATGTCCGTAGGTACTTATATTTTAATAAAAATATGTTATGAAGGGGTAAAATTATTTGTATTTGTATGTTTGTAAGAGGCTCTCCAGGTTCCCTACGTGAGATTGTCAGTGACACCAAGGCGTTGCTGGCCTTCTTTGAGGAGCTGGGGTGGATCGAATAACCGATTTTCCCACCCGTACGCAAAATATGCGCTTGTACGTGGAGTTGCTTATACCAGCCCGTATTACCTATTACCTATAATAGGTTATCTCTGGAATTACAGATATGATTTAAAAAAATCTTACACTGATAGTAAGCCACGTTAGTGCCTAGTTTCATAGAATATGTTTTATGTTAATATAAGAAATTTCAAAGCGAAAGAAAGCGGGCTGTAGTTATCATATCAATCATAATTATACATATGGGGTTCACCTCAACGAGAGATGATGAGCTACCTAGGTTCGTCCAGCGCTTCTTGACCGGTCAGCCCTGCTGCTAATCTTTCTGATCTACTCATATCTTCACTACCACATGGGCTTTTCTCATCTAACTAGAGCCGATAGTACAAAAAGAATATCTAGTCCAATGTTTCGTCGATAACTTACTCCCTTGTCAGCACTAGCTAAGGATATACTTAATAAATGTTGTCTTTCTGTACGAGTAGCGTGTAAAACTCTACGATTTATTACGCCTTATCTCGTTCATGTTTTTCTTTCCCAAGTACAAAATCACTGTTCTGTTTGTTTACTGTTTTCAAGGTTTTTAGATCAAGAATACTATCGGTATTCTACAATATACGCCCTGTATTGATAAGAAGTGGAAAAAGAATCGTATTTTCCTTCGTCTCCTTTGTTGCGACACTCAAATTGTTTATTGCTATCGTTCCAAGTGATGTATGAAACATGCGAAGTCATCCATAAAGTATTACGTCATCAATGCACTCACGTAAACACCGCCGAACTGCAATCTTTTCTTTGAAGAACTTGATTCATCATGTTATAGAGAATAAATTACAATGTCACGGGTCACGTAGCCAGTTTCTAGTTGAAACTCCAAAAACAAATCTAGTGTGATTCTAGGTTATATGTGACTAAAGCTGACCTTCGGATCACTGGATTGAAGAACATAGAAAGGGAAGACCCGTCAATTTTAATTGGGCAAAACTCCAATTTAGAGTTACAACTATAGTTACTATTCGTCCAAAAGAAAACATTGTGGAAATGGAAATGTATGGTGAAATAACATGTTGTAACAAGAGAATCATTTGAAATAAACTGCGATGGTCAAACAAGAAACTCGATACTTTTGTACCTTATTGTAAACTATGAAAAGGTATTGCGAAACTGTGGCCACGTGACTTTAATTCTGCTTAGTCACACTGGTTGTAATGGCTTTTCTCCAGTCGATGGTGGAAAGTTGATTAACATGTATTAATTTATGAAAGACACGTGATACATTTGAAATTGTAGCAAGCGACAACTCGTTTTGCTCCAACTACTTTCCTATTATAGAATGTATCATCAAGTTTGGACTTACGGATTAAAACTGGTAGAAAAATGGTAAAATATGCAGAAAAAGTGTGTTAATAAATCTCAAGTGCCTCCAAATTTTCTGGCTCGCAAACATGGCGCCAGCTAGTCTATCGTACTCCGTCGTCCTTAGCACGACGTGCTCAAGTACCGATACTGGTGTCACCGCCCTCTCAAATGTTCTCAGGTACCCCTTTCTTTCTTGTCCAAAACACTTGACTTAATTTAGAATTCTGGGAGCGAAATTTACGTGTAAGGGGTGTTATACAATTGTTCGGCTCGGCATGATTCGGCACAGTCGGGCGGCAAAATCGAATAATGTTCCAGAAAAGGCTCTTGGCTTACCTCGAATTTAGCCCTTGTTGGCACAGGCGATTTTTTATGGTGCACACGCTTTTCAACTCGGGGTTGAGTTGGGCATTAAACATCGAACAGAGCACATCACAGCGTGTCAAAAAAACACACCTTTGATTTCAACTCTCGGCGTTAAGCAGGGCGTTGAAAATTGAGTGCGCGAGAAAAAAAACCCTTGCGTACGAGGACTTTTGCCGAACCAACCTGAACACGATTCAGCGAGGGTAAATGCCGATCGACAGGAACCAAATGAAAGCCGCATAAGTGTAGTAATATTACTTCGGGTCGGTTTTGTGGTTCAACAAACACTGTCGAATCTAAAGTGCCCGAATAAGAGTGTAGCACCCTTTAAGGTCTAAGGACCCAACTTTTGAATTGACTTCTCGCTAAAATAGGCTTGAAAGATGGCGTTTCGAATCATGAATCTTGGATTCTAACTTTCTTTTATTTGGTGGCACTGAAGAAGATTGGAATTAAATTAAATGAACTGTAAGTCATTTTGGAACGAAATTATTTTTCAAGGTAGCGAGCAATCTATTTGTTACGGTGTCATTTAACGAGTAAAATTTTTATTTAACAAATATATAATTTAGACGTAAAAGAAGAGTATTTCTCTTCTTTTTGGGATTTCATTTTCTGCTTTTGAAATTTTATTTGCATCCATTTTTTTTGAACGAGACTAATAGTATCGAGTAATATGATATATTACTATGAATATTTATAAAAATAAAAACAGATTTCAGCTGACATTCTTTTTTCGAATTAGAGCTGAAACATTACGCGACATTGCGTGACTTTCGGGCGATTTATAAACTTGTCTAGTCCACAGCGCCTCTACTACATCATCGTTTACATTGTTATTAAGGGCCATAAAGTGTAATTTATATCATTGGAGGAGCCAAATAGAGCAACAGGTTCAGAAAGTTAGAACGTGATCGAGTGAGGGGCCACGATCGCCGACGGGTTAGAAATGGTCTAGCTATTTTAAAAGTCTAACGGCTGAATAGGGATGATGCCTGGGTAAAAATAAATAAATTCTACTTAGTGCGTCAGTCGATAATAAAAAAATGTTAGACACGTATTTCTTGCTTTATCATATTAATAAAAAATGACTTAGATAAAACGCATTAAAGTTGGGGAGTGAGGGCTCGCTACATCAGAACTAAGTATAAAATCTACATAGGCATGCCACATGTTAACTCAATGTATAGCCGTAATCTATTGATTACGTAAAAAAAGAAAAAATACGTGTCCAATATTTTTGAATAGTCTACCTTAGCAGCAAAAAAAAATTGTTGTCATCCCTACAACTCGTTTTGTATCATGCTGTTTTAGGCATGTAGATACAGAAATATTTAAATATCCCTACGTCGAACCCTAAAACCGCACTGAGCAAGCTTGATGATCAAGCTCAATCCTTTTCTGTATGGGAAGGGCCTTAGCCCGGTACCTGGAACATTAATACAGGCTAAAATAATTAGTTAAGTAAACGTCTTTGGAAAGTACGGAAGTCAATGAAGAAGCACATCTAACTAAATGAAGTAAGCACCTAATGTTATAAATAACATCGAGATACGCGATCTACAAAACGGTTAATGCTAAACATCAATTTAGCGATAAAGAAAACCACTTAGCTACTAACATCAACCCTGCCTTCAAGAGAAAACTAAACAACGACACTATTTGATTTATCGAACCTGAAACCGGTACTTACAACAGAGGTAAATAAAAACAACATCAGTAGCTACAAGTGCTTGAGAGAATCCATTTTCTGTATCAATATCCTCAAGTGGTCTTGCATCAGAACACAGGGGCACAGTAGACATATTGGTATTACATAGCCAGGGTGCAACAGTGGGCTGTCACAGCTGTGGCCAATTGTACTTTACTGAATGTCTCAGATGTATTTTGTAGCTAGACAGATGTTGCATGGATTTAGGTGGGTATTGGATACGTGCATTTTTTGTAGTGGGATGATACAGATGTTAGATGAGAATTATGAGAAAAATATGTTTCAGATATTGATTTCTGGCTAGATAAGGGGAAAAGTGATGAAAGGATAAACGTGCAATAAGTTAATGGCTAAGTACATACTGCATACTAATATCTATACCAGGGCTTCCCAAACGTATTTTTACTGTGACGCCCTTTGGGAGTTGACCATTTTTTTGCGACGCACCCTCCCCCCCTCCTTCTAGCCAAAAAGTACCTACCAGTGTGTAGTTCTACTCTAGTAACAAGTTACATAACTCCAAATAACGTATTTGCAACCTGTACTTGTTCCTTATTGCCCTGAAAAACCTTTCGGACAAGTACGATATCGCAAATGTTAATAGAACCCTCAATGCTGCAGTAATGATGGCACAATCTTCATGACAAACTGAGCTAAAAAATTCAAGCAGTTTGTCTTTGGCGTATTGGAGCGGCTGAAATCAGAGGACAATCGCCTCGCGACGCCCCAGGGCGCCGGGACGCACTGTTAGGGAAGCCCTGATCTACACTGCAATAATAATACTATAAAGAAGTAAATTTCTTTTGTTTTTTTAGAAGTTTGTATGTAGGGGGTAATCTTCACAACTACCAGCCGGATTTAAAAAAAAAATTGCATTGGATAGCCCAATTCTTAAGGATGATTATAGGCTATGCTACATCACGCCACGACCCTTAGGAACTGAGTAAAAAGAAAAAAGAGTCAGAAGGAACGCGAAAACGAAGTAATAAAGGCTTGTGCAGACCAGCGCGACTTGTCGCGACGCGATACGAACAATACAATTTCTAAGAAAACTTCACAGTATAACAATAACCGGGGTCGCGTCGCGCGACAAGTCGCGCTGGTCTGCACTAGCCTTAACGCGGGCGGGCGATGGAATGCGACACGTTATGTAAGAAATTAACTTTGTCTGTTATTTTTTCTGCTGAACGGATTTGGATTTAGCTCCTGAGATACAAGTATTTTTTTACTTTGTTCAGGAGCCACCTGTTCTACCTGATTTGACCTCCACTTGTACAATCATGTTTAGACTGTTTCAATAACTTTGTGTTTCTCTTTGTACAATAAACTTATTATTATTTGATGAAATTTGGCACACGGATAGGCCATGACCTGGGTAGACCTAGGACATAGGACTTTTATCCCGCTAGTTATAGGAAGTTGCGGGAAAAAGCCAGTGTGTAATAATATGTTGCCTCTGGATATCAGAAAGAATAATTCAATCTAAACTTCTAAAGGTAAGTACGTCCTTGCTGCTTCTGAATCAATTCAACCAATTTTCAAAAGATTAGCAACCTATCACATATTATAAAAGGTCTAAATGCACAAAAGTGATGTAGCAGATTTATGTTTAGAAGCGGCTCTGTCGAGCCGAGGTGAGGCTTACATTTGATAGGATGGTCTGCGCAGAGTTCCGACGGATATAAAGAAAATAGATTTATGGTCTGGCAAGATATAGACCGTGTTTATGAAAGATTTTTTCAAAAGAAAAAATAGGCGGTGGAAGTGAGTTGTTCATAGGTACTTTTGAGATTTATGTAAACATGAAAACGCGTTGAATTGTATAACAGATTTTCAATCACAACACACGAAGGATTTTAGGAAATTCCTAATCACTTGCCTTATCGGTTTGAAAAAACCGTCTGCTCAACGACGACGTCAATAACGCAATGCGTGATGTTGAACGGTCAAAATGACAGGCATTGCCATAGTAACTGTGTTAAGC